>OY998247.1:36941048-37646686 GCA_963922005.1 Cornus suecica | reverse complement strand
AAGACTATGTAGAGCGTTTCTACATCAATGAAGCAGTCACCTTCTACCATGACCAACTAACTCAGTATCTAGGGTTTTCTAGCAAAACCCTAGCCAAGTAATGTAGTTATTTCATTGTTTTTAATTGTAACGAGGGGAAACTGTGATGATTGTAGTAGTTAAGAGATCGTATTGATTTGCAAGATAAAATTATATGTTTGTTCTAAATTCTTGTCTTAGATGGAATGAATACATAGTTTTGCACATTTATGATTAATCAATATGGGCTGGAAATCGGATGCTTAATAATGATTTTCTACACAATGGTGGTAATGAAACTTGAAACCCTTGGTTGACACAGGTCGTGCCTTTGCGATTTAATATAGACTTGCTTTAGTTTATTTTCATGCATTAGGAGTAGATTAGAGTAATATAATTGGAATGTACTAGTTATGTCAATCATGAGACGGGTTGTCGCGATCCGGTTGATGGTACTCCTTTTTTGGGTCGTATTTAGCTATCTGCAATACGACCTGATTCATAGTTATGGATCGCCCTCTTACAGTTGATACAGTGAGGAATTATATTATGCGGTTAGTGGTGGAATGATGAAAACCCTATTTTTATCTCTCATTTGAATCACAACCAATTTACTTTGCTTTCTAGATAATTCATAGTTAAAATAGATAATTTAGTCTTTGACCACCAAAACAAATCAATCTTCAGAAAATATAATTCAGTGTTTTTAATTTGCTAAAGTGAACAATCTCTGTCTCTGTGGAATCGGTATCCCTTACTAAAGCCGCTTTGCTATTCTACAATTGATACGTGCACTTGCGTAGGGTAAAACCTAGAATTGTTAAGGTGTTGTTTTTAACCACATATTTTTATACACCTGACATCACATCAATCGTACACCTCAGATTTATGTTTCAAGAAGTAAACCCATACCTTTCTGGAATGGTCGTTAATGAAGGTGACGAAATAAGACTTTCTGCCATGAGATGAGACATTTGTTGGCCCCCAAACATCAATGTGAACTAGCTCAAGCTTCTCCTTTCTAAGAATTCTTCTGTTGCTCTAAAAACTAACCCTCTTCTGCTTACCGAATATACAATCCTCACAGAATTCGATGTCAACCGATTTCAAGCCTGGTAGTTTTTCTTTCAAGAGCATAACCTTAAGTCTCTTTTCACTCATGTGACCTAGCCTTTGGTGCCACAGGTTGTGATCCTCCTTACTTTCTGCAACTGCTATCAACGTGCTAGCCTTGGTGGTAATACAGAGAGTACCAATCTTCTTTCCTCGTGCTATAGTCATAGCCCCTCTGGAAACTTTCCACTCATCATCTTTGAAAGTGGTAAAATTACCTTCACTCGCCAACTGGCCTATTGAGATTAGGTTTTTCCTCAAGTCTGGAATGTATCTCACATCCCTCAGCTTCCATATTGATCCGTTGAGTCTGATATGTACTTCACCCTTGCCAACAACACTGCAGGGTTGATCGTCACCTAGATAAACCGTACCGAGGTTTCTAGGTGTATAGCTCTCATAGACCTCTGGACTTGAGGTGGCATGAAATGATGCTCCAGAGTCCAAGACCCAAAATTCTGCTTTGTTCTCCAATGAGCATATCAGTGCATCATCAGCTTCTTCTAAGACAATATTTGCCTCAGTCTTGTTCAACGCTATCTTTTGCGGGGATCTGCATTGGTTCTTGAAGTGACCAGTCTTTCCACAATTCTAACACTCAATCTCTTTAGAATTTCTAGGACCTCGAGACTGTGATCTTCCCTGTCTTGACTTGGAATGGTCACGCCTTTGACTTCCACCCTTCTTTCTGTTCGAACCTCTACATCTGCTATCAATGTTCAATGATGAGCCACTGTTAGAAGAGTCTGACATCTGTCTTCTAATATCTTCTGTGAGTACCATACTCACAACGAAATCAAACTGTAACTTTTCTTTCCCCGAAAAGCTACTGATCGCAACCACTGTGTTACTCCAACTTTTAGCAATTGGCTTAAAATTAAAGCCACTTTCATTGCGCTAGTGATTGGCATATCAACTGATTCCAACTGCCCAACAATGTCATTAAGAATATTAAGATGTTCACTAACCTATCCATTCTCAGACATCTTCAGATTGATCAATCTTTTAATGAGATGTACCTGGTTTGCTGTAGACGATTGTTCGTATATGTTACAAACAGCATCCATGAGAGACCTTGTTGTCTTCTCATTCCTTATGTTGATAACGTCAGTCTGATCGTACCGAGAGCCTTTAGATCCAGGATTGTACAATCATCTATTTTAATCAATTTTGGCTTCTCTTCCAATGGTAAGTACAAATTCTTCTGAAATAACACGTCTTCAATTTTCATCTTCCAACAGACAAAGTTTGTACCATCAAACTTGTTGATCATTACTATTTTTTCTTCTTCTATAGCTTCTATTGAGCCTTTTCAAGGTGTTCGGAGTTGAATCATGTAAAACTGATCGCACCGTTGTGTCCAAAATGGTCCAAAACCTTAAGAATGCATCTGACCGCGTCGAAAATGGGTAAAAACCGAGTCCAAACGGACCAAAACAAATTTTAGCACTAAAAGACAAAATAGTGCTGATGTGGCACTACTAATGACGTGGCAAGGAGATACTAACGTGGCAGATGACGTTGCGTTGATGTGTCACTGCTGACGTGGCTGATGACGTCACTGCTAACGTGGCAACTGATGTCACTTGATGACGTCACGTGCTGACGTGGGGTCGTCTTCTCCGGCGAAGCGCATTGCCGAACTGATTTTTCTGGCAGTGCGTGGAAGGTCCGTTTACTGCATGGCTGCCAGCATTGGCTTTGTCTCGTGGATGCGAAATTCCCAGTGCCTTCATATTCTGATTTGGAACACTTTTGAACTTCGAATTTCGACCAGTTCATTCGACTTCAGGATTTGCTCCAACCTTGGGCTCTAATACCACTTGTTAGGGTTTCCACACCCTCTATTTGAAGTCGTGTGTACCTGCAAATCATAAAACGCACACAAACACACACCAAACAATCGACACAAAGATTTATATGTGGTTCGGCCAAATCAGCCTACGTCCACGGAGAGCACGGTTTCACTAACGATCAAATATAGGATTACAATACGCAAACAGTGTTTCACTCACACGTGTATTGCTCAACATCACCGGTGTTTCACTCACACCAAGAAGAATACTAATCTGTAATTCTTCATATTCTCTCTCTACTTGTGCACACAATAGAATAAGGCTGACCCCTGTATTTTTAGCAGATGACGGAGTGAAGAAGAAGTCAATTGGTTTCACAAACCAATTCCAATTAGGAGTCTTCTGATTGATCTTCTACCATAATTGTGATTGTTTGGTGGGTAAGTTTAACTTTTCCTACAAGGAAATGAGTCACCTAATATAACACACTACTCATGTTAGTTGACTAACAATGACAATTAATGATGGTTTAGAACGAGTTTAGAGCTATTAAGTTCTAACATACTGATTCCTTCCAAATAAAACAAGACCAAATTACTATTTATTTTTAATATAGAATGTGTTAAATATCTAATGGCCAAAAAAAATTAAAATTACTCAATTGCATACAAACTATTGAGTATAGTTTTATTGCAATTAGTGGAACATGAAATAATTAAAAATGCTCATCCAACAACGGTAAAATAGTAAAAAAATATGATTATTTATCAAACACTTCGCATTCAGTCAACTAGAAACTGTCTCTCTAGGGGTGGTGGTGATTTATATTGCAATTTTTCCTGTAATATATATACACTGATTCTGCTTTTTATTTGAGAAGTGATGAAGAAATTAGTTTTTATTTTAGAGAGAACTAAGGAAATAATTATATTTCTTTTCAAACCATCGTAAAAAATAAACAGAGTTCACCATTAATTAACTTATTTTCAAAAGATAAAAGTAAATGAAAAAAAATTTCAATCAACAATTTTCGAGTCTCAAATTAATCAATAAGTGAAAACATAAAAAGTGAAAAAAATGGGTAATAAAAATCAATATCCGCTTCAATAAAACGACTATTTTTCCTGTACGATATCAAATTTATAATCATAAAATAACATAATTTTATATCAGAAAAAAAAAAATTATTTTGAAACGGAATTGCTTAAAGGGCTCATATTTTAATAGAGAACGTTTTCCTAATTTTAGTGGAGGCATATTTTTGTAATCATAATTTTAATAGCGTCATGTTTTAATAATGTAAAAAATATGTAAGTATGTAACAAAAATAACAAAAAAATTAGTGGGTGCATCAGCCCACGCTGGCCTCTTAATAAATTAATTCTCTTATATATATAAATATATATATATATATATATATATATATATATGTACGCTAGCCAAATTATGTGAATGAGAGAATATGAGTAATAAAAGGTATAATAGTAATGTAACTATATTCTTATTGTATCCTTAATAACTAAATAAATAGCTAGGGTGTTATACTATGGTTGTATCAAATATTAACGAAATGTTGAACATGCTCCTTTTTAAAAGTTTAGAAGAGTTTAGTGCAAGTTGGTGGCAATTTAGGGGGAATTCTACGCCGCTTCTGCTTAAAAAAAAAAAAAAAAAAAAAAAACCCTCTTAGCCATCTTCCCAGGACAAAGCAGTGAAAATTTAGATTCTAGGTATAATCATTTTGGGATCCGTAGAATCGGAATTGTAGATTTGTAAGTAGAATCGTAAGATTCTACCAACTTATATTAATTTTTTTCAAAAAGTATTAATAATTAAATATTTAATTTAAAAGTCTAAATTATATTAGAATTTTTAAAATTTTCTAATACATTGGCTCTTTAAATATATTTTCATAAATTTAGGCCATATATTGGGATAATAGACTAAATCATAAAAAAATTGGGCATTTCATCTGATGAGCGAAACCGTCAAATCATTCTGGGTGCGTTTGGATAGGGGTGTTTCCGTTTTTGTTCTTGTTTTTTCCACTGTTCACGGGAACAAAAACGCGTTTGGGAGCCTTTGATGGTTTTTGTTTTCGTGAACAGTAAAAAAACGTTTTCTCACCCATAGTTCAAAATTTGAGAACACCAAAATGGTGTTTTTTTTTATTTTCGGCACTGTTTGTTCTCAACAAAAAAAAATAATAATTGTTGCAGATTCTCTAACCTCCATCTTCAACCTCCAAACTCTAACCTTCATCTTCAACCTCCAAACCCTAACCTCCAAAAAATGTTTTTTTTTTTTTTGTTCCCGAAAATTTTTAGACAAAATTTCCAACCAAACATGTTTTTGTTTCCGGATTACCCTTAGGACAAGAACAAGAAAATTTTTTGTTCTCAAGAGATAAAAAACGAAAACGAAAACACTAGTTTCCAAACGCACCCTATAAAAATGTAGTAGAATCGTAGTAAAAATCCTACATAATCGTATAGAATCGTAACAAAATTGTAGAATCGTAAAATTTTACCAGATAAAATCGGGATTCTAACTACCTTGATCATGGGTATTAATAATCTACATGATCCTCACTACTCAAAATAAGGCCCAAACGAAGTCGAATGGAACTTGAAAATCATGAATCCTACAAACCTATAATTTTTACTATCTAAAAGGGCATTTAAGCAATTTTATTTTACTTGTTAATGTTTTACCATCACATGGCCAGTGATTCACTGCTTACCAAAAGGAAGGGATTTTAACATTAAAATGTGCGGTTTGTGTATATATATATATATATATATTTGTTATAAAACTATATGTATATCTATATATATCTAATAGATAATAACCCAAGTAAGAAAATTTAGAGATACAGATAATTCAGAGAGAAATGTATCCAAGGTATGAAATTTCATTAAACTTACATCCTTATTTATAGGGAAACTAGTGATGCTATTATAGGGTTATTATTACTGATATTATTACGTGCAAATAGTACCCTTATATAATTGCAGTGGGCCCCACACTATATTATTGTAGTGGGCCCCATACATAATATTTATAACATTCCCCCTTGGGGACCACTGCACAAAAATCATGCCTCATTAAAACATTGGTTAAGAAAAATCCAGTGGGATAAAAACTTAATTTAGGAAAAAGTACAATATTCTTGTACTGCTGCATGGAATAAATCATGTCTCATTAAAACCTTTGTCTGGAAAATTTGGTGGGAAAAAATCATGACGAAGGAAAAAGAGTATAGTCATCTGGTGTATCTGGAAATGGTGTATCACATCTGCCTCATTAAAAACCTTACCAGAAAAATCCAGTGGTAAAAACCTGATCGAAGGGAAAAAGAGTGCAATATATATCTACATATATACATATATCTATATATATGCAGTTTATACATATTTATATATACATATATCTTCATATATGATATATATATAAGTGTCTGTGAGGTTGATTTCGAATCATCTGTGGAAACACAGATGATTGTTTTCAAAATTACAGTATGACCCTTGAAATTTACAAACTTTTATTATGATCCCTAAATA
The DNA here is from genome assembly GCA_963922005.1 of Cornus suecica. Classification (NCBI taxonomy): domain Eukaryota; kingdom Viridiplantae; phylum Streptophyta; class Magnoliopsida; order Cornales; family Cornaceae; genus Cornus; species Cornus suecica. The sequence goes on along the minus strand of OY998247.1, from coordinate 37,640,196 downwards.
ATTTTTAAATAACAGTTTCACCCCTGAAGGCTACTGAAATTACAGACTGTCATCTAAACATTGCTGTAATTACGTATTGACCCCTGAACTTTACTGAAATTAATATTTAAATTACATTTTGATTATTCAACTCTATGACATAAGAGGACTGAGGAACTTAAACCTTCCAGGACATAAAAGGATGAAGGATTATATATATATTGGACTATCTCATTAAATGGTCGATTATAAACCACGAATTATAATACAGTATTTATATTGGTGGGTAAAACTACTAATTTACTTTATGTCACAGGGTGAGTACAACTTCCAATTTATTTTAGTGAAGTATTTTCCTTAGGCCTCTTGTGTAGGAGCTCCTACACACCCTCCAATAAGCAATTGACATTTGGCAAAAATTTTCCACACTCTCTCACACGCCCCTCTCTCTATATATCCATCACCTCACAATAATCCAAGTCAGCCAACCTTCATTATTATATTACTTAAAATTGAAAAACTTTAATTTGCTAAAACCAATGCGTTGTATAAATTATATTTTAATGTATAAATTAGTATAGGGGCTCTTTATGTAATTTTATTTTTTATGAATTATAGATTTGTAAAGTTTACGCATTGGTTTTAGCAAATTAAAGTGGTCCAATTTTAAGTAATATAATAATGAAGGTTGGCTGACTTAGAGTGTAGTGAGGTGATGGAAATAGAAAGAGAGGGGCGTGTGAGAGAGTGGAGAATTTTTGCCAAATGTCAGTTGCATATTGGAGGATGTGTAGGAGCTCCTGCATAAGTGGCCTAAGGGAAATACTATCCTTTATTTTATGTTACATTGATGGGTAAAGTTACCAATTCGCTTTATGTTAAAATGGTGGATAAGTTACCACTTTACTTGATGTCATTTATCTGATGTCACTTGGTAGTTAAAACTACCAATCATATTTATATTATCAAGTTTATATGATTGGTTCTACCACCTATTTATAACCATTTCAGATGGTTGAGCGACAAGTCGCCCAATTTGATTTTATTATTTATATGGTTGAGCTAGAAGCCTCCTACTTTATGTTCATATGCTTGAGCATGAAGTTTCCCATTTATTCAGATGACATTGAATCTTGGAAAGACCATAAGATATGGTAATGACGCATCCTTACATGATCGCGAAAAAGACAATGATATGTCTTAGTCATCTAATGAGGAATTAATAACGAGTATTTCACAGGAAATGACTCACTCACTTTATGACTATATTTGAAAGAATAGTCGAGCAAAAGCTATATATGAATAGATCAACCTGCGATTGCAGGGTTTTAAAAATATTATATGAGTATGATTTGATTAACTCAAGGTTGATACTATGTGGAAGTTTATCACTGATTGTGAGTTATTAAAAAATAATGCTCCACATTATACCTCAAATGTGCTCCTGCGACGGCAGTTTTTAGAGTGAGGTTTTAAAATATGGTCTAAGGTGATTTATTCATTATTGGTAGCTGAGAAAAATTAATAATTACGTTGTCTGCCTGGTTTTACGCCATTATTGACGGCGAATGAATTATTATTTTACGGTCATAAATTTGGACAAAGACGTCGACATTATAGTAGCTACAACAATTATTATACACATGGCAATAATAATTCCTCATTGAATTATAAAAGGGACTCCACACCATTCCACCATAAGTGAAATAAAATGTAAGCAGACATCATGGGAGACTGTGAATTGAACAGACCCTTTGAAAAATATGATCAGAAGCCTTGCTATACGTGTGGTATAAAATACTTTACTTAAAAGTATTTCTATTATGATTTTTATATCCAAAATATATCTTCTGTAATTTTGAAGTGACATGGAAGGATAAGTTTCAGGAGATTTTTCAACTCAAAATGAACAATATTTGATATAATCATGTGACGTGATCAGAACCGAAAATTTCAAAATTTAGAGCAATAGTCAGAGTATGCAAATTTGGCTTAATTTTCAAAAAGTTGATTTAGTTGGACAAATATTTACCTCCTATCCACGGACTTCAAAAATAAAATGCTAGAGGGAACTTCATTTCCTTCAAAAGGTTGAGCGAAGTGTGTGTTTGAGTCTTAACCAGCGAAAAAATAAGAAATAATTGAAAATCAAAAGGGTACACGGGCATATTCATAAATTGGTAACTCCCAAAGTTTTAAAATGTTCATTCATGTTAATAGATTCTAAGGTTGCAGGATCGCATGTCTTGATCCATAGTTTCTCTTATGCATAATACTGTTTCAGGATATTTCTATGTTAGAAATCCAAAAGGAACAAGGACAGGAAAAGAAAATTGAAATCTTGTAAGTTTTGATAAAAGGTTCCATCAACTGAAATCACAACATAGTACTTCAATCAAAATCTTAATCGGTCAATTCTCTGGGGTTCTGACTGAGTTAAGGATGCGATGATTCTTTCCCTCAGAACGGCTATTCTGTTGCGGTTTTGAAGATGGGACATCCCGCTTCCTTAAAGCTTTGTGGTTCATTACCACCATATAGGTTAGAAACTCAGGACCATAAGACTTAGACATTCTAGCTCTCTCGCTACATCTAAGTTCACCCTGATTTTCATTAGCTATAACCTTTTGGGTAATATCCTCTTGTCCATTACTATTAGCAGTATCATAATTTCTTTTAAGATGACTTTTCTCTTTTATTTCTTTACAAGGAAATATATCCTAAAAGAAATAAGCATTCCTTGATTCAATAATCGTATTGACATGAATATCAGGAATGTCTAATTTATGCATAAGAAACCAAAATGCACTACTGTTATGTGCATAGCCTATGAAAACACCATCAACTGTTTTAGGTCCTATCTTCACTTTCTTTGGTGTAGGAACCTTAATCTTTGCAAGACACCCCCATACTTTTAAGAATTTATAGGAAGGTTTTCGACATTTCCATAATTTATAAGTTGTCACATTACTTTTCTTTTGAGGTAACTTATTGAGAATGTAGTTCGTAGAAAGCACAGCTTCCCCCCACATTAACTGGGTTAATGTGACACCCCCAAATTTTCATGCATAGGTTGGCCAGGCCCATACACAGAAAATTAGGAGCATCTGCAATTGATAAACGTAAGCACAGATGATAAGACATAAAAATTGAGATATAATAACATAAATAAGAATGAAAGGTACAACTTATACATAAAAAAGACCACACCCAATACATCCTCAAAATATAATAAGTTCCACACCGTACAACTTGGGAATCCCATAAACGTGGACCCCTAGAACAACTCATAAAAGAAGGGCATAAGATACCATAAATTTGATCCTACCCTAGGATAGAAAGAAGAACCGCTGGACCAAAAAGATAAGCGAGCAAGACTTCAACCTTGCGGATGGAATTGCCGAGGGCCTGAAATAACAACAAAGGTGGGTCAAACCAAGAGTAAGTACAACCCTACATGATCCCAAATAGAGTACCAAGATTCATCCCCTTTCTAAGTGACACCCAAAATTATAGTACAAATAATAATAATAATATATTTAATTATAATCATAGTCACTGATATACCATCATATAATAGGTATAAGAATCTATTCTCCCATGTCAATTTTGTCCAACACCTCCATATCCAACTATAACCACATACCCGACAAATCAATTATGTCGGGACAACTTAATACCCAACTATAACCACGTACCCGACAAATCAATCATGTCGTGACAACTCAATCATGTCCCATGGTACTAGTGAGATTTCATTTATTAGTCAGCCTCCTTGTGGTTCCTTCTAAATCCCCCAACCATATTCATTTAATCTTATGATTTTACGAAATTATTAATTCACTTCTATTCTTTACTCGAGAACGTATAAAACTTTATAACGTCGAACTTGGGGGAACCATGGGGGTGGACTATGCATGGTAGTAAGATAACTAATCCATCCCAAGTATCACATCATAAGCATGCATGTGAAGAACTAATAAATTGGCAGAAAATCTAAGCATGCCAATCTCAATAGGTACATGTGCATAACTCTCCCATAAAATCGCATCAACACCTAATGGCGTTGAAACTCTGAGAGGTTGACTACTAGACTGAGTCAGTAACCCAAAATAAGCAATAGAAGAGTGCGATACAAACGGATGTGATGCACCAGTATAAAAAAGTACCTTACTGAGTCTACCATAAATATGAAACATACCCTCAATAGCACGAGGTGCCTGAACGTCCGGTGGCATGATGTTGTAGACCCTGCCATAATGCAGTTGTGGCTGAGACTGCCCTTAAGGCAGTGGACGTGCTGGTAGGGCTGTAAGTCGGGCCTTGAATGCGGGGAACCTGTGGTGCCGGTAATGGCAGTGGTTGCCTCTGCCCCTACTGACTAGTATGTCCCTTGTGGCCCTGCTGACCCTGAGTAGCCTTGGGACACATTTTAGCAGTGTGCCCTTGCTCCCCACACGCGTAACAGTGTCCTTTGAAAGGACCTAAAAATCTCTACTAGTAGTATCCCTGCTACTAACCCTGTTTGGCTTGAGGTGCTCCACCCTGCTGTCCCTGATGAGTAGACATCTCTTTGCTAGTCTCAGCATTACCCCTTTGTTTCTTCCAAGGCTAGTGTCCTTGGAATCTACTTCTGTCACTGTGTGTATCGTTATGACCATTTTCTTTCTCCACTGTCTGACTAGTGGAGTCCTTGCTATTGTGCTTCTCCCCCTTAGATTTATGATAGTCCCTATTGATCTGGTAATGTTGTAATGTTGCATCCACTACTTGAGCATAAGTGGTATAAGCTAGTTTACCCACTATCACCTGTCGAATGTGCCATGTCAAACCGTGCATAAAACAGTTCTTATTTTTCTCCTCTGTGTTCACCTCCTCAGGTGCAAACAATGATAGACTAATGAACTCCTGCTCATACTATACTACAGTCATGTCTCCCTGCTGTAGATCAAGAAGCTCCCTTTTCTTAGCTGCTTTCACTGCGAATGGAAAATACTTCTCATCAAAGCGAGCCTCAAACTGAGCATAAGTGAATGTGCCCTTCTCCTTTGTTGTGGTAACTGTCTCCCACCACTACAAAACGTCACCAACCAATATGAAAATGGCACACATCTTCTTCTGGACCTCTGTACACTCAACCATACAAAGATGGCGCTCAATATTCTTCTACTACTGGTGAGTTGGTTTCACATCGGTAGACCCCAAAACTTCTGGTGGGTGGCCCTTAGTAAAACTGTTTCGAATCTTCTCTCATGTGATTGGTTGTACTGTCTACTCAACAATGGGAGCCTGCTAAGGAGGCGGCGGTGGATGAAGCTGCTGATTCTGAAGTGCGGTCGCCATTCCTATAGCAACAGCCTGAGCAATAACGGCTGCAAGATTAGGAGGAAGCTTGGCATTGCCATCCTGAGGAAGGTCCGGAATTTGATTCACATTTCTCCTTCGGCAAGGCAACATACTGAAATAACGATTATACGAATTGTTAATACTACATCAACGAACTTAAAAGAATACAACGAGTCCTAAATTTAGGCTCTAAATATCATAATACGCAAAACGGAAGACTAACAAAACATCCTTAGGACACTTGAACCTGGAGTGCTCTGATACCAATTGTGACACCCCCAAATTTCCATGCATAGGTTGGCCAGACCCATACATAGAAAACTAGGAGAGTTTGCAATTGATAAACGTAAACACGGATGATAAGACATAAAAATCGAGATATAGTAACAAAAATAATAATCAAAGGTACAACTTATACATAAAAGAGATCACACCCAATACATCCTCAAAATAAAATAAGTTCCACACCGTACAACTTGGGAATCCCATAAACGTGGACCCCTAGAACAACTTATAAAAGAAGGGCATAAGATACCATAAATTTGATCCTACCCTGGGATAGAAAGAATAACCGCTGGACCGAAAAGACAAGCGAGAATGACTTTAACCTTGCGGATGTAATTGCCGAGGACCTGAAATAACAACAAAGGTGGGTCAAACCCATGAGCAAGTACAACTCTACATGATCCCAAACAGAGTATCAAGATCCATCCACTTTTCCAGTGACGCCCAAAATTATAGTATAAATAATAATAATAATAATAATATATTTAACTATAATCATAGTCACTGATATACCATCATAGAATAGGTATAAGAATCTATTCTTCCATGTCAATTTTTTCTAACACCTCTTTATCCAACTATAACCACGTACCCGATAAATCAATCATGTCGAGATAACTCAATACCCAACTATAACCACGTACCTGACAAATCAATCATGTCATGACAACTCAATCATGTCCTATGGTACTAGTGAGACTGCGTTTATTAGTCAGCCTCCTTGTGGTTCCTTCTAAATCCCCCAACCATATTCATTTAATTAAATCTTATGATTTTACGAAATTATTAATTCACTTCTATTCTTTACTCGGGAACGTATAAAAAATTATAACGTCGAGCTTAGGGGGTCTAGGGGGGCGGCAAATATAGTATATTTATACGGTCAAAACTGTTCATTTATACGGTCTAATCTATGTAATTTTGTATAATTCGTGGGGAATCATAATAACATCTAAATCAATGTCCCGAGTCTGACAACAAAGAAAATAGAGAAAAACAATTACTTAATATAAGCAGTGATTCTCTAATAACAATATTTAAAATCGTTGTCAACATTCAAACCTAAAATATTTATATAATCAGATTTCTATATGTAGTCCAAATCATATACCCTCAACAGAAATCATAGTAACAAGACATATACATATGCTCGCAGATCTATACATACAGATATAAATCCATACATGTATATCTAAGTAAAATATAATAAACATCGTATATATTCATGGATATTAATCTGGTAAAACAGATCTACATATATATCTATCTACAAGCATAGATTAATACATATAATCATTTATCATCACGAACCTCTACGTATGTACATGATCTATACATATACGCTCGTATAACTACAGATCTATACATACATGCTCATATAACTACTGATCTATATATATATGCTCTCATAATTACGGATCTAAACATACATGTTCATATAACTACGAATCTATACATACATGCTCATATAATTACGGATCTAAACATACATGCTCATATAACTACGAATCTATACATATATGTTCGGATAACTACGGATCTATACATACATGCTCATATAACTACGGATCTATACATATATGTGTACACGAAATATATATCATCATATGTATACATGAATACGAACTTACTCTAATAGATCTATACATATACATCTATATAAATTCACAAATCTCTACATATATACATGATATATACATATACTCACGGATCTATACATATATGTATACATATACTATAAATCATCATAGTTAAAGATGATTTTACACATACATATACATATATGAAAATACTACATTATAGATGCACAAAACAAAGGGGATACAAATTTTAGTACAAAGAGGAAGAGTATAACACATGTCTTTCCTGGAATGTAGAGCTTAATCCACCACAAGTGTATATTCAAACGAACCTTAAGCTCTCAACCATTTTAATTTCGGGTATAAATGATGAAGAATAGGAAGTAGAAGAGAATAATGGAGTCTGACATTTGAGAGAAAATAAGCTGAATATGCTTATGCTTATATAAGACAACATAGGGTTTACCTAATGACCCATGTGCCCTCTGATTTTGTAGAATTACCAAGCTACCATAAGTCAATATGTCCACTTTGCCCTTAAATATCACCCCATTTTCACACATGCCATCCTATAACTATTCATGTATATATATAATTATGAATAGTACATATATATCTATATATTCAATTTTGAATAGTAAAATACGGGGTATTACAGTTAATCCAAAACTTATCAACATGTCATTCATCATTTCCTTTAGTGTACGGTTTTTCCGTTTAGCTACAACATTCTGTTGAGGTGAATAAGGAGCAATAGTTTGGTGAATAATACCATGTTCTGAATAAATGTCAGTAAATGGTGCTTCATATTCACCACCTTTATCACTTCTTAAAACCTTGATCTTTTTGCCAAGTTAATTCTCAACCTTCTTTTTGTAATGTTTAAACATTTTCAAGGCTTCATCCTTACTTCTTAACAAGTATACATAACAGTATCTTGTACAGTCATCAATAAAAGTGATGAAATATCTTTTCACACCTCTGGTTGACACGACTTTAAAGTCACAAATATCACTGTGAATTAAAGCTAGAGGTTTAGTGCTTCTCTGAATAGACTGAAACGAAGTTCTAGTTAATTTCGCTTCAACACAAGTTTGACATTTTTCAATTATATCAAATTTAATTTTAGGTATAGAATTGGTGGGTGTCAGGTTGTGCAAAATATGTGGTTAAAAACAACACCTTAACGACATTTTAGGTTTTACCCTTCTGCAAGCGCACAGATCAATTGTGTATACTTTTGCTTGAGTAGGAGAATATCGATCCCACAGAGACGAGGATTGTTCACTTCAATAATTTAAAAACACTGAATTATAGTTTTTCCAAAAAGTGTTAATTTTTGTAAATTATCTAATATTACTTAAATTAAACTAAATAACAAAGTAAATTGGTTTGTGATTTAGAGGGAGAGAAAACTAGGGTTTCCTCATTCCACCACTAACCGCATAACATAGTTCAAATTCTAATTTCAATTACATGAGGGTGATCCATTGACTGTGAATCAGGTCGCACCGCGCCAACAGCTTGACCCCAAAAATGATTACTCTCAACCGGATCGCGATAACCCATCTCAAGACTAAACTGATTAGTGTATGCCGACTACTAACAGAAAAGTAAATTAAAGTAGTAAATTAAAGCATGAAAATAAACAAAGGCATGTCTATATCAGTTTGTCAGGGCATGGCCTATGTCAACCTATAGTTTCGAGTTTTATGACCACCATTGTGTAGAACATCACATATTAAGCATCCGAGTTATAATCCATAGTGAATAATTATGATTGTGTAAGATAAATATATTCAAAAAGTCTAAGACAAGAATCAATTCAAATACATAAACTTGTATCATGAATAAAAACGGTCTCTCATCTAACACAATCATCATAGTATAGTCACAGCTTCCACTCTCTACAATTGAAAACAAAATCAGAACTACATTACTTGGTTAGGGTTTTGCGAGAAAACCCTAGATACCGAAATAGTTGATTATGGATGAGGGAGTCTGCATTGTTGGTGTAAAAACGCTCTCCATTGTCTTCTTCTCCGGATCTCTAGGTCTTTAATGGTGGTTCTCTTCAATGGAAGAGAACTCTATGAATGAACGTGTATCTCCAAAACAAAACTAAAAACAATCCTCAAAAGCCCCCATTTCTAAACCCTAATCCTCTCATATTTATAGATAAGTGAGGGAAACCCTAATGGCTGCCATTTTCTGTAATTTCATAATACATTAATATTCTCATAAAATCAGACGTAAATATGTGTATAAGCTTGTACGTATAGGTCTGGAATCACCTATCACTTGAAATATTGAAGTAGGGACAAAACTGAAAAATTCTGAAACAACTTCGAAACAACTTCAGAACGTCGAGGGATCACGTGACCATCATATGGGATGTACGCTCATGACCTACGCTTGGGCGTAGGTCTAGAGCATAGGGTCCAAAATCACATCGTAGCTTAGGAGCGTAGGTTGGGTCCAATTTGCCCATTTTTCTCTCTGGCGACGTAGGTATTATGCACTTTTGATGTAAAAACCTGTATTTTTGTATTTGAGCTAAACTGGTCGCCTTTGACTCCCGATGCTTTTTGGTAAAGTAATAATGTCTGAAATGAACATGAACTCAGTTAATTCACCTAGATTAGCTCTGTTTCTTCATTAAGTTCCTGAAACATGCTTACACACACAAATGAGATAAAAATACAAAGTAATGGAATGTAAAGACATAACAAACGCAAGATAGGGGCAAAAAATGACCAATATTGAGGACCTATCATACCCCCAAACCTACATATTGCTAGTCCCTTAGCAATAAACTCAGCGAAAACTGACTGTGATGATTCTTATTTTATCTAACCTAATCTATTTTAACTTAATCCCTTGCTTTCGTGAGGGTCGACGATTACACTTAGCACGTGTAACAAGGCTTTTAAACCCCTAGGTTACCCCTAGGGAACAAGTGAAATCTCATGAAGGTTTCCAGTAATGGTACCTACAAATATCTCAATTCTTTTGTAATTATGCATTCATGAATTCACACATACAAGTCAAATAAGCTATGATACAACACACAAGATAATATGAATGCAAATATTCTCACTTACTACCAAACAACAATTATATCAAGCTTCGTGTTATGAATGGTCCCCACTTAAGTGAAAGATTTTGCTACTTTTTGCTTAAAATCCAAACAACTTTCCTTGATTTTGTGAATATTCAACTACAATATTTCAGTTTCTTTTCTCTTACTTCATTAATCAAAATTTGCCATTTTCATTAAAATGTAACTTTTCAACTTTCCACTTTTCATCCATTTTTGTCTTTCTAAGCTCCGGACTTTCCAGCGAGGCTTTTCAGTCCCAACCAATTGGGCCCGAGCTTCTTCCATGGGATTTATGTTCATCAGTCTTCTCCCCTTTAAACGTGAACAATGATATTGGTGATACCAAAGCTCGGTTACTCAGATCAAAGAACTGCTTTTTGCATTTTTTTTCAATTTCTTTTCAATTTTCTCTATTTCAACCAAAACAACTCCCCTTCTCCCCTTTAATTATAGCAAAGTTATTTTTCAACTTCATAGTAAAAAATCAACCTATTTCTCATAGTGAATGTGTTCTTGTGTTTATAGGTCAAAGTCGTCTTTCTTATTTCAATTTCACTCATTCACTCACACATCACTTTACTAACTTGATTTAATCATTATTCTCATGAGCGGGAACATCACATCACATACTACTTATACATTATAAACATAAACTCAATCAACTCATAATGCGAAACACTCATGCATAAAATCAAAGAATTGTTTCAAATTTTTTTATTTTTCTAAAAAATCTTTATTCCTTGCATTTTTATTTTTCTCAAAAATCTTTATTCCTTGCAATACTATACCCTTACCCCCAAACTTAAATCAGACCATGTCCCTATGGTCAAAAATAAAATAAGAGAACATATACAGTTACTCTTGAAGCTCAATTCTGGATTCCAAAGCAAAGCACAAATCCTCTCCCCCAAACTTGAATTGGAGCACCTGGAGATATCATTAACAAAGCACACACACCCAATCATAGCAATGAAAAATAAATTGCAGCATAAACATCCAGACACCTGTGGGAGTGTCACAAGATGTATAATAGGCAAAATGCTACTTTTTCAACTAACATATGTCCATATCTAGAAAAATAGATATCAAATCTTAATTTCTTTTCTTCCGAAAGAAAAAACATATAAGTTGAACAATGAGCAAAGATGGATCCATAAAAACATCATTTTATATCTGTTTTTCACATTTGCGTTTAATGGTTTGTTCAGTGTTGTGGTTACATGATTGATAGTCCGTCATGAAAGCAAGGTGACAGTTTATATCTATGTTTATTGGTGTGTGTTCATAGGTATAGATATTATGCTGTTATTTGTGAGACTATATTGTAAAACATGGTTTTGTCTCAGAAATGCCAAGGGGAAGATTGTAATAACATTTATTATAATTGTTTATTTATGGCATGTTCTAGACAATAACCATGTTGAGTGAATTGTCGTATTGAGTGAATTGTGTAGTCGGGAAAATTCAAATCAATCATTGAAGTAGTGAATAATACAAATGAAGTGCAAAATTGAGCGTATTGAGTAAAAATGTCTTTTGGGGGGCGAAAATGACATTTTCCAAAGCCGTCAACTACATGAAAACGTCTCGTGGATTCAAGACGGTGGTTTTGACACGATTGCGGAGAAAAGTGATTTTCATGAAGGATTTACGCTTGAACCAACGCTTTCAGAATAACAAAGTGGCTGCAAAGTGTGTTTGTACGCTTAGCCCTACGCTTAAGGCTACACTTGAAGCGTAGCTGCGGCAGAGACAATGGAGATTTTGTGTATTAGAGTGGTCGGATCTATTATGACTTAGGATATACTCCTATATATCCTAGGACGTGTATAAAAGATATATACACAAAAGTTGACTAGATTCATTCCCAATTTAAAGAGGATTAAATAAGGGAGGAATCTTAGTTCAAAAAGGAAATAGTGATTTCAGTAAGATTTTCAATCAACTTCGGGAGTTCATATCTTAGTCAAAAAGGGTTCAAATGTGGTAATTCTTGAGCCTATCATCAAGAGCTTAAAGTCAGATTTCCAAAGATATATTACACGTCTCCATCCAAGGTGTATATCTTTAGATATGATCGAAAGAGTGAGAGATGTCCCGTCGAAAAAGCTGAAAATTTTAGAATCAGACTCAAATTTTATTTTGACTCAAATTGATTCGTGTTGACCCGGATGACCTTTAGTTCGATCCAAACACCTATAAACACATGTATATCACATATTATACATTATATTGTAGGGTTTGACTCAGTTGGGTGTGAAATTACAAGAAAGGGCAAACTTAGGATTTGATTCATCATTGCCTATAAATACCAAGGTATACAAGAGAGAATGCTAGGGTTTTTGAGGGAGTTCTCTGCAGTATTTTACATATTCATCTTCTTCTTCAGAGATATATGGTGAGAGAATATTATTGAGCGTCTTCAATCGTGCTTCTACATCGACAATTCTCATGCACAATTGAATTGTATAGTTGCTGAAAAATCCACACACCGTCTATAGCAACGTGGTTGCATTGATCCGTTTTGAGAAGCGGAGCCGTCTGAGTGCGGAGATCAAAGCAGGGGGTTTCGTGGTTATTTCGATCTGTTGAGAAGCAGAGCCATCTGAGTACGTAGCGGAGCGAGAGCTTCGTGGAGTGCGAGTAAATCTAGACTTTCAGATGTCGAGTGAAGAACAACAGATTACATCGGTTGTAAGTACTGTTCTCATAGAGTCTGTACAAATTTTTTGATTCATAGTGCATCAATACTCGAGCGTATCCGTGATTTTTACTTTGAGTCTTTCCATGGTTTTCCACGTAAAAATATCATGTGTCTCTATTGCTTTATATTATGTACTTAGATTAATCGTTGTATGATTTATCTTGTTTGAGAATTGGATTAAAATTAATTTTTTCACAATAAATATTAATTTGTCAATAAATCCACAAAAAACCTATTCACCCCCTTAAGACTATTTTCACCATCGTCTAGGTAATTTCAAGTACCACTTTATTCCACTATAATCGGGCTGATAACAAGATTGATAATTAGGTTGCCATTTCAAATTAGAGAAGTTCTGATAGGATGCCATGTGGTAGGGCCCCAGTGGGCTCACCAGAACCCATATCATTAAACCTCAGCAACCACCTAGTCGGTAATTAGAAGTAAAACTTAAAAGCAAGAACTGAATTAGATAAGTACAAGACAACTAGGGAGATGTTAAGATTGACCAATTAGTTACAAAATAAGCTTACAAATAGACCAGTACTAAAGGGAGAGTAATAAATAAAAGGTATACTAATACATGAATTCGAGCTAATAACTTAATGATATGCTTCAGTACAATGCTCGGAGGGGGAACATGAAGAACGACATCATGCATAATCTGCGCCTTTAAGTACACCTATATATATATATATATAACAACATTCAAGTCACCACGTTTATGCCACACACAGAGATATATATATGTAGAGGGATTGAACAAGTCTAAGTTTTACCTGTTGACTGGAATGGGGCTGAATAATTATCGAGTGGGGGATGCGTCATCTAGTTTTGGACAAGCTGCAGTGATGAGTGATGAGGGCCAACTAAAACTGTAGGAAACATCTCCATCACCGAACCCCACAAATTCCGGCATATCCCGAAGTAGTAACTTTCTCAGTCTCCTTAAATCGACATCACTGGCCCCGAAAGGAAATCTTTTCAGTTTTGGACAGTGACATATATAAAGCTCCTCCAATGAAGGCCAACGCAGCTTAACGTTCCCCTTGGAGAAGAAACTAACAAATTCCTCTAGAGAAATAAGAACCAGTCTCTTCAGTTTGGGTAGTGGTGTCCAATATTCAAGCGAACTACTACTACTACTACTACTAGTGCCCATCTCATCATTCACATTCTCTGAAATTATCTCCTCCAATCTTTCACAGATTCTAACATCCAACTCTTCTAAATTAAGGAATTGCAAAAGCAATCCCCCCGATGAGAAGAGCTGCTTCAACATCGGGCAAACCTGTACCTTCAATTTTCGTAGACTTTTGAAGTTGTCTTCTAATTGGATGTTTTTTTGCATTGGTGATATCTCCCACCCGAAGATGTTCCTTAAATTAGGGAGACTGTACAATTGTAGGACTTGCAGATTTACAAAAGAATTCGCTTGCAATCCCTCCTCATCGGCAAATGTTTCAAAACCATTGCAATATTCGATGTAGCATTCTTTTAATCCAGAAATATTTGTAACACCCAGATCTGATAGCTTCACAACTACTTTCCCAATACTCATTAACAAAAGATACTCCGAACGTTGGATCACATCCTTCACTGCAGATGAAAGGATGCCGCTGCCCTCATCTCCTTGCTCCTCACTACACCAATAACACAGTCCGCACAGGCTTTTAGGGTTTATTTGTATATCCCGACGATCATTGCCGACAGAGAATTTGAATTCCGTTATGCTTTTATCCCTCCATGGTTTGCTGTTTTCAACAAATTGTATCAAGTTTTTCACTGTTCCAAAATCGAATTCGAGGGAAGAAATCCGTGTCAAGCTCGAAAGCTCTTCTGCCATTACTACTCCACTACTTCCCTCATCCAATTGGATATCAATATTTAAAAAAACGAATTTTTCCAATTGAGAGAGTTTGGATATCTTACCCATAAGAAGTCTTTGCAATATATAACAACCTTTGAGAAACAATGCTCGAAGCTCTTCCAGATTTGCAATGGAAGACGGCAATGAGACGATGAAAGAATTTGATAGGTCCAAGACTCGCAGCCTAGGCATGTGAGTAAAGAAACTTTCTGGGAGGCGAGCAGAGCATTCTTGAAGCAGCAATGTTGTGAGTTGGGGACAATTTGGCATCTCCGGTAAGCTGTACCCCACAGAATACATAAACGAGATCCTAGTTGCCTTTTCCCATTCGTGAATGTCCACTGTCTGTTTTTCTAACATGCCAGCTCTCACTAAATGTCTGCTTTCTTCTCCTCGTCTTGATGAAGTCAAATATAGAGCAAAATCTCGAACAAGATCGTGCATCCTTACATGGTTGCCATCCTCACATTTTTCCAACAGTGATGCTTTAATAAGTTTACCCAATACCACAAGCCCCTCGTCATTGCTAGAAAGAAATCCCTCTGCTCTCCAATAGTCAATCAATAGTGATTTATCAATGAGGTGGTCTTCAGGAAACAAGCCACAGTACAGAAATGAGTTTTTCATGTCAATATCAGTATCCGTAGCTAAATGATCATAACTGGCTTCCAATGCTGTAAACACGTTGTCCTTCATGTCTTTGACATAAGACCCATCTGGCGACTTCAACTTGTCAAACAAATCACGCCAGACATGATCATCTTCTTCTTCTCTTAAGACTCCACCAACTACGTTTAGGGCAAGCGGTAAGCCACCACACTTCTTGACAATTTCTTTAGCAATTTTTTGAATTGACGGAAACTTGGTAAAGTCTAGACAAACAATTGACGTAAACATCTCCCATGCTTCCTTTTCAGGCAAAGCCTTTACATCGATCTGCTTATCAGTTCTCAAGATATATTTGCAACTGAACCTCCTCTACGTCGCAAAACACGTGTATCATCCGTAAAAAGTAGGTGAGACACATCCACATACTGATGCTCCTCAACCTCCACTCTATAACCGTGCAGAAGAACCGCCTCCGAGGCCCAAGTCATCATCCGACTAAAAGCCTCCATCACAACCAGAAACAAGAACGAAGATAGGGGATCACCCTGTCTTAGGCTACGCGAACTCCCAAAAAACCCTGAGGGAGGACCGTTAACCATAACAGAGAAACTCGCCGATAATATGCAAAACTGGATCCACCTCCTCCACCTCTCACCGAACCCAAGCCGCTCCAACATATACAACAGAAATCTCCAACTGATGTGATCATAAACTTTCTCCACATCCAGCTTCACAAGGACCCCTGGAATCCCACTCTAAAGTCTGGCATCCACCACCTCGCTCGTGACAAGAGTCGAATCAAGAATCTGGCGGCCACCAACAAAAGCATTCTGAGAGTCAGAAATAACCCCATCCTAAACACCGCGCATCCGAAATGCTAACACTTTAGCGATCAACTTATAAATACATCTAAGTAGGCTAATGGGCCTAAGATCTTTCATGTCACTAACAACCCCTTTTTTAGGAAAAATGGAGATGAAAGTAGCATTAAGAGACATCACAAAACAGCCCTCACGATGGAAATCACGAAAAGTGCCCATCACCTCATCCCGTACCACGGACCAACACTCGAGGAGAAACCTCATAGTAAAACCATCAGGTCCAGGGGCTTTGTCCCCATTACAAGACTTCAGCGCCCTGACCACCTCCTCCTCCGAGAACGGGATCTCAAGGCTAACACGCTCCTCCTCAGAAATAGAGTCAAAATGAAGTCCATCCAATCGTGGTCTCCACTCATGTCTCTCCTCAAACAAACGCTGATAATAGCTGGCAAGATTATAAGCTGATAATAGCTTATAAGACATTCGGAGGTCTATGGTTTGATAAAGTCATATATACTTATAGAAAGCTCCACTTAGTAAGCCTTGGTACCTGGTTCCATTTACTTGGTGTCATCTAATAAATATTCCATACAAGATATTAAGTCCAATTAAACAATTTGTGAATGGATCAACTATCCATTTTTACCTGGTCTTTGAATTGTAGTGACCACCAGACAATCCAGAGACGCCGCCAACAGAATTCTGAATGCACATTAAACAAGAATCATTTCCATGAGACACAAGCGATAATCATGCCATATGCTTTCAAAGGTTAAATTACAGTTATTTTCGTGCCTCTAATTTTCATTGGTTACACTTGCAAGTGTAATTCGTTAATATTTCCTCTCCTCTCCTCTAGTTTGGGTTTATCTCATGCCATACGCTTTCGAAGGGTTTATTTGTGTTTGGTATTGTTGAAGGATTAAATATTAAAGTTACACCCTCTCTAATAGCTTAAGCTTTTAGAGTAGTTGGTAGTTAACACGGTATCAAAGCCAAAAGTCTCTGTTCAAACCTTACCGCCACCCTTGGTTGAAAACTTATTATTTCCACTCCTTCTTTGGAAGACTTTATTCCGGTATTATATTCACTTACATCAGGAGAACAAGGTCGGGACTGCCAAGTTTCAGATGATTCTTCCCTGCCTTGTGATAAAGTTGATATTTGAATAGGAAATACAGATGGATGTCGAGGATATGTTTGCCCCATTAGTTGCGTATGGCAATGGAGCGTGGAACAAGGGGTGTCTGAAGAAGGGTCCAGAGACATTTGCTCGCCGGCACAGGTTTGGAGGAGTTTTACTACCGGGAGCACAGGAGGATGATGTGAAGATGCCATAGGCTGAAGATGAGATACCTGAGGTGGAGGTGCCACAGGTTGAGGGGTTGTTGTAGGTGATGATGTGCCACATGCCCTGACTGGGGGTTCTGTTATGATGACTCATACTCAGTATAACTAGTTGATTGGCCGTATTGAGGGATTAGAGAGATCATTCACAGAGGAAAGAAAGGTCCGACGGCATGAGCATCGTGAGTTGATGGATATTTTGATAAGACATATGGGAGTGACTGTTCCATCACCACAGCCACCTCCGGATGATGCTTAGTAGTTGTAGTTTAGTTTTGATTATTTTTTTTTAGGATTTTCTTGTTTTAGTTATTCACAGTAGACATTAATCATAGAGCGGAGAGTCATTTTCGATCTTTTGTGACCGATTTAACAATCATCTTTAACTGTTTGTGATATTTTTGTTTTTATAAAATGACAGATTTGACCGCTTTTACTAATATGCGTGCCTTACTATATTTATTATATTAGATAATGTCAGAGAGAGCTGAATAATCCCTACCAACTAGTACCAGAGCCAAAGGAGGGATAGAGCATTTGGTTAGTAGTGAGATCATAGCAGAAGATTGGTGTCAGCATCTAAGCAGAGGTGAGAATTTATGGTCTCAATCAGAGTTAACAATTACACGATTAAAAATGTGAAGCCCATGAGGAACAAAATTTGGGACAAGGCAAAGGATGCTCGTTTTCAAAGACGCGGCAAGATGATGGTATGAAGGAGGGGTTGCTGCTTTCAGCCTAGAAAAGTAGTGAGAAAGAAGCGAATTTTGTTGCTTTCAGCCCAGAAAAGCAATGGGGATTTTCGATCTAGAACTTGTGGGACAAGTCTGCAACTTTGGGAGGAAGTTATACTATACTAGGCAGCTATTTTACTATTGGAGTTAGATATGGAAACTCTCGTTGGTTTTGTGAGTGGTATTCTCCTCTTTGTATGAAAACCTTTCCATGTAAATCTTGATTTTCTCAAAGGATTGCATTTTATAGCTTTTCTTTACCTAATCTATTTTTACTTTTTGGATTGTTCTTGGGCTTCTGTTGATTGGGCAACCAGACATTTTTACTTGGCTTGGTTCCTTGAGTACTTGGCGGTGCGTCTTTTGACTCAAAGATTCATAAGTGTCTTGGGACTTGTTTCACCTCAAATCGGAGCCAAAAATTTTTTGGTGTCCATGTCTTGTATGGGCTAAAATGGCTATGAAATCAATTACACAAAACTCTCACTATATGGATGGCTAAGAAATCAATTACACGAAACTCTCACTATATGGATGGCTTGGAAGTGAATAATGCAGTTGCAGGTATATGAATCATGTATCAGCAATAACCTACTCAAAACTTGTGTAACAATGGGGTTGGCTTCCTTCCACCCCCACCTCTATTATCCACTCCCCACCATTTCTCCGTTCTCTCAATGGCTCGCTCTGCTTAACAGACTTCCTGCCCTGTGACAATCCCTCAGTCGAGCCTACCACATACCCCACCACTGTTCTCTCTATGCCTCCATTGCAGACTACATTTCACACCTCTTATGTATATATATATAGAGATATATGAATGTATGTGTCTAATCAAACTCTACTTTCTATAAGTATTCACTTGGGCATTTTTTCATATAGTTGGTGGGTGTGAACCTGGTGTCCCAGACCCAGAATTCTATAACCACTGAGAACAATACCAAGTCTATACTCACCTACCAGCTTTGTTTCAATAGCTGTATTTGCTATATATGGCGGGAAAGAAACAAACTTACCACCATTGGAAGAGCTCATTCGGCCACCGAAAAGCTGTGTATTAGACATGGTTCGCAGGGTGTGCTCTATCACCAAGGAGAGCTGCTGAGCAAATTCATAGTTTCCTTTAACTGCTGAGAAAATTCCGAGCTGTTTACGAGTGATTTTCTCTCTTCCTTGTAGGCCGATATGATGACTTGAGTTATTAGATAAGATCAACACTCCACCATTATATATAAGAGATCCATAACTTGACCTTTTCCATGTTGCTCCTGAGGAGATATTTAGGTTATGGTTTTTTCGGGAGGCTATTGGCGCCAAGAAATCTGATTTCATATGGGTGTGCGAAAATCCGTTGTGGATCGGTCTTATGAAGACATGGTTTAGAAAAAGTTCTATCGGTTCTGATTTCGGTTTTTTTGTGAACCGGTCCAATCCGTTAATGTAATCTATATATTTTAATTTATTATATTAATATGTCATTAATATATTAATTTATATTAATATGAATAATATCTCTATTAAATTATTCTAGCTCGCTCAAAGGAGTACAAAAATCAGGTGAATCTTTGTACTAAACTTATGTTTTGTTTGACATAATTTCTGCTTTTGACTTTACGCAGAAAAAAAAAAAGCGTAAGTTATTTCGAGAAGCTAGCACCCCTCCCCTCCCCTCTCATCCCGTTTCTTTAAAACGCTCTTCCAAGTTCCAGAAGTTCTTTTAAAAATTTTGTCAAACACCGTTCAAAACAGTTTTACCCTCTGGAAAGCCAAAAGTAGGGTTTGAAAAATCAATCCAAACAAAGCCTTAGTTTAATTTTATTTAAAAATTAAAACGTGCAGAATTTAGAATTTATTTGATAGTTTAAGATAAGAATTGCTTAACTTGAATGGTTGCCAAGAAGGTAATGTTATAATAATTTTGAGATATGGTACAACACAAGTAATATTGATTTGTTAACGTTACCAAATCAATTAAGTCTATGATATATTGCAGTTACATAGAGTTTAGAAATTTGAAAATTGGACAAACAGGACTCAAATATCGAACCAAACCAATCTGGTTCCTTGTGGTTCAATTTAATCCAGGTTTGTTGGACAAACGATCTAAATTAGTTCCAAAATTTTTGACTCAATTAATAATGGTTCAGTTCCAATAATCCAGTTCATGCAAGCCCCTAACATTTCCTAGAGGTTCATTTTACTTGTTTAAAATCACAAAACCTCATAGTACTAATAAAAAATTGTTATAAAATCTCATTCACCAACACGTCATTATTATCCCTTTGTTGTATTATAAATATAAATCACAATGCTTCAAATTTGTAATGGGGCTCCTAATGTCTTTTAAAATGACTTGATTGCCCTCTATAATTTTTAATACATAAGATTTTTTTCCCCTTTCTTGTGATTTTAGCCCTGTAATTTTTTAAAGAGATCAAGAATAATTTTATAATTTTATAAACACAAGGATATTATTTTTTTTTATTTTTTTTAAAGTAATACAAGGATATTTTGGTTATATATAAGACACTGTTACCCTACATGTGACTCGCTACCTTTATTACTAGATGTTTATATTTAGGGGGAAAAAAAAGGACTGATATTTATCATAGAGGGTCATAATCATTTTGTATCAAATAGAGGTAATTTTTAGTAATAATAAAAATATGATATTCACAAGTGTATTTGTATTTGGAATAATTAAATTACTTCTTTTCAAAATAAAATAAAACAACAGTTATCTTTTCTCTTATTTAAAAAATTAAAATCTAATATCTGATTTAGGTTGAAGTCACACTAACCTTTTCTTGTAAAAATTTACTTAGAATCCATGATTAATCTTTTAAGTTCTAAATTAATTATTTTACGCATATTTAACCAATATGGAAACCTGCATCCTCTTTCAGCCTAACCTTCCCTAAACCTCAATCCATATGTGGATAAATAACCACATCATGACATATTTCTAATTGTCAAATATGTAAATGATGATGTGGATGGTTATAAAACTTTGGAGTGAGGTCCATGGAATTCAAGAGAGAGATTAAGCGGGAGAGGATTCAAGTTCTTTGAAATTTATGTGAAGAAAGAGAGAGAATGTGTGTTACCATGGTTCTCCGTATAGAAATGGTGGATAGAGGTAGTTTAAAAATTGAAGTACTAATTTTGATTAGGATTCGTTGACAATGATAAAATACTGCTCCAGTGTGGATGGAACAATTTTGATTCATGATATTGAGAGAGAGAAAAAAAAATTTCATTTCTTTCTATAAAAAGATGTTCTATAAAACCAAATAAAAGCATAAGCAAGGAAATTTTGTTAGGATATCCATGAAGTTTATAACAAGTACCCGATGATGTCCCACATGGTTGTAATTGATTTCAAAATGGGCATTGTCTCCCTCACACTGAGTCAGTCCTTTTTGCGAAGTATTGTTGTTATCTTTGGGGAATTCGCCATTGTTTTTTTTACTAAAAATTATATTGAGGTGTCTTTCTGACTAAAGCCTGGGAGTTACTACTATTTTTCTTGAATCAAGTACTCAAGACCGCAACTTCTGGAACAAGATTGGATAATACATGTATTTCATGTTGCTTCACTTCTTGCCCGATGAGGGAATAGATTTTGGCAACACTTGGAAAAAGGATCCATCAATAAAATCTAACTACGAATTGTTGAAAAAAGATCATGAACACCTTGCAAAAATTCCATTGCACAATCTTCTTGAAGTCGAGTTGCTATGGCACCCAAAATTTTGGGGCCTTCCTATTAGGTGGGCCTTAGGCAGCTACCTAAATGACTTAACTATTTAGTCGGCCCTAACTACCACGTTTTCTCTTAGCGCACATTTAGTGGTGTAGTGACACTCACCCACACTTGGTTGCTACCTCTCACACACACATAAAAGTACAGTTAGTTGACAAGAAGATAAAATACCTTTATTACTATAAAAAAAAATATGTACAAAGCTAGCTCTCTACAATTCTCTCAAACTCTCTCTCTCTCTCTCTAAGACTCTGATGGTTACAAATGAAGGGATTTTTTCCTCTTTTGAGGCATCTTCATCTCTAACAGATGGTTGTGATGTATTCAATCTAGTGGTGGAGATTCATCTTCTAGATTCTCCACATAACTGCATACATTTTCATACAAGTTTTAGGTAAAGTATGTCATTTGGTTTAGCATAAATTTATACATATTGCAAGACCATCTTTTTGTGAAAATATTATGACGGCTTCATGTCCCACATCAGATCGGAATGAGGAGAGTCTTGGATATAAATAGACTGGGTGTTAGCCCCACCTAATAGCTTAAGCTTATGGGTCAATAGATAAGCACTCTAATCGTAACAAGTGGTATCAGAGTAGGCAAAATCCTTGATCGATGTTATGCCAAGCGTCGACATAAATGTGTTTGGGTAAGACCGGGTTCTCTGTTGTTAGGGTGGGTCAATTGCATTGAGGGCTGGTTTGGGTGCAGGAGCATGTGACAGATTTTTGCCCCACATCGAATCTGGATGAGGAGGGTCTTGCGTATAAATGAATTGGATGTTAGCCTCACTTAATAGCTTATGTTTTTGGGTTGGATAGTGAAACATTCAGGATGTGACACTATGCTTAGATCTATTTTAACATGATTCAATTTGACTTCTTGTTCAAAAAAATAATTTACAAATAAATAAAAACAAAAATCTTAAATAAGTCGAGCTCAACATTTCTAAACCTATGACAAACCCGAGCCCAAACTCATGTTTTATAGTTTGTCACAACCCTAAACCGAGATCCAGCAGAGTAGAGCCAAGCTCTACATTTCTAAAACAATGAAAAGCACAAGCCCAAACTCCTATTTTAGAGATTATCACGAGACCGAACCGAGATTGAGCCCAGCTATAATCAAATGAGCCTGAGCCGGACTAGCCTAAAGCTCGCCTCTACTTGGTTCATTTGTAACCTTAGTTATAATGTGTGTTTAAGTTCCGAGATTTTTTAAAAATAAGATCATGTCATTAGTTTCAACGATTAATCGTATCTCCTATCATAAGTAACAATGTAACTATTTCAATGAGACGTTACCCATATACCAACTTGGTTGAGCTTGTAGCTCTATGAGCAAGTGTAACCATGTTCGAGTTCTCCATTCTGTTGTTTGCTAGGATAAAATGAGAATTCAATTTCTATTTCAAAGGTCCTACAATTATTTTGTCATCCTCAAGGATTATTTAAAATGAAAAATATTTTTGATGAATACTGTAAGTGCATGAGTGATTTCTATTTCTTTACATGATAAACCTTCAGAACCAGGAATGTCAAGTATAAAAGAAAATTCATAAGAGAAAGAAATAGACCCAGTGGACCATGGAACAAGTTGTACTGAAGAAAATTGAAAATTCGAAGAATGACATCTTTATATATGCATATATCTAATAAAAGAGATCTAACTTACTGAAAATTGATTTGATAAAACTGGTTCGTCTTCACATTGTCTTGGGAATAGTTGCCAACGCAGAAATTGCCCTTTGTAACTTCTTCCGATGCTTCCTGCACTGAAAATCAGATTCTTTTGAACAACTGCGAGAAAATTAATTAAACGATTTATGTCTAAGGGTGCACAAAAATGCCTCGAGGCCCACTTGGCGGCCCAAGCCCGACAAACATTACCCGGCCAGTGTGTGTGTTTAGTATTGTATTAAATATTGTCATTGTTGGTTTACAAACATTATAACAGAAGCTTATCATGAGTCATGGCATAAGTTAATAAGTCACTTATGGTTAATGTTGCAAGATTCATATCCATATCAATAAAGTATTCATAGGTTTGGTGTATAAATATACACTTTTAGTTATTGTTTGAAATTTTCTTAAATTTATTTTAAATACTCAAACTTAAAGTAATGAAAGTGAAAATTTTAGTTGAATAGATTAATAAAAAGGGTAAATTGCACAAAATACCCCTCTAGTATAAATGTATTGTTGTAGAATACCATTTTTTTTTTGAAAGGTAAATATATATTAGAACCAAGCCAAAAAGGCGCCATTACAAGGCAGAAGAAATCCCTACAAATAGATGAAAGCTATTAAGAAACCCCAAGACCACCAAAGACAAAGATCCACAATCCAAAAGAGTGGTCATGAGACATACAAAAGCCAAACCTGGGACTAAAAAGGGGGCAAAACTCAAGCATGGGATACATGGCTGAGAAGAACCAGGTTGCCTCAAGAGCCTAGAAACCTTGCAGATCAAGAAAGAGCATAATACAAACTAAAGCAGACAACATAGGACTCATGAAAAGATAGTACATGGGAGAAACCATTCCAACATAAATCTATAGTTGACTAGATTCTCTTTGAAACCCTTGGTAGAGAAGAGAGCAAGCCTGGTGTCACCAGTGATCTTTGGCTTCAAACTCTTTAAAGCACTTGAATTCACTAGAAAACACTCTGAAATTACCTAGACGATCAATGAAAATAATCTAGAAGGGGGGTGAATAGGCTTTTTGTGGATTTATTGACAAATTAAAATTAATTACAGAAAAGTCAATTTTAATCCAATTCTCTATCACGATAAAACATGCAAAGATTAATCTAAGTGTAGAACATAAAACAATAGACACACGATAATGTTTTACGTGAAAAACCTTGGAAAGACTCCAAGTAAAAATCACGGATACGCTCGGGTATCGATGCACTATGAACCAAGAGATATATAGACTCTATGAAGTTTTAGACTTACAAATCCCTCAAGATATGCCTTTCTCCACTTGACGTCTGACAACCTTAAATCACTCGCGCTCCATGAAGCTCTCGCTCCGCTCCTTACTCTGACGGCTCCGCTTCTCAACGGATTAATGAACCATGAAGCCTCCTGCTCCGATCTCAGCACTCAAACGGCTTCGCTTCTCAAACGGATCTAAGCAACCATGTTTCACAAGGTGGTGTGTAGATTTTTCAGAGTCTAGGTCATTCAATTGTGCATAAGATCATCGATGTAGAAGCACAATTGAATAAACCCTAAACAAGAGAGAACTAAAAGATATAAAATCACTCAATGATTTTCTCTACAAAAGAATATGAACTGTAGAAGAATTGCTAAGATCTCTCACCAAAAGTTCTCCTCAAATATGTGGATACTCCTCCTATTTATAGAGAGAGCTGAGGGAAACCCTAAGTTTACCCTTTTTCATAATTTCACATCAAACTGAGCAAAACCCTTTGATCCGGTCTTCTATATGCATACATCACGTATATCAATGTGTAAAGTCACAGTCGCCACAAACAAAACCAACCCTGGGACAATTTTATCGTTTTCCAGCACATTACACACCAGACCCCTACGCCTAGGGCGTAGCCAGGTCTACGCCTGGGGCATAGGGCAAAAATGCCCGTGTTTAGCCCAGGCGTCAAAATGACACTTTCTAGCCACTTTTTGTTACTAGAGGCGTAGGTCAGGCGTAGCAAAACCCTTGGAACCAACCTTTCCTGAGACTAGTGTCATTTGCACCCCCCGACTCCCTTGTAATGATTCTTGAACTTGTGACTTAAAAAATGATGTTTCCACCCTCGAGAATGCAATTTTTGCTCAAACTTGTTTCTTCTTCAATTCTCTTGTATTATTCACTTCTTTAGGCTTGATTTGAATTTAACGAAGCTTGTCAATGTCTTTGCTTGACCACATTAATTTTTTTAAACCTACCCGACCTTACAAATCACTCAACATGGTTATTGTCTAGAACATGTCAAACATAAACAATTACAATAAATGTTCTTATAATCTCCCCCTTGGCATTTCTGAGACAAAATCATGTTTTACAAAGATATCTTCACAAATAATAACATAATATCTATACATGATGCATGCATAAAAAGAATAAAATAATGCAAAAAAAAAATGATAATGTATCAATTCTATAATAAAAGATAATACAAGATATTCCTAGAATGATACATATGAAGACATATATTTTAATGAGAACAGGCTACTAGATTTTCTAAGATGCGCATGCTTTTGAAAATCTAATGGTTTTGTAGAGATGTCTGTTGACTGAGAATCTGTGAATATATACTTAAGACCTTTCTCAGAATTATAGTCAAGTTTTCTACATTCAATATGAGCAACCAAATAGTGTAGCTCACCTTTATTAACCCACGCTTGTCTAATTTTTGGAGTTATATTTGCCAGCCTTACAGACTTTTTACCTCTTCACTCAACACCCGAATTTGATCTTCAACATTGGGTTCTTTTCGAGTTCTCTGATTCTTCTCAGATTTCAAAGTTCTTCCTCTTAACTTTGAACACAAGGGTCGAATGCGACCTTTCACTCCACAATGATGACATACAGGGATAAACATTTGAAAACCATTGTTCAAACCTTATTGAATCTAGAGGTAAAGGAAGGCTTACTCTCAACTGGTTTTCTGACATAAGATTTAGCATTAAAATTCCTATCATAATTACCTTAAGAAAAACTAGATGCTACTTGGGAGCCCCTAACAAAGGTAATTTTTAGAATCATATGATTTATCTCCAAATTTTTGTCCTTTAATCAATTCTTAACCATAAGAAGATTTTAAAAACCTATGAAACCGTTTCATGATCATATCAAACTATCTTGGTCTACTCTCACCCTCCTCATCAGACTCACTAGGATCCTCCTTAGTGGTTTTAAAAGCTATGTTTTTCTCTTTTGTGTTGCTAGACTTCTTAGAGAATTGAGCACACATCTCCATCTCATAAGACTTTAGATTTCCAGCCAACTCTTCAAGTTTAATTTCTTTAAAACTCATGATTTCAGAGATGACAGTAACCTTAGACCAAAAACGTTCAGGTAGAGACCTAAGAATTTTCCTCACTATGGTAGTCTCGGAAATGGGCTTACCTAAATTATGACAACTTGTGACAATATCAGTTAGTCTAGCCTCAAAGTCACCAAATCTTCATCCTCCTCCATCCTAAGTTGTTCAAATTGTGAATTTAGAATTTGGAGTTTCGACTATTTAACTTTTGAAGTCCCTTCATGAGTTACTTGGAGAATATCCCAAGCTTCTTTGGCAATTTCGCACGTGTCAATTCTCTTAAACTCACTCGTAGTCACAGCGTTGTATAAAGCATTTAAAGCTTTGGAATTCCAACTAGCACTGTTTGTCTCAGCAGATGTTCACTCACTTGACGATTTTACTCTAGATTCATTAGTAGTAGCGTCTTTCACAGTGGGAGGTGAACCTCCACGAAAAGTCAAGCTCTTTCATCTAGAGATTTCAAAAACACTTTCATCCTCGTTTTCCAATAGGTGTAGTTCGAGCCATCAAACAAAGGGGACCTAGATACGGACCCTCCTTCACGAGGTAAATCCATCACCTAAGTTCAGAAACAAACCCTAGGTCGTTAACCTAAAACTAGGCAACCACGCTCTGATACCAATTGAAATTACCTAGATAATCAATGAAAATAGCCTAAAGGGGAGGTGAATAGGCTTTTGTGGATTTATTGACAAATTAAAATTAATTATAGAAAAGTCAATTTTAATCTAATTCTCTATCACGATAAAACATGCAAAGATTAATCTAAGTGCATAAAATAAAGCAATAGAGACACACAATATTTTTTTACATGAAAAACCTTTGAAAGACTCCAAGTAAAAACCACGGATACACTCGGGTATCGATGCACTATGAACTAAGAAATATACAGACTCTATGAAGTTTTAGACTTACAAATTCCTCAAGATCTGTCTTTCTCCACTCAACTTCTGACAACCTTGAATCACTCGCGCTCTACAAAGCTCTCGCTCCGCTCAGCTCCGTACTCTGAAGGCTCCGCTTCTCAACGGATCAATGAACCACAAAGCCTCTTGTTTTGATCTCCGCACTCAGACGGCTCCGTTTCTCAAACGGATCTAAGTAACCATATTGCACAAGGTGGTGTGTAGATTTTTCAGAATCTAGGTCATTCAATTGTGCATAAGATCATCGATGTAGAAGCACAATTGAACAAATACTAAACAAGAGAGAACTAGAAGATATAGAATCACTCAATGATTTTCTCTCTCTATCTCTATCTCTGCAAAAGAATATGAACTGTAGAAGAATTGCAAAGATCTCTCACCAAAAGCTCTCCTCAAATCTGTAGAGACTCCTCCTATTTATAGAGAGAGCTGAGGGAAACCCTAAGTTTACCCTTTTTCATAATTTCACATCAAACTAAGCAAAACCTTTTGATATGGTCTTCTATATGTATACATCACGTATATCAAGGTGTAAAGTCGCAGCCGCCACAAACGATACCAACCTTGGGATAATTTTGTCATTTTCCAGCACATTACAAGCCAGACCCCTACACTTGGGGCGTAAGGGTTATTACGCCTAGGGCATAGCCACTAACACTAGGGGCGTAGCCAGGTCTACGCCTGGGGCGTAGGGAAAAAATGCCCGTGTTTAGCCCAGGCGTCAAAATGACACTTCTAGCCACCTTTTGTTACTGGAGGCATAACAAAACCTTTTAAAATTACCTAGACAATCAATGAAAATAGCCTAGAAAGGGGGTGGATAGGATTTTTGTGGATTTATTGACAAATTAAAATTAATTACGGAAAAATCAATTTTAGTCCAATTCTCTATCACAATAAGACATGCAAAGATTAATCTAAGTGCAGAAAATAAATAGATATAGACAAACGGTATTTTTACTTGGAAAACCTTGGAAAGACTCCAAGTAAAAATCACGGATACGCTCAGGTATCGATGCACTATGAATCAAGAGATATACAGACTCTATGAAGCTTTAGACTTACAAATCCCTCCAAATCTATCTTTCTGCACTCGACGTCTGACAACCGTGAATTACTCACGTTCCACGAAGCTCTCGCTCCGCTCTGTACTTTGACGGCTCCGTTTCTCAAACGGATCTAAGCAACCACATTTTGCACAAGGTGGTGTGTAGATTTTTCAGAATCTACGTCATTCAATTGTGCATAAAGATCTTCGATGTAGAAGCACAATTGAACAAACTCTAATTAAGAGAGAACAATAATATATTCACTCAATGATTTTCTCTCTCTATCTCTATCTCTACAGAAGAATATGAATTTATAGAAAACTTGCAAATATCTCTCAAAAGCTCAAAGGCTCTAGGGTTATCTCACATCTGTAGAAGACCTTGGTATTTATAGACAATGCTGAGGAGAAACCCTAATCTTTCCATTTTTCATAATTTCACATCAAACCAAGTAAAACTTCATTCTCTGATGTATATTATGTGTATGGCACGTATCTCAAGGTATAAAGTCATAACCACTTTAAAGGAGAACAAGTTGGGGGCAAAACGGAAATTTCCAGCATCAAAACTCGCCAGACCCCTACGCTTGGGGCGTTGGGCCAAAATGGTTGTGTGTGCTTCAAGAGTATAAACGACACTTTCTAACCAATTTTTGTTGTTGTGGGCGTAAGTTAGGTTTAGCAAAATACTCAGAACCAACTTTTCTTGATAGTTGTGCCATTTGAACCTCCTCAACTCGCTTGTTATGATTCTTGAAGTTGTGGCTTGAAATAATGACGTTTCTGCCATTCGAGAGACACTTTTTACTCAAATTTGCTTCCTTTACAATTCTCTATTTTCTTCACTTTTTTAGGCTTGATTTGAATTTGACGAAGCTTGTCAATGCCTATTAAACCTTCCCGACTCCACAATTTACTCAACATGGTTATTATCTAGAACATGTCAAACACAAATAATACTATAAATGTTCTTACACCCTTGGAACCAATGTTTCTCGAGACTAGTGCCATTTGAACCCCCTCGACTCCCTTGTAATGATTCTTGAAGTTGCGGCTTGAAAAAATAACGTTTCCACCCTCTAAAATGCAATTTTTGCTCAAACTTGCTTCTTCTTTAATTCTCTTGTATTTTTTACTTCTTTAGGCTTGATTTGAATTTGACGAAGCTTGTCAATGCCTTTGTTTGACCACATTAATTTTTCTGAACCTATCTGACCTTACAAGTCACTCAACATGGTTATTGTCTAAAACATGCCAAACATAAATAATTACAATATATGTTCTTACACACTCTTATGTTTCTTTCCATCCAAAGCTAATAAACAGTTGAAGCAAGAAGGAGCATGTTTAAAAAAAGTGTTGGAGAGAGTTTTGGTTGGAAAAGAAGTTATAGCCCATTGAAGGAGGCCATCCCAGTCTGTCATTGGCCAATGGAGACTCCCTTTAGCAGAAACAGAAATCCATAGCCTTCTAGTGAAACTACATTGGAAAAAGAGGTGGTCCCTATCTTCCAATCATGAGTGATAGAAGTCACAATTTCCTATGGTGAGCAAGCCGATCCTCATGAGAAACTCATTTGTTATGTTTTTGTTAAGAATTACCATCTAGATGACAAAATCATGTTTAGGGATTGAGTTTGAGAACCACACAAGGTGATACCAAGTTATCTCCAATTACTTATACCTAAAGAAACTCCAGGCTGGCTTGATGGTGTAGGGGCCATTTGAAAGAGACCAAAGGTTATCATGTGAAGAAGTGTTTAGGGAGAAGGTCATAGCGGAACTGGTCTCTAAAAGCTCTCCATGTTCTATTAACAGAGTTAGGAATGCACCAATTACCTTCATCAATAAGGTTGTTGACAGTGGCAGAATGCCCAATACCATAAGCTAAAATTATCCTTGGGAGAGATTGTTGGTGAAGATACAATTAGGGGAGCTAGATGGAAGTACCTCTGCCATCCCCAATCACAAGCTTGAAAAAATCCCTGAAAGAAACCCTAAGCTTCAGCAATTTACCCCAAGTCCAAGAATAATCGGGAGGAACTTTGATGACCCATAAATTTATACCTTTAATAAGATAAATCTTGACCTAATGAACCCATACGAAGGTGGAGGGGGGAATCTCGATAAGCTTCCATAACAGCCATATTCCACTCAATGGTGTCAATAACCCTAATGCCTCCTTCATCTTTAGGGCAAGAAATGTCAGTTCAATAAACCTTATTTCCACCATTGCCAAGTTTTGTACTTGTCCAAAGAAATTTTCTAAGGATGACATTAATCTCTTAAAAGTGGTTTTAGGCAAAATGAAAAGGGAGGACAAGTAAACTTGAGTTGAGAAGAGAACTAATTTAATGAGTTGGAGCCTACCAGCAAGAGAAAGAAAATTTGTAGACCAGTTCTGGACCTTTTTTGTAATCTTGAAAGCCAAGGAAGTGCAATCTTGGACATTAAGCCTGGAGGTTAAGAGGGGAACTCCTAGATAATTGACAGGGAGTGTTCCAACCTAGAAGTTGAGAGCTAATTGGATCTTCTCAAGCTCTGGTTCAAACACCTCAAAGGCAAAAAAATAAAAATTCTTAGAGTTGTTTGGGGTCAAGCTAGAGATGAAACTAAACCAATTGAACCCATCCATCAGGTGAGAGACAGAGTTAAGATTTCCATTTGAGAAAAGCAAAATATCATCAGCAAAGAGATTGTTAGATCCATCTCTTTGCATCTCCAGTGATTATCAAAATCAGTAGTAGGTTCTGATTCTCAAAGAACTAGTGAACACTTCCATAATAAGAACAAAGAGGTAGGGAGATAGAGGATCACCTTGGCTCAAACCTCCAGGGCTAGAAAAATAACTACGAAGAGAACCATTGACATTGAAAGAGAATTTTGGAGAAGATATGCAGGTGATGATCCAACTGATCAAGTGGGGAAGAAAATGAAAGGCTTTAAGGGTTTCCTCCATGAAGGTCCAATTAACAGTATCAAAAGCTTTTGAGAGATCAACCTTGAGAGCAATTCTAGAGGTGGAGGATTCTATGTGATAATTCCTGAGCAACGATCATAAACAAGAAGAATATTATCATATGTCTCTATTTTTAATGAAAGCACTTAGGTTAGGGTTTATGCAAGAGTTGAGGTGAGGCTTGATTCTATTGGCAATCAGTTTAGAAATGCATTTATAGATGATAGTACAAACTAAGATTGGCCTAAAATCAGAAGGTTTAGAAGGTTTTACAACTTTAGGAACAAGGGTAATGATTGTAGCATTTACCTCAGAAAGGAGCCTACCACCATAATGATATCATCTCCCACAATTGCCTAAGATTACTTTAAAAAATAGGCAGATTTGGTCAATGCTCAGGGGATTGCAGATGAATTGGCTAAGGTTAAGGACAACTTTTCTTTGGTTAGAATTAAGGAGGTTTTGATAGTAACTCATAAACACACCAGCAATCTGACATGGGTCCTCAACTCTGGATCCTTCTTCAGTGGAAATGGATTTATAGTGTTAATTCTTTTCCCGTGGGCAACCACTTTATGAAATAAGGAGGTGTTCTTGTCACCTAGATGCAACCAATATGGATTCTAGACTATTGTTTGAGGGTAGATTTTTCAGCACCAGAAAGGTGGATAAGGTTGCTTAAACAAGCTCTCTCTTCTCTCTCAAATCTTCATTCAAGGGGTTAGTGTCAAGTCGAGTCTGAAGGTGGTGAAGAGTAGTTTTACATGCTTGGACCTAAGAGGAAAGACCAGAGTAACAAGAAGAATTGAGGCTTTTGAGATCTTGCTTGAGGTACTTGAGCTTCTAAATGATTCTGAACATAAAATACCCATAAAATTCACAATGCCAAGCTCTGCTAATAGTGTTGAGGAACTCAGGATGTTTTATCAAGTGATTGTTAAACCTAAAGGGTTCACCCTTCCCTCTAGAAAAAATGAGAGATTATAGTGAGGATTAGGGAGTGATCAGATATGCCATAAGAGTTAAAAGTGTTCTACATTCATTAACAAGAACCTTATCAATCTTTCTAAAATAGGTCTCATTGGTCCAAGTGAATTGAAGGCCTGTGTATCTTAGGTCCAATAATCTAGCTTCATTAAGACATTTTCCAAAATCTTGCATTGTGGAGTTCCAAGTTAAAGACCCTCCACTTTTTTCATGGTAGTATCTTAGAGCATTGAAATCTCCATGAGCCTACATTGTGACCATAGGCAAAACCAGACTTACAGTTAAACACACCTTCTCTATCTGAGATGTTACATATGATAAGTTGATCAGTGGAAGCTAAACAACTGATATCAAGTCTTGAAGGGTCCCAACCCATCTAAAAATTCCTATGCAAGTGATGACAGCCTATTCATAGTGTAGATATAAAAATGAATAGTGCATTGGGATCAATAATGAAGAGCAAGGACTTTACCCGAGACCACCTATGGGAACACCATGGCAAGATGTGACATAACGCTTCTTAAAAGGATTCATAATCACATCCTGCAACAAAACATATATATATATATAACATAAATTGAAGGTATGGTATATATGCTTAGCTGGGAAACCATTAATCAGAGTTCAGTAGAAGAAAATCACCTTTCCCTTGGCGGCTTCTTCTTGGATTAGTCGCCAATGCCGATATAATATTGGAGCCTACAAAAACAAAACAAAAAAACAAATTATTAGGTGAAGTAAGACCAAGGATCATGGAATCATACATTTACCATGCACTTGAGCGGTATCACCAATTCAATTTGTATGCATTACCAATAGTCTGAGGAAGAAATGTAATGCCTCGGTAATGGTTCAAGGAAAAGGAAGTGCAGGGAAAGAAAATGGTATCTCTTTAGAGTTCAGGCAGGTCGACTCGGTTCAGTTCGAGGTGTTTGTCGCTAGTCGTGGACTTGACTATGAAGAAGAGAGTCAACCATCTCTGTGCAAAACTGGACGAGAGAGGAAAAGCCAGGAGCTAAATGAATCAGAAAGTTCAAGACAGGTCCATAAGATCTAAGATGTTGCAAGGAATGCAGAAATTCAAAAGATAAGTCCATAAGACTGAAGAAGAGTTGTTAGGAATGCAGAAGTGTGGAGAATCAAGTTTAAGGGGGAATGTTGAAAATAAAATTGATACACCTTCAAGTGCATGCATCAACCAAGAGGTCAAGAAAGGCTGCCACCAAGACCATGCGTGAGTGAAGCCAAAGCATACGTGAAGAGTTCACGCCAATATCTTGAGAAGTCAAGAATGACGGCAAAAGAAGATTTCTTTGTCAGTTTATGTGTTTTGATTTCTATATATAGAGATGTGTTACGTAGTGTAGAGATTAGAAGTTAGAAACATAAGAATAGAAGTGTGAGAAAGGAAAAACGAGAGAAAAGCTTTGTATTTTCAAGAGTGTGAGTTTTGAAATATAAGTGTGTTTCTCTCATTCAGTGTGTTGATCCTGGTTCTGTAAATCACCTCAAGTGATTTTCAACAAAAAAGACTAGGACTCTAAATATCATCTACCAAATAACAGAAAATATTAAAATAATAGAAAACACAATGAAGTAAGCAAGTAATAATAATTTTTAAATACTAGTTGGCCCAATAAGTCTTGAACAATCTTGTAGATGCCCCTGCATCAACTCCACCGGTAGGGAAAATTCATTTATCCCTTCTTTTGTTAAATCCTTAAATTCTGTTCGAAATCACACTACCATAGACCAATCTGTATGGTGACATACCAATCGGTGTCTTATAAGCGGTCATGTATGCCCACAATGCATCATTTAGCGTTCTCGGCCAATTCTTCAGATCAGGATCCACTATATTTTCAATAATGTTCTTGATCTCCCTGTTCAAAACCTCCACTTGACCACTCATCTATGGGTGATATGGCATTCCAATTCTATATGTGACACCATACTTCTTGCACAAGGCTGAAAGAAACTGGTTGTCGAAGTGGCTACTGTCGTCGCTGATCAACAATCGTGGCATACTAAATCTAGAAAAGATATTGGATTTAACAAATTCCTCAACCACAATGTGATTCGCATGCGACGTGGCAACAACCTCTACCCATTTAGAAATGTAATCAACTCCCATTAATATGTACTGCTTATCGCCGACTTTTGGAAACGGTCCCATAAAGTCAATGCCCCAGACGTCAAACAACTCAACCACCAAAATAGGATTTAATGGCATCATGTCTCGTCAAAATATGGATCCCAACTTTTGACATCTTAGACAAGATTTTCAAAACTCGAACGCATCCTTGAATATGGTGGGCTAATAAAAACCGCTCTGAAGAACTTTGTGAGCTATTTTCTGAGCACCAAAATGCCCTCCACATTCTAGCGTATAACAGAATGTCAGTATGCCTTGGACTTCACTTTCTGGAATACATTTATGAATTAACTGAGCCGAGTAATATTTGTACAGTCGCGGATTGTCCCAGATATAAAATTTTATTTGGCTAAAGAAACGATCATTCTCATGCTTAGACCATCCATTAGGAATTCTACCTGTGGCTTTATAGTTGACAATATCTCATACCATGGTATCTATTCCATAACAGCCAAACTGAACAGATGTTCATCCAGGAACTCATCCTTAAGAGGAGTGTCATCCTTTATGGACTCAACGATAATTCTTGACAAATGATCAGCTACAACATTCTCCGTACCTTTCTTATATTTGATCTCCAAATCGAATTATTGTAATAACAGAATCCATTGAATCAGTCTGGGCTTGGAGTCTTTCTTAGTTAGTAAATGTCTCAGCGCGACATGATCTGAGTATACTACCACATTGGTTCCTAACAAATACGACCTGAATTTGTCCAAGGTGAAAACCATTGCCAGTAACTCCTTCTCGGTAATTGTGTAATTTATCTGAGCTTCATTCAGAGTTCTACTGGCATAGTAAATCACATATGGAAACTTGTTCTTTCTCTGCCCTAGCACAACTTCGATTGTAGAATCTGAAGCGTCACACATCAACTCGAATGGTAGAAACTAGTCCGGTGGACAAATAATTGGGGTAGATGAGAGTTTAGTACGCAATTCCTCAAAGGCATGAAGACATTCTTTGTCAAAGACAAAGACTACGTCTTTAGCCAGTAAATTGCATAATGGACGGGAGATTTTGCTAAAATCTTTGATAAACCTTCTATAAAACCCAGCATGGCCTAGAAAAGAGCGTATTTGCCTCACAGATATGGGAGGAGGTAATTTTGAAATCAGCTTGACTTTTGCTTTATCGACCTCAATCCCCTGCTTAGATATAATGTGGCCAAGTACTATTCCCTCTTGAACCATAATATGGCTCTTCTCCCAACTAAGAATTAAGTTGGTCTTTTTACACCTTTCAAGTACTAGTGTTAAATACCTCAAACAGTCTTCAAAGATTGCCCCAAAGATTGAGAAGTCATCCATGAACACTTCCAGAAACATTCTACCATATTAGAAAAGATAGACATCATACACCTCTGTAATGTTGTTGGCGCATTACATAACCCAAAATACATCCATCTGTACGCGAATGTGCAATATAGACAATTGAAAGTGGTTTTCTCCTGATCCGCAAGATCAATTGCCACTTGATTATAGCCGGAATAACCATCCAACAAATAGTAGTAGCTTTGTCCGGCTAGTCTTTCCAGGATTTGATCGATGAATGGTAATGGAAAATGATCCTTCCTGGTATTAGAGTTGAGCTTTCTGTAGTCGATACACCCTTTTCATTAGTCATGCATTGAGGAATTAGCTCACCCTTTTCATTGGGCACCACTATGATTCATGAATTCTTCGGGACCACTTGAGTTGGGCTTACCCACTTACTATCAGAGATCGAGTAAATGATTCCCACATCCAACAACTTCACTACTTTCTTTCTTACTACCTCCATCATGTTCGGATTCAATCTTCACTGCATCTCCCTTAACGGTTTTGCCTCATCTTCCAAATAAATTTGATGAATGCAAATTGATGGATCAATCCCTTTTAAATCAGCCACACCCCACCCAATTGCTTCTTTATTCTTGGTCAAAACCTTAATCAAACTTGATTCATGTTCTGTTTTCAACTTTGATGAAATAATTACAGGAAGAGTTTCATCGGGTCCCAAGAAAACATACTTCAACTTTTCTGGAAACTCCTTAAGTTCTAAAACAGGAGAAGTTGTAAGTGATGGAACTGGGGGAATACTTGAAACTATTGGGAGTGGTTCCACTGGCTCTTGCTTCCAAGGTTGTGCGTATAACGCAGTCTCAATTTTATCCAATTCCTTGTTCTGTCTTTCCACATATGCATCCCAATCGTCGATTTCTTCATTCGGCACTTCATTTGCCAGAAATTCTTCAATCTCGTCTTTCTCCAGAATTTGAGTCGCAAAATCACATATAATATCATCTATCTCATTGCACTCACCTATCTGGAAACAATCCATTGACTCAGGTAATTGATGGCTTCCCTCAAACACATTCATCCTGACTTTCATGTTCCCAAAGGTCAAATCTATGCTCCGGTTCGGCAATTTATGCAAGCATTTGTCGTGGCCAGAAATGGTCTACCTAAGATCACTAGGATGTGTTTGTTTGATTATGGAATAGGTTCTATTTCCAGGATTACAAAATCAACTGGAAATTAAAACGTGCCCACTTGAACTATGACGTCTCCCAAAATACCTTTCCCTGCTTGACAGATCAATCGACAAACTGCAGTACAACCTCTGTGGGACTAAGCTCTCCCAACCCTAGCTGTTTATAGACTGAATAATCAAGCAAGTTAATTCTCGCACCTAGATCAAGAAGGGCTCTACCAATTTCCTGGTCACCAATAACACAAGAAATAGTGGGAGCACCGGGATCTTTCCTCTTTGGTGGAGTATTGCTTAACAGCAGTGAACTCACTTGCTCAGTCAAAAGTATTTTCTTTGGATTCTTTGTTCTGTTTTTCCTCTTCTGTGTACAGAGATCCTTGAAAAATTTAGCATAAGGTGGGATTTGGGCAATTACATCTAAGAGTGAAAGATTAATCTTGACTTATCGGAATGTATCCAACATATCAGATTCTTTCATCTTCCCATACTTAGCCGGTTCTCTAAGACGTTGAGGAAATGGCGGTGTTTCCTCGTAGTTCACCCTATCTGGCCCTTTAAGCAATGTCTCATAGTTCTCTAAGAATTCTTTCTTAAGTGTTTCCCAGTCAAGTTTAGTTGCTTGAGTCAATTTAATGTACCATCTTTTTGCTTTGTCTTTTAAAGACCATAGGAATAGACGCACTCTTAGATTATTTTTAGTTACACCATCATACCTAATGGTTGATGCAACCTCTAAGAATTCATTGACATGCTGGTACAGATCTTCTATCCTGAGACCAGAGAACTTTGGGAGCATGTTGATCACACTCGTCTTGATCTCGAAATGCTTCGCACCTTCCTCTTCTGGAAATTTAGCATACGATTCATACGCGTCCGGTGCGTAGAATCCCTTCAATGAGGTGTCTGGTCCTCTCTGTGGATTGACTCTCTCATCACCCATCTCGACCTCTTCTGTCTGATGACGCTCTTCAATAAATTTTCATAAATGCCTTAGAGTTCTTTTGATCTCCGGGTCGTATACTACTAATGCAGAATTTGAATTTGAACGCGTCGGTCTACCTGACATATACTAAAAAGAAATTATTTATTTTATTTTTTCGAAATTTCCTTTATTTTTTTTTTTAAAATGATTAAAAAAATTAACTAAACTACTTCAAAACTAATCTAAACTATGAACAAAAAGCAAAGCTGAAAATTAAATGCAAAAATCAAGAAAAATTGAAACTCACAAAGGGTTGAGACGCAACTTCAGCAGCTTTGTCTTTTCCTTTCACGCTCTTCAATTGTACCTGAAAATCACATAAAAATTTCAAATTTTACTTTAATCTACAATAACGTAATGTAAAAAAACTACTAAAGCTATTGAACAATGCTGCGTCCCATGCAGCGGCGCCAAAAACTTGGTGGGCATCAGGTGTGTGCAAAATATGTGGTTAAAAACAGCACCTTAACGACACTTTAGGTTTTACCCTTCTGCAAGCGCACAGATCAATTGTGTATAGTTTTGTTTGAGTAGGGGAATATCGATCCAACAGAGACAAAGAATGTTCAATTTAGTAATTTAAAAACACTGAATTATAGTTTTTCCAAAAAGAGTTGATTTTTGTAAATTATCTAATATTACTTAAATTAAACTAAATAGCAAAGTAAATTGGTTTGTGATTCAGAGGGAGAGAAAACTAGGGTTTCCTCACTCCACCACTAACCGCATAATATAGTTCAAATTCTAATTTCAATTGCATGAGGGCGATCCATTGACTGTGAATTAGGTCGCACCGCGCCAGCAGCTTGATCCCAAAAAGGATTACTCTCAACTGGATCGCGACAACCCATCTCAAGAGTAAACTGATTAGTGCATGTTGACTACTAACAGAAAAGTAAATTAAAGTAGTACATTAAAACATGAAAATAAACTAAGACATGTCCATATCAGTTTGTCAGGGCATGGCCTGTGTTAACCTAAGGTTTCGAGTTTTATGACCACCATTGTGTAAAAAATCACATATTAAGCATCAAAGTTCTATCCCATAGTGAATAATTGTGATTGTGTAAGATAAATATATTCGAAAAGTCTAAGACAAGAATCAATTCAAATATATAAACTTGTACATGAATAAAAATAGTCTCTCATCTAACATAATCATCACAGTATAGTCACAGTTTCCCCTCTCTACAATAGAAAACAAAATCAGAACTACATTACTTGGCTAGAGTTTTGCGAGAAAACCCTAGATACCGAATTAGTTGATTATGGATGAGGGAGTCTGCATTGTTGGTGTAGAAACGCTCTCAATTTCCTTCTTCTCCGGATATCTAGGTCTTTAATGGTGGTTCTCTTCAATGGAAGAGAACTCTATGAATGAACATGTATCTCCAAAACAGAACTAAAAACAATCCTCAAAAGCCCCTCTTTCTAAACCCTAATCCTCTCATATTTATAGATAAGTGAGGGAAACCCTAATGGCTGTCCTTTTCTGTAATTTCATAATACATTAATATTCTCATAAAATTAGATGTAAATATGTGTATAAGCTTGTACGTATAAGTCTGGAATCACCGATCACTTGAAATATTGAAGTAGGGACAAAACTGAAAAATTCTGAAAACAACTCCTAAATAACTTTAGCACGTTGAGGGATCACGTGACCATCATATGGGACGTACGCTCCTGACCTACGCTTGGGCGTAGGTCTAGAGCGTAAGGTCTAAAACCACAACATAACTTAGGAGCGTAGGTTGGGTCCAATTTGCCCATTTTTCTCTCTGGTGACGTAGGTATTATGCACTTTTGATATAAAAACCCGTCTTTTTGTATTTGAGCTAAACTGGTCGCCTTTGACTCCCGATGATTTTCGGTGAAGTAATAATGTCTGAAAATGACATTTTTGCCTTTCCGGTGAGATAATGATGTCGTGAAATGACCATTTTGCCCTCTGGTAGCTCTTATTTGCTCTGGCGCACCTCTTGATTCCTTTCTCGAGATAGAAACGAACACGAACTCAGTTAATTCACCAAGATTAGCTATATTTCTTCATTAAGCTCCTAAAACATGCTTACACACAGAAAC
This sequence comes from Cornus suecica, assembly GCA_963922005.1. Taxonomy (NCBI): domain Eukaryota; kingdom Viridiplantae; phylum Streptophyta; class Magnoliopsida; order Cornales; family Cornaceae; genus Cornus; species Cornus suecica. The sequence continues at coordinate 37,599,409 of OY998247.1, read as the reverse complement.
GTGATAAAAATACCAAGTAATGGAATGTAAAGACATAACAAACGCAAAATAGGGGTGAAAAATGACCAATATTGAGCACCTATCAAGAATTGATGTTAACTAATTTACGAATAGTATCATAAATAACATGTCCTAACCTACTATGTCACATTTTAGATGACTTAATCATGTAAGCAAAATTAACTTTGTTAATATTAATTTTGGGTACAACTGTCATTACATTGAATTTGAACAATCCATCACTTAAATACCCTTTTCCCACATATACCCAATTCTTAGTAAGTATAAACTTATCAAAAACAAAGACTAGCTTGAACCCATTCTTGCTTAAAAGAGAATCATAAATCAAGTTCTTCCTAATGTCTGGGACATGCATCACATTATGCAGAGTGAATTTTTTTCCTGAGCTCATAAGAATATTTATTGTGCCTTGTCCTTCAACCTTGGTAGTAGAGGATTTTTCCATGTACAGTTGTTAACCATTTTTTATTTCTTCATAGGTTATGAACATCCTCTTTTCTGAGCAAATATGGCGAGTAGCTCCTGTGTCCACCCACCATTCTGTATTGTTGCTCACAAGCTTGACTTCTGACACTACCACTGATAGATTTAGCTCTGACACATCAATTGCTAACCTAACCTCCTTGGTAATGTGCACCTTAGTAGTCTTCTTTTTGGAGTGATTCTGGGATTTCAGACTTCGATAGTCTTTTGTTCGGTGTCCTTGTTTACCGCAGACGAAACACTTCCCATTGAAATTTTTGTTCAGTCCTTGGCTGGGACCTTGACCAGAGTATTTCCTCTTTTTATTCCCAACCTCAGTCACATTTTCCCCATTAAACTTTTCGGGCTTTTTCCCTTATTGATAGGAACAGTAGGCACAGTTGTAGTACTACTACTTGTCATTCGTCTGTTATATAAATATACAGACCACAATTTAATATTCAAATAATACTATAATATTAAACGAGAATCTGTCTTAAGATTGTAATTCAAAATATGTGTGCAATACTAATAGTATTATTTAAATATAAATTAATGTGTCACAATATATATATATATATATATAAACTATATAATAAAATTATATATATTTAAACTATATAATAAAATTATATGTATATTAAACAGAATATAAAATAAAGTACAATAGAACCTGTTAGGCCGAGTCTAGAATTGGATTCTATGCCTTAATACAGATTCGCCCCACTACGGTGCTTATGGTCTTTATAGCGTCTGTCTTCCAGGATACAATGACCTTCCTTCTCCAATTGCAGCACTACAAATTGGAGAACTAGCGAACCTCTTCTGTGTTGTACTCTCTACAACCATTAATACTATACTATACTATATGTATGTATATATATATGCTGAGAAAAGATAAGGAAATAATAAAATGATTTTTGGGATTATTTTTGAAAATGAACTGTGGGGTATTTATAGGCAACCAAGTGTCTTTTCAGATGACGTGAAGAGTCATCGGATGGGATGGTTCAACACGAACCATCATTAGTTACGTTGGTTCAAATAGGTTGTCTGTTGAGTGTAAACTGCAGACACAACTCTTCACATCAATATCCAATTCGCAGACACAACGGTCCACTGCGTACATAATTCTTGGTTTTTTTTTTTATCTCATTCACTATTATTTTCCAACATTTCTCTCCTCTTTTCCTTCTCTCTACTTGCCTATATTTCTAGACATCCTGGATCGATGAGATCATGACATGTTTCTCTTCTAAATAAGTACACAATTATATATTTATAAAGGGATAATTATCTTTCTAATATTTTTTCTTAGAAATAATTAGTATTATTATTGTTTTATTTAACTAATTGGGTTTGGATTTTGTCAAATAATTTGTGGACCAATATTATATTTTGGGCCTTACTTGTTATGGACCTGAATTCATACAATTCTAATGTTTATAATACCAAAATAAAGAGAAGCTTTCTGTTTTCAAACATATAAATAAAAATCAGGTACTCATATTAGAGAAAGTTATAGTCAACTATGGCAACCTCTCAAAAAAGGGAAAAAAAAAAAAAAAAAACTATGGCAGTTTGTTTTAGAATTTGGCATGTCATTGTTGATTGCACATTCTGGAGTTCAAAGGATCTTGTGCGAGACCACTATTCAGGGTCTATAGGCTCAAGCATAATGGAATGGTCTCATTTTTTAAAGGGCTATTAATATAAAAAAAAATAACCTCCCAGTTTCAGCTTTTGAAATAGAGAAGTTGAGAGTTCAAGTCTGACTCTTTAACTTTCAAGAAAAAGAAAAACATGCAATTACATATATATATATATATGTAATAACTAAATAAAATCAATAATGACACACCATACTTTAATGTCGTCATGCTCATTAATGTTGTATTCTATATTTCAGCAAAGTAATAAAATCAAATTGTTTGAAGAAGTGGGTTGGATTGGATTTTGTTTAACAACTAAGAAAACACAATAAAAATATAGCAAGACTTAAAAGTATTGTTTTTGAAGAAAATACAAGATAGAAAGAGTCTTAAGGTTTATCAACATCACCACTAGCCTCGTAATATAGAATTTATTGGTTCAATTGCAAGACGGAGATACATCACAAGTGAATCAGATTAGTAATGTTCAAGCAGTTGCCTAATCCCCAAAAAAATACAATCGGTCTGATTCCTTACAACCCATCTTCGTATTAAGTATGATTAGTGTATGCATCTACAACTATTTCTTACTAGAGATTAAAGGCATGACTATAATATTTTTCCTTACCATGGATTGTGTAAATCTAGACTTTATCATGTCCATGAAGCACCATTGTGAAAAAAATATTATTTAAACTTTATAGTTCAAGCTCTTAGTAAGAAAACATGGTTGATTAAACTAAAACATTCATTAAGTCTAAGACAAGAAGAGAATCAATATAGGTGTAGGAAAATTTATTTGTAATGACATGTTTCTGATAGAAAAATCATGTTGAGTGTTGTGAGTTGTAGTTTGGGTTAATTAAGTTGACAAGTCAAACGAATATCAACAAACATGTCAAATCAAATTTAAAATGATGAAGAATATAAGAGTTGTGAAATAAAGTTGATCGGAAGTGGCATTGCAAAGAAATAAATAGAAATTGGATTTCTGAATCTGCCGAATACTCAAGAATGTTTTACCAAGTACTCGAGATTTTGACTTACCGAGAACTCGAACATTCATTACCGATTACTCGAGATTGTGCGTGTTGGCGGACTCCAATGGCGTGTATTCCAGAGACTTTTGTGCGTCATCCCACGATATGCTGCGCTATTAGAGTATTACCGAGTACTTTAGAAAACAAAGGTCGAGTACTTGAGATTTGGTTTTTGAGTACTCGAAGTGCAGTTCTCGAGAACTTGAAGCTACCGACTTCAGTTTTTAATTACAAATTATTTTGATGCCTTAAAGACTCTTATTCACTTAAGGACATGTTTAGGAGGTATTATTGGTATATTGGTATATATGTGGACACTTTATGGTCAAAAGGTTAAATCTTGGAGGACAAGAAAAAGACTTGAAGATTAATAAATGTTATTACATAATTGAAGATCTTATTCCATAATTGAAGACTTCTCTTTCTATAAATATGAGAAGATATTAAGAAGAGAAGAGAAGTCTTGAGAGCTCTGAAATTCTTACACATAAAAGATCTTCCTGGAGAGAGAGACAGAGAGAAAATTATTGAGTGATTATTCATCTTCTAGTTCTCTCTTATTTTTGGGATTCTCCAATTGTGCTACAACACATGTGAACTTTATGCACAATTGGATGACCTAGATATTGGAAAGATCTACACACCATTTGTTGCACTGTGTGTGCATTGATACGTGAGAAGCGGAGCCGTCAGAGTACGGAGATTGGAACAAAAGGCTTCATCGTTCCATGATCCGTTGAGAAGCGGAGTTGTCAGAGTACGGAGATCGGAGCGAGAGCTTCGTGGTAGCGCGAACGATTCAAGACCTTCAGACGTCGAGTAATAAATGGTGAATCAGAGTGATTGTAAGTCCTAACTTTATAGAGTCTGTGTACTTCTTGATTCATAGTGCATTGATACTAGAGGGTATCCATGATTTTTACTTGGAGCATTTTCCAAGGTCTTTCACATAAAAATATTGATGTCGTCTATGCTTTATTTTCTGCACTTATGTTTATTATTGCATGATTTATATTATTAAAGAATTGAATTAAAATTGACTATTCCATAACTAATATTTTAATTTGTCAATTAATTCATAAAAAACCTATTCATCCCCTCCCCATACTGGCTTATTTTACCATCTCCTAGGTAATTTCAAAGAATTTTGTATAACGAATAAATATTGTCAATAAATACACAATCATCACATGTGTATACTTTGGCTTTCCATCTTTGCAATCAAAATAAATAAAAGTCTACATTACTTGGCTAGGGTTTTGTTGAAAATCATAGATAACAGTTTAGCCGTTCATGGTAGGAGAATACTACATCATTGATCTAGAGATTGCCTCCATGGTCAGGATTTCCGTTCTTCCAGGTTTTCAATGGTTCCGGATGTATAAATTTTTAAGTAGAAAGAGAGAGTCTTCTCTGGTTAGATTCAGTATTGAAAGATATACAACCTCCTCTATCTATCAAACCCCTTATTTATAGAGAAAGAATACTTTAATTTAAGGATTGTCTTTCTTGCTCATTAAGGCTATAACTTTGTGTGGGGATTACTCAATTTTTCCCATTATACCAAGTGTACCCTTCTCACACGTTGTAGAGTGGAGAAAGAGTCGAAACATATCATCTGTATAGACGTATGTAGAGGCAAAGTTGGCCCCTTACAATGGATCGTGGGGATCTACGATCGATCCTGTGTATCTGCGATTGATCGCACTTTGTCTTTAGCGATCGATCCTAGTTCTATGCGATCATCACGACTTGCATTTTCTTCAGCTTTTGATTATTTCTGCTCCATCTTTTCTTATTATTTTTTATTGCTCTTAATACCTTCTCTGAAGTAGTCTTGGGGCATTTTCTTGATATCTGTGATATGAGTTGATCCGTGTTCCATAATTCTTGATCCGAGTCGGCATTTCGGTTAATTCACCAAAATTAGCGCATAACTCCGTTAACATACCTGAAACACACATATACACACAAATCGGATAAAAATACTAAGATAACAAAATAATATGACTAACATTGTACGATTAGGGGCCTAAAATGTACAACAATCGGCTTCTATCAACATTTTAATCCAAGATAAAGCATACAGGACTTCATTATCACTTCATCAGATCACTATTAGAAGATGGGGTGTTGACACTTGAGAAGATCCAAGGCAACAAGAATCTAGCTGGCATGTTGATCAAAGTAGTGACAACAAAGAAACTGAAATTGTGCTCAACTTCAGTGGGTCTTCAAGCTTGAAGACACAAATGAGCGTATCTTAAATCACTAATCATTGATGGAGTTGATTTATTGATGAAACTTTTGCCAAGTGGGAGATTGTTGTGATTGGTGGCTCCTTTTCTTGGAAGAAAACATATCTTGATCATTAAGTAATTTCTTATTTTAAGGATTACCAGCTTGAAGACTTCTTATTGGGATTGGTTTTGTGTACCAATCAGGATTGACTTGTTCAATAATCCGCCTCTCCTATATATATAGGTCTGACCTATTGTACTATATGTGGAGAAAAGGGAAAAAAAAAGAACACATAAAAGAGAGTGGAGAAGAGAGAAAAATACATAAGATAATTTTTATGGGTGTGAGTGAAACACAATGTGAGTTGTTCATTATTGTAATCTTATCAATTGATAGTGTATATTGGTGTGCTCTGTGAACATATGGTGATTTGGACGAACCACGGATAATATTTGTGTCTTTGTGTCGTGTGTGTGATTTCGGTTGCAATTGTGTACCTGTTTTCGAACAGGAGGGTGTGGAATCCATAACAAGTAGTATCAGAGCGTTTTCAAATCCTAACAAAACTCTTATGTAAATTTTTTAACTGATTTATATTCTTCAACGAACATGTCTTGTTACTTCAAGCCCTGATATCTTTCATACAAGTCCATTGAATAATCAATTGACAAAAATTACTTTCCATGGTTTTGATTTCATATATTGCCATACGTTAATTTCTTATTTTCCTTACCAAGCACGTTGTTCTTCAACTCATTTCCACCACAAAGGGTTGTATTATTCATTTTGAGCTTTACAAACAACATATTTTAATGTTTTGCCATAGGCTTCCACTCACAGTAATTATCCAAGCTTGTCTCCCAATCTAAATAATCTTCATCATGCATCTTTTCATAAAAATTAATTACTTCAATCTTACACCATGCAAATCCAATGCACGAACTAACCGCTCTCCTATAATCTACATTTTCTTGGTTTCTAGGATCTTGAAAATTGGTTTTCCTCCTCTTACTCTAAAGATTTATCCTCAAGACTAAATGTTACACCCCGCTCCAACACATAGTACGATATTGTCCGCTTTGGGCCCAGCCCGCACGGTTTTTCTCTTGGGCTCTTGTCCAAAAGGCCTCATACCAATTGTAGATAATACTGCACATATAAGCACATCCCTAAACCTCTACCTGGGCGATGTGGAACATGACAATCACCCCCCTTGGGACCCAACGTCCTCATTGGCAACTAGCCGGTAATATGTATGCTCCCACACTTAATTCCGTCTTGGCTCTGGCTCTGATACCAATTGTAACACTCCGCTCCAACACTTGGTACGATATTGTCCGCCTGGGCCCAGTCCGCACGGTTTTGCTCTTGGGCTCCTCCCCAAAAAGGAGCATACCAATTGGAGACAACACTGCACATATAAGCAATTTGACTTTTTAAATGGATATTATCAAATTACTGCTTACAATGTCTCTTAACAGACAATTTCTCACCAGGTTTCAATAGCTCTAACATCTTAATCCCTGATTACTTAAATAATTTACAAAGCCTTACCCTCTAAAGTACTTAGAAATTTACATGACTATCGCATGACTAGTTAAAAATGTTAAAAATAAAATTGATACACCTTCAAGTGCATGCATCAACCAAGAGGTCAAGAATGGCTGCCACCAAGACCATGCGTGAGTGAAGCCAAAGCATGCCTGAAGAGTTCACGCCAATATCTTGAGAAGTCAAGAATGACGGCAAAAGAAGATTTCTTTGTCAGTTTATGTGTTTTGATTTCTATATATAGAGATGTGTTACGTAGTGTAGAGATTAGAAGTTAGAAACATAAGAATAGAGTGTGAGAAAGGAAAAACGAGAGAAAAGATTTGTATTTTCAAGAGTGTGAGTTTTGAAATATAAGTGTGTTTCTCTCATTCAGTGTGTTGATCCTGGGTTTGTAAATCACCTCAAGTGATTTTCAACTTGGTATCAGAGCTTGGTGAAGCTTGAGCAAGCCCAGAAGTGAAGAACCAAAACAGAGCCGAACCTTTCAAAGCTTATTCGTGAGCCACAAGTGTTCAAACCAAAATTTTGATCACATATCTAACTTCTTCATTCCACCAGGAACGTAACACCAAAAATTTCAGGCAAAACCACCCCAACACACGACCTCACGCGCCACCTAAAGAGAGGCGAGTCTCTTTATGTGGTTATGAAGAGCACGAATAATGAAGCTACGAGTCAGAAGGGAAACCGAACCACACCAAAATCATTTTTGTAGTGTCGATTTCAATTTGAGGAGATATTTTGTCCGGAGAGGATGAATCGAGTTTTAGTTGCACCCGGATGAAAAATCCTTAGGGAACGGGGATTAAAGAGTCTAGAAAAATCGGTGGGTGAAAAGGTGTATCCAGGCATGGTCCGAAAATTCTATGAAAATACGATAGTTTCGGGACCACCTAGATTTGAGGTGATAAGGGCTAAAGTAACTCAGTGGAGTGCTCCTGTTGTGATTGGAAGAAGAAGTATTGCCGATGCATGGAATATACCAATTGGTACTCCGGTAAACTTACATGGAATTTTGAAGGAGCATCCGGTAGTATGGCCATATAAGGATGAAGATATGGTGAAGGAATTGTGTGCGGCTTCAGATCCGGGGGATAAAACGTGTGAAAATTGGTTGTTGAAGTCGGATCTACTGTATTTGGATTGTGTTGTTGCGACTCAACTTTAGCTTAATAATCGAACAAGTGTAAGAGATCACATTATGCTTCGAACTTTATATGTTTTAACTCATGGGTATGAAGTGTGTGTTCCAACCTTGATTATGGCTGAGATGTCATATGCTCGAGCAATTGTGAGTCAAGAATGGGCGGGGGCTAAGCAAATAAGTGGATTCTTGATTCTGCTTGCTCCCATCATGTGTGTCCTCATAAAGAATGGTTTGCCTCATACAAACCATTTATTGATAAAAATTTTATGGCAAATAATTCTTCTTGTGAAGTCGAAGGAATCGGAACAATTAATATCAAGACAACAAATGGATTGGTAAGAACTTTGACACATGTGTATCACATTCCCAAGTGTTAGAAGGAACGTGATTTCTTTTGGTGCATTGGTGTCAAAAGATTGTTCGTTTAAAGCAAATTATGGACTATTGAAAGTAGGGAGTGAACCACGTATCATGCTCATTGGAAAGAAGGTCGGCAATTTGTATTTGTTGTTAGGAAATACACTATTAGGTGGAATAATTCCGAAGATGGTGTATAAACCCGTTTTAAAATATTAAGTCAAGGTGGAGAAATTTCGCGAAGGTAGAGATTGTTAGGATGTGGCCCAAGGGGAAAGAGATAGAAATCCTAAGGCAAAAAGCTAGGCAATAAATAGCTGCTTACTTTAATACTTCTGGGCTTTTTGGGCACAGTACAGTAGAATACTTTTTGCCAGTTGGTCGAGAAACGAAAACCTGCATAAGAGATACTCATAGTTCAAATAAAGTGTAGACAAAAATAATAAATATTATAAGTTTAATTCATATACTCAATAAAATATACCAGAATTAATAGATGGGCTTTTGCCCAATTTCATTACTTAAAGTCCAAGCAAGACACATGTCAACATTAACTGTGTTAGGATTTTGACACGAAATTCGGTTCAGGAGAAGTTCGACCGGTCCAACTATGCCAGACCAGTCCAACATGGTTGTTGATTGAAGATTACTGTTATGGTGGAATTTAATGTGTCCAACTTCCATGGACCACTCCGATGGGGATGAAGTGTGGGAGACAATTTTCTTTTTCCACATGGAACTAGAAGGACTTGCGGGACAACGCTGAAGACTCGGGAGGAAATTGTATTATATTAGGCAGTTATTTATAGTTGAAGATAGATATGGCAACTCTTCTTAGAGAAGGAATAGAAGTCCTTGTTCTAGAGGGAATTGGTAATTGAAAACTGTGAAGGGGTTGGTTAGTAATATGAAATAGAGGAGAGAGTATATGTAAAGAGGAAAAATGTTACAATTAAGTAGAAGGGCATGCTGCTCCGCTCCTTTGATAGTTTGATCTATGTTCATCACTATGGTCGTTACCTGTATTCGAGATGCTAAGAAGGTTGAATCTTTGCCGCAAGAAGGAAAGAGTGGAAGAGTAGGTGGTAGGCATACTTTTTTTCTGGTTTTTTCGGTTATCTTCGTTATTTAGCATACCTCAATTTATGGACATAGCTCTAGTTTGGTATAAATCATTTGAATATAGTGTTGTGTGTGGATGTCTATGATTTTGTCATATAATATGCATGAGTGATTTTGAATATGTGATGTGATGATGATGCCTCTGCTTATAGTGAAGAAGGGGTTTTAATTCTCAACAAAGGAGCCCCACGCGCACTGCACGCATCAGTCATCTTCAACCTCCAGCCGCGCAAGGCCCTCACACGCATCCACGCGCCCCACGCGCCTGACACGTCATTGTGTGATGTCACCCAGTTGCCACATCATCTGACACGTGTCATCATCACAGTGAGACACGTGTCACCAACCACCAGTTAACACGTGGCCAAATAAGAAGCCTCCACGTGGCCCAATCAGAAGCTGACACATGTCCCAAGAAGAATCCGACACGTGTCACTCCCAAGTCAGCTGCCACGTCAGCAAAAGTTCTAAAATTATAAGTTTGCCCCTAGTTGGTATTTTGTCCGTTCCGAGCTCATTTTTACTCCTATTTGAGCAAACGAAGAGTCATTTTTAACTAAACGGAACACTCCGGACGCAACCGTGCAATCGGTTTGACCAGATTCAATACCAATTTTCAGAAATAAGCACCTCAAGAGCTTAAGCAAATTTGATGGCATCCTCCAATAATTTCTTCCAGCCCCAGCTTCCGCGTCTGAACAAAGATAATTACGAGAAGTGGTGTATCCTGATGAGAGTCCTTTTAGCCTCACAAGATTTGTGGGATGTGATCGATACCGGGTATGATGAACTCGAAGAAGTAGAAAATCTAAGCCAGGCCCAACGGGCCGAGCTTAAAGAAGAAAGACGAAAGGATAAGAAGACATTATATCTTCTTTATCAGAGTGTATATGAAGCAAGTTTTGAGAAGATCTTCGCCGTCAACACCGCCAAACAAGCATGGGAAATTCTTCGTAAATCAAATCGAGGAATTGAAAAGACGATCAAAATTAGACTTCAAGGTCTAAGGGGGAAATTTTAATTGCTGCAGATGAAAGAAAGTGAGTCAATTTCTGAGTACTTTACCAGAATATTGATTATTGTGAATCAGATCAGAGGATATGGAGAAAAGATCGAAGATGTACGTGTGCTCGAAAAGATAATGAGATCTCTCAATTTGAAATTTAAGTACTTGGTTGTAGCCATTGAAGAATCGAAGAATCTGGATGGCATGACCGTTGACGAGTTACAAGCCACGCTAGAAATCCATGAACAGTGAATCGATAAGAAGAATACCTCAAGTATCCCAGAGGACGAGCAAGTCCTGCAGTCAAAGTTCTTAGCCAGAGAAGAGAGATGGGGAAATTCACAAAGAGGTCGAGGTAGAGATCGTGGCTATCAAGGTCGCGAAGATGAAGATGGGAGAAGAAAAGTGAAGTGTTATAACTGCAACAAATACGGTCACTATGCCCGTGAATGCAGAAGAGAGCTAACAAAAGAAGATGAAAATGAAAAAGATGAAAATGACGAACAAGTGTACTTTGCATTCATTTCATTTCGAAATTTAATATTTATTTAATATGTTGGGATAAATGGATTTCTAAATTTATCAAACCATGCTCGAGGTGACTGTTTGAGTCTATAAATAGACTTCCGAATGTGATAAACACACTCACCCTTGGACTCAAAGCCAGGAGGTTGAGCCATGTATACCGTCTCGTTAAGGTCGCCATGAAGAAAAGCATTTTTGTCATCAAGCTGTTGGAGTGTCCAATCAAAATTGGCAACAAGAGAGATAATTATGCGAATGGAATTTAACTTAGCAACAGGAGAGAAAGACTCACTATAGTCAATACCATAAGTCCGAGTGAACCCCTTAGCAACAAGGTGAGTCTTTAAACGATCGATAGTGCCGTCCGGATTCTGTTTTACTGTGAAAACCCAACGACAACCAACAATATGAACACCTGTAGGCTTTGGAACTAGATCCCAAGTATGATTCAACTGTAAGGCATGCATTTCATCTTCCATAGCTTTTCGCCAACAAGGATGGGAAAGAGCTTCCATATAAGACTTAGGAACAGAGACGGATGACAATGATAAAGAAAATGCTTGAAATGATGGCGATAAATGGTCATAAGACACAAAATTAGATATAGGATGATCTGTACAAATTATTTTACCTTTGCGAAGGGCAATCGGAAGATCAAGATTAGACTCCGAAGGTTGACCAATCGGATCCATAGCCGCCGAGGAAGATAGTGGAGGATGCAAGGAAGGCTCTACATGTTCAACATCTTGAGTGGGTGGCACTAGAGGTTCACACTCTGCAGAGGCAAAATAAGGTGAGGTATACTTGTAACGTCGCCTAATATAAACCCGAAGAGCAGGAGGAATATCTGGAACAGGAAATGGCAGAACAATATTTTGAGAAATGGGTTCAGTTACTTGACTATTCTCTTGAGAATAGTAGGGAACATGTTAAAAAAATGTCATATTAGCACAAAATGTTTTCTCAGAGAAGGACTATAACACCAATATCCTTTTTGGGTGTGAGAATAGCCCAAAAATATACATTTGTGAGCTCGAGGGTCAAGTTTATCTCGCTTGGGATGTAGATTATGCATAAAACACACATCCAAACATTTTCAGAGGAAGAACAAATGGGTCTTTATCAGAAAACATCACTTGAAAAGGTGATTTTCCTTTAAGGACTCGAGATGGCATTCTATTCAATAAATACGCTGCAGTTAGAACTGCATCACCCCAAAAGTATTTAGGTACATTCATATGAATCATTAAGGCTCGGGCAATAACAAGAATATGACCATTCTTTCTTTCTGCAATCCCATTTTGTTGGGGAGTATCAACACAAGAGGTTTGATGGATAATTCATCTAGAATCAAGGAATTGCTGAAAGAGAGACCCATGGAAGAGCTATGTACATTTGCATAAGGAGTGACACTAGGAACCTCAAGATCCAAGTTTATAGGATCCTTGCTAGTTTGGGCACATGAAGTGCTAGCTCGTCGCTTAGAGAGTGACAAGGTTTGGGCACCTGCAGTGCTGGCTCGTCGCTGGGCAGAGATTCCTGAAGAAATCACATACTTCATCTTCTTCTTTGGAGGAGGATTATCTATCCAAGCTGAAAGGGATACAGATGTCCTTCTGCGTGTGCGTGGGATAAACCTCTTTAGAGGAGGATTATCTGTACCAGATGGAAATGATCGAATTACCATTCTGGGCGCAATACCCCCTCGCATCTTGCGATTGCTAATGGACATATTATCCTCAAAAGAGGACTCATGATGCTGATCCATTTGTGGTGGAGAAGTGGTAGATTTCGGATCTATAGGAAGAGGAGAAGGATCTGAAATGAGAAAAAAAATTCTAGATCATTAATGTAGAGGATGGTAGAGGAGTAAGATATTTATAAAGAATTAGTAGTGGCAACATTGGAAATAGAGGTTGTCCAAGGACCTTCTAGCCATGAGTAATCATCAATGACAAAAATGTCATAGAGATCATCCATGGGGATCTCCAAGGGGAATGAGAGTTCTTGATTATCCTCCGGAAGAGGAAACAAAGTTTCATAAGGATCCATCTGAAAAAAGGAAGTAGAAAGACACTAACCTGCGATCTCTCTATTCTCTCTCAATATATATTTGTCTGAATCAGATATATCATGCAACACTTATATTCAAATATATCAAAGATTTGGATCGCACAATTGTGCAAAAGTGACGTGGATTCCATAGAGTTGTGCGTCTTAGCGCACGATTGCGCACGCATGGGTGTTCACCGAGTACTCGGTAACTTGCGAACTGCAAGCTCCTTTTTCTTAGGGAGCAAGAAAACTTGGTCATTAAGTTTTTCCTTTTTAAATTAGGAGATCACAATCTTAGAGACTTCCTTTTAGGATTGACTTGTTCACCAATCCGGGTTGGCTTGTTGACCACTCTGCTTTTCCTATATATATTGGAGTGTGGTGGCTAAGGTTTTGTAGCTCAGCAATATAGAGGAGCAAAAGTGTGAGAAAAGAGAGGGAGAGAGAGAAAGTAAAATTGGTAGATTTATGAGTGATATTTTCTTGTTGAGTGTTTTTATTGTTTAATAAAAGAGTTGTTGATTTTTTGTGTATGATCTTGGGCGGGATTAATTATTAAGCAAAAAAGAGAATTAATTCATAGCAAGTGGTATTAGAGCTATGGTGAAAGCTTCTATTGTCAAGTTTGCGGTGGATAAATTTGATGAAAGAAAGAACTTCAGTCTCTGGAAAATTCGGATGCGAAACTTGTTAGTTCAACAAGGTTTAGATGACGCGCTGGACGAGAACCCTGCAGATATGGATGCAACAAAATGGAACAGAATCAACTCGAAGGCAATGAGTACCATTTGGTCGACTCTGACATATGATGTTGTATACGATGTAGTCGGCAAAACATTTGCAGCAGATTTATGGAGGAAATTGGAAGATCACCATATGGGAAAAAATGTTATGAATCGGTTAATCTTAAAGAAAGAACTGTATTCTTTTCGGAGGAAAGAAGGTATGGACTTGCATACTCATCTTGGTGAGTTCAATAAAATTATATGTGATTTATCTAATCTTGGTGTACAAGTTAGTGACGAGGATAAAGTAGTTATTTTATTGACATCGGTTCGCTCAACTCATAAACATCTGTTTAATATTTTGCTTTATGGGAGAGATACTGTGAGAACAGTCAAGGTAGAGATTGTTAGGATGTGGCAAAAAGTTTTTTTTTTTTCTTTTTTTGTCAACCCTATAAAAATAGGGTTATTGTAAAAATCATAAGTCAGTAACCCTAGTTTTTATTTCTAGCGGCTACCAACTCTCGGCTAAGCACGCGAAACTGCATGTAACATTGTGTTTTGGGTACGAGACAAACTGTTTCTTTCATTGAAGTTGATGTATACTTATATCTGTATATTATTTCCTGCTTACCTTAGAAACTGCTAATTAATAATCAATTCACTTCTCTCTCTATATATATATCTCCAGTCTTTGTGATGGAGCACTTATAAAAGAGAGGCATTTCTAGTATGCTTTGGGTTGTGTTTGGCTTTGTTCAGAAAAGATGGCGGAAAGTTCTCGAGTGTATAGAAGATGCCCATAAGGTGAGGGGTACCAAGGAGCAGGTGAGAACCGGAGGAGTGAGAAAGCCTTGTACAACAGTACTCGAGTAGTAGAAGATTTTCCTCTTGCCAACAAAAGTGACCAACTGTGTGGGGGTGTGCAGGCCGAGTAAGGGCAAGGACATTGCAACCCCAATGGGTAGTGTGCATTCGCAGTAGCGATGGGAGAGTTAGGCTGACCAAGGTCTTTCTCTACGGAGGTACACTGTCTTGGTACTGCGTGGACCTTAATGACCTTGACAACAGAAAGCGATTTGTGGTGAATGGTCAGTGTTTAAAGCATTATATAGAAGTTGTGCCGACAAAGAGTGTCATTGAAACAGTTGATTTAATAGAACTGGCACCAGAGCCGGATGATTTTAATCTTGAATACTGAGAGGCGGCAACATCGAGCCAACGACGTTAAACATTGGTACTAAGTGATAAAGATTAGCTTTTGATCTTAGTTTGTAGTTGTAAAATAATTTTTTAATTCGGGTTTTTTTGAAATTTTTAAGATCGAGTCCGAAATAGTCGTCATCGGTTGGAGGGGTATTTTCAGCCACGAAGCGCCGAATTTTAACAAATTGAGGTCACTCATGTCAATAGGTGTGTACAGGGGAGGTTCAAGTGATTCGAGAATTGAGAACGAGCAATAAAGTGGCTGAAGCAAATAAATCCACCTTTGGTACCTACGCCCAAGCGTAGGTCACATGGACAGTATAAAACAGTCCCACATCTTTTCATTTTCAAATTTGTTTTTCTCCCTCTCCTCTCTACCAAATCGACTCCCGTTTGTTCTTAAAGCCAAATATCGATATTTCCTATCATTCCCAAGTGGCGGATCATTAGATTAGTGAGCGGTGTGTATGGATTCGCATGAAGAACTCGAAAAGTCTCTAGAATCCAATTTTGGGGAATTTTCCATTTCTCGCGATTCAGTAAGTTTTGATTCATTCTTTTGGTTTCAATTACTTAATATAACTATTCTAAACTAGTATTGACAAACGAGACCGATCGAAATCGTGTTTTAATCCATTTTTAAAAAGTTGGGTTTTCGGCTTAAGATATGGGTTGGATATCGAATTTTTTAAATGAGGTCTTGTTTAATCGTCATATTAGAGTACTTTAGATATAGTTTTGAGTTTGATTCGGTGCTCGGACAGGTTTTTGCTCATTTTTCACAAAAATCCAAATTTTGTAGGAATGACTTGTGTAAAAGGAGCGAGGAAGGCGGATGAGGGACCATCTACATCAAGGACGGCAGTGCAGAGAGATAGATCATGGTGACCGCCCCTGGAGAGTACACGGCCTATACGTCGTAGTACCTGGGCGCCGAGACTAGTGTATGTTGTGCTAGATTCGTCCGATGAGGAATTTGAGAGGCCGATTGCACCGACTGAGGGCATTGAGTTAGATTTGAGATTTGGTCGGATGATAGTTCCACCTACTGCACCGAGGGCTCCATCATGACCCCAAGCACAGGCTCCAGCCACTGAGCCATCACCACTACCACATGAGTCAGAGTCATCCAATGAGTAGACTTCTAAGAGTGGTGATAGTGAGGATGGGGAGACGGAGTTAGAGGATGCTAAGCACGGCGAAGTGCCATATCCTGAGCCAGTAGTTGATGGTGATGAGGGTGATCTCGTTTCTTATAGATGGAAGCATTCCATAGTCTCCAAGGAGACGTTGATGACTCAGACGTTGAAGAATGGGTTCTAACAAGAGCGCACTTTTGCTATTGCGCCACTTGAGCGGATAGAGTGAGTTCCACATTAGACTATAGGCATACTGAAGGAGCGCAGATTATTGTCGATCCTAGCCCCAGCTACACCACATATTTGCACTGACATGATTAGCGAGTTATGGCTTCATATGAGGCATTACAGCAGAGGGTCTACACACACTTCTTGTGAACTAACGTGGTTGAGATCTCTGTTACAAGAGTTCAATTTTTCTGTTCAATCCCCGTATCTTCTCTATTGTGATAACCAGGCAGCTATACACATTGCAAGTAACCCAGTTTTTCATGAGCGGACTAAACATATTGAGGTGGACTGTCATTTCGTTCGTTTTAGAGTGACTTCGAAAGAAATTATGACTTCATATGTATCATCTGGGAATCAGTTAGCTGATATCTTTACCAAGGCTCTTCCGAAGCATGCTATGGATTCTATTTGTCGCAAGCTGGAAGTTGTTGATATCTACTCTCCAGCTTGAGGGGGAGTGTTGACAGATTATTAGTAGTCAACTTTCCCTAATTAAGAGATTGGATCTTGTAGTCATATTTCCCTTAATCAAGGGATTTGACATTCCTTGATTAGGGTCAAATCTGGGATTTGATTAGGAGTAAAATCTAGGATATGTTTGATTAGAGGCAGATTTTGGGTTGTCCTTAATTGTGCCATTGAGAGCACTATATATATGGCTTGTAATCACTTTTTCAATATACAATAAAATCATCTCTTCTCCTCCCTATGTACAATTCAGCTTACTTTTTCAACAGTTCATATAGGAAGGACTAAGGTGAAGCATTTGAGACAATAATTAGAAACTAAGGCAATCACACTGGAGGCAAATAAAAGGCATAAATCTTTACTCACCCAAATCCTTTTTCAGACCAAACAGCTTCATAGACTCCACTTGCAGTTTGAAATGCCTTTTCCTCCATGCCTTCCTGAATCATACCTGCAGCGACAGCATATGTAACTCCGGACCATACTTCTCTTGATTCCACTGTTGTCATGTCAGGTTTTCCATTGGTCATCACCCCGTTTACCGCCCCACGTCTCCCATCCTTCAACTTCAAGACGTTGAAGTTATAAACCTTCTCAAGTGCAGATTTTGCTTTTTCTTTGTCAACAATTGGTAGGAGACCACATGCTCGAGCATACCTACAAAGCATACAGCTAATTAAATGATCGAGTACAAGCTGTATATAACAATTTTCCTCGTAACATAACTTGGAAAAAATAACTATACAAAAAAAAAATACTCCATTGGAAGAAAACGCACCAATTCCCAGCCAGCTGATCTGATTGAATAGATGAACTCGTACTACTACCACTGTTGTCATAGTTAAAATAAGAACCATTCCACAACTTCTCATATACCTTCTTTGCCTTCTGAAACTTAAACCAAAAGTAATCCTCAGACCCCTTGTCACCAACTACACGTGCCATAGCTGAAGCAGCCTGTAAAGCTGCCACCCACAGCCCACCGCAATATGCACTCACATCAGAGACCTTCCATGTATCATATGTCTGATCAGGAAAGCCGTCATTTTCTATCATGCCATCCCCATCCCTATCAAACTGGTCTATAAAAGCAATTGCAACATAAACTGAAGGCCAAACAGCTTGCGCAAACTTCTTATCACCTGTGGCAACAAAATCCCTGTAGACTTGCAGAACAAATTTTAGATTCAAATCTTTCCAAGTATCTGTATTATAAAAGTTGTACGAATTCACTTCAAACCATGGGTCGTCCATTCCAATATCATGGGGAACAGCACCAAGTGCGCTCCGTGAGGCCCATTTCCCACTCTGCATAAGTTTCATCTTTCTCGGATCATGCATCATTACTGCTGCAGCGAAATCCCTTTGGATGTCCGTTTGGAACTTGGTTTTGGTTTTGGTTTTGGTTTTGGTTTTTGTCTTGGTTTTGGTCTTGGGTGGTTTTAGGTAAATCTAAAACCAATATATAGTGTTTGGTAAGAAGTTGGTTTTGCTTTCGGTCTTGGTCTTGGTTTTGGTATAATTATATATATATATACTAATATGTATTAAAAATATATAAATATGAAATATATATATATATAAAATTGGAAAAAAAGTAATTTTCGGGGAAAAAATCTTTTTCCCAAAAATATAAAAAATAAATTTTTCAAAAATAATTAATTTTCGGAAAAAAAAAATAATTAATTTTTTAGGAAAAATTAATTTTTTCAAAAAAATAATTTTTGTCGAAAAAATATTTTTTTCCAAAATTTATTTTTTTTCCAAAAATATGATTTTTTTCCCAAAATATGATTTTTTTTCCAAAAATATTTTTTTTCCAAAAATTTATCTTTTGACGAAAAAATAAATATTTTCCGGAAAATAATTTTTTTCGAAAAAATAAATTTTCCGAAAATTAATTTTTTCCCAAATATATGATTTTTTTCCAAAAATTTATTTTTTGACGAAAAAATAAATATTTTCCGGAAAATAATTTTTTCCCAAAAATATGATTTTTTTCCAAATATTTATTTTTTGACGAAAAAATAAATTTTTCTGAAAAAATAAATATTTTCCGGAACATAATTTTTTTCCGAAAATATGATTTTTTTCCGAAAAAATAAATATTTTCGGAAAAATAATTTTTTCCCGAATTAATAATTTTTTTCCGAAAAAATAATTTTTTGGAGAAAATTAATTTTTTTCCGAAATTTTTTTTTTTTCCGAAATTTTTTTTTTTCGAAAAAGAATTTTTTCCCAAAAATTAATTTTTTTCCGAAAAAAAAAATTTATTTTCGAAAAAATAATTTTTTGGAGAAAATTAATTTTTGTCCGAAAATATAAAATTTTTTTTAAAATAATTCATATTTTCGGCCATATATATATATAGAGAGAGAAAAAAAAAAAGTCAAAAATGGTGGGCCAAGATCAGGTTTTAGTGGTTGGTTTTAGGGTGTCCAAAACCAATTCCAAAACCGGCCAACCAAACATGGTCTTGGTCTTGAAATCAAAGACCAAGACCAAGACCGGGTTGCCAAACGGACCCTGAGTTCGAGTTTGGGGAATAGCATACTTAGTGCAAAAGATGCATAAAAATGAACATCATACGTGTTCCACATCTGATATTCAATTCCTTCAAAGTAGAGGAATTGGCCAATGTTTTCCTCTCCCTCTTGAAGCAGATTTGTTCCAAAAGCAGAATTCTGTGATTCCGGAGTGTACACCTCTTCAAGAATTGAAGTCATCCTTTCAAGAATGTCAACAGAAGTTTCATTTTGGCAGGATACATCACTGATACTATTTTTACCATCTAAATTGGACCTATGAAGAGAGAACTTTCTTTCGGTAATGGTTGCCAAACTCTGCCCTGGAGGTGATCCATCTGTAAAGGAGATATGCAAAGAATGAACTCAGATTCACATCATTATTTTGAACAATATTGAGAGAGAGCATATGCACAATTACCTGTCCAAAGTGTTCCCCCTGAATTGAGATAGTAGAGCTCATTGAAGAGAGTGATTGGGTACCTGCAGATGAACCATGGAAAATTTATACACCGACGAAATTTGCAGATTGAGTGAATTATCCAAGCTCACCATTCAGGAAGCCTCTTGTCGTCAAGAATAGGTCTTTGCCAAGCTTCTATCTGGGACTCCCAATTGTTGTGCTCTATATATGTTTCAGAGTTGAAGAAAAAGAACTTACATAACTGATATTTTCAGAATGTAAAATTTCAATAAAACATTACAAAATGTAGAGATGGTTAGAGCACATGAACTAAATGGACCTTTAGTCCAAACTGAACCATCCCATGAAGGCAGGCAAAAACATATTACCAAGAATAGCATCATGTGCAATATAATGTGTATAGAGATTATGTATATATAAGCATGTTTATCGTATCACTAATTTTTTTGTTGTTGCATCAGTTCACTAGATTCTAGTTTAGTATTATTACCGAGTCTCCCTAGTGTTTATTTTCGTTTTTTATTTTATTTTTTATTTTTGACCTAATACAAGTTGTAAATTAGAATAAAGAGAAACATCTCTTTGTTAAATTTGGCATCGGTTCAAGTGTCATTTTCTAACATTAAAAGAATAACTGAAAGGAAAATGAAATAATATTCTTTTGGGTTTTGGATGATCCTGGTGAGTAGGATTTTTCCAATGACGACTGATGTAGGAATGACGACTGATGTAGGAAAAAAAATCACTAATTCACAAGTTGGCTTCTAATAAATGAGGAAAATAAAGAGGTCGTGTAAAGACATATTGTAACGTAATATGTTTTTTATTGCTTTTATGATCATATATTAAAGAAGATGCCTAAATTTGTATTGAATTACGTTATAAGATGCCTAAATTTGTATTGAATTACGTTATCTGTTGGCTAGATAAGATAAACAAATAGGGTGTGTAAATAATTGCTGATGTGGTAAAACACAAATTTTATATTTCTTTGGTAAAAGAACAAAATACCTTATCAACTTTCATACATTGAGCAAAATACTCCTTTCAACTTCAAAACTTTCATACATCGAGCAAAATACTCCTTTCAACTTCAAAATCAAAAGTGAAGGAATTACCCTCACTAGTTTCAAATATGAGCAAATTGCCCCTCTGAAATTGATTGGGTACCACTTTTTGTCATTAATTGTGTATGACCAAAGACCTTTCGTATGGTATAACATTTCCTCCCCAAAGAAGATGTTAGGAGTTGGAACCTCTAAGGGGGCTCAGGTAGGTAGTGTGTGTATTAATTATGCCCTTTCCCTCATAATTTGTTTTCATTTAAGCCCATTACATTTACTACCTTTTTCAATTTGCATGAATCAATATTGTCTACACTCTCCATTGAACGAGGTAGGTTGTCATATATAAATAAATATATGGGCAAAGTGCATAAAATACCCATATCGCTTCACGAATGGGCATTAAACACCCCTATCATTTATTTTGGGTGAAAAAGTCCTTTAAATATATAAAAGTGGGCCAAACACCCCCCTACCGTTGGTGATCGATTAGAATATGACTGTTAGTTGGTTATGTGAGGTGCACATGACCTGTTCATGCCAATAATACCCCCATTTTGCCCCTAAGCATCATATACTATTATATTGATACATTACACCCATTTTGCCCTCTCTCTTTCTTTTCTCTCTCTCGCTCGTCATTTTGTAGGTTTAGATTGGATTTTAGTTAGTGGGGTCAAATTTTATTAAGTTGGGTTAGATGAATTAATGAAGATCAATTTATCGAAAAAATAAAATAAAATTAATGAAGATCATAGAGTTGAAATTTTCTTTGCAATACAAAAGGTATAAATTTAATTATTTGCAGACCATAACAGTAAAATGAATAATGTTTGTATTAAGTTATGTAATAAATAATTTTCTTAAACACGCGATGTGATTTAGTAAAAAGTTTAACAAATATTTGCATATATTACAAAATTATTTTATAATTATGAGTTTGATTGAATTCAGAAAATTAAAAGGACATGATTATGAAAATATTTATAAAATAATTGCTTACCAGCACCTATAAGAAACAACTTTCTTCTTCTTCACCGCTTAGAAAATCATTGATTCAATAATATTAAAAGCTATATAATGAAATGACAAAAATACTATTATGGCTTAACTGACCTTTTATCTATTAAAAATTAAAATTTAATAATCTAGATTTTTTAAAACATTTAATTAATAGATGATGAAGAGTATATCGAATGTAATTAAACTAAAGGTTAATTTCAGTAAACCCCCATGTGGTTTCAAAAAAGATCACTTTGCCCCCTCCTATACCGAAAATCCCCCTGCACTAATAAAATTGTATCAGCTTGCCCCCTTCCCTATAATTTTGGACTAAAATATCCTTGTGATTTAATGAAAAATGATTTAAAATTAAAAAAAAAACATATTATATTTGAAATATATATAATTCGTAAAAATATATATAAAATTAGAAAAAACATATAAAATTCGAAAAAAACATATATAATTAGGAATATATATAATTCGAAACAAATATATAAAATTCGAAAAAAATCATATAAAATTCGAAAAAATATATATATAATTAGAATATATATATAATTCATAAAAATATATATATAATTCGTAAACATATATATAAAATTCATAAAAAATATATAAAATTCAAAATTTATATATTTGTACTTGTATTCTCTTGTAACCTTAATATATTATCTTGTTTTACATCTTCTTACTTATTTTTTCAAATTTGGTATGTTTTTTTGAATTTTATATATTGTTTTATGAATTTTATATATATTTACGAATTATATATATATTTTTATGAATTTTATATTTTTTTTCAAATTTTATATATATATTTTTTTGAATTTTATATGTTGTTTTTTAATTTTATACTTTTTTCAAATTTTATATATTTTTTCGAATTTTATATATTTGTTTCGAATTTTATATATTTTTTATGAATTTTATATGTTTTTTGAAAATTTTAAATCATTTTTCATTAAATCGCAGGGGTATTTTGGTCCAAAATTATAGGGAAGGGAAGGGGCAAGCTGATACGATTTGATAAGTGTAAGAGATTTTCTGTATAGGAGGGGGTAAAGTGATTTTTTTGAAATGGGGTTTACTGAAATTAACCCTTAAACAAAACTAATTTCATTTATATAATCATTTTTTTCTTAAAAAAGCTCCAATCCTCCGTGAACTGGAATTAATCGGATTGACCCATAACCCAAATCCGAAACCCATATCTTTCGCAATTGAAGAGCTCAATTGTTACTGTGTGAAACAATTGATTTTGCAACCCAAACCCTAACCCACCATGGACACTGACGACGACCCATAACCCACTACCACCGGCCTCATCATATCCAACACCGAAACCCTCCACTCATTCCTCAGCTCCGCCTCCGACGACCACCACCTATCCGCCGATCTCCGCCTCACCGCTTCCACTCTCTCCACCCAACCCTCCCTCCCTTACAAATCCATCTGATCCCTCTGGTTCGCATCCCCACCCGAATCTCGACCCGACTTGATCCATCTCTTCTCCGGATCCCACTTCATCTTCACCAGCCCTAAACCCAGAGAAAAGGTACACCCACAAAATACATCTATTATAAATATATGGGTTAAGTGCACTAAACCCCCCTCATTTTTCTTCTCTCTCTCAACTAACCCCCCTAAACTAAGCATTGCCCCCCTAAACTATTTAAGTGTTGTATTTAACCTCATTCCGTTATAACACCGTTAGTTAAGTTAGGATAATTTGCACTCAGATCGCCTGAGGTTTCGGTCAATTGCACTCGCCCCCTGAAATTTTATTTTCCTTGCAATGACACCCCCTAAAGGGGTGAAAAGCCCATGAAATGACTCTTGTGCCCTTGCTTTAGTGTAAAAGACATGTTGACTAAATTAATGGACCAAACAACCCTTGTGTCTTAAGCTCAATTTGAAAAACTTTTCAAGTACTTTGAATATAATGATTTTTGAAATATTATCACATTTCTTTAAATTATTTTTTAAAAATGGGTATTTTTGTAATATAGGCCCCAAAAGTTATCATTTTTTAATTTTTCCCTAAAACTAATACTGTGACATTTTACATTAAATAATAATAATAATACACTTTATTTATGATTTTTTTTTCTTTGTATTTTAGAAGGTGATACATGTATAAAATATTTGTGAGCTCATATAATTTAATTTATTTTGTAAATAAATAATATAAAAACTCCTACAATTTAAACAAGTAGTAATACATTTTAATTATAGTTTTTGTTGTATTATAAGAGGTGATAAATGTATAAAAATGTTACAAATGACTTATAATTTATTATTCTTTGTGTAAAATTAATTTAAGCCCTTACACTGTAAAATAATAACAAACTTTTTATTGTAATTTTTTTATATTTTTATAAAAATATGACAAATGATTTATTATTTATTATTGTTTTTGTAAAGTTAATTTAAGCCCTTACACTTTAAATAATGTCAAACTTTACTTATTATAATTTTTTATATTGTAAAAAGTGATAATGAATCGAAATATTAGACAGTCCTTGTGTTTTTATTAGTAATATATAGATAGATAGATAAATATACAGATTTCTGTATTTTAAGATATATTAATTTTCCTTACCGAAATATATTTGTCTTATATATTTACTCTATATCTTATGAAATATCCATTAGAGTTACATTTCAATTAATGTATATTAATTAATTATTTATTTTTTAAAAAATATAAAAATATTTATAACCCCTTGTCGTATATCTTTACTCTATATATTTTGAAATATTTATTAGAGTTACACTTCAAGTAATGC
The DNA here is from genome assembly GCA_963922005.1 of Cornus suecica. Classification (NCBI taxonomy): domain Eukaryota; kingdom Viridiplantae; phylum Streptophyta; class Magnoliopsida; order Cornales; family Cornaceae; genus Cornus; species Cornus suecica. Next base: position 37,574,651 of record OY998247.1, on the reverse strand, counting down.
ATATTAATTAATTATTATTATTTTTTAAAAGTATTTATATATTTCCAACCCCTTTTCTTTTACTCTATATCGTTTTGACATACTCCTTAGAATTGCACTTCAACTAATACATATTAATTCATTAATTTTTATTTTAAAGAAAATGTTTGAAAATATTCTTAACCCCTCACATTTTAGAATAGTTGTTATAGATATATATACATTATAGGGTTTTTATCTTGGGGTATGGAGGTAATTTCATCACCTAGATATTTGTCTCATGAAATAAGGGAGATAACACAAGGGCATTCCAGTCATTTCTCCCTTTAGGGGGTGTCATTGCAAGAAAAATAAAATTTCAGGGGGCGAGTGCAATTAACCAAAACCTTAGGGGATCTGAGTGCAAATTATCTTAATTTATGTAACGCCCTGCGTTTTCCTTTCACTTTTCTGGAATTATTTTCCAAGTGTTAACGTTTTATGACGTCACTTATTCATGACGTCTTATGTATTCTCGGTACGAGTAAATTTTTCGCATTTAAGTTTTGGACTTAGCGGGACGACTTCGTGGTATTTCGTTTCCGATTTTGTGGATTTGAGTATCGCCAACGACTACGAGGGTTCGTGCAATGTTTTCTAGTTGGGACTTCGACAATCGTGTTACGTTCTCGAAAGTTCTAACCTAATTTAGTGTAGACGTTTGGTGTAGAACTTATATGAATTTCTTGTTATATTTACGTGTTGTAAGTCATGAGACTAGTTAGAAATGAGTTCGAGAAAGAAATGACCTAGGGGTATATAAGTAATTTCATATTTGGAGCACTTAGTGAAAATTGTAGAGAATTGGCTAAGTGTTGGTGTATGGATGGCATAGTGGTAATTAGAGAGGATGACAAGGGGTAGAAGGGTAATTAAGAGGCTTGATGACACTCTTGTAATTAACCCCAACTTTGGAAGAATTTGGTCATTTCCACTTTTCATGTGTTGTCTCATTCCTAACCCTTGATCTCATTCTCCCATCTTTGTTTTAGACCCTTAGATCATAAGGCCTTGTTTGGTTGACACTTAAATGGAATAATCCATTATTATTGGTCTTCCACTTGGCAAGACTTTTTGTCAACCATTGGATGATTAATTATTTCCCATCTTCATTCTAGGCCCTTGGATGATAAGACCTTGTTTGGCAAATTAATGGGTTTTGTGATTTGTGTAATAAGTCCTCCACTTGGCAAGACTTATTCCTAGCCCTTGGATTCATTTCCTTTTCCCCATCTTTATTATGGACCCTTGGATGGTGAGTGGTGTGAGTGGGAAATCTCTACATATTGCAAGTCTTCCACTTTGCAAGACTTCACTTCTCCTTCTCCATTTTCTCTCATTTTCTTCCTCTTTGTTCTTCTCCACTTATGGGTGGAATTCATCACCCTAAGTTGGGAGTTTGGTGTGGCCATCAACATAGAAGATGTTCATGGTGTCCTTCTCTTTGGTTTAAGCTAAAGATGGGTAAGTGTTCTTCCTCCCTTATGTGTTTCCATCTCAAACCTAGTTAGGGTTTCTTATTATAACCACTAAATGTTTCTTGCTCTCTTCTTGTGTTGGAGCTTGATTCATGGTTGGGAGGTCATGGTGAAGCTTTCTACCGGTTTACTCCTTGGATTTCGGTTGAGGAAGAGCTAGGGTTTCATGGGCTTTGCTTGGTGGTTATGGTGGTTTGCTCTTCAAGAGGTAGGGGGAAACTTCCTTACTAGCCATCTTGTGATTGTGTGGTAGGGTAAATTTGATTCTAGGATTTCTAGCATTAAAATGAAATTGCTAAGTATTTCCTTGGAAATATGAAGTTAGGGTTTGAGCATGTTATGTGACTTAACCCTTGTGTATAGAGTATTTTTAATGGTATTGAATAGGGTTATGAAGCATGCTAGCTATGTGGTTGTTCTTGAGATTTCTTATAAGCAAGTATGCTTGTATGCCTATGTATATGTGGATATGTATGTGGGTATTGTGGTGTATATGTGTAAGTGTAGTTATACATATGTGTATGTGGGTGTTAGGGAGGTAGCCTTGAAATGAGATTAGGCTAGTTCCTTGGTTAATACCTTTGAGGTATTTTGGGATTTCATATCATGTTGAGATGTGATATGTGAAAACTTGCTAAATTGAACTAAGAGCATGTTTAAAAGAATGGAATGACTTTCATTGTGAATTAAATGACAACTTGATGAATTGGAACAATTCTTATGTATGAGAATGTGTCCTTATTGATGTTTGCTTTAAATGGGAATTAAAAGCATGTTTAAATGAATGACTTGTATACTTGCGAATTGAAGTATAATGATATGAAGTCACAACCGTGTTGTGCATATGAAGTCGCAACGGTGTTGTGCATATGAAGTCGCAACCGGATTGTGCATATGAAGTCGCAACGGTGTTGTGCATATGAAGTCGCAACCGGGTTGTGCATATGAAGTCGCAACCGGGTTGTGCATATGAAATCGCAACTGGGTTGTGCATTAAGTTTCATGGGTTGAGTATATGTACCATGAGGTGTATGAGTCACATTGCAATTAAGTTGCTAATATGTGAGTTATGTTCACATGTGAATTATGATATTATTGCAAGTGATTGAGGAGCATGTTTAATGTGAATTTTGTTATATAATTCATTTGTTATTAAAATGCTCAAGTGAAATTGAAGGATGTGAAATGTAAATTACATGCCTTGTTTAAAGTATAAGGAGAGATCAATAATTATACTTGTTGCTATGTGCTTTTATACCCTAAGAGGGGAGGTTGATATGAGTTGGTTTAAGGGCTTTCTTCTGATAAGTAAAGTCGGTATAGGTTGTGATCTTGGTTGATGGTGTATAATGACCTTATGATCTTGTTAGAAACCTAGGTGATGTGGTTTCGAGTATGAAATTAAGGTTTGAAAGAATCGGAAGGGGTTCTTGATTTGAAACTAGTTGGTTCCGTGGCAATGGTCACTAGGTTCCCCTTAGCGGTCATAAAGAAATTAAATGATAGTTTTTCATTTCTAAAGTTCCTAAATGAGTTGAGGACTTTTGTCTCATGATTCCTACGGCTTTGAAGCTGTTTGGAAGTCATTTTTGAGGTTTTCTAATCTAGGCAGTCGACTGGCCCAACTAAGCTTTTTCCCGTAAGGATTTTGGAGCTCTCTGGTTCAGCCAGTCGACTGGGTAATTGAGCCAGTCGACTGGGTCATCAGACAGCCGACTGGGTAAACTAGCCAGTCGATTGGGTCAGCTTTGGGTGGATTTTTCCTGATTTTCGAAAATTCATTTCTCTTACCTCGTAACTCAGATTGAGGTCCCGTTTTTTCCTATGGCTTGTGCTAGGAACAAAATTTGTAAAAACAATTTAAAATAATTTATTTAAATTTAAAATGACTGTTTTACCCTTGGAGAAAGAGGGGTACTTCAACTTTCCGTTTTTTTTATCGGCGTTGTCCGATACCGTTTTCAAAACTTCATATCTCTTGCGTTAGGACTTTGAATTTGATCCCGTTTGTTTCTATGGTTCAACCTATGTCCAAATAGGTGGGGAAACCTTTGAAAGTACATCCTTGCCCTTGAAATAACCATTTTACCCTTTGGCGAACATGTGACCTTTGAGTGGTCGGTGTGATGGGTTATTCAATCCATTTCACTTCCTTTTGTTGTTAGGCAACCTTTATGAATTACCTTAGGTTTACATTAATGTTTTACCTATGTGTTGGGTTTATGGATGTCATTAGTGGCATGTGAAGTGATTGATTGTATGATTCGATAACAATTTGAGGTTTTGGAGTTCGGTGTGCATGTGGCCTAGGAACTATAAGTGTTATCATTCCTAGAGTGTTATGAATAGGAGGTTTACTCCCATGATTTGGTGATAGTGTTGAGGTGATAGTGCTGTGTTGATTGTCAGTGTGGGACTGACGGGTACAAGTCGTAGTGATCTATGACGGGGGTTGTACTACGTATCTGGTATTGGTTGTATATCCTTGTATGTATATATATATATATACGTGCATATATATATATATAGGTGTGAGTTATTTCATGTTGTTGCGATATAGTTTCACTATATGCTATTTGCCTATTTGTGGATGCATGGTAGGGGACTAGTGGGATGTATTCTGGGGTCTCGTCATGGCGTGATTGCCATGTGGGACATTTGACTTACCTAGGATAGATGCATGTACACGGGTTGGTTTTCACTCGATTTGAACGGTCGTAAGATGTGACGGTTATGATTTATTTCTCCTACGGGGCTCAATGAGCTCACCCCGGCGGCGGTATGCCTGGTGGTTTACACCACCAGTTTGCAGGAAATGTTTCGGTTATGGACAACGTGGAGTGCAGGATGGCTCGTGGCACTGATGTTGTTGCGGGGTTTGGGACGCCATATATATATAGTTGTACCTTTTGTTTCATTTTCTTGTTCCCTGTATTGGGACCATAGATGTTGTACCTCTTGGGAGCCAGTCTGTTGGCCTATCCCTTCCTTGTATTCAGTATTGTTACATCGTTGTAGAGATGTATTCTTTCGGCACTTAGACATGCCTTGTGTATCATTTGGTTTAACTTCCGCTTTGTTGTGTATGGAATTATTATTGATAACAAGATTCCATTAGATTTATGGTTGTTTAGTATCTTAAATGGTCGCTCATTTTATGGATCATGACCCAGATTCCTCGGATGTCCCGGTTCGGGAGTCTTAGGATATTTGGGGCGTGACAATTTAACTAACGGTGTTATAACGGAATGAAGTGAATTGTAAAAGTTAGGATAGTTTAGGGAGTTTTGTGTAAAAAGTATAGTTCAGGGGGGTTAGTTGAGAGAGAGAAAATAGTTCAGGGGGGTTTAATGCACTTTACCCTAAATATATAGATGTGTGTGTGTTTGTGTGTGTAAAAACTGAATAGAGGTTAAATTTCTGGTGGTTTGATTTGTTTTTTGGGTTATTAGGGTGTGTAATCAGTAATGGCCATTTTATTTACCTTAACTATTTGAATTAAATGAACTGATCCCACAAACCCTAGATTCGTCGTGATCCATTTCGAACTGATGCAGAGAGAGAAAGTTTGAGTCATGATTGAGAGAGAGAGAGGGAAAAATTAGGGATGGCAACGGGACGGGATTTAGCTAATACCATTATCATCTCATTTAAAAATTATTAATATCAAATTCATTCCAAACTCGCGAAGAATTTTAATCGGCAATATTATTACCATCCCGTCGGGTTAAACGGGTTCCATTGGGTTACCATTGATTTTACTAAATTTTGAACTTAATTATATCATTACCATCCCATCGGATTAAATGGGTTCCATCGGGTTACCATCAGTTTTACTAAAATTTGAACTTAATTTTTTTTAATAGAGCAACAAAACAAAAAAACACTCACTCACTAAAGCATTAATCCATTTTTATTTACTAAATAATGAAATAGAGACCATATTAGTACCATAAAAAATTATCCCAAACTTCTCAAAAAAAGTTCTAAAATCAAATTCTCTTAGATAGGAAAATAAATAGACATGTTTATCCATTTGCATTTGCATGTCCTAAGCAGAAAGAAGAAGGACAAATATACTAATACATATCCATTTTGTTCATCTGTAGGTATTTTGTCCTCCATTCATTCACAGAACAAGCACCACCCTAGAATTAATCAAAATCCCCAAAATTCATCAACAAGTAGCAAACCTCGAAATTCCGCAACAAGCATCAAAAAGCCAAAAATCAGCATATCCCGCCTCTTCATTCGCCGCCATTTCTTCCTTCATTGTGATTCCTTAAAATATATTTTATTTATAATTATTGTTATATTTAATTATAATTTTATTAATCAACATATTAAGTAAATACCTTAGTAACTTTCATTTTTTTAATTTTTCACAGTTAATGATTAAAATGATCAATAAAAGCTTGTAATCTACACCTCTATTATATCAATCCTTGCAATATTGATATAAAAATTTAATACCTTAATTATTTTGACTCTTTTTATTTTTTTAATTGAGGATTAAAATGATGAAAAGTTTCAATTGGACCATATTTCTTTTTGTTTATGTAATATCCCCCTATTAGGTTATTTTGTAAATTTATTATGAAGAAATAAAATATGTATTTTTAAGTATGTGCCTTTCTCATGATCTCCATTAATGTCAATTTCACTACTTTAAAATGAAGATTTTATCAATTTCACTCAATTAAACTACTTTGAATGGGGGATTTACTCAATTTCACTATTTTGAAATGAGAATTTACTTAATTTCACTACTTTGAATTGAGAATCTCCCAATTGAACTTAATTTCACTAGCTTGAAATGAAGATTTACTCAACCAAATATAATTGTAACACCCCGTGTTATTATTCTTTTTACTGAAATTAATTCTGATTTAATTTCGGTAATAACGTCACTGGTTCATGACGTATTATTTATTCTTGGTATTTGATATCTGTAAATTTTTCGCGTTTAGTTTTAAAGTCGACTGGACGACACTACACGAATTCTTGTTGTCAATTACACGGTCTCGTTTCGACGTTAGTTTATTCGACGTTTAATGATTAGTGTTTCGATTGAATGACGACGCGTTTTAATTGAATCGGGTTTGTTTAAGTATTCCGACGTTGGGTTCCTAACCTGGGGTATTTCTCTCGGACTAATTTGGTTATTTGGCGTTCCGTTATTATTTCGGGCTTACGAGATTATGTTTTGACGTCCCCGATAATTATTGGGATTTACTGTATATATATATATATTTAATTATAATTATATATATATATAGTTTTGGGATCATTTCATAATTATAGATAAGTTGAGAGTTATTTTTGCAATTAGGGCATATAGGTGTATATGTATACGAATGTCTGATCTTCTCCTACACGCTACTTCTTCTTCACGTACGCAGACCACCTCATCCCTCCTCTTCATCTTCTTCATTCTCCACACACGACTGAAGTTGCAGCCCTTCTCCTCCATTTTTTGCAGGCGAGAGAGAGAGAGAGAGAGAGAACCGGAGGGAGAGAAAGGCCGGCTGAAGGAGGCGCGACCTCCGGCGACGGCGAGGGTCTGCTGGGCTGTGGACGGCGGCGGCACGAGCAGCTGGGGTCGCTGCAGAGCTGGTTCGCGCAGAGGCGACGAGCACTGTAGCAGTTCGCGCAACAGTGCAGTCTGGCCGAAACTTCGACCATTTGTTCGGTCGACTTCCCGACCTCGGTTTGGGCTGATTTTCGGAGGGTAGCTTCGCCTATATGTCAGGTACGACGTGTAAAAATTTCGTAATTTTACGTTGAACGGTTTGTCGGGAAATTCGATTTGAAGTTTCGAATTTTCGTTTGGGCTATTTTAGATTTAACCCAATTAATTAACCTATTGCTAATAGGCTTCGTATATATCGTATAGGTTCTCGAGGCGGACATTTTGATATATGTGAAATATTTTTTCGGATGACTTTGGTCGGTGGGCGTTATATTCGGGCGCCGGTACTGTTCACAGTGGGCCCGAAACGGCTGTTCTGTAAGCGTATTTTAGGTGGGAAATTATATTTCTCACTCCGCATTATTGAAGTACTTTAGGGGTGTAAAACCCTTATTTAATTTAATATATATATATTAAATCGTTAATTTAAATATCTATAATTCGTTTAGAATCGGAATTGGACTTAGGAATTAATTTAAGAAAATTAATTAAATTATTTCCTATGTAATTAAATATATTCCTAATTGAATTGAATAGGAATAGGCGGCTTATAAATTCCCTTGAGAATTAAATGAGTTAGTAGAGATTCGTGAAAACTTAGACGTTGTGCTAGGTGCCCTTTGCGATACGTGAATTAATTGCATTAATTTATTTTAAAGGCATGATAAGGGAATTTGAAATATTTTCTAAAGAATTAAAGAAAATATATATTTGAAAACATGAGTTGTATATGAAATTATTTTCATATGATTTAATTGTTTTATTGCATTTTAAAGCATGAAAAGAGATTTGAGACTTATGTTGATATTTACCATGTTGGTATTTTCATAAATATGGTGTATTACATATTTATGTTGAGGCCCGGGGTGCCTGTTGAGAATGTCGTGTAGTGTCAAATCACGATGTTGATATGTATGAGTTGTGTACTCAAGTATGGGTGTCTTTGTGTCGGATCATCACAACAACTGGCCAGGAGGTATCACGCCTACAGAACTAAAAAGCCGGCAAATGTGAGTTAGGAGTCCAGGTAGAGGCTCATGTTCTTGACTCAAGGGTAGTCATGGCGTACGGAGTTGCAAGTTGGACTCTCGTACAACCGTCTTCCTTGTTGAAGTGATAGAGAGAAAAATCACTTGGGAAGAGTCGGTGTGGTAACTCTACACTATGATGAGTGGACAGAGTTTGTATCCGTTACCCTTGGGAGGGGTGTGTTGTGTGTGAGTATCACGGGGAGTGTTGAGTCACATTACACTGCCTATTATTTATGTGATCTCGTTTGACATGTATATGTGCTATATTACATGTGTTGTTGGAGCATGCTATTTATGAATATTGTAAATTAAATTCATATTTTATAAATGCTCAGTTGAAAGTAATTAATGTGGAAGAAAATGATAATATGCCATAATTAATAAGTATAATGAAACGTATATCCTTGTACTTGTTGTATACTTTAGTACCCTTGGGGGAGGTTATGCGTGTTGGCATAGCGATCCATGTGGCTAGTTGAGGCTAGTGGTGGATCGTAGGCTTGACTTTGAGTTGAGGCCTTAGAGATTGTGGTTAGCAGCCTTGTGATTGTGGTTAGTAGCCTTGTGATTGTGATTAGTAGTTTGGTGATCGTGGTTAGTTGTGTGAACTCTTTTGGAGATTTGAGATTTGGGATGATTTTTGTGTCAATTGATAATTGAGGCCTTAGAGAAGGCGAGTGATAAGTTGTGTGAGATTTTGATTGATGAGAAGAGGTTATGATTAGGGATTCATTAAGTACTCGAGGTACTGTAGTCTGACAGTCTTGATTCTTATGCTTAGTCCCTTCCCTTAAGCATTCCTGGTACTGTGTTTTGTACACTAGTACGTGGTCGTTGACTTCTATGTCATTCCTTGAGTTGTCGGTTACGGCGTGGTGCCGAACCTCTTCCATGTGTCGTCATTTGATTTCGTGGGGTTGGAAACAGATAGTTGTGTTCCGTGAATCCAACGTATGTCTTCCTTCATTGTCCTTTCGGGACATTATAGGAGTCCTTGTAGTGGTGTTCATTCTTATGTGGCTGTCATTTTGAAAACGGTGTTTTCTAAACTTTTTGTATTTAAAAGGAAAAACCCGTTTTCGCCTACCCCCGTGGAAATGAAAAGTTTTAACACTTTATAAAACGATCTTAGGATCTTCTTTGGAAAGATTTTTTACTCTAAAAGCCGGTGATGGCAATTGACGGAGACCGGGGGCGAGACGGTCATTTTTACTATGTGGTTCTTAAAAGCAAAACCATTTTATTATTTTCTTGGGATTATGAGATTTCGAGACTTCTTTCTCAATATCTTATCCTGTAGAGTTTTGAAAGGTGTTCCATTGTTTCACCTTTGCTTCCTATCATTTCTAAGTCTCGGGTATGAGGCTTGGTGTTGTTCAGTGCACACATATAGTGTTGCCCTTCCTTTCTTCTTGGTTTTTGACGTCACCACTTAGGTGATTCGAGTTGTTCCACATGTTGTGGGCATGGATACCGAGTGGATTAGGTTCCTTGTCCAGGTGTTCTCCTTAAACACTTGTGGTGTTTTAACCTTGACATTGTTGTCTCGGTTATCTGTTGGTTTAGCATTGGGAAGTCTTTTCCTTTGCTTTGTTTCGGTGACCATTAGGTGGTCGTTCTTGTGAGTTGAGTTTGTGTACTCCTAGTGATTTGATTGGGTTTTCCTCGCCTACAGTGAGAGCGTTAGTGATGTGATTGACCCTATCGATGATAGTATTATGAGGTCGATATGATTTATTGTATGGTGATATGATTGAGGTGATCTAGCCTTTGAGAGGTAGATTTTCCTTAGGAATGGGATGAGGTTTGTATTATATATATATTGTACATTTACAATATATATATATATAGACGATAATTGTGTTAGTATGCAAGGACGTGAGTACTTTTCCTCCTGTGTTCTCGGGGAGTGAGTTATGAGTATTCCTTGGTACTAGTGGTGGATTATGATCTTTGTGGATATTAGAGGTGAGTGTGTTTTCCCTCTGTTGGATTTTCTGAATTGTGTTGTGAGTAATTGAGGAATTGTTAGATTGGATCCTCGTATCCTGTACCTAGTGTACGTTGGTGAGAGTAGTGTAGACTACCGGTGTGGGCACGTACGAGTCTTAGTTGTATCTTATAGACTCATGTTGTGTATTTATACTTATGTATATATGTGTATATATATATATCCCCGTTATATACTTACGTACGGTAGTATATGAGCGTGTGCCTTGGGTTTTCGTGGCTGGGTTATGTTGTGGGCTATGTATCTCACTGGGTGGTTTAGCATTACCTAAACTATTAGAGAATGTGGTAGTTAGAGTATCCTTTCCCACTGAGCTTATTTGCTCACAGGGGTATTTCATTTGCCCCTTGGTATTCACACGTCAGGTTGCAGGAAATATACGGCTATAGGCAGGATGCAGTGCAACGGCAGCTTTCCCTTGTTTCCTTGTTACAGGTTTGGAGTTGCGCTGGGTGATGCGGTTACGGTTGCAGCACGACTGAGTTTGGGGACGATAGGTATCCGCTTTCAGTTTCTCTACCCATTGTTATGGGATTGTTATGTATTCTCTTTTGGGAGCCAGTCTGTTGGCATATCCCTATTGATGTATTCTTTATTTCCTGTATTTATTCTTTCAGGATGTATTGTATCTATTCCGCACAGTTAGGTGCTCTTTTGTATTTTTATTCGAGCATTTGTGGCTCTGTTGATATTAGAGGGTTTGGAGGGGTTATGGTTTCTTTCCACTACCTCGGCCCTATTAGGATTGATGAATGTGGGGCTTGGAAGCCATTGTGATTATTGAATTGCTTTGGGCAGGTTATTGTGTTGTGTTTGGTTGTCCGGATGTTCCATTTACAAATGGAACTCTGCCGGATTTTCGTTAGATTCCGCTGCTTAGTTTTATTGGTCATTTGGGTATGGAATATACCATTTCTATCATTAACCCATGTGTTTTCTTGGTTAATGATGTCTTAGTTGGTCATTCGTATTAAGGATCACATCTTGGATTCCTTGGATGTCCCAGTTCGGGAGTCTTAGGGATTTAGGAGCGTGTCTGTTGGTATCTGAGGATACTCTTGTGTTTTTAGTATTCGTGTTGGCATGAAGTATATTCTTATTGTTATTCTATGTACTTCTTTGTTATTGTTGACTCTAGTAGTCGCTTGGTTTGCGTCACCCTTTAGGGGCGTGACAACATGATATCTGGGCATTCATTGTAACCCTTTATGGGTGTTTGATGACTGAATGTCTTTTGGTTCTCGTTTCTTTTTACTTCCGCAATCACTCCCTTAACTCTTAGGCTCGGGTTTCGGAGTCCTAGGAATTTGGGGCGTGACAATAATTTTACTACTTTGAATTGATGATTTTATCAATTGAACTCAATTTTATTACTTTGAAATGGGGATTTACTCAATTTCATTATTTTGAATTGAGGATTTACTCAATTGAACTTAATTTCATAGATGAGTGAAATGGATTGGTGAGATAAAAATAAAGATTTACGTTTCCATGGTCAATGATGTGATTGCGATCAAAGACTATGATAGGTGAATCAATAATATGAGATTAACTTGTGTCTTGAGAGTAGGATGAGTGAATGACTGAGATTGAGATAAGTTCATGAAACGACGTATTTAATTAACATAGCTAATTAATTGAATATTTTTGAGTATATATATATATATTTGTTTTTTCTGAAAAGGGTTAAACAATAAAATTCATTATTAGTAATTGAAATCTAATAGTTAAATTATATTATTACTTCTTTTGATTATTAATACAATATTTTACCATAATATTTTTTTAGTGAATATTTATTCTTTTAAGATGCTTTTAGAATAATTATTTTAAAATTTAAACAAATTTATATATATGATCTTATATCACACTTTGATTTTTTTTATAAAAATGTGATTATATATTTTTGTGTCTTACCTAGCCATATATAATTTTTTTGTTACATGGGCTCTAAAAAATAAAAAAAAATAATAAATCATAAATGGGGCGGGGCGGGTTTGGGTTCGGGTGCCGACGGGTTACAAACGGATCGAGTTTGGGTCAGGTTATCGATGGGTTTTATAGAAAACCCGATTCCGACCTGAACCCGCTTTGGATTTTGAATTTTAATACCAAATCCACCCCAAACCTGTTTAAGAGCTTACCAAACCCTCCCCATTCGGGTCGGAGCGGGTCGGAATCCCGGCGGGTTGGATTAAATTGTCATTCCTAGGCAAAACCCTAGATTCAAAGTGTTGTATATGCCCAAATTGGAAAACGACTAAGTCTCAACATCTGAAGGGCACAGTGGTAAATTGCTAATTGACTAGTTTTTAATTCATTTTTATGTTAAATATTCGGGGTAAAAACGTTAATACTTCTCAGTTAACGGCTAGTTGACGTCAGTGGTCCATTTGAACACAATTTGGACTATAGGGATCTAATTGAACTTTTATGGGGTTTAGTGCTCATTCGTGAAACTACCGGAGTGTTATATATTATACAAGTCCATATGTATGTCCAAAGACCTTGTAGTTTAATGGTATAACATTTCATCTCCAAAGGAAGAGGTTAGGGGTTCGAGCCCTCTAAGGAGGCTCATGTGGGGTGTGTGTGTGTTTATTGAACTACCTAAAAAATATAAAGTTGTATGTTTGTAACTTTTTTGAATTTTTGAATTACACTTACTTCGAAAATATTTTAGCAATTATTAATTCTAAGAAGATTAAGAAGAAAGGAAAAAAATAACAAAGGACGTGAAATTAGAATTCAAGACAAAACCCATATCAAATAGCTATTCATTGAAATTCATCTATTCAAATCACTAAAATAGCCACTAGTGGTGCCGGTAGTGGTGTTTCGGCCCAAAGGAAGAAGTTTAAGGGTTCGAGTCCTCTAAGGGGACTCATGTGGGGTGGGGTGTGTATTGAACTACCTGGGGAAAAAAATAAAATCCATCTGTATGTTTTTAACTTTTTTGAATTTTTTTATTACACTTATTTTGATAATATTTTAGCAATTATTAATTCTAAGAACATTAAGAAGAAAGGAAAAAAATAACAAATGACTTGAAAATCAGAATTCAAGACAAAACCCATATCAAGTAGCTATTCATCGAAATTCATCCATTCAAATCACTAAATAGCCACCGGTGGTGCCGGTAGTGGTGTTTTGGATTTCATGGATAAGTAGGAGCTTGTGTTACAGCGCATGCATTATATATAATATTTATGTATATATTTATATAATACATTGAAAAAGAAGTTTTTGTATAAGTTATCGTAGTGAATGTAAAAATGATTTTTAATTTTTCATGAATGAAGTTAAGGATGATTTTATCATTTTATTTTATTAATATATATATATGTATAATATATATGTTTTTTAAAAATTTAATGTCAATGGTAAATAGATAAATGAACATTGATACGTGGTAATTTGCTCCTATAAATAGATAAATAGGACAAAAAGTGGTCCCCGGTCAAATTTAGGAGGTAATTTGCTCACATTTAAAACTAGTAGGGTAATCCACTCATTTTTTAAGTTGAGGGAGGTATTTTGTTCACTTGGTGAAAGTTCAGGGGGTATTTGACACTTTTTTTTAAGGGGGTATTTGACACTTTTGCCTATTTTAGGACAATATTTAGGTCATGTCTCATGAGAACCAACGTTCGTCCTCCCTGATGATGTAGTCCAATATAAATTGGATACGTGGCCAAAATATTTTTTAAAAGGAATTGACCTCGATTTGTGTATTTATGAATTTTATGTCTAATTTCCTCTTTAAAATTTTTTTAGTTACGTGTTCAAATTATATTGGAACACATCATGGGGATGACGAACTTTATCCTCATGGAACTCGACCAAGTATTGCCCTTGTTTTTAATAATCAAGTTAGCGAAGTAATAAATAAGAAAGAGCAATGCTACCATGAGAGCACCCCATGGCAAGAGGCACGAATTCTCCTTATTTAATCATTGGATTGACATATAAATATATATATATATATGTAGAGAGAGAAATGATAACATACTCACTTTTTATATTGACCATTGAATATGATTGTTAAATTTTAAATAGTAACTCATTTATTTATTTCAATCACATCTAACGGTTAAGATGACAAGTAAGTTTGCTTATCTTACTCAAAAAATTTATTTTCGTATATATATATATATATAGAATTGTGAAAACTTTAGTGAATTATTTTATGCTACTTCAGTTCACTACTCGAATGAGAAAAATTCATGGGATCTCATGATATTATTACATATTAGAAAAAAATAGCTGGTGTGTTTACACAAAATGTAGTATGTTCTTATTGATAGTACATTATCAAAGAAGATGCGTGATATTGTGATAAAAAAAGAAAACAAAGAGGTAGTGTGAATACATAATGTGATTAATTCTTTTCCGGCTAATGTGGTCCACAAACCAATAATTCACACACAATTCCTAATCATAAAATAATAAAAGCAAAAAGTTGGAAAAATAATAATGAATCATATTCTAATAAACACCTTCCTACTGACTAGGGCTACAAATGAATCGAGCCGTTCGTGAACAGGCTCGGGTTCGGCTCGTTAAGAGCTCGGCTCGTGCTCGTTCATTTAGTAAACGAACCGAGCTTGAGCATAATTTTTAGGTTCGTTTAGTAAACGAGCCGAGCTTGAACATTACTAAGCTCGGCTCGCCAAGCTCATGAACAGACTCGTCTAAGTTAAATAGTAAAATTATATCATATTTGACAAAAGAAAGTGTTCAAATTAAACAAATTATGAAGATTATTGTGAAAAGATTATAGAAATTAGGTGGTCATAACATAAAATTCATTCATAAAAAATTATACTAGTAGAAATATATTAAAATAGACATGTAACAACTCAATCCAGACAACTATTAGGTTGATTAATATATGTTGCACTGAAACGAGTCGTTCGTGAACAAGCTCGAGCTTGACTCGTTAAATCTGGCGTTCGGCTCGGGCTCGTTCGTTAAGCAAATGAGCCGAGCTTGAACACATTTTCTAGGCTCGTTTAGTAAATGAACCGAACTTGAACATTCCAAAGCTCGGCTCGGTTCGGTTCATTTGCAGCCCTACTACTGACCACTGATGTGCACAAACCACAAAATCACGTATCATTAATTACCACCAAATCAGGGAAGGAACAAATAAGGAATTTGTGATCTAGTCTTATTTATAACTTTTCTGATTTTGTAATAAGGAATTTCTGATTTTGCAAATCTGTAATTGGACCACATTAGTAATGAGCAAGAAGCATTTAATCACCGGTTAGAAGTTAAGTATTGTTTTTAAATTATCTAAAAGTCCTTTAGACTATCAATTTTGATCATAAACCCCCACAAGAACCATATCGGCCTCTATAATATCGATTTTGCTCAAATATCCCGCTTTCGTTAATTTATCATTAGATCCTTTAACGAAATATTAGAATTATTAAAATAATCTTCATCAGTTATCACAAAACCCCTCATACTTTTAAAAATAATTGTAAACCTCTCACTAGAACAACCCGCTCTCTTCATTTTAAAATTTGATCAAGTTACCTTCATTTTTTTAAAAAAATTAAGGGTAAATTACTCTGACCTTCCTTGCGATTTTGCATAATTACTCTCAGATTAAAATTTATGTAAATTTACTCTGAACTCCCCTGTAAGATTAATATTACACTAATATTTTGTGCATTTACTAAAGTTTACATAACTTTAGTATTTTAAAATGAGTAATTTATGTTAAAATAACCTAACCAACTTGCATGGAAAGAGATAAATGATGTTTTGAGTGGTGTCAAATGAGGGATGGTTTTGTAGTTTAAATGATAGGAGGTCATTAGACATGCAAATCATAAATTACTTAAGTTTGAAACACTTAAGTTAATGATACTTTACAATATGCAAAAAAATATTAATCTTACAGGGGAGGTCAGAGTAAATTTATACAAACTTTAATTTGAGAGTAATTATGTGAAACCTCAGGGGAGGTCAGAGTAATTTACCCAAAAATTAAATAATTACAAAATAATCTCACTATCTATTGTTAAAAAATAAAATAAATTTAAATTAAAAATAATCTAAAGAACAATATTTTGATTTAACACTGTTTTGTTTGGTTACCAAATATGTGGACACCAAAATGGGTTAACCTGAGCGGGTTGGCCTAGTTGGAAAAGATTTAGAGTTGGGACTTGGTACCTCAAGAAGCATGAGGCCTCATGTTCAATTCCTACTAAAAACAAATAATTTGTTAGGGCCACGACCACGGACATAGTTCGAGCCTTACTCGATCTGTGTGGGGGGGTCGCCTTGCACGTGTCTCGTGGCTTAATCGAGGTGCGCGTGAGCTTGCTCGGACACCAAGGTTATAAAAAAAAAATTGGGTTAACATAATATAATTTTATCATCATTTACAAAAATTGGAAATGATTTGATCAAAATTTGAAATTGTATGGAGTGATCTGATTTTACTAGAACTTAATTATGCATTTTGATAGAAAGTAGGGGATTTTGTGATATGATGAAGATTATTATAATAAATTTAGTATTTCATTAACGGACTCAACGACAATTTGATAAAGGGAATATTTGATTAAAAATTGAGCAATTCTACTTGCATCGAATTGTTAGGCCGTAATTAGTAATATTGTAAGACTCAAACATATCTATAGTTACCCATCTAACAATTGATGCATTATATATCCACTGCTGGATGAAATATTGTAGGATCCAAACATATCTATAGTATCCATCCAACAATGGATGCATTCACTATCTTAATTATGCCCAACAATTTGGTGCAAAAATTATTTTCCTTAAAAAAATTAGTATAAGGGGCAATACGTGGTGGGTTTTATAATCACAATTGATTGCTTATAGAGCTAACAATTCATGTCTGTGGGTCGTGTTCGTGTCAAGTTGAGATCGTGTCGGGTTGAAATGGGCCGTGTTGAAAAAGACCTGGTTAATATACGTGTCACATATGCTCAACCCTAACCCAACCCATTTATTAAACAGGTTACCCGTGTCGACCCATGTAACCGTTTTAACCCATTTATTATAATATATTAAATTAAATTTGACACAATCCCACACGAAACGAACTATTTAACTTATTTATCAGCAAAATTAAATTGAGTTTGACAAGACCCAATAATAGCTTATTGATATATTTCAACCCATGACCAATTAGAGAAGAGAAAAAAATAAATAAAAAAATATAATCGTGTCAAATGGGTTATTCGGATTACTCGGGTTTGACCCTAACCCGACATTAATATTTTCGTATCATGCTCGGGTCGACCATTTTACAACTTCAACATTTTTATGATCAACCTTAACCCTTTTAATTTATCTCATGTTCGTGTTTGTGTCGTGCCTTATTTTGCCAGCTCTAATTGCTTGAGTGGGTTTTATGATAATTACACTAAGATTTGTGAGTTGTAAAAAAAGGAATTTTTATTTTATTTTATTTTATTTCAATAGACATTGATTATCTACTACTATCACCTCTACCGAGATTTTCTCGTACTTTCCATATTTGTTTTTTGTTTATTGACTGGTGATTCACATTATTTATGCAAATTCAAGATCCTTACCGTAAAATTATATGGCAATAAATGACATTTACCACTAAAAAGAGGAAAAAAGTAATCTCAATTAATTCTATATTAAATTAAAAATATCTGATAAGAAAACAGATAAATGAAAATTGAATTAATAAAAAAATTCAAAATCGGCCCCCGTTTGGCATGTGTTTTGTTTTTGGTGTTTCTGTTTTGGTTGCAAACCAATAAGCGTTTTTTAATGAAACATGTTAGTGTTGTTTGTTTTATTTTGCATATTAATATGAATAGTGAAAACATTTTTGAATCAAACTCAAAATAGTTCCAAATTTACGTTATGAAAGATGATTCCAATCTTAACTAAAAATATCATACACCAAAAATATCTAATTTGTTTCAGCCAAAAACAAAACATGTCCCCAAAGCGCCTAACTAACACAAGATGGACTTAGAAAGTCGGCCCCATGGACCTCAAAGAAAGGTAGCGAAGTATATGTCCATATAATTGACGACCATATGTGTATATATTGTTTTTCCTCGCAAATAAAACAAAACACAACAAATTTGCATTACAATCATTCTGAGCTAACCCATGACATACTTTGGGATATGACTCAAAACAAAATCTGACTCAAGGGAAGAACATGAGAGAGAAGCTATGAGAGAGAAGCTAGAGCATGAGCAACTTCATTCCCTTGACGCTCAATATGCGAGACCGACACCTATGAGAGGCCTTCCATGGCATGTTTGATATAAAAAATAATCGACGCAATCTCCACAGGCCAACAGTACTTTCCATTCAAAGCCTCAGTCGCGATTTTTGCATCGGTCTCAAACCATACAAAGTCAAAATGAAGATTTGAAGCTCACTCCACAACATTTCTCATATAAAAAGCTTCCGCTGACAAAGCCGAAGAGGCAGGAAATGACTTGAACACAATTGCACTGATTATAGACCCATGAGAATTTCTGAATACATCTCTCCAACTCCCATAATGATAGATTTAAAAAATAAAATCCACATTACATTTAACAGTTCCCTATTTAGGAAGAGACCATAAAATTCGGTTCATGAATTAATGGCAGCTCACTTTAATTTTTCTGCAACTCTTTTGCATATCAATAAATTCCCAGAAGCGAGAAAGCGCAATGGTACTAGTCACTAATAGTGGCAACCATAATCATCATCAAACACTTCTTGTTTCAGGCCTTCCAAATGAGCCAAAAAAATTAGGAAGCCAATGTGAGGAGATGACTTGTATCTTCCTTTGAACCAGAAAGATATTGGAGACTTGATCACCACTCACCAAAAGAAGAAACTTGAAATTTTTAGAAAATCAAAACGTAGTGGAAAGAGTTTCCAAACCTGGGTAAGGGCACTTGAAGAAAATATAAATCAGATCTTCCTCCTCTAACCCACATCTAACACATATTGTATTAAGTCGCAACCCTCACCTTTGGAGATTTAATCCCGTTTGAAGAGCATTGTGGCAACACTTCCATAGAAAATGTTGCACTTTTCCAGACCTCTGTTAGGCACCCTAGAATCATCTAAAAGAACTCTCGGATTAACAATCATATATACATAATCATTATCACCTATACTTCGAATGATAACAATGCCAATCATATTATATATTAGAAGAATTACAGAGATATGAACTTTGTCCGATGAACTTTGAATTTCATGGTTTCAACATCACTTATTATTTGGAAACAGTGATATGAACTTTGTCGGATAAACTTTGAATTTCATGGTTTCAGCATCACTTATTATTTGATAAGTATGATGTAAATGTGAAAAAATTATTTAATAACTTCACTTGCTTTATTAAATTGGGTACTAATTATGTGCAATAATCACATTTTGAACAAACAATGTTATTCAAATGGTGGTGTAAAAAGAGTGGTTCATGCGCGTGCACAATGTGGTAACTCTGTGCACAATAATGTTATTTACATACATAAAAGTAGTATCTCAATAAATGTGTTAGTTATAGTGCGTGGGTGTCTTTAGGCTTGACCCAATGTGGACCAGGCCCATATGATTTTGTGTACCCATTTATGTGTTGTCATAATATTTATATATATATATAGGGCTGATAACAAAAAAGTTAGTAAGTCAATATTACACTAATTTCAACTTGGTATTAAAGACGGATACCGAAATTTGAGAAACTGTCTCCTCACAAAACCCTAACTCTAATCACTATCCTTCTTCCCTAACCCTAATCCAGACAAAACCCTAACCCTTATTTTTTTATGAATCCAAATTCCGCTACGCAAATTAGGTCAGGGATTGAGCTGCCCGGTCAGCTCGCAGGGGTCCAGGGGGCAGTGCCCTAAGAATATTTTTTCATACTTGGTTTGTTTCGTAATTTCGTTGATGAAACCCTAATATTTTCGTAATTCCGATGATGAAACCCTACTATTTTCGTAATTCTTCCTGCTATTGCGTGTTTAAGGTTTCAATTCCCAACAGTTCGGTTCATGTCTTAATGGGTCCATGACTGAAACATTGTCTTAATATATATAGGGGTGCGGTTCCCCCTTGTTTATGTGATTAGGGGTGTGATTCCTCCTTATTAGTTTTTCTGTTTCGATTCGCAGGGTCATGTTTGGATTTTTTATTTGAAATTTTATCATGGTGGATTTGTCGTCTTTCGGCGGTGGGGCTGTTGAGAACAAGCCCATTTTTTCTGAGATCGTTTTCGCTTCTACTAAGCTTACAGATCAATGTTTGGATGGATCTAATTTTCAACATTGGAGAAAGATTATTCTTTTTGCTATTCGTGGTATGGATAAGGAAGATCATCTTACTACTGAATTCCTGAACCCTCAATCTGACTTTGCAGGTTATAAGATTTGGTTACGTGATGATGCACAGTTATATAACCAACTTATCAAATCTATGGAGCCAAAGGTGGTTGGTTACCCACTGTGATTTAGTTAAAGTGTTATGGGAGTATCTACAAATTCTATATTCTTGCCAAAATGATATGAACAAATTATATGATGTATGTTAGTCTCGATTCCGCCCTAAGTAAAAGGAAAGTATCAGTGATTATTTCGATTCGTTCAAGAAAACCTATGAAGATTTTAATATTTTTATGCCTATTATGTTAGATATTCATCAGATGTAGATACAAAGATAGCAGTTGGTTATTCTTGCATTCATTAGTGGTTTAAAACCAAAATATGAATGGACTCAATCTTAGATTCTAGCGAGTTACGAAACTTCACTTATAGAGGCATATTCTAGGGCTCAGCATTCTACTCGACAATCTTCAGGTTTCAATGATAATGGTGATAGGACTACCCTACGAGGTTAATTCGGAGGCAGTGTTAGGGGAAGACGAGGAGGCCGTGAGGGTTGAGAAGGACACATACTAGATGGTCGATTTATTTATTTTCACTATGGTGGCATCGATCACATGTGTGACAAATGCTGAAAGTAACATGGTAAAACACCTAATGTCCGGTTCGCAAATATGATATCCGGGACTAGTCAGTTTACCCAGGATACTACTGTTGATGATGGTTGTGTGATTTTTTCCGCTTAGGAGTACTCTCACTTGTTATCTAATCAGGCCACTATATCTGCTACAGTTGCTTAGATGGGTCCATCTATTGCTTGTCTTTCAGCTTCTCCTTAGGCATAGATTGTTGATTCTGGAGCTTCAGACCATATGATTGGCACCACAGGTATATCGAGTGAATATTCTCCTACATCATCTCTTCCCAATGTTTGGGTGGTTGAAGGATCATATATTGTTGGTCGAGTGATTTGGAAAACATCTCCTACACCTATTTTACAATTGTCATATGTTTTATATTTATATGATCTTCCTTTTAATCTGATATCTGTCAGTGCACTAACTAGATGACTTAATTGTTGTGTAATTTTCTATGGTGAATATTATGAATTTCAGGATCGTTTGACGAAGAAGACGGTTGATAGAGGTCGTCGCACTTCAGGAGGACTCTACATGCTAGATGAGGAACCAATATCCATGGCGTGTTCCGGTGTGTCATCCACTCCTTTCGAGCTTCACTATCGTCTTGGTAATCCTGCTTTCTGCAATTTCAAGCGTCTATATCCAGGTTTTCAGTCTTTACCAAAGTTGTTTTGTGAGTTTGACGCCGAACAGAATAGAGATTATTCTGCAGGCTAGTGCAATAGGTAATTTGCAAGGAAAAAACAGGAGAATTCGACCCAAAATTCAGAGAACACTCTGGAATTTAATAAAATTGTTTATAATCAAGAATGACAAAAAACAACCCACAAGCCGGGTTTAAATAGCTAAAAATTGACTCTTAAGAGGAATTTTATCAAAAATAGCAAAACCCTAAAAGTCTTACCAAAACGAAATACGGAAAGAAATCAAAAGATTGCCAAAAATCTGGCCCAAATCGGGTTTAGAATCAATTCCTAATCGACAAATAAAATATTACCATAAATAGCAAAAATTAACTAAAAATAAAGATTCGAAAAGGAAAACAACCGATTTAGGGCTTGAAACGAGGTGCACCCAGCGGAAATTAGCTTTCTGAATTGGGGTCACGGGCGCGAATCGGACACTTGTAGCTACAGTTATGGCCAAAAAATCGACACGTGCACGGAAACCGCCCCAATTAAGCTAGATCACGATTTCTTGCCATCTTTGCACTGATCCTCCCGCTCCAGGTAATCCAGCGCCATTAATGCGCAATCTGACAGCTCGGTATCATCTGACTCGGACCCCCCTGCATCAGAGTCGTATCAGTTTGCGAAACATCATCGCGTGTTATATGTGTCTAGGATAAATAAACGAGCATTTGCTCTATTTGATCTTTGGGGTCCATGTTCAGTTCAGTCTAAGTCTGGGTTCTGTTATTTTGTTACATTTGTGGATGATTATTCCCGTGTTACTTAGTTATATCTAATAAAACAACATTCTAAGATATTTTCTGTCTTCTATGCCTTTTATAATGAAGTTCGTCATCAGTTTTCTGTGTTTATTATCACGTTGCGTAGTGACAACGCACGTGAATATTTTTATTCTCCTTTTATATCATTCATGACCCAAGAGGGTATTATTCACTGGTTTTCATGCTTAGATATCCCCCAACAAAATAGAGTTGCTGAACGTAAAAATTAACATATTATGGAAGTTGATCGGGCACTTCTATTTCATATGTGAGTCCCTAAAATATTTTGGAGTGTTATATTTGATCAATCAAATGCCATCGTCTGTTCTTCAGGGGGAGATTCCATATAGAGTATTATTTCCTCACCAACCTATTCATTTTCTCTCCTTACGCATATTTGGATACAACTGCTATATTCAGGACATTTGACCTCAGGGGACTAAACTTGATCCCATGTCCTTATGGTACATATTTCTGGGATACTCATGTACATAGAAGGGCTATCGGTGTTTTTCTCCTGAGTTGGGGCGGTACCTGGTGTCATCAGATGTTGTTTTTCACGATTTTTCTTCTTTCTCGTCACATCTTTCATCCATGGATCCACCTCCCACACCTGCAGTTGATGAGTTTTTGGTATATGACTTGATTCACATCACATCCGTCCTTTTAGTTCAGCTTGTGCATCCTCCCCTCCAGACATATGTCCGTAGACCACATCAGGTGTTTGGTTCTACTCCCGTAGCTGATCCTGAGCGACCCCCTACTGCATCGGACTCTCTATCCTTTGATCCTCTAATGCCAATTCAGACATCTGATGATGATTTTCCCATTGCTCTTCGAAAGGGTAAGCGCAATTGTGTTAGTTATCCTGTATCTGCGACCCTCTCCTATGCAGGTGTTTCTCCATCATTACAGGCATTTTATATTTATATTTTATATTTGGCTAGAGTATATAAAAAAAAATTCTTTTTTTGTTTGTATTTCATTTATCATTGTGTCCCCAGATAAAAAATTTTATATTTATCATTAAGTTATGATGCTCACAGATTTAAATAACATACTCCATCACTTCATTTTTACATGTTTCTATCTCATTTATCACTGTGTCCCCATCCTTTATGGTCCGTGGAGTCCATTAATTAATACTATGAAAGGTGGCCTCAGAAAAGCCTGTCAAAAGACTTGACAGTTAACCCAAGCAAGGACTTTCCCAAAGCTCCTTTCGACCTCAGCTCCGAATTAACAAAGACCGATACAAAGAAGGGGACCGATATAGTAAATGGATTCATTCACAGATGAGCCCTTGCCACCACTATTAAAATAATCCAAATTGTTGTGTCACACAATCCTTTTATTCTATATCCAGTAAAAAGAATTAGAAGCTATGAGACTTTTCAATCATAAAACACAACTAGTAATCAAACACACAAGAAAAATGAGCAAAAGCAACATTTTTATTTTTACTTTTGTTGTGCCATATGGCCCATATCCTTATTGTTACATCTGAACAAAACAAGTAAAGAAGTTAGTTTTCCAACTATTGCGGTTTACATACAGAAACAGTGCAGAAACATTGTTGCATTGTTTTTTTTTACTGACATCTTTTCCATCTGTTTTGTTTTGGAAGCTTAGTCCTTTGAGATTAGATCTAATGGATCATAATTGGCCTTCTTGAAATACTTTTCGGACTTGCCTTTCTTCTAACCTGAAGGATGAGTATATAGCCAAAGAGAAACTTAGGATTTGTACCTTTATTTTATAGCAAATTTGGAAAACACGAAATGAATGTTAGTTTAGTAATTCCAAATGGGATGCCCATTCGGTTCGCATTCGGTTTTAGACAAGTCTGCTACCAAAGTTTTGGCAGCCTCCGAAAGATGGTTTTTTTAAACACAATATTGATGCTTCATTTATTGTAGCATCTCATGAAGCTAGGGGTGGAGTGATTTTGAGGAATTCAAAGGGTTTTCCGATTTAAATTGCTTCTTTTTCTTTCCCAACGTTTCTTCTGCCGAATCTGCGAAAGCTCTTGTTCTAAAAGAATGGTCGACTCTCCTCTCTCTTTAGGGTTATCAGAATGTTATTATTGAAGGACGTGCAATGATTGCTTAAGTCTCGGTCATCCTTCTCCTTGAATTGGCCTCCAAGATACTCCAAAATATTTCTCATCTTATCTATAGAAATGATCTTGCTTGAAAGATCTATGATTTTTATTGGTCTATTTATCCCTATTGGCTTTCTTTTCTTTTTTTGAATGACCCTTTTGGCTTTAGAGAGGGAGTGTTCTATTGGGGTCATTTGAGCCTCCTTTATTGTAGTTCTTCCTTTAGCCACGATAAAAAAAAAAAAAAAAAGGCCTACTCCTTTGTTGGTAGTGGATATGATCGGACATTACCACCTCATGCCTTTGTCCTTTGTATTATAAACAACAGAAAAAAAATAAAATTAAATGATATTAGAAATCATATTAAACCTTTGCGCTTTAAAGAAAAAAAATTTGTTGGAGAAAACTAATATAAAGAGGGGATAAGAGAGCTCAAGGTGAAAATATATATTAGAAGAATAAAATTAACCTGATGATAAAGTTGTTTAAGTTGGTGTAATCAAATAAAATTATATTTTTTAAGATTATTGTACAAATAATTTGGTTATGAAAAAATAAATAATTCTAATTGGAAGTAAGAAACTAAGATATTTTTTAATAAAACTAAATTGAGTTATTATGAAGCTTAGATGATTTATTTTAAAATAAATAAATTATGATTATTCTTCAATTGATTAAGAATTTTAGTTTATAGGGTTAACTTCATTTACACCCCCTGAGGTTTGATAGAGTTGGTATGGACTGAAATTCTGAAACCAAATCATATTTAGTAGCTCGGGATGATTTGACATTTTATTTACTAGTAAAAAGTATGTGCATTTATAATATAAATTAAGATATACATGTTACTAATTTATACGTCCATTTTAAAACACCCATCCAAAATCTTTATTACCTATTTATTATTAAAGTACATGAGCTTCCATCCCTTTATACTTGAATAGATAAATTACTTTGTCAATTAAAAAATTACTTAAAAATAAATTTAAGAAATGTTGATGACACAAAATATTCACATACAAAATTATTACTACAAAATAACATGTCCATACCAAATCCATAAATCAGTACTTACCTAACTTATTGAAATGTCAAAACACATCCATAGAAAAAAGAGAATAGTCTAAAGAAATATATGGAAGTACTCCAAGTATGAAATTATCTTTAAAATATTTATAAAGAAATATGGACCTCAAAATTGCCAATAATAAAAGAGTATTACACAGAATAAAATTATTAGTAAGAGATTTGAGCACATTAGATTATGGAATTAAAGAAAAGTATAAGAGATGAAATATTTCAAAAGAAAGTTGTTGCAGATATTATAATATTATAATAAATGGAAATATTTTAAAATAGAATAGTATTGTAACTAAAATAAGTTGAGAACTAATTAGGTTTTACAACTTAAAAAATGTAAATTTATAAGAAGAGTAAATTATTTACAAATAGATAGCAAATATAAAATATTGCATAAGGAATTAAAAACATTTAATACTATAAGGATAGAAAGAGTTTTAAATAAAGTGAAATTGTTACTGAAATAAGTTAAAAACTAATTATGTATCCTGATTTAATTGATATAAATTTATATAGAGAGTAAAATAGTTTAAAATAATAATAAATATGTACTTGAACATTAAAATTCGGTACAAATAAATAAGATTTTGTAAACTAAATTTAATGCATTAGATTATTGAAAAAGGGTTTAAAACCAAGCAGAATTGTAACTAAGATCAAACAGAACACTGATTTTGTATCATGACCAAAAAAATATCTCTTTTTATGGAGAGTAAAACTATTTAGAATAATAATAATTAGTACAAATATTAAAATTCATTACACTTTTATGATTTGAAAGGGTTTTAAACCAAGTAATTATGTATCACAACTAATAAAATAAATCTTTGCTAATTGCAAAAATTAAATATTAATTTGTTGAAATAAATAACAATTATTGTATAGACACCCAATTTTATTTTATTTTTAAAATTCCAAATGGTGTAAGCTAAAATTCATAATGTTTAGTTACTTAATTAAAATAGTATTCTTAAAATTTTATCAACTACAAAATAACATATAATTAGTAGTTAGTAACAATTTAAAGTAGAAAATGAAAGTTTTTGGAGTAAATAAATCATTAATACGTTATAATAATTTTGTTTTCCATTTCATTTAAATCCATCTAATTTAGTTATGCAAAAAGGGAAAGGAAAAGAAAAGAAAATCACATTTGTGATTGCAAAAATATTTTAGAAAAAGAATCATACCCTAAAAGAATTTTAGAAATGTAAATGGTTATTTATCATACATAGAGAATTAAGAATAAAAATGAAAACAGTAAGTAAATTATTTTTTTAGCAAAAGCCTAAAAAAATGAAAAATTATTGAAATTGTAAATGGTTATTTATTGCTTAAAAAGATAGTTATTATCTAGTATAAAATAATTTTAAAAAGGTAAATGGTAATTGATCATACATAGAGAATTAAAAATAAAACAATGGAAACAATATGTAAATTATTTTTTTTTATCAAAGCCAAAAGATGAAATATTATTGAGAAGGTAAATGGATATATATTGATTAGAAAGATAGTAAATACTAAAGAGAATTAGTGTCACAATAAAATCATAAAAAACAAAACTACATTATAGTAATATCATACAGAATATATTACAAAAAAGTAAAATATACTATGTTATGAAAGACCTTGTATTTATCTTAATAATACTACAAAAAAAAAAAAAATTAAAATCAAAATTCATAAACTCAAATTGATATATAGTTAAAAAAAAGTAACAAATAAATAAAAAGAACCACCATTAAATATAGCACAAACCATACAAGAAAAAATAGATATCATATAAATTGTGTTGAGAATTTAATTCCTCAATTTCAAATGAATAAATAAAAAAGATATAAAATAAATAAATAAAAATTTCAATAGTAATGAACGTCAATAATGTCAAAACCAATAAAAAAAAAGAAAAGAAATTTCGTACTCATCTCAAATTAATATATAGTTGAAAAAAGTAAAAAGTAAGAATAACATTTTATTCCCATCGCATAGAGGCTTAGATCGAAAATTCTAAACTACGTATTCTCTAATGTAATATTGCAAAAAGCAAATAGGAAAACCTATAGAATAAGTTGAACAACCTGTAAAAACCTTTACCATTAACAGTCTTCAGGCCAAATTGATAGAACAAATACATGAATAAATGCAACAAGATGAACGGTTCCCTAAAGAGAATAAGATGTGTGAAGAAAGGACGTGTGTTGGGAATTCTCAAATTTCAAGCCAGTCCAAGGTATTAAAACTTGGCATGGGTATTTTAAAAGATACCGATGATTATTAATTATGAAATGGAGTAGTATAGTTGATTTAAGATTATGATTACCTTATCACATTACGTCTTTCTCTCCTATTTGAACTCAAACACTCTCACATTTTTATATATATATAATTTATTGTATATATCTACATCTATGTCATGTATATATGATTGTTAGTTACAATTAAAATATAAAGTTTATTTCCGTTTCTAATGATATACATTATTTTGTCCAAATAAAATGCTATTCTTACTTTTTTTTCAACTATATATTAATTTGAGATGAGTACCAATTTGTTTTTTGTTTTTTTTGTTTTTTTAATGGTTTTTGATATTATCGACGTTCATTACTATTGAAATTTTTATTTATTTATTTTATATCTTTTTATGTATTCATTTAAAATTGAGGAATTAAATTCTCAACACAATTTATATATATTTTTTCCTATTTGATTATCTATTTTTTCTTCTTGTATGGTTCGTGCTATATTTAATTGTGGTTCTTTTTATTAAATTGTTACTTTTTTTTTTAACTATATATCAATTTGAGTTTACGAATTTCGATTTTAATTTTTTTTTTTTAGGTTTTGATATATTAGTCAATGTATATTAGTCTAACTATTTTTCTTAAAAATAAATTGTAGTATATCCAATATCTTTATCTATCTATATTTCACAAAAACATTTTATTCATATCTCAGGTAATTTCATAAAAGTAATAACCAATATATCATATAATTATATTATTCTCGTGACTCCTTAGTAGTTTTTTTTTTTTGGGTACATTGCGATTCCTTAATAGTTTTGTTATCTTTATTAATTTTTTTTTTTTTAATATTGCAAGTTCCATTGTCAATAACTATTAGGGTCTCTTTTGAGATGTTCATTCCATTATTTTTTATTTATTTATTTAAGTTAACTTAATATTAGGATTACCTTCACTCATTACATCTCTCTCTCTCCTATTTGAACTCAAATATTCCTCACGTTTTTTTTATATATACAAATTTGTAATTACCTAGACGATGGTGAAAATAGCCTAGAAGGGGGGTGAATAGGTTTTTTGTGGATTTAATGACAAATTAATATTTAATTGCGAAAAAATCAATTTTAATCCAATCACAAAACCCTAATTCTCAAATCACATCATTCAAGCAATATTAAGCAAACATTAATATAGTGTAGAAAAAAAGAGCAAGAGACGACATAGAGAATTATACGTGGAAAAACCAAGGAAACGTTCCAAGGAAAAAATCACGGATACAGTTAGGTACCAATGCACTATGAATCAACAAGTACAAACTCTATGAGAGTTTTAAACTTACAATCACTCCTGATATGCCTTCCTCTACTCGCGGTTTGAAACCCTTGAATCAGTCCTACTTTACGAAGCACACTTGCTCCGCCAGATACTATGAGAGACTCACAAATCACACATGATTTGCCTTTCTCTACTCGCGGTCTGAAATCCTCGAATTGTTCCGTACTCGGACGGCTTCGCTTCTCAACAGATCAATGCAACCTCGTTGCAATGGATAGTGTGTTGATTTTTCAGCAACCACTCATCCAATCGTGCATATTGAACTTCGATGTAGAAGCACGATTGGAGAAACTCAACACAAGAGATAACACCAATATGTATGATCACTCCATAATCACCTCTATGTGTGTATCACTTTGTAGAAGAATATGAATGATAGAATATTGCAAAGCTCTCACTAGAAACCCTCTTAAAAAATCATCGTAAAAAATCGTAGCCCCTTCTCTTGTAGAATATTGGTATTTATAGACCAAGTCAAAGAAAACCCTAACTTTGTCCTCTTACGTAATTTCACAATACCTTGATAAATCCTCTAAAATCTGATGTAAATATGTGTATACGCCTATACGTAGAGGTCTGAAGTCGTCGATCACTTAAAATCTCGAAGTAGGGACCAAACTGAAAAAAACCAAAAGCACCTCGAAACAAATCATGCACGACAAGTGATCACGTGACACAACTTTGGGACGACAAATAAGGTAGGAATAAAAGTAGACCAATCAACAATAGAGAATAAAATAAGAAAATGAAAAAAAAGAAAAAAAAAGAAAGAAAAGAAAAACATAAGGGAGGGTCCAAAGTGTCAACCTCTAACACTATTGTGTGGGCTTTGTTGGTTTTTGAGTGGAGCTACAGTAACCAAATCAAAAGAAATCATATATTGAAATGGGTTGGAAAAAGCCATTTGGTATACCATTAAGCAACACTGTGGATCCAAAATCAACCCACCCAAACAGAGTTACACTTTTCAGCCAAAAAAAATAAAGTGACACAAAAACCACTTGCCAAACTGCACCTTAGCCACAGGTCACTCCCACTCGCTACGCTACCACAACTTTCTAAAGTGTAACATGTGCATAGTCTTTCTCAATTATTTACGTAGACAACTATTATTAGGTGTACGTTGCTTTTATAAAAGTAAGACGCGGCGTTGTTGACCTCCTATTGGCAAGAATAGAATGTTGAGGAGCATCTCATGTTGACCCTTTTTCCGCTTTATACATACAATCAGAGACCTCAAAGCTTCAAAGTACTCACTCATCTCCTTGAACTTGTAGTGGTCTAGTAATCTAAATCTATATATCTGGTAAGTAATTTTCTTAATTTCTGAATTATTCATTCATGAATTGGTGGTAGATTTATATCCAAAAAAATGATTATTTTTGTGGAATCCAGTTTTACTTCGCGAGGGATAAAATCTGTGGAATTGGAGCCCTTCATTTTGTACTGAGGTTAGTATTAAAAACAAATATTTGTTGTAATTTTGTTTTAGTTTATGTCCTACCTTTTTCACATGAAAATCTGTATGGTGTGTGCGTGTGAAATTACTTGAGCTTTATAATATCTATATTGGAACGAGTTTCCTCAAGTGCAAAACTATGATATGTTTGTTATAAAAGTCGCAAAGACTGCATCTGTATAGAGATATATACTGAGCATTGTATGTAGAGACAAAATTCGTTGTTCGAAAATAAGGATCGAAAGTTGCCATAAATAAAGTTAAATGATTCTTGTAACTGACGGATACAATCATCTGTTCTATGGTTTGTAATGGAAAAAATAAATAATTATTTGATTTCGATCTCCTTCACCGTCCGGATTCAAAGGATGTCCGAGCTTGATCTTGAATCAGGTTGTTGAGACAGATTCAAGGGCCGTGGGGCTTAATCTTGAATCGTGTTGTTGAATGACTTCTTCAAGTATTCTTTGTTGAAAAAAACTGGCAAGCGATTATGATAAAGTGCTGATGAAGCTTGATCTGTAATAATTTTTATTGATTTTTGAATTATGGAGGAAGAACTACACGAACTTCAATGTATTCGTTATTCTTCGTCTTCAAGAATTAGATTTAGGTAATTTTTTGAACTTGTTGAATCACAAGAAACAATACGCGATGTGCTTGTTTTTTAATTGTCATCTTGTCGAAAGATAAAAGCATCTGATAAATATTCTGTTTATTTTTCAAGATTTGTTGAAAATCGATAAGAACGGTATGAACTCTGAATATACTTGTTGTTTTCCTTGTTGTGAGAGATAAAGAGTCATGATACAACATATGTTTTTTTTAGTCTGAATTTTCTCTCGTTTTTCATTCTCCACCTGCCATCGTGGATGAATGGAATCATGACAAATGCAGCTTCTAAATAAATACACAATTATTAAATTATAATGTAATAATTACCTTTTTAAAATAATTATTTTTATCAAGAATAATTATCTTTTTTCTATTTAATGAGAGTGCTTGGACTTAGTCTTTGAATTAAACCCATTGGTGTTGGGCTAATTAATTTAATTAAATTTCTGGTATCTTGTACAATTTTTTAAGGTCATAAGTTGCATCATCACTAAGTTCAAAAAAATGCTCCATCGTTCATGGATTCTAATCATTCTATCATATCTCGACTTGTCTTACAACTAACGGTTTAATTCAAACACTTTTAAATAGTGCACCAATCTCCATATCTCAATAACCTTGGTCAAAACACTTTTAAATTTAGTCCTCAAATCTCTTCCAACTACCATAAAATTATTCATATATCTTTCTGCCTAAAGTCAAAGATATATCTTCTAAGAAAATTAAACCTAAATATTGGGAAGAATTTAGAAATGAAATTTTGCACCATTTCTTCCTACCTGAAATATAAGACTTTAACAATGCATTCTCACAATCTAAGCTCCGAAAAGGAAGTAAGGTCCTGTTTGGTAATGTTTTTGTTTTGAATTTTTTATTTTAGTTTTCAAAAAGATAAAATAAAAGTTTTAAAGTTTTTTGGTAACGTAGGTTTTGTTTTTTCTAGATTTTAAGAAAGTCAAAAATAATTGCCAAAATTTGTGAACAATTTTGGAAGCTTCATTTGAAGCTTTTGTTTTGAGTTTTTATTTCCAAAACGCGGCTACAGTAACATAATTAATAAAAATTAAAAATTAAAAATTAAAATGATTAAATAAAAAATTAATAATAAAAAATTAAAAATAATAAATAAAATAAAATAAAAAATGAATAAATTAATAAATAAATATTAAATATTAAATAAATTTGAATAGAAAGACAAAAATAAAGAAATAAAAATAATAAATAACTAAAATAAAATGAATAAATAATTGATAATTAATAATAAATAAATGACAATAATTAAATAATATCTCCTGAACTTTAAAAGTGAGCAAACTTTCTCAAAGTAGCAAAATACCCCATGAACTTTAAAAGCCCCCTTCACTCAATTGTGAAATTACTCATTTACCCTTTTAGTACTTTTCTCATTTATTCATTTATCTTTATTAATAATTAGGGTTAATTTCATTTACATCCCATCAAGTTTGTCTTTATTTCAATAACACCATCTCACATTTGAGTATCTTCATTTACATCGCCTCATGGTATGAATGTCCTAAATACCCTTAAGCCAAACAAACTCAAATGAATTCAATTCCAGTATAATCTAAGTCTTGTGTCCAAACAAAAATTAAATCTATTCCAAACAAGTTTAAACCTATATCCAAACAACTTCATCCACAACCTCAACCTTAACCTTAACCTCAACCCTAATCCTAATCACTCCCCCTCCCCTCCCGCCGCCACCCCCACCCCCCGCGCCACCATCAGTCTCCTCTCTATGTCTCTCTCTCTCTATATATATATATATACTCATATATGAAAATGTGTATGTGTTTGTAGATTGGTATGATTCAAAGTAATTTTAATTTTGATTCTTGTATTGTGGATTTTGAGCTTCTCAGTTAATGTTCTTTGGTGATGTAAATTCGTCTTAGGGTTTGCAAGGGGTTGGTGATGCAAATACAGTTTTTTTTTTTTTTGGGTCATGATGAAGAAAACGAAGTGGGGTTGGTGATGCAAGTTCAGTTTTTCAGTTTTTTTTTATTTTTTATTTTTTTGGGCCATGATGAAGAAAACGAAGTGGGGTTGAAAAACATTAAAATAAAAAAGTACTAAATAAATTACACAAATTATTATTCAACACAATTATCATCGTCTGAATAATGAAGATAATGTTTTAAATTGATCAAATTTTAAATTTTAAATATTACTTTAATTAATTACATATCAATCAACCTTTTTATTTATTTTTTCGAATTTCATATTTTATTTTTGAATCTTATATATATTTTTACAAATTTTATATATTTGTTTTGAATTTTATATGTTTTTTTCAAAATTTATATATTTTTTCAATTATATATATATTTTTCGAATTATATATATATTTTTTCAATTTTATATATTTGTTTCAAAATTTATATGTTTTTTCAAAATTTAGATTTTATTTTTGAATTATATATATATTTTTACTAATTTTATATATTTGTTTTGAATTTTATATGTTTTTTTCAAAATTTATATATTGTTTTGAATTTTATATATTTTTTTAAAATTTAATATATATTTTTCGAATTATATATATATTTCGAATTTTATATATTTTTTCAAAATTTAATAAAAATGATAATGATTAAATTATTGGAGTGGGTTAAATTGATAAAATACTATATTCTTGTTTCCAAACAACACTAGTTTATCCTATCAAGGGTAATTTAGGTATTTATAAAAAAAAATAGGATGATGTCATGGTTAAGGGGTGTAAATGATGAGAATCTCAAACTTGAGGGGTGTAAATGAAGATACTCAAATGTGACAGGGTGTGATTGAAATAAAGACAAACCTAAGGGGGTGTAAATGAAATTAACCCTAATAATTAAACAAAAACTTAAAAAAACTAAATTATTTTTTTTGAGAAGTCAATTAAATTAAATTGTTAATTACTTAATTATAATTTAATTCCTCTATGGATCCTAAAGAAGTTTTTTATAGTGTCATCCAATGCTTCTTAAAGAGCATATGTATAATATTGTAAGACATGTTCAGGTGGAACAATTGTAAAAGCTGTACTATCCCTTTGTATTCTTACTTCATCCATCTTTATCAGAAGAAATACATTCAGGATGAAATTTAATGTCATTCATTATTATAACTGATAATATTGTTTTAATTGACCAAACTAGAGAAGGAGTAAGCACTAAACTGGATATTTGAGGGAAGTCCTAAAACTAAAGGACTCAAGAAAAATAGCAATAATCATCCAGATATAGTGTAACTTAGTTTAGTAAATTTATGTGAAGTTCAAGGATCAAAAGGTACAAAAGATAATGTTTTTTATAATCTATGTTCCATAATTCAACACAAGAAACTAAACATGAGCTATCATGGAACCAAAGAGAGGAACACATCTGATATATTATGTGATCTGATTATCCATTAAGATTGCAACAATATTTTTCTATAAAACAATTATTATATCAGTCATTCTTCTTAGTACGAAATGCTGGCTGGTAAGAAAAATGGCGTGAAATTCTTTTTTACAATAGTATGACCCTTGAGTGGAAATAAGCAAATTGCTTATGGATTAAGCAGAATGAATATTCTTTTTGTTTCATTTCTATTGGAGTCAAATTCTCAGTCAAGAAATGTACTAACCTCTGATTTAGAGAACTATTTTTTGATAGATAAGATTCGGATGGACCGTATAGTTCTAGCACTTCTTTGGACTACCGAAACATTCGTGAGATGGTTGAACAACATCAAGCAGAGAAAGAATGAGAGAAAAATATAGATACAACGAGGTGTACCTTTTCAGAAAGAGTTGCATATTTTATATGTGGAAGACGAGAAGAAACATATGTGGAGCAACCCACAAAGTTGACAGACATGTTACATACCTATGATAGAAGTAGGCAAATCCCATTTCTGAATCAGAGCCAATCTAACTGTTTGGGTAATTTTGGAAAGAAGTTGCTCCATGGTACAAAATTCCTCTTGGAAAATCCTCTTATTTCTCTCTATCCAAATTTCATAAACTGTAGTGGAAAACAGCAGTTTATTCAAAACTGTAATGAGGGACTTGCCTTTAAGAGAGAGACTAATCCAATGAACTAATGCATCCCAATTTTCATCAGGCCAAGTAACCAAGCTATTTTGAACAACCGATTTCCATAACCTTTGAGTGAAAACACATTGAAAAAATAGGTGATCCCTATCTTCCACGTTGAGATGACAGAAAACACTTCCAGCTGAAGTAACTAATCCAATAGAGAGTAAGAAGTGCATGGTATTAATTATATTTAGATGCACTAACCAGAGGAGAAATGAGTGTTTAGGCACATGGTGAGGAACGTAGAATATATATTAGTCTTTCAGAACTTTCCTTTCAACTTATGTGTTGTTCTTTTATCACATAACAAGCTACTAACTTACCTCCATTTGTCGTCCCTACTAGAATTATATCGCTATCCATTTTCACATTCTGATCCTAAACAGTGGAACTTATTATTTCGAAAAAACTTTTGGTTGTGAAACAATATCCTTAAATTGTCAAGATCCGTGTCCTTATTAATTGCTCTGTTCTAGTTCGACTAATTCTTAAACCTCAAGCACCTTATTAGATCCGAGTCCTTATTAAATTTACATATCTTATATGCTTTTGCAAAGTTTAAAAGTGTTTCTCCTATTTTATTTTACTTACTTCCATAATCCTTAGGTTCTTAGATAGCGAATCCTGTCAACACCTACACATCCATTTTGAAACTATTGCTCACTATTAAGCTTTCATGGTTAGCTATAGATTCTATCAATTCTTCTATTAATCCCAAAAATGGTTGTATTGTCATCTTAATGCTTCTTAAAGAACTTATGTAAAATATTTTAAGAACTTCGTCAATTGTAATAGTTGTACTCTCCCTTTGTTTTCTTTGGTCGGCTCCAATTATAATCTAATTACTATTAGATAACAATGAATCTTTTGTTTAGTTCAATGAGGTATAAAGTTGTTATTACCAAAATGCTAAGTTGCTTGCCAAATATAAGCTAATTACAGTTAGTACGAATTGCTAATTGATGAGAAATGAATAAGACACCATTAATAAAATAAATAAATAAACTAAAATAAAAGATAGGGAAAAAAAGGAGCAAAATATGCTTGATTAAAAAATGTTGACACCCCTCAATATGTCCAACCACTGATCCCACCCCGAATAGGAAGGACAAAATATAGGATACATCTAACACAAAACCTCAAACAACTAGCAAAACTTGAGCTAAAAGAAACCATCCAAACAAGGCATTATTATTCTTGATAAGCAGTACATTACTGCAATTGACATCATTACTAGTCTTAGTATTATTCTGAAACTAACCTAAAATTATTAATACAACGGACTTTATTACTACTATTTCTTTTTTGATGTCAGTTGTTTCCTCATTTATTTTAATGACATGCAGATAGTCCACTACTAGAACTTCAATTCACCCCAAAAACTGAATTTCTAATGCTAATGACATCTAATTTAAAAAATGTGCAGAGGCAATGGATATATTTAAAACAATTTATGACGTTGTCAAAGATATGTTCACATGTGCTGCTAAACCCGTGCGTGCTGCAAGAAGCCTGCCACAGAAGTTCAAGGACCTTGACATTCAGTTGTCAACTCTTTGTGATATGAGGACAGATATCAAGGGAAAGACAGAAGGTGAAAATCCAGAAAAGGCTCCAACAAGTGAATGCAGTGGCTGGATTAAAAGTGTGGATGATATTGAAAACGAGCTGAACAATATTAGAAATCAGCTTGACAAGAGATGTTTAAAAGGATGCTTTCCGGATGTTATTGCTCGGGCAAGCCTCTGTGAAGATGTGGAGAACATGATCTTACGAGTTCAACAAATCCATGACAATTGGAAGCCTGAAGCCGATTTTCTTATTGATTCGCCACAAGCAAAAGTTCAGCTGCTCAAAGATAAGTTGTCGCTGCTTAACAACCATTTGACAACATTATGTCGACGGAGGGGGGACATTAAGGCTGAGATAGACCGTGTAAATCATCAAAAGGCTCCAACAGGGGAGTGCCAAGGCTGGATTGCAGATGTAGATGTCATTGAAAGACAGGTGAAGGAGATTTCAGAGCAGAGCCTTAGTCCCAATGTTGCTGCTCTTGCGAGGATATATGAAGATGCGGAGAGGATGATCATACGAGTTAGAGAACTTGAGGAGAATTCAAAGTTTGAAGGCGGTTATCTTGCCGACTTGCCACTACCAAAAGTTGAGAAGAAGCCTCAGTCGGATTTGAGTGGGGAAATGTCAACAAACAGCACCTTGCTAGAGATATTGAAACATGTAGGAGATGTGGAAACCCACAAGATTGGAATATGGGGCATGGGGGGTATTGGCAAGACAACATTATTGAAACTCCTGAATAATAGGCCTGAAATTGTAAATATGTTTGACGTTGTAGTCTGGGTAGACGTCTCGGAATCTTGGAGCATTAGAAAGATCCAAACTGAAGTTGCAAAGCGCTTATCAGTTGCTATTAGAGAGAGTGATTTGGATTCAAATGTTGCAACTGAGTTGCACCGGTACCTTGAGCACAAGAAGTTTCTGTTGCTTCTGGATGATGTGTGGCAAGAAATAAAATTGGACAAAGTCGGTATACCATCTCCAAACAAAAACAATGGTTCCAAAATTGTCTTGACAACCAGAGAATTGGATGTTTGTAAGAAGATGCGAACTGATAAGCAGATCGATGTAAAGTCTTTGTCTGAAAAGGAAGCACGGGAGATGTTTACGTCAATAGTTGGTCTAGACTTTACTAAGTTTCCGTCCATTCAAAAAATTGCTCAAGAAATTGTCAAGAAGTGTGGTGGCTTACCGCTTGCCCTAAATGTAGTTGGTGGAGTCTTAAGAGAAGAAGAAGATGATCATGTCTGGCGTGATTTGTTTGACAAGTTGAAGTCGCCAGATGGGTCTTATGTCAAAGACATGAAGGAGAACGTGTTTACGGCATTGAAAGCCAGTTATGATCATTTAGCTACAGATACTGATATTGACATGAAAAACTCATTTCTGTACTGTGGCTTGTTTCCTGAAGACCACCTCATTGATAAATCACTATTGATTAACTATTGGAGAGCAGAGGGATTTCTTTGGAGCAATGACGAGGGGCATGTGGTATTGGGTAAACTTATTAAAGCATCACTGTTGGAAAAATGTGAGGATGACAACCATGTAAGGATGCACGATCTTGTTCGAGATTTTGCTCTAAATATGACTTCATTAAGAAGAGGAGAAGAAAGCAGACATTTAGTGAGAGCTGGCATGTACATACAAGACACAGTGGACATTCACGAATGGGAAAAGGCAACTAGGATCTCGTTTATGCATTCTAGGGGGTTGTACAGCTTACCGGAGATGCCAAATTGTCCCCAACTCACAACATTGCTGCTTCAAGGATGCTCTGGTCCCTTTCCAGAAACTTTCTTTAATCACATGCCTAGCCTGCGAGTCTTGGACCTATCAGATTCTCTCATCGTCTCATTGCCATCTTCCATTGCAAATCTGGAAGAGCTTCGAGCATTGTTTCTCAAAGGTTGTTCTAGTTTGGAAAGACTTCCTGCTGAAATTAAAGCACTAAAGAGACTCGAGGTACTCCGGGTCACTGGACTCAATATGAGAGATCCGCCCCCTAGAGAGATGTGGGAGTTGACCGGCCTTAAATGTTTGAAAATCAAGTACTTGTTCAAGACTGGGTCAGTCTCTGAGTTCAAGATTCCTAGGGGGAAGATATCCAAACTCTCTCAATTGGAGAAATTCGTGTTTCAATGTAATGATGTCCGATTGGATGAGGAAAGTAGTGGAGTAGTGGCAGAAGAGCTTTCGAGCTTGAGATGGCTTTCTTCACTTGAATTTAAATTCGGATCTGTGAATAACTTGATACAATTTGTTAAAAACAGCAAACCATGGAGGTATAAAAGCATCACGGAATTCAAATTCTCTGTCGGGACTAATGCGCCTGTAGAGAATATCCCTAAAGGCATGTGCGGACTGTGTTATTGGTATGATGATGAGGAGCAAGGAGATGAGGGCAGCGGCATCCTTTCATCTGCAGTGAGGGATGTTATCCAACGTTCGGAGTATCTGGACATAAAGGGTTCGGTGTATCTGGACATAAAGGGTATTGGGAAAGTAGTTGTGAAGCTATCAGATCTGGGTGTTACAAATATTTCTGGATTAAAAGTATGCTACATCAAATATTGCAATGGTTTTGAAACATTTGCTGATGAGGAGGGATTGCAAGCGAATTCTTTTGTAAATCTGCAAGTCCTAGAATTGGTCGGACTCCCTAATTTAAGGAACATCTTTGTCTGCTGCGAGATATCACCAATGCCAAAAAACATCCAATTAAAAGACAACTTCAACAGTCTACAACAATTGGAGGTGGAAGATTGCCCGATGTTGAAGCAGCTCTTCTCATCGAGGGGATTGCTTTTGCAATTCCTTAATTTAGAAGTGTTGTATGTGAGATGGTGTGAGGGATTGGTGGAGATGATTTCAGGGGATGATGACAATGCCAATGATGAGATGGGCAATAGTAGTAGTTCGCTTGAATATTGGACACCACTACCCAAACTGAAGAGTCTGTGGCTAGGTGACCTAAAGGAATTTGTTAGTTTCTTCTCCAAGGGGAACGTTCCGTTGCTGCGCTGGCCTTCATTGAAGAAGCTTACTATTCAGAGGTGTCCAAAACTGAAAAGGTTTCCTTTTGGGGCCAGTGATGATTTACGGAAACTGAGAACGTTAGGACTTGATGACTTGCCGGAATTTGTGGGGTTCGGTGATGGAGATGTTTCCTACAGTTTTAGTTGCCCCTCATCACTGCACCCTTCTATTAGGGACTGTCCAAAACTAGAAACAAAGTTCCACCCAGACAAGACAAGATGGTATGTCAAGTAAAGGAAAAGGCACAGAAAATTTACATTGATGAATTGATTCTTGTCTATTCCGGGTCTTTTATTTATTTATTTCGATTAGTGTCTCATTCATTCTATTAGGCTCTATTCATTTGATTAATTTTTAGTTACCACAACCCACAAAATTGTGCCACTTGAAGGCCACGAGGAACATACATCACTTGCTCAATCTAAGGGATGCACATAAATACCACGAATATCTCGACAGTATGATCAGATTTACCTCCTTAGACACAATTTTTGAAGGCACCAACACTACTTTAAAATACCAATTGTCGTAAAATAATACTTTTTCTCACTACAACAATTTTCGTCTGTGTCGTAAAATAATACAACAAACAAAAGATGAAATGTGCTTATTGATCATTACCTGTGATGATCAATAAGCACCAACACTACTTTAAAATACCAATTGTCGTAAAATAATACTTTTTCTCACTACAACAATTTTCGTCTGTGTCTAATGGCACATTGTCGTAAAATAATACAACAAACAAAAGAGACTTGCCTTTCACCTTGGATATAACCCATTGCAACACATCCAACCACACTTTAGCAGGCAATTGGATTCTGCCAAATCTCTTCACAACAACCCAAACTGAGTTAGTGATAGAACATGAAAATTATAAGTGATCTCTAGATTTCACAGGTAATGATCAATAAGCACATTTCATCTGAGGCCTCATTCCCGTTTTCATCATCCTATCTCAAGTCTGCGCCCTATCTTGAATTACTAACCAAAGTATAAATGCATGTCTTTGCACTGCTTCAGTAATTCAAACAATATTTGTCCAGCAAACTTTCCTCTTGCTTCTTCTGAACTGATTTGAGGTAGACTTTCACACTGTAGCAATCATTTGTGGACTCCCAAATCACTTTATCCAGATTCTGATCTTGAGGAAGATACAAGTCAGGTATATCCTGTCTCAGCTGAATCAGCTACAAGGAGTCTGTAGCAGGCCAGTGCCAATTACCGTTTAGAATTATAGAAGATACCTTAGCACCTCTACCAAGACCGGCCATGAATTACTCTATCCCCAATAATCTCAACAGTTGATTGATCATACAACCACTTGTCATGCCATAGAAGAGTATTCTCACCATTGCCCACTTTGAACTTGAATAATCCCCAAAACTTATCTCCTGGGCCAAGGATTTTCCTCCAAGTCCAAGAGCAATTACTAAGGGTTTTTAGCTGTCAATTCAAAAGCTCTTCCCCTTGATTAAATTAGAATAGACCCATTTTGTCCAGAAAGTTGAAGGAGAAAGTTGAAGGGGGAAGGCTGAAGGGTCTTCCATAAGTGTTTGCCCATAGCAACACAATTCCTGGAAACTATGAATTTCACTGCGATTCCCCCTCCCTCCTTTAGACGACACACAATGTCCCAAGCTAACTTCTCACCAGGCTTCTTTAAATCAGTCAATAATAGAGCTAGAATCCTCAGCTTTAAGCTTGGCGGATATCAAAGGCACTCCCAAATATCCAACGGTAATTGCCCAATGCTGAAACCAAAGAGCTGCTTCATGAAATTATTAGCAACTTCATCATCTACATACAAGAGTAAACAACTTTTAGAGGGTTTTGGAAGTAGACCAGAGACCCTACTAAACTCCTGAACTGTCTTCAACATCATTTGCACAGAAGGAAGGACCCAAGCACTAAAGAGCAAGATGTCATCAACAAACAAAAGATGACTTATTTTTTGCCTACCACATCTCCAATGATACTTGAACTCCCCTCCTTTATCAATGTTCTTTAGCATCCCAGATCAATGTTCTCAAGCCATCATGCCCAGGGGCCTTGTCATCATTCATATAGAAAATGGTGGCTCTAACTTCATCATCAGGCCTGAGCATCTCACTACCTTGTTCCATAGAAATGGGTTTTAGAATGTTTAACTATTTTCAAAAATAATAAACAGAAAAACATGTTTGTTAACTTTATATAGGAATTTGTTAGTTTCTTCTCCAAGGGGGAACGTTCGGCTGCGTTGGCCTTCATTGGAGATTCTTCGTATTTGGGGATGTCCAAAACTGAAAAGATTTCCTTTTGGGGCAACTGATGTCGATTTACGGATATTGAGAATGGTGGAACTTGAAGATATCTCAGAATTTGTGGGGTTAGGTGATGGAGATGTTTTCTACAGTCTTAGGGACAGTTTGGTAACTGTTTTTATTTATTATTTATCGTATACATATTTATTTGTTATTGTTGATAATCAAATACTTTGATTGATAACATAACAATGTTTAACTATTTTTAAAAATAATAAACAGAAAAACATATTTGTTAACTTTATTATTTATTATTATTTTTATGTATTATGTATTATTTTGTTATTTTTATTAATTTATAAATATATTTTTATTAATTTATTAATTATAATATTATTTATTTATTTATTCATTTATTTTTATTACTTTATAAATATATTTTATTTTATTTATAATATTACTTATTCATAATATTATTTATTCATTTATTTTATTTATATTAGTTTATAAATATATTTTATTTATAATATTATTTATTCATTTATTTTATTTATATTAGTTTATAAATATATTTTATTATTATTATTTTTTTTAATTTATAAATATATTTTATTTCATTTATTATTTATAAATAATTTTTAATTTATTCCTACAAAACACAAAAAATGTTTGCTATATATACCTGGTATAGTAGAATGATAAACAAAAATTGATAAATAAGGATTTGGTGTTTATCAAAATTAGGCTTATGTACCAAAAAATGTTTATACCTGTTTATATAAATGAAAAACACAAACAAACTTAACAAACATATTTTTGGATTAATTTTGTTTATATAAATAATAAATTGTAAACAAAAACAGTTACAATTAAGATCGGTAACTGTCCAATATTAGAAACAAAGTTCAGAAGAACAGTACAAAAGGCAAGATGATGGCACTCTATTTAGCCCAGTCTAGTGAACAGGTAAAGCTTGCCTCCTCCTTCAATCACTAGTCTCTGTATCTCTCTCTCTCTCTCTCTCTCTCTCTGCATAAAAGATGAGTTGACTCCCCAAATATGCTTATGCATTCCCTGGTATCATTCTCTTACTTCATTCCCACCAATTTCTACAATAATTTACATATATACTAATTATATTTTGCTTGATTATTTTACCATCAATACTAAAGTGCTTTTTTTATTCTCATTAAGTTATTATTTTATGCTTTTTTTCATCATATATTTTGTCATTCTATCTAATAAGATCTAATAAATATCTTGCTCGTGTAAAAATTGAGAAATTTTATGGCTCGAGATTTTGATTACTCTTAAAATACAAAAGAAATAAGGAGGATGACCGCGGAATAAATAGATGTGGAAATAAAAACACTCAGCGTTGTGAAATGATATAAATTGGTTCATTTTCACAAAATTAATTGTGATTATTCTCTTAACATTCTGATTTTTTAATTTGTTTTTGTTG
This sequence comes from Cornus suecica, assembly GCA_963922005.1. NCBI lineage: Eukaryota > Viridiplantae > Streptophyta > Magnoliopsida > Cornales > Cornaceae > Cornus > Cornus suecica. The sequence goes on along the minus strand of OY998247.1, from coordinate 37,530,703 downwards.
TTTCACCCACAAATGCCCCCTTATAGACCATAATATTTTTTCGTCATTTCTTTTATGTGGGAAAACCAGTAGATCCCGTGGATATATATGTCTGTGGATGATTTTAGGTACATAGGTGTATTGGGTATGAGTTTGGGATTTAAAAGGACTAATTATTATTATTATTATTATTATTTTTTGTCCAGTGAGTATCAGTGGGTCTTGCTCCAGGTATGAGTAAATCTGATTTTTAATTCGTTAATGTTAGATTGTGTTAAATTTAATTTAATATATTATAATAAATAAATTAAACGGATTACATGGGTCGACACGAGTAACCTGTTTAATAAATGAGTTGTGTTAGGATTGATCATATTTGATACATTTTTCGACACGACCCATTGCGACCCGACATGAATATGACCCACGGATACGAATTGCCAGCCTTACTCCTATGTTTATGAACATATGGTTTACACATGTATTCTACTTTGGTATTGTTAAGTCAAAGGGTCTAGAATATGGGTGTACTGTGGACAAGAATCCGGTCCATTTATTCTCTCTCTTCCATTCACCCATCCTGGTGGGATCCCACCAAACACAAACCATCACACGTGAGATGGAATATGAACCCTTGGATGGTGAATGGATAGTGTAAGAACATTTGTACGATTGTTCATTATTGACATATTCTCGACAATAACCATGTTGAGTGAATTGTGAGGTCGGGTAGGTTTAGGAAAATTAAAGTGGTCAAGTAAAGGCATCGACAAGTTTCGTCATACTCAAATCAAGATTATAGTATCGAAGAATACAAGAGAAATCAAGTTTGGACCACAAAAATACATTATAGAGGGCAAAACAGATATTTTTCAAAGCCGAAACTTTGGGAAACATGTTAGAGGAATGAAAGGGGTATAAACGGAAGGAAAAATGCAAAAGGTGGATTTCATGATTTTTGCTACGCATAGCCTACGCAGACAGTAGCCAAAAAGTGGGTAGAAAGTTGAATTCTATGCATAACCTACGTATATGGTTGGAAGTGTTATGCATGAGCGTAGGGTCAAACGTATGCCAAACTACACTCAAGCGTAGTGTCACGGACTTGGTGTTTCCAAAGAACCGTGCGGCCTTAGACACCTCTAAGATGCTTGAGAAGTGCTAAGTAAGCCTTTGTGGGTCTCTAGCTTAGTGAGCAACTAAAGCTAGGTGAATGCGGAAGCTTGGTGTGTAAGAAGAGAAATGTAGGCAAGAGAGCTTAGAAGGCAATTGAACTTGTATTACTTGGATTGTTGGGTGGATGGTGAGCAAATGAGCTCCCTCCTCTATTTATAGGCCAAGGGCCTTTACAAGGAAAGGTGGAGAGATTTCTAGAATCCTCCATATCTAGAATGTTCTATACAATTCTAGTATATACAATTCTATACAAGTCTAGACAACTCTACAATACTCTAGAGAATTCCGGAGAAGTGTGGAGAAGTCTAGAATATTCCGGATGCCATGTAGGATGCCAAGTAGGATCCTACGAAGCGTCTGCGTGGCGTCTGTGTGGCGCCTTCGTGGCGTAACCTCATAAGGCAGGGCGTGACATTCTCCCCCACCTAAGTTCGTGACGTCCTCGTCGCGTTCTGCTTGAACTGCTGGATGTGTTTTGCAAACTGCCAAAGTGTGTCTTCATGCTCCCAGCTTGCTTCACTATCCGGCAAGTTTTTCCATTTCACCAAGTGCTCTGTGTACTTGGGGACTCCGCTTCTGCTCGCTTGTCGGTCGGCGAGGATGTACTCTACTTCCTTATCGAAGGAAGTGACCACGGCAGTAGGAGCTCGGTGTGATATGCCTCGAGTTGGATCATCCTTGTCTTCATGGTAAGGCTTGAGCTTGCTGACATGGAAAACTGGATGAATCTTGATCTTCGGTGGTAGCTCCACCATATAGGAGACCTTTCCAACTCGTTTGATTACTGGGAAGGGACCTTCGTAACGTCGTACTAACCCCTTGTGCACTGCTCGCAAAGACTTGAACTGTTGGGGTAGCAACTTGACCATGACCAAGTCTCCTTCCATGAATTCTAGGGGCCTTCTCTTGGAGTCAGCCCACTTCTTCATTTTCTTGCCTGCCTTATCTAGGTAGGCTCGAGCCAAGTCGGATTGGTCATGCCATCCCTTGGCGAATCTGTATGCTGCCGGGCTCTTGCCATCTCCGCTTGATGCCATAGCGTTAGGCGTCATGGGTTGTCGCCCGGTCACTATCTCGAAAGGACTGTGGTTGGTAGCCTCACTCCGCTGCAAGTTGTAGGCAAACTGTGCTATTCCAAGGAGTTTGGCCCAGTCCCGCTGGTTGGCACTAACATAGTGCCTCAAGTATAGCTCTAGGAGCGCGTTGATACGCTCCGTTTGTCCGTCGGATTGGGGGTGAAAGCTAGTAGAGAAGTTGAGACCCGTACCCATCTTCTGAAAGAGTCCCGTCCAGAAGCGGCCTGTGAAACGTGGGTCTCTGTCACTCACTATGTTTTGTGGCAACCCCCATTGCTTGACCACATGGTCAAAGAAGAGCTCTGCTGTCTGCTCGGCCGTACAATCTGCAGGGGCAGGTATGAAGGTGGCATACTTGCTGAATCGATCCACCACTACGATGATGCTGCCACACCCATTAGACTTGGGTAGGCACGTGATGAAGTCCATTGAAACGCTCGCCCATGGACCCTCTGGGATAGGTAGTGGCTCTAGTAGACCGGCCGGCTGTTGCTGCTCTATCTTATCTTGTTGGCAAACAAGACAAGTGCGTACATAGGCCTCCATGTCGTCACGCATCCGGGGCCAGTAGTACGAATCCTCAAGGATTGCCTGTGTGCGCCTCATTCCTGGGTGTCCAGCCCACATGGTGTCATGGCATTCCTTGATGAGTTCCCTTCGCAGGTTCCCCCACTTAGGCACAAATAGCCTGTCGCCTATAGTGAGAAGAAGATCATCCCTGAGCCAAAAGCGTCGAGTCTTGCCATCCTTGGTGAGTTGAATGAGACTCTTGGCTAGAGGGTCATGCTGTAGTCTCTCTTTGATGCGATCCATAAGAGGGCATTGTGGTCGACTAATGGCCACGAGTTCTAATTTGCGGCTAAGGGCCATGGATGGTGGCTTGGAACTTGGTTCCAACTCGACCTTGTGATCTACCTCCCTTCGGGGTGGTAGTCTCTTTGGTTGCTCCGAGGGCCTGACATCGTTGTACTCGCATAGTACTGAGCGGATCTCCGTGGGCATGTCCTCATGTGGGGAGGACTCTAAGGGGTCTTTTGGTGAGTCGAGTAGGGTGGCTAAGTAGCTAACTTCCCCCTTCTTGGATTGCATGGCAGATAGGGAGCGTGCCTCAATCTTAACCCCTCGTTCGACTGGCACCATGCATGTGGTATTGCCTTCCGTGATACACATGGTGTTAGTGTAGGGGATGAGGAAGGCCTTTACCTTGTCCAAGAATTCTATTCCAAGGACTAAGGCAAAGTCGTCCATGGTTACCACCGAGAGATCAATCAGGCCATTCCATTGGCCTAGGCGTGCATGTATGCCTCGGGCAGTGCCGTATATGGCCTTGGCTGCGGAGTTGACGGCCTTCATGGAACCGTCCTCCTTGGTGTAATTGAGGCCTAGTCGCTTGGCCTCGTCGATGCTTATGAAGTTGTGGGAGGCGCCGGTGTCTACCAATGCTCTAGTAGACGTCCCCCCTATGGTTGCTTCAACGAACATGAGCCCTTTAGGTGCTGCCTTAGGGGCCTCCACTTTAGCCTTGATGGCGTTAAGGATTTGAAGCGAACCCATGTGTGTCTCCTGCGTTTCCGGGTGGTCGAGCGTCATAGCATTGGCGGTATTCTTCTTTGGGCAAAACCGTGTCCAATGCATCTCACCACATATGAAGCAGGGTGATGGTGGTTGTTTCTGGGGCTTGTTGCCTCCATCTCTCCGGAAACCTTCTTTGTGAGGGGCAGTATTGGTGGCATTAGAAGTGTTGCCCTTGTCTCCCCCACCTTTGCCGAAGTTCCGGGTCTTGTCCTTGGGCTTGGCAAAGTCTTTGTTGGAGCTGAAATCGATCAATGCCTCTGCTTCGGTGATGGCAGTGGCAAGGTCCTTCACTCCACGTCGTCTTAGCTCTGTCTTGGCCCATTGTTGTAGGCCATCCATGAAGAAGAAGAGAGACTCCTTCTCTGAGAGCTCAGGGATCTCAAGGGTGAGAGAAGTGTACTCCTTGACATAGTCTCGGATGGTCCCTGTTTGTTTGAGCCGGCGGAGTCTGCCCATAGCTTCTTCCTCGGCATTCTCAGGATAGAAGTGCCTCTTAAACTCTTTACGGAAATCAGCCCAAGTATCAATAGAAAGTGTACCTCTATCGATATCGCCATGTCTACGCCTCCACCATAGCATAGCATCGTCCACTAGGTAGAGGGTGGTGGTGTTGATCCTTGTCGCCTCATCCACTATCCCTTTGGCGTCAAAGTATCGTTCCATGCCAAATAAGAAGTTTTCTACCTCCTTGGCAACACGTTCCCCTTTGTAGCACTTGGGCTTGGGGACGTCGATTCGGGGAGCTCCGGCCTCCCGAGTAGCAGTGGCGCCGTTTGCTACGGCTTGCTTGCAAATGGCCCAATCGGCACGCATGTCCTCCATGAATGTCCGAATGTTGCCAAGCTCTTGATCCATATAACCACGTAGGGTGGCTATCTCGTCGCGAAGAGAGCGTAGCTCCTTGCGATGGTCTCCATCAAGGGCATTGAGTTGTCCCTTCATGGTGTCTTGGAAGTCGGCGTCATCGGACTCCAGTTCTTCCAAGCGTTGGTGAGTCTCCACTATACGCTCCTGCATGATGGCCATAGTGCCTTCTATGTCATCGATGCGTGTCTCAAGGCTTGATTGAGCGTCCTTGGACTTGGACTTCGACCTTGCCTTGGTGTTAGTGGGTGGGCGTTGATTCTCCCTGCCGCGTTCTTGCTCCTCCACGGCTGGGGTGATGGTTGAGTTCATCTCTGCCATAGTCTCTTGCAAGTAGGTTGTGATCCTTCACGAACCGGGCTCTGATACCAACTGTCACGGACTTGGTGTTTCCAAAGAACCGTGCGGCCTTAGACACCTCTAAGATGCTTGAGAAGTGCTAAGTAAGCCTTTGTGGGTCTCTAGCTTAGTGAGCAACTAAAGCTAGGTGAATGCGGAAGCTTGGTGTGTAAGAAGAGAAATGTAGGCAAGAGAGCTTAGAAGGCAATTGAACTTGTATTACTTGGATTGTTGGGTGGATGGTGAGCAAATGAGCTCCCTCCTCTATTTATAGGCCAAGGGCCTTTACAAGGAAAGGTGGAGAGATTTCTAGAATCCTCCATATCTAGAATGTTCTATACAATTCTAGTATATACAATTCTATACAAGTCTAGACAACTCTACAATACTCTAGAGAATTCCGGAGAAGTGTGGAGAAGTCTAGAATATTCCGGATGCCATGTAGGATGCCAAGTAGGATCCTACGAAGCGTCTGCGTGGCGTCTGTGTGGCGCCTTCGTGGCGTAACCTCATAAGGCAGGGCGTGACAGTAGGGTCAAGCGTAGCACCGACCTGTAGATTTCAGCCTGGAGCATTTCTACTTATTGTGAAGTACAATGACTTGGGTTACACTCCAAGACATCATAGCACATGTATAAAACATATTGGGTTATTCCCACCGACACCCCCTCAAAGAGACCATAATCCCACACGGACCCCCTTTGACAGACGGCCGTTAAGTTTATTGACCTTTTTATTGTGAAATTACTAATTTGCCCTACGATATATATTTAAAAAAAGGGTAAATTGCAGTAGCACCCCCTAAGGTTTCACTTATTACATTAGGATAATATATAAAGTATGAAATTACCCATTTGCCCAAAAAATATATATATTACGAAAATATATAAATATATATTACGAAAATATATATATATATATTAGAAAAAATATATATAAAATTTGAAAAAATATATAAATTATAAAATTCAAATATAATATATAAAATTTGAAAGAAATATTTAAAATTCAAAAAATTTATATAAAATCTGAAAATGAAAACAAAAATATAAAATTCAAAAAAAATATAAAATTTTGAAAAATTATATTAAAATATGAAAATATATAAAAATTTAGAAAAATATATAAAAAAAGGGGAAAAATATATAGATTCAAAAAAATATTTAAATTTCAAAAATAAAACCTAAATTATAAAGTTCAAAAATAATTTATAAAATTTGAAAGAAATATTTAAAATTCAAAACAAATTGTATTAAATTTTCAAAATATATATAAAATTTGAAAATATATATTTTAAAATTTGAAAAATATTATAAATTCGAAAATAAATATAATATTAAAAATATATATAAATTTCGAAATTATTTTGTTTTTCAAAAAAACATATTAAATTTCAAAAATAAATATAAAAATCGCAAAAAACATAAAAATTTAAAAATATATATTAAATTTCGAAAAAAATTATAAAATCGAAAATAAATATAAAATAAAATATATATATAAATTTTGAATTTTTTTTAAAAAACATATTAAATATAAGACAAATATATAAAATTAAAAAAAAAACCATATAAAATTCAAATAATATATATTAAATTTTGAAAATAATTATAAATTTCAAAAAAAACATAAAAAAATATAAAATTCAAAATATATATATATTAAGTTTCAAAAAAATACTAAATTCCAAAATAAATATAAAATTAAAAAAATATTTAAATTTTATTTAATTCTCTATCTCTCTCTTTCTCTTTCTCTCTCTCTCTCTCTCTCACACACACACACCTCCCTCCCTTTCTCTGCACACAGACGCACACACATATATATATATATATATATACACACACACATATATATAGATCTATACACATATATATACGGGTATATATATGTATATACAGGTATATACGGATATATATATATACGGGTATATATATAGCAGCATATATATATATGTATATGTGGGTATGCAATATATATAATCCCCATCTTCAATCTCTCTCCCAATTTCCCACTTCCAATCTCTCTATATATATAAATTAGGGTTAGGGTTTTGAGATGCCCAAATTGAAGAAGAAGAAGGATATGCAAGTCATTTTATATCATTTTGAGGGCAAAATAGACAATTCACAATGTGGTTAATGGCACAGTTTAACGGCGTGGAGACGGAGGGGGTCTTTGTGGGACAAAATTCAATTTTGAGGGGGTCCGAGTGGGAATAGTGAATATCGAGGGGGTCTGTGTGGGATTAGGGTATCTTGAGGGGGTGTCAGTGGTATTTACCCAAACATATTTACACCAAAGTTGGCTAGATTGACTCCTAATCACAAGAAGAACACAAAAGATAGAGTTCTAGTAAAAAAAGGATACAAGTTTACTCAAAATAGGATTTATCTCTCTATAAAAAAGATGATTCTCTACAGATTTTTGGGGTGGCTTTTGTGAGATCTCTGTGATACTTTTATAGATCAGATCTGTCTACAGAGAAAAATAAAAAGAGATCGCTTGATTATTCTATATCAAGGGTTTCTCTAATTTTTGGTGATTATTTAATTGTGCTCTTACACGTGAGATCGTTATGCACAATTGGATGATCCGTTGTTGAAAAATTATCACACCACCTATTGCAACGTGGTTGCATCGATCTTGTTAGGAAAATGTCTCAAATTTCTATTTAAATTAGGTTTCCTATTTTAGAGTTGTATTGTAAAAGGTAATTTCTTGTTAGATAGATATCTTATTCTCCAAGGAGTTGTAATCCTTGTCCAACAAGAAATTGAGTTTTCTTGTTCAACAATGAATGAGATTTCACTCTATAAATAGAGACCTAGGTTTTGAATTGAGATTTAGAGAAGAGAAGTGAAGAGAAGAAGAAAAAGAGAGGAAGAAGGTGTGAGGGTGCTGTGTGCACTAGGTGAGGGTGTTATGTGCACCTATGTAATATCTTCTTAATGATTACTTTCTCTCCGTGGACGTAGGACAAAGTTGGGGTTGAACCATGGTAAATTTTGTGTGTTATCTGTGTGATTTATGTGTGTGAGTAAAAACAGGTATGGATGATCTTGTATGAGATTAATTCCTAAGTGTGAGATGGGAATTAATTCCTAACAAGTGGTATCAGAGCAATCCAGGTAGAACCAGATCCGTATCAGAGTCTTCGGCGGAAGCATATCGGCATCAGAGAGTTCACAGTTTAAGTGAAATCGAAGAAATAACAATCTAGTTAATTTCGGATCTTGATAGGTGGTCGAAATCAAAACTATGATATGGATCCGAAGCCATCAGTGTCAAGCGCATCGCTGGAAATAGCCGCACGTGTTCCCATGCGCTGCCTAAAGTTCTGGCTAGAATTTTGGCTCCCACGCGCAACAGTTTATGTTCAGGCCTATTTCGTGGAACATCGTTTATCCAAGAAAAATGTATAATATATCAATGGAAATTTCTTTCAAAGGCGAGCGTTTAAGCGCAAAAATCAGCCCAATCAAAGCAGGAACGCGCCCCGAGACGTTCCTGATGTTGTCAGCAATTTTTTGTTATTTTATGATTTCTTGTTTTGGCTATTCCGGGCTAGTTTAAAGTCCGATTTGAGCTCAGTCAAAGGTGAGTTTGGGGGTTTGAATTGTTCTGGACGCAACCGTGTAGTCATTTTTGCGTGATTCGAGTTCGAAAATATCAGAGCTTGGTTGCGACTATTTTTTACTCACTGATGAAGATGAAGAAGATGATGTGATTGCGGAGAAGACGTGATTATGAAGATGGTGATGAAGATGATGAAGAAGCGCGCATAGTCGCGGTGGAGCATGATGAGCATAACAGCGGGAGAAGACTGATGGTGAGCGTCAAATCTAGTATGATTGCGGCTTGGTATAGAGGTGACCGAACTTGAAGAAGATAAAGAAGATGAGTCATGAATGGGGAAAAAAAAGGTGAAAACAATGAGTAGAAGAGTGATGGTGCTTAAAGCAAGGTGGAGCCTTGAAGAGATGATTGACGCGATGGAATTTAAGCCAAGGTGTAGATTGTTAGGTAGTATCTCAAATTCCTATTGTAATTAGATTTTCTATTTTAGAGTTGTATTATAAAAGGTAATTTCTTGTTAGAAAGATATCTTATTCTCCAATGAGTTGTAATCCTTGTCCAATAAGAAATTGAGTTTTCTTGTTTAACAAGGAATGATGTTTAACTCTATAAATAAATACCTAGGTTTTGAGTTGAGACTTAGAGAAGAGAAGAGAAGAAGAAAAAGAGAGGAAGAGGGCGTGAGGGTGCTGTGTGCACCAGGTGAGGGTGCTATGTGTGCCTTTGTAATATCTTCCTAATGATTACCTTCTCTCGGTGGACGTAGGTCAAAGTTGGGGCTGAACCACGTTAAATTTTGTGTGTTATCTGTGTGATTTATGTGTGTGAGTAAAAACAGGTTTGGATGATCTTGGGCGGGATTAATTCCTAAGTGTGAGATGAAAATTAATTCCTAACAGATCCGTTGAGAAGCGGAGCCGTCAGAGTACGAAAATTGGAGCAGGAGGCTTTGTTGTTATTTGATCCGTTGAGAAGCGGAGCTATCAGAGTATGGAGATCGAAGCGAGAGCTTCGTGGAGCGCAAGTGGATTTAGACTTTTAGACGTCGAGTGGAGAACGGAAAATCACAGCGGTTGTAAGTTCTGTTTTCATAGAGTCTATACAAATTCTATGATTCGTAGTGCATCGATACTCGAGTGTATCCGTGATTTTTACTTGGAACGTTTCCAAGGATTTCCACGTAAAAATATCGTGTGTCGTCTCTTGCTTTATCTTCTGCATATAAATTAATTTTTGCATGATTTAACCTGTTAGAGAATTTGATTAAAATTGACTACCACGATTAAATTCTAATTTAATAATAAATTCATAAAAATCCTATTTAATCCGTCCTTCTCTAGGCTATTTTTCATAATCGTCTAGGTAATTTCAGATAGAATGAAAGAGAGAGAATAAATGAACTTAATTTTTTTTTTCCGGTGTACTGTATCTATGACTTGAAAAGTTCTAGACCTAATCATGTTTTCAAATCTTTTAGGTTTTTTTTGGGTACATATATTTTTTTTTACTTTATTTTATTTGTTTGGAACTTCATATGTAGTGTCAGTCATCAATTGATTCTTGACTGTTGATTTGAGATCACATCATCATGCTAGTTAGTTGAAGTGTGTTTTTTTGTCCTGCTGATATTAGGTTACTGGAATGAGGGTAACCTATTAATGACTATTCACTTGGAGTTATTAATTTAACTAGGGATAAAGCACAAGTCTTCCTTTTAAGCTTAATTATTAATTTAACTAGGGATAAAGCACAAGTCTTCCTTTTAAGCTTAATTTGATCTATCACAGTCTATTCCTTCTCTTAACTTTTATATGTGATGTTATCTGTTGATTTTTCATAATTATATTGCTGCTGATCTAAAAGGAAGATGTTTAAATATGTTGAGAATATTGTTAAATATTATTAGATATTTGACTTGATTTGATATGCGTGGTTCTTAAAGTTGTTACTGTATTTATTTTCTAATATCTATTGAATATGAACATCGCACAATTAATTATTACGTTTATGAAATACTTTTGTATTACTGTTGGGTAAATGCTCTAGAATGTGATATGTATGACTTGATAGCTCGATACCGCAACATTTTTTTGTACTTTCCCTCAAGTGGAAAAACCAAAATACTCCTATTTGCTTTTGTTTGTGCCTTTGCAACTTACGTAAGTCAGGGCCCGTTTGAGAACTTGATTTTGATTTTGGTCTTGTAATTTTGGTTTTGGTAATCTTGAGTGATTTTAGGTAAATCTAAAATCATTATATAATGTTTGGTAAGGAGTTGGTTTTGGTTTTGATCTTGGTCTTGGTCTTGGTATAATTATATATATATACTAATATGTATTAAAAATATATAAATATGAAAAATATATATATAAAATTGGAAAAAAATATTAAAATGAAAATATATATATAATTAAAAAATATTTAAAATTCCTGAAAACATTTGACATTTTTATTTTTTTTTATTCCAAAAAATATATATAATCGAAAAAAATATTTTAAAATGTGAAAATTATATATAAAATTCAAACAATATATCTTAAATTCGAAAAATATATATATAATTCAAAAAATATATAAAATTCTGAATAATTTTATTATATACTGAAAAAATTTAAAAATTTAGAAAAAAAAGGATATAAAATGGGGAAAAATAATTTTTTTCCGAAAAAATAATTTTTTTCCGAACAAATAAATTTTTTTCCGAACAAATAATTTTTACCTGAAAAATAATTTTATTCCCAAAAAAATGTTTTTTATTCCGAAAAAATAATTTTTTCCGAAAAATAATTTTATTCCGAAAAAATGTTTTTTTCCAAAAAATAATTTTATATACAGAAAAATAATTTTTTTTCCGAAAAATATTTTTTTCCCTAAAAATTTTTTTTTTCCCGAAAAAATAAATTTTTTCCAAATATTATATATTATTTTTTTCAAAATAATTCATATTTTCGCCCATATATATATATATAGAGAGAGAGAGAGAAAGAGAGAAAAGTAAAAAATGATGGCCCAAAACCAAGGTTTTGAAGATTGGTTTTAAAAAGCCCAAAACCAACTCCAAAAACCACCAACCAAACATGTTTTGGTCTTAAAATCCAAAATCAAAACCAAAACCGGCTTCCCAAACAGGCCCTAATTGATTGCCTGCAATCTAATATATACATATATATATTGAATTTTCAACCTCTTGATACAATAAAGCATTTTTAAGGGAATGAGAGTAATCTATTGACAATCTTTGACTTGAACTTGGTAACAATTAGGGAATTTTATAGTTTGTTTAATTAGGTTGTATTTGTGGTCAAACCAACAGTTCAGGTATGTATTTCAAATATGGTTTGAAACCAGCTAAATCCACACTCAATAATTTAATAATAATTGAAATTCCGATCTGTTCATTCTAAACAAACTTAGCCCGATTATAGTGGAATAAAGCGGTACTAGTCATTTCACAATCGATGTGTCTATTGTTAGGTCAAAGTTTATCATTTAAAAATTATCATAATCTTTTATCAGTAGAAGCTATATTACTCCCATTTAGATCACATTGTGTACCTTTAAAATATTGCAATGGCAAAGTATGCATGGCTGGTGATGTTTTTTTAATCAGCAAGTTTGTTACTTAATAAGAGTTGATTTAGTAATTAATAAGGTTAGTAGCCACGTAAGAATATTTAGGCTCCGTTTGGCAATCCGGTTTTGGTCTTGGTATTTGATTTCAAGACCAAAATCATGTTTGGTTGGCCGGTTTTTGACACCCTAAAACCAAGCACTAAAACCTGGTTTTGGCCCACCATTTTTGACTTTTTTTTCTCTCTATATATATATATATATATATAGCCGAAAATATGAATTATTTTGAAATTTTATTTATAGTTTTCGGGAAAAAATTAATTTCCGGGAAAAAATTATTTTTTCTAAAATATTTATTTTTTGGAAAATAATAATTTTTTTCGGAAAAAATTTAATTTTTCGGAAAAAAAAAAATTTTGGAAAAAAATCATATTTTCGGAAAAAAAATTAATTTTCGGAAAAAAATTAATTTTTCGAAAATAATTATTTTCCGGAAAATATTTATTTTTTCGGAAATATTTATTTTTCCTGAAAAATTTATTTTTTCGTCAAAAAATAAATTTTTGGAAAAAAATCATATTTTTGGGAAAAAATTAATTTTCGGAAAAAAAATATTTTTTCGAAAATAATTATTTTCCAGAAAATATTTATTTTTTTGGAAAGTTTTATTTTTTCGTCAAAAAATAAATTTTTGGAAAAAAATCATATTTTTTCGACAAAAATTATTTTTGTCGAAAAAAATAAATTTTTGGAAAAAAATCATATTTTTTCAACAAAAATTATTTTTGTCGAAAAAAATTAATTTTTGGAAAAAAATCATATTTTTTCAACAAAAATTATTTTTGTCGACAAAAATTAATTTTTGGAAAAAAATCATATTTTCGGAAAAAAATTAACGGAAAAAAATATTTTTTCGACAAAAATTAATTTTTTGAAAAAATTAATTTTTCAGAAAAAATTAATTATTTTTTTTCCGAAAATTAATTATTTTCCAAAAAATTATTTTTTATATTTTTTCGGAAAAATATTTTTTTCCCGAAAATTACTTTTTTTCCAATTTTTTATATATATATTTTTCATATTTATATATTTTTAATACATATTAGTATATATATATATAATTATACCAAGACCAAGACCAAAACCAACTCCTTACCAAACACTATATATTGGTTTTAGATTTACCTAAAACCACCCAAGACCAAAACTAAGACCAAAACCAAAACCAAAACCAAAACCAAGACCAAAACCAAGTTCCCAAACGGGCCCTTAGGCCCTGTTTGGTAGGTGGACTGGTCTCAGGTGGTCTGGTCTGGTCTTGTGTTTTATGGGACCAGACTATGTTTGGTAGCATTGGTCCCAAATTTTTGGTTAGACCAAGTAAGACCAAATCAGACCAAAATGGCCTCATTTCAGACAAAAAAAAAGGTGGTTCCTGGTGGTCCGGTCTGGTCTTATTAATAAAATATATTTATAAATAATTAAAAATTAATAAATAATAATAAAAAATTAATAATAATAATAATAAATTAAATAAAACATATTTTCAAAATAAAATATAAATAATAAATAATAAACAAAATGAAATAAATAATACCTAATAATAATAAAAAATGAATATAATAATAAGAAATAAATGAATAAATAATAAAATATATTTATAAATAATTAAAAATGAATAATTAATAATATAAATAATAAATTAAATAAAACATAATAATAATAAAAAATGAATACAATAATAATAAATAAATATAATAATAACAAAAAATGGACTAAATAATAAATAATAATAATAAATTACATAAAACATATTTAAAAATATAATAAAAATAATAAATAATAAACAAAATGAAATAAATAATAATAATAAATAAATATAATAAAAAATAATAAATAGATATAATAATAAATAAATATAATAATAAATAATAAGTAAATATAATAATGAATAAATACTTCATAATAATAATAAAAAATGAGTATAATAATAATAAATTAATATTAAATTAATAAAATATATTTTTAAATAATTAAAAATGAATAAATAATTTAATAATATAAATAATAAAATAAAGTGAAGAAATAATAAATAAAGAAATAAATAATACATAAATAAATATTATAATAAATAATAAATAAATAGTAAGATCAGACCGCTTACCAAACAGACTTTTCCAGATCAGATTAGACCAGACCAGACCGAACCAGACCGGACCGGACCAGACCAAACCAGACCAAACCAGAAAGACCGCCTACCAAACATGGCCTTAATGTCAATTAAGTACATGGTCGGATAGTTTTGGATTTTTGGTAGCAAATCATTTGTGGATCATTGTTGAGGTTTGAGTGAGATAATTCCTACATCATTTATCTTCAGTTTGTGGTAGGATTTTTAACATAAGAAGAAATAAAAAGCAAGGTAAACTAGTATCGAAGTTGTACACTCACAAGGTACGTCTTGAAAATCATGCTTATTGACCTTCAAGTAACATTTTCATTTTCTGAAAAAAATATATGTATATTGGGGCTTTCTTATATATATATATATATATATATGTATGTATGTAATCTTATCTTGTGGTCGGAAAAATTCTAGCAGAAGTCAGGATAGACAAATGGAAGTTTTCCTTCGGAATTTGTTGTGGATTTGATCTCAGGAAGGGGATTGAAATCTGGCTCGTGGCTTGTGTTTTTAAGTGAACAGATTGTGTTTTTTTTTTTTTTTTTTTTTGAAAGTTAAAATTTAAAGTGAACAGATTGTTTATGTATATTTACGTCTGTTTGGTGAAATACGTGTCTGAGTTCATAAGTTCTTATGCAATTGTACCTTGTGATATGAAATTGCAGCTGCTTCTCCGTCTGTTGCTCTTCCTCCAAGCAATGGCGCTCCTGTACCAACCCTTGGCGTTGCTAACGAATTTGGTCCAGTACCAGCTCCAGCAAGCGCTGGCTCGGGTTCTTCGGCGCTTGTCATGTCTCTTGGCTCTCTTGTTTCAGCCTTGGTGGTCTCATTATTTGCTTTCTTCTGAGAGACCGACTGTGTGGTATGGTTGTCATTTCGAGATGAGTGAATGGGGTGGACCATTTGATGTTCGTTATTATTGGAGCATTCTATATATCATATATTAGTGGTATGACAGTAGATAGAATTCATTTTGGGGGTAGTTTGTATCCCCAAACTTGCTTGAGATTATGCGAATTCCTCTATATTAGGTCGTTTTAGCTGATAGCGCTTTACCTGCCTATATGGCTTGGAGAGTTTTTCACCATTCTATGACTCTGTTTAAGAAGTTCTTCGCAGAATGGGCGATTTTCTTCCATTATAGAACAATTTGTTTAGTTTATATGTTTTTCTTTCCTTCCATTAATAAGAAATTTGCAAGTTGTTTTTGACAGGATGGTGAGTCACAAATTAGCTTGGGTATGAGTTGGCTATATCTGATTAGTTGGTGGGTTTTCTTACCTTCTTATGTTCAGGGTATCGCGGGAGAGGGAAAATAATCCCCTCCATTTTGCAAGGTAATGAATTAGGTATGGGCACAGGGCAAGGTAATAAATTAGGTATTTGCATATTGCAAGGTAATTAATTAGGTATGTGAATTGTTAATTACTTTTTGTGGAGGTAAGTGTGATACATAAATTCTATGTCAATCAATTATTATGTTGTCAAAACACTATCGATTTTCTCTTCGACCCTCAGTGAAGTCACCGTATGTGAATAAATGCTAACTTTACAGAAAAAAGAAAAATAAAAATTTAATACTCTCTCAAAATAAAAGTTTCTCCAAATAGTGTTAGGCTTATTTGGGCTGGACATTTCCTTCAAAGGCCGAATCTAACTTCTGCTCCAATGCTTGTTGGGTGGGCTAAATCTTACCATTTTATTATTGTAATGATCAGCATAATCTGCACAGTCCATGAAATCCTATAATGACCTAGAAAGAGTTATGAGTGGGGCATACTTTTATATTTCATAATTTTAGGGGCACATATGTATAATTTTTATTATTTCAGTGGAGGCATAAATAAAATTTTATTAAAATATAGAGGTGAATAGTGTAAACATACAAAATTTCAGTGGGGGTGCCCCCACTGGGCCCTTGATGGGTCCCTGCTTGCCTATAATAATTGATAATTGCTCATATTTCATATTCACCAGGAGTAACTTTATATAACAAGAAAATATTTCATCATAATTAAATGAAAAATTGGGTTGTGTATGTACGTGATATAGAAGAGCTAAGCAAATATTCTTCAAATAATAAAAAAAGAATCAAACAAAAGCAAATGTTATTCTTTAAAAATGCTTAAACAAGTTGTGTAAGTTCGCTACTATCAGTCAAATTATAAGTACAACAATTTTGTACACGTGAAAGATTTTTACATGACAATGGTAAAGAATGAAATTGTGATGCCAAGGCCAAAATCTCTGGCCTATTAAGCCCAAATGAAATTAGGCTCCGTCCAAGATTGGCCCATAAATACCACCTCACATGACCAAACTTTACATGTTAAGGAGGTACTTCAGCCCCAAAGGCGAGCCCAAAGAACCCTTGGTCTAGTCAAAGAAGACATCAGAAGTAGTCAGGTCTAGGGAAATCCGAAAAGCTCGAAGACATCCCTTAACACAGGGCATTCAACTCCAGGAAGGTCTCTGGCCATTCATGCACTCAACTAGTGCAAGACCGAAGACCAACAAGTGCATTATGGAATAAGCAGAGTCCTTAACTTACCCAGTAAATAACCCAATGGGTATTTATGTAATTTGCTCTAAGCAGTTAAGAAAAAGAAAAAAACATGACCAATAGGGTATCCTTATTGGGAAATGGGCCAAAAAGCTCACATTACCTTATATAAATATAGAGAAATTTTGGGCCCAAATAGGGTAATTAATATATTAGGAAAGTTTCCATAATATAGAGAAATTTTTATGCACATACATTTGGCATCGATTGTGGGAAACAATCAAGAAGCTCCAACGCTCGACAATGGTGGGAACCATGACGCATAAGAATGGTCAGGCCTCAAATGCTAACCATGGAGCTCAGCAGTAAGCCAAAGAGCTACACGCATAGTAGATGGAGGCACTGAAGAAGCAAAACATAGAGCTCCTCCAACACCTCACCCAACTAAAATAGCTCCTCTTGCCAGATCCATCGATTCCGCCACCAGAAACTCGCCCTGAAGGGTCTGCGACCATTCTCACCATGGGTAGGAAGAGTCAGCACACGCCATCGGAGAGGGGTCACAGGTTAGACCACCGATGTACGCCTGGTATACTGAAGACCTTGTTGCCCAAGTCCAGAAGGAGGTGGGGGAACAAATGAAGGAGTTGAGAGCCCAAACCCTAAAGGATCTAGCAGCTTAGTTGTCAACCTGAATGGCGGAGTCCCCCTTCAGCAGCACCATCTTGACGTCAGGTACACTTAACGATTTTGTCATACCTTCTTTCACTCTTTTTTATAGGACTAAGGACCCAATGGACTGCATTTAGCATGTGCAACATAAGATGGCCCTGCATGTTGAGAATGAGGCCCTTAAGTGTAGAGTGTTCCTGACCATCCTGGTTGACACCGCCCTCACGTGGTTCAGAAATCTACCCATTGGGTCTGTGGTGGACTTTCAGGAGCCGTGCGAAGTGTTCATTTCCCAGTACTTTAGGAACAAGGCTAAAAAAAGGACAATATCCAATCTCTTCACAATGACCCAAGATAATAGAAAAAGTCTGAAGGCATTTTTAGCCCGATTAACCAAAGTATTAATACTGGTCGATGGGTGTGAGGATAAACATTGAGACAGAGCCTTGTCATCTCTCTTGGCTCTTTTGTTTTAGCCTTTGCGATCGCATTACTTGCTTTCTTATGAGAGAGTGACTGTATGGTATGGTTGTTCTTTCGAGATGAGTGAGTATATAGGGTGGAGGAATTGATGATATGTTCGTTATTAGATCTTCTATTAGAGCATTTTATATGTTAGTTGTATGATAGTAGATAGAATTCATTTTGTGGATCATTTTGTATCCTAAATCTGCTGAATATTATGATAATTTTTCTATATTAGGTTGTTTTATCACCAGAAAGTTAATTATCAATTTCTGATAAGGATAAGGCTAACTAATAAATCTATCTCTATACAGTTTGAACTTTTGAATTTGTTTACATTCAAATTTATTAGCCTAACCAACTTTTGTATTTTGTATTTTGTATTTTTGAATTTGTTTACATTCAAATTCATTAGCCTAACCATCTCCTTGAATTAAGGTGATTCAGTTGTACACTTTGTATAAATCTAATAATTATCAATGAAAAATAATATACGGAAAACATTATTATTTCCAACTCTATCATGGTATCAGAGCAATAACTCTTCCTTGGCCAAATTCTCTAATCAGCCCACATTTTTCTACTCTTCCCCTCTGTCAACTACTATCATGATTACATCCTCTAATTTATCTTCTGAAAACACTTCTATCAATCCCTCTATCCCACCTCTTGGAAATTAGTCCACTCCACCAAACAATATGATATCTATCAATGTTGCCGCTCAAATTCCTCTCAAACTCACTACCATCAATCCGTTAAAAGTCGAGCTGATGAACTTGCACTTCTCGGCGCTCCAATGGATGATGAAGATCTCACTACCAAAATTCTCGATGGTCTTGGTGAGGAATTCAAGGATCTTGTATGTGTTGTTCAAGCACGAGAAACACCAATATCCTTTGATGAACTGCATGAGAAGTTGCTTACATTTGAAGCCTCCTCTCAAGACAAAAGTCGTCATCCTAGCTACCCCGCCTCAGCGAATCTCACCACAAAGACCACTTCTCAGAAAATCAGTCCCTCTACTAATTTTTCACCAGGAAATAGCTCTAATGGCACCCGAAATCCCAAGCTCTACAAGGGATTTTGTCAGGTCTGTGGCCAGCAAGGCCATACTGCAAAGCGTTGTCCCACTTTTCGCTTTGTTCCTTGGTGACCGACACCAAATCACCGCTCACCAGGGCCCCGCAATCCCATGCGACAACAACAATCCATGGACCACCAGTTTCAACACCATTTTCAGCCTAGGGAACAACACCAATTTCAGCCACGGGCTCCCTCCTCATTTCAACCGCGAGCCCATTTTGCTGCTGCCCCTTCTCCTTCAACCGATGAATGGCTCCTTGACAGCGGAGCATCACACCACGTCACCTCTGACTTGCAAAACCTCTCTCTCCATACACCCTATGATGGTAGTGAGGACATAATGCTTGGTGATGGTTCAGGTTTAGCAATTACACACAGGCTCCACCTCCCTTACTTCCCCTCCCCACAATTTTATTTTAGACAACACACTTTGTGTTCCAAGCATGAAAAGAAATTTAATTTCAATTTCTAAATTTTGCACATCTAATAATGTTGCTATTGAATTCTTACCAACTTCCTTTATTGTGAAGGATCGTCGCACGAGGGAACATCTTTTGCAGGGGCGAACTAAAGATGGCGTGTACGTGTGGCCTGTGGCAAGCACTCCAACTCCAAACCCTCCCTTAGTCGCCTTCTCTAGTATTAAAACCTCCTCATCTGAATGGCACAATTGCTTGGGTCATCCGCCCTCTAAAATTTTTCAGCATCTTGTTTCATGTAATAAATTGGACGTGTCTTCAACTATTTCTATTCAACATTTTTGTAATGCATGTCAGTGTAATAAAAGTCATCGGTTGCCTTTCTCTGTGTCAACACTTACTTCCCATGCACCTTTTGAAATTATATTCTCTGATGTCTGGACTTCACCAATTATATCACATGACCACTATAAATACTATGTCCTCTTTGTAGATCACTACACAAGGTACATTTGGATATACCCTCTCAAACACAAATCGGACATGCATGATATCTTTATTCGTTTCAAAGCAATTGTTGAAAAGTTTTTTAAACACCCCATAATCACTCTCTATTCAGACAATGGGGGTGAATATCAATCTCTTAAGTCTTTTCTCTCTCTCCATGGTATTTCACATCTTACTACACCACCACATACCCCGGAACATAACGGCTTTTCCGAACGTCGATATCGTCATGTGGTAGAAACGGGTCTCTCTCTCCTTACCCATGCATCTCTTCCACTTTTCCTCTGGTCACATGCATTTCTTACAGCTGTGTATTTAATTAATCGCATGCCAACACCCACCCTAAACATGATGTCCCCCTTTGAAAAGATTTTCGGATACCCCCCTAATTATTCCAAACAAAAGGTATTTGGATGCCTTTGTTATCCTTGGTTGCGACCATACACACACCACAAAATGGAGTCTCGTTCCAAACCTTGTGTGTTTGTGGGGTATTCTCCCACTCTAAGCGCTTATTTTTGTCTCGATCCCTCTACTTCAAAAATTTATGTCTCACGTCATGTGGTCTTTGTCGAATCCAATTTTCCAGCCGTAACCTCAACTAATTTCCTCACCCAAAAATCATCGAATGTCACCCACTCATCGCACCACCAACATCCCCCCTCTCATACGCATCTTCCCATACTTATACCCACTAGTTCTAAACCGTCGACATCTGCATGTGTCTCTGCTGCTTGCCACTCGCCGCATTTGCCACCATTAGCAGTCAACCCTCAATCGTCTGCCCCCACCATGTCGTCCCTTAGTCCACCACCACTTACCCAAACTGAAACTCCACAAATAGCTCCTCCTATTTCTTCCTCTAACCCTATTGGCCCCGTGGACCTGCTCCAACCATCCTCTACCCCAAATTTCTTTACTCCCTCAACCCAATCCCTGCATCCTATGATCACAAGAGCCAAAAATAATATTCATAAGCCTCTTCAGAAGATATCCCTCACTGCTCAACTCACTACACCTACAGAATCCGAACCTACATCCATTACCCAAGCACTCAAAGATCCAAAATGACGTCAAGCTATGTCTGAAGAGTATGATGCTCTTGTTCGCAATGGCACGTGGGAGCTCGATCCCCCGACTCAATCTCAAAATTTAGTCGGATGCAAGTGGATATTTCGAATTAAGCGTCAATCTGATGGGTCAATTGATCGCTATAAGGCTCGCCTTGTAGCCAAGGGGTTTCATTAGCGTCCAGGCATTGACTATTTTGATACATTCAGCCCCGTTGTCAAACCAACCACGATTCGACTCGTCCTAAGCATTGCGGTGTCTAATAAATGGTTTTTACGTCAACTGGACATCAATAATGCATTTCTACAAGGTCATCTCCCTGAAAATGTATTTATGGCTCAACCTCCTAGTTTCGGTGACAAAGATTTTCCATTCCATGTTTGCAAGCTCCAAAAGGCCATTTATGGCCTTAAACAAGCTCCTTGGGCATGGTATACCGAACTCAAAAAATTTCTAATAGCCTCGGGCTTTGTTAACTCTCAAGCAGACAACTCCCTATTCATTTACAAACATGATGGTCACCTAATATATTTACTTGTGTATGTTGATGATTTGATTCTTACAGGCGCTGATAATGCCATGGTTAATCATCTTGTGTCTCTACTAGCCCGTCGCTTCTCCCTAAAGGATCTCGGTCCATTATCATTCTTCCTTGGGGTTGAAGTCATACCTCACAAACGTGGTCTATTTCTCTCTCAACGACGGTACATTAGCGATCTCCTCACTCAGACGAAAATGAATGAGGCTAAGCCTACGATCACTCCATTTGCCACAAGTCCGACTCTCACTCTTCACTCCGGATCTGCCCTATCCGATCCCACAGAGTACTGGGTCATTGTGGGTAGCTTGCAATACCTATCACTCACCCGTCCAGATGTAGCATATGCCGTCAACAAATTGTCTCAGTACATGCATAGGCCCATGACTGAGCACTGGGCTGCTGCCAAACGCATCCTTAGGTACCTTTGTGGAACTTTGGATTATGGCCTTCTAATTAACAATTCCATCCCATCACAACTACATGCCTTCTCTGACGCCGACTAGGATGGAGGCAAAGATAGTCTTGGCTCAACAAGTGCTTACATTGTTTACTATGGTAGCACCCCCATCTCATGGAGCTCAAAAAAATAACGGACTGTCGCTCGCTCCTCCACCGAAGCAGAGTACCGATCGGTTGTTGCCACTACGGCCGAGATTACATGGATTTGCTCACTACTTACCGAACTTGGCATGCCTTCCTCACAACCCGTCATTTACTGTGACAATATTGGTGCAACTTACTTATGTTCCAATCCGGTTTTCCATTCTCGAATGAAGCATATGGCGTTAGATTTTCATTTTGTTCGAGAAAAAGTTCAAAATGGCGACCTTTGCGTAACTATGTCTCTTCGGTTGACCAATTAGCTGATGCGCTCACAAAGGCGCTCCCGCGCACCCGGTTCCTCCATCTTCGTAACAAGATTGGAATCTCCGACCGGAGCTCTATCTTGCGGGGGCATGATAAGGATAAGGCTAACTAATAAATCTATCTCTATACAGTTTGAACTTTTGAATTTGTTTACATTCAAATTCATTAGCCAACTTTTGTATTTTGTATTTTTGAATTTGTTTAGCCTAACCAACTTTTGTATTTTGTATTTTTTAATTTGTTTACATTCAAATTCATTAGCCTAACCATCTCCTTGAATTAAGGTGATTCAGTTGTACACTTTGTATAAATCTAATAATTATCAATGAAAAATAATATACGGAAAACATTATTATTTCCAACTTTATCAATTTATTTCAATCAAACGAGGAAAGGAGAAAAGTGCACTGAGAGTGGTATTGTAGAGTTCTTCCCCATTTTGGAAGTATGTTTAAGAAGTTTCTTTTTAATTGTAAGAACATTTTTTTTTTACATCCCTAGTCAATAACTATGTTGAGTAGATTGAGTAGATTAGGAAGATTGATAAATGTTGAGAACTTAATGGTAAAAATACAAAGACTTGGAGGACAAGAAAAAACCTTGGAGAACAAGAAACCTAATGCCATAATGTAAGACTTCTCTCTCCATAATTATGAGATAATATTGAGAGAGTAGGTAACTTTTGAGAGCTTTGCAATTCTTCCACATAAAAGATCTTTTTTCAGAGAGAGAGATATTCATTGATCATCCAATTTTTAGTTCTCTCTACTTTTTGGGGCTCTTCAATTGTGCTTCAACAAATGTGATCTTTATGCACAATTGGATGACCTAGATATTGAAAAATGTACACATTATCTGTTACACTGTGTGTGAGTTGATCCGTGAGGAGTAGAGCCGTTAGTGTACGGAGATCGGAGCAAGGAACTTCGTGGAGCGCTAGTGAATCAAGACTTTCAGACATTGAGTGAACAACGACAGTCAAAGCTATTGTAAGTCATTTCTTCATAGATTCTTTGATTCATTTGCATTTCTACTGAGAGTATCCATGATTTTTTACTTGGAGTTTTTCCAAGTTTTTCCATGTAAAAAATCCGTGTGTCATCTCTTGATCTTTATTCTGCACTTATATTATTGTGTTGTGAATTTGGTTGTGGTACTGTTAACCTAAAATTTGATTTCACACTTACGATCAATCGAGCCAATCTGCAAACGATCCTAGGCACATGTGATCGATCAACTTGCGATCGATCCTAGGACATCTGCGATCAATCGCAAAACCACAAACCATTTTTCTCTTTTTTCAAAAAAATATTTTTAATAAAAATTTATTATTTTTATTAAAACAAAAATATTTTTAATAATAATTTATTATTGTTAATAAAATATACATATTTATTTATTTATTATTTTTAATTAAACATATTTTTAATAAAATTTATTTTATTTTTGATTAATATTATTATTCTAGAATTTTTTTAATGATCTATTTATTTTGATAAAAATTAAATATTCCGCAAATAATTTTAATTGGTCACAAAATTTATAAAAAGTCTATTCACTCCAGGCTTATTTCTGTTATCTCCTAGGTATTTCATCTGAAAACATGTTCTTTGCACAATGGGTGCTTTTGTTCCATTATTGTGCTGAACCATTTGGATCGATCCATTCTGAAATCGGAACGATCCTTTCGAGGCAAATTATTTTTTTCTTCTTTGTGTTGAACTAATTGGATTGATTTGTTCGAGATAAATTTTCCCTTTGTTCTGATCCGGTTGGATCGATCTAGTTTTTGGATGGATCGATCCTTTGTTACAAGAATTCTTTCTTTGGCTTTTCTTCGTTCGTTTCCTTTTCAATTGCTTCTAAAGGCCTCTTTTGTGTACCGTTGGACCTTATTGATGTTGTTTATGTTATTCGGACATTTGTACTAGTTTGGTGTTCGAATCTTGGATTTATTTCTACTTTTAAATTCAGTTTTTCGTATTACGTCACTCTCCTAGGTTCCGTGGGTTCGGATTCGGATCTTAGGAATCATTGTAAATTAAAAAAAAATTTTACTTGCCAGAAGGAACTAGACTTGGCCAGAGATATGAGTTTTAAAGAGTGTAAATTAGTCTTATGTGGGGCCTTGATCAGAGCAAATCACAACCCTTCATTTTATCACAGTTGGGCACTTACACAACACAGGATGCTAACCCCATTCACTACACTCCCCTTCTCCACCTTTGAAGCACGTACACGAACACGGGGACACAAACATGACACGACACTGATACGACGAAACGACAAATTCTAAAAAAAATTAGGACACGAAACGCCTCGGACATGACTATAAAAAAACATATTTTTTATATATACATTTATATTACACAAATACTTTATTTATCACTTAAATAATTAGAACCAAATAAACTTACAAAAATAAATAAATAAATAAGTTAAAGAAAATATCTAACACATTCCACTATCATTGAAGGAATCAAATACATCTCCTCCAAAATCACACATCTTAGTTTCTCCCTCGTCATATCCCACACGAGTATGAAGACCCTAGATGAAGTGTTTGTGCTTCATAGTTCTCCACATATAGAAAGCGTAGTGACAATGTCCCCTCTTATTCTATATAATGTAATTTCTTTTTACCACATTCATTTAAATAATTTAAAAATAACTCTAAGTTAATTAATTTGAAATTAACTAATTATCATTATATAAAAAAACATGTACTTTTTACTGAAAAATATGATAACTAATTATCATTTGTGGCAATATATCTACTTTTTTTTACTGAAAAATTTAATAACCATTAATTTATTTTCAAAATAAATTAATAATAAAATGGAGAGTCACCTGATGCTCTTATACCTCTCCGAATGCATACACAAGGTATTATAGGCAAAGAATATTAGCTTTACAATTTTACAAATGTTCCTCCCGCCTTCTGCACGCAATAGAAATCAACATGGACCCACTAGGTTTTTTTGTATAAAACTGCACATATAATTAGGTGTTTGCTTGAAAATGGTCTCCTTTTGAAAAAGAAAGAAGCGAACCTCCAAACTTCAAATTGCTCATTCATCTCCTTGAGCTTGCAGTGGTCAATCTAACTATATATATATATATATAGGTAAGTAATTTACCTAATTTCTGGATTATTCATTCATGCTTTGGTGGTAGATTTATATTGTAAAAAAAACGATTTGTTTCATTAAATGGACTTTTTTACATTGTGACAGACCAAATCTGTTGGAGTGGAGCTCTTCAACTTGTACTGAGGTTAGTATTAAAAACATGTATTTGTTATTGGAATGACTTTCCTCAAGTTCGATACTCTGATCAGTTTGTTATAGAAGTCGCAAAGGATGCATCTATATAGTGATGATAACGGGTCGGATTTGGAAAGGATTTGGCTAAAACTGTTTCCAATCCATTAAGAAATTATTAATACCATTACCACCCCAAGCCCGTGATAGGTTTTGATCGGTATCCGTTGGAATAAACGGGTTCCGACGGGTTACCATCGGTATTTTCTAAATTTTGAACTTTATTTTTAATTTTTAATAATATTCTAATTGTGTGGTTTTGATTTGTCATTGCACATATATATCTTATATTACTTTTCTTTTCTTTACACATTTATTTACGTACGTGTCTCTCATCTTTCAGTGTGTATTAATATTTTCAATTGATTAGTAAACAAAAAAATGGTAGATGTTTGTATGTTCAGTTCTTACATATATAGGTAATTTATTTTTAAATAATAATATATATGTGTATTTTCTGTGGTTCTTTAAATATAATTGATAAACGAATAGATTGATTACATAATGTATTTTGTTTTCTTTAGAAAGTGGTGAAAAAAAAGAATTATTTGTCAAAGATTGAGGCTCCATTGTTACCTTATTATTTTTAGTTTGTCTTTTAGTTATGAAAATTTTGAACATAATAATTTTTTGCATAGAATTTTTGCTTTGGTGAAACGTTCATATAAAACTAATACAAAAAAAAAAAGCTATTGTAATAATGTATTTGGCATGAAAAAAGAAAAATGTATTTCTCCTATTATATTTTTCTTTCTTATTGGTATTATTTGATATATTTTATTATAATAAAATACAATGTGTGTATTTCCAATAAAATGATACATCTGTATTTTTAAAGCTTTCTCATTCAACGTAATCTTTTAATCATGTGCAAAGCACGTAATTTTTCCTAGTCTAACTTAAAAAAATATTATATATCTAGCTTAAAAATATATATTAAAAAATAAAAAAGATAATAAAATATTCAATTTGAATAAATATTTAAATGGGTCGGGTTCAGTTCGGGTTTGGAGCGGGTTTTACACAAAACCCGAAGCCGCTCCAAACCCGTTTCAAGTTTTTATTTTTAATATCAAATCCGCCCAAACCCGTTTATAAGCATACCAAATCCACCCCATTATGGGCGGATCGGGTTGGAACTCGACCGGGTCGGGTTAAATTGCCATCCCTACATCTATATAGAGATATATATTGAACACCAATTTTACCAATGATGCAATGGTATAACCTCACCCCTAGCCCCCCACCCCCAATTAGGGTGGCGAGGGGTTCGAGTCTCTTAGGAGACTTTGTGGGGTGTGTAAGTTTCCTATCATTCAAAAAATCTTTTCTAGATTAAAGAACAAGCCAGTACTCATCTTAGAGCAAGTTATAGTCAACTATGGCAGTTTGTTTGAGAGTTTGGCATGTCATTGTTAATTGGATATTCTTGAGTTCAATCTTGTGTATAAGCATTGGCCTAATCTTGTGAACAAAGACCACTGACAATTAAGGTTCTACAGTCTCGGACATAGTGGTATGATCTCTCATTTTGTGAATGGAGAAGTTGAGAGAGTTCAAGTTTAACTTGTGAATATAATGAGTAATAAGTGTGTGTTTTCTTTAACTTTCACCAAAGAATATATATATTTCATAGATATATATACAAAATAACAAAATAAAAAGTATAATGACACAACATAATTTAACGTGGTTTGGCTCTAGCACATTTTAATACCATGATATATAAGACTTCCTGATGCAACCAAACAACGGAAGGAACAAGTTGTTTCTTATTCAAATCCCAATCCACCTTTATATCTCTCAGTTCAGAATTTTCATAATTTAGCTGTACAATTAGTTCCATTTCTTTGAAACAGTAATTTTTAATTTGATATATATATATATTCTTCATTGACAAGAAAAAAATACTCACTCTCCTATGGTCCTCCAGCAGAAATTTAATCCTCGACCTTCTTTTTTAGAATATTTAAACCTACTACTAACCTACAATGGGTTATAATAAACCACCCCTCCCCAATAAAAATAAAAAGAGCCAAAAAACTATAAAACCTTTTATATAGATCTAAATTATTGTATAAGTGAGGAGTTATTTCAATAATGCTAAGAACATGAGACCAGTGTCTGAGTAAAGCTCCGAGCTATCATAAGGGACTCCCAGGAGGTTGGGGATAAGAGACGGCAGGCAAGATGCTATATCATAATAGGTTTAGGTCTATGCTCTTCTATAGGTCTCTTGTATAGGCGCGAGTCTGCTCTGGTTGTTCAATGGATTAATGACCGAACCTTAGGACAATTTATAGTTGGCTCTCCTATGGATAATAACTGATGGTTAATAGGTCGTACTGCTTTTTATCCGCTAGCTAAAACCATTGTTCAGTCCTCTTTTGTTGGTTGGGCATTTATGACTGGTTAGTGTATTACCAGGTCTGTGCGGATCGAAACCAATGGGTATTACCTTCTGTATAGCTCCCCTCCCTCTTATGGTAGAACTCTGTCACTAACGCGAGGTCCCTCGCCCTAGGGCTTGGGCTCCCGCTGCTATGGACGAAAGAGGTACTTCGGAAAAGTAGGAAAACGGTTTGGAATGCTCGAACCAACCATTGTAAAAGTAAACAAAATGACAGTAACGTCGACATTGAACCAAAACCATAACCTACATGCATCAACCACGTAAATAACTACAATCCGGATTCACCCGGTCGCCACCACTTCTGGTGGCTCAAAAGACAACTAAGATATATATATATATATATATACATACCATTGAAACAACCACTATGCTTATACAAAACAACTACATAATCCGTGGCCATGATGCCCATAAGAATAATACAATGCCATAAATTTGGCTAACATGCTAACCATCAACACAAAAGATACAAGTAAGTAATATACATGTAGAAGAGTACAAAATAATAAAAAATAGATAACAAGAAAATCCTCTCACGTCCACTGCACTACGCGCTGCCCATAGCCGGCGCCTTTCCTAAAAATGGTGAGAAACAACAGGGTGAGCAAACATTGTGATCGGCTAACTAGGGTAGCAAAAATAATGGTTAATAATGCGTTCTAGATATAACCTAGTTTTACCTACAAATAGTATTGCATTATAGTATACTTAGGATAGTGTTATCAAATCCACGAGACTACGTCGTATTCTACTACGGTTGAATTATGAGGTAATATTTTGTTTGTTTTGTTTTCTATAACTAACTTGACAAATAATTAAAATAACTAATTAAGATAAATTGGTTGTGAGGGAATCAAAAGGGTAGTTCTAACTCCACCACTAACCTCATAACATAGACATGTATTTAATTAACTGTAAAAGAGCGATCCATCTCATGTGAATCAGATTATAGCCGCAATCACAAATCCTAATTTACCAAGGGATACAATTTATCTGACTCGACCACAATTTATCTTCGGAATGAACGAGACTTATGCATGCATACTATTATACTCTAAACTACTCCTATAAAGCAATAAATTAAACTAAACATGCATTTATCATATCTTAGCATAAACTGTCCAAACCTAGATATTCATGTTCATTAAGTACCATTGTGCAGATAATCATAATTTAAATGTCAGAGTTCTAGCCTTTAAGAGAAAATATGGTGTGCAAGATAAAACATTTATTCAAGTTAAGACAAGACATAAAATAAATATTAAATCTTATATAAAATCCAAACTTCGGTCATGCAATCCACACAATCATCACATGCGTGATCTTCAGTTTCCCCTTCTACAATTAAAATAAATAAAATCTACATTACTTGGCTAGGGTTTTGTTACCGCTTTAACCGCTCATGGTTGTTGTGAACTCCATCATTGATGTAACAGCCCCAAATCCCTAAGGCCTCCCTCACTGGAGTCTAGGGTTCACTGGAATGCCACCGAGACTAGTCACAATGTCAACAAACGCCCTGTCTCCAACTACTCACTCTGACTAACCCTATCACCGGCAAAACTCAGCGCAACCGCCAAGCCGCCTACTCTCGTACTGGTAAAAAGTCTAGCACTTAAGAGGCTAGGTTACACACGACTTTACGAGTAATGCGGGAAAGAAAAGTCATGCATCGTTCTGATTACCCACAACCAATACTATCGTGCTCTAGCAAACCATTTATCACACAGTCACAATACATAAAGACAACAACAAGACAGTTAGAAAAATTAACACGTGCCTCTAAAATGAAAAAGGGGAGAATGTAAACAACACGTCATTCCTAGAGCCGTAACCATCTTGCGTCAGTCCCACGCATGACCACTAACCCCTTAAGTGTTTCACGATCTCCCATAAGAAAAGAATTAGTCCACACCCCAGATGACACTGGGAAAAACCAATAAGTAACAACCCACTGAAACATAGCTACTGCAACGCACTTAGAGTTACCCTAGGAAAAACCACCCTTCAATAGTACAAAAAAGGGAAATAACAAGTAAGTAAGCTAAGAAGATACATTAACGTTAAACCAACGCACATTAAAACCAGAGGTAAGGAACTCTACCTCACACCGCGGAAGCACACTAATGCCTCAACTAGAGTGTCCAAATTTGTACGGCCTAAAAACATCCCGACTCTAATGCCTAGACTCTTGAAAGGAAGGTTGTCGAGTGGGATCCATAGGGAGATCCGCAGTCAGACCTTGAAAGGACATAAACGGTACAAGTGGCGAAGAATCCTTCTGACTAGACTGAGTTGTAGAAGACTGTGCAGCTCTTTGTGAATAACTATCCCACCAGACGCAAGAACACCAAACCTTGGAAGACACCCCCTCTGGATGTGATCAAACTGGCCCCAATGATAACACCCACTAGAACACCCTTTTCACCCAACCCAAGCCGGCTGCAACCACGGGTACTGAGCATTGACATGCCCTAAATGATGGCATCTGGTACACACACGCACATCACGGATAAACTCCTCAGATAAGGGACAATCCTTGGAGATATGTCCTTGGAAACTACAATGGATGCAGACTATCGGCCTCCTTCCCCAGTTAGTTAGACGTTGATAACACCTAGTCACGCCATACCTAAAATGTCTACAGAGGTGACACTAGGCCTCCACCTTCGAGGATACCTAGGCTTGTCGTGCCCAAGCTCCCCACAAAAAAGACACCAAGTCCTCCCCCAAGGAGGAACCTCCAAATCCTGTACAACAGTGGGTTCAACACATCCACCATAACTTTGAGGGTCCTGGCCATCTGCATGATGTTGACTCTTGAGCTACGAGTATCCTATCCACCCTCAATCAGGGAAACCAGCTTAGATGCCACACCCTCCAAGGGATCCCTCCATGGCGGCATACCTCTCTCTACTAAAAAGCAAGTTACACACATTAGACATAATGACAACGTAAAACGTACAACATGTAGCTAGACATAATGCCACGCCGGCCTATGATACAACACTTACCATATAACATGAAAAACAATGGAGTTAATTACAAATACCCCGACCAAAAGAAATGGTCATACCCAGCCAACAGCTCTCAGGAAACCAACACATCAATCGACGCGCCAAGTGACTAACATCCCTAATAGGGAAAACACGAAATACCAATGAAAGTCTAAAAGGCCTAAGTCACGAACTAACACTATTGTCAAAATATTTAATCTCTGGTTACCCTATTCACCCTCAACTGGAGCTATTAGTGCAAACCTCGCACCCTCCGGGAAAAATCCACCACTATGGTATTCCCAATCTAACTACAACAGGGAGAAAAGTCAGACAATGGTCATGACTCAAAACACCTAACACGTAGGACAATAATATATCAGTCCACTAAGAGGAAAAGAAAAGCCAAGCCAACTCACACCAAAGTCCTAAAGCATAACGTATGAAACAGCCAAAGTCCAAACACCAAACACGAGATTGACCCTAACTGCATCGTCCCAAGGTTAAAGAACATTGCTCTGATACCATGTTGTAACGCCCCCAAATCCCTAGGGCCTCCCTCACCGGAGTCTAGGGTTCACTGGAGCACCACATGGCAAAACTAACAAAAATCGGAAAGAGTTTCGTCTGTAAAAGAAACCCTCGGTGGATAAGGTCCACTCCATACACCATGTAATGCAATATATACATCCTAAACAAAAGGAAAAAACCATCCCACATAACAAGGGACCGGGATCAACGACACAACAGAGCCACCACCCCTCCAAGCCCCACAACATAAGCATAGTCTAAAATATACATCAGTCAATAGACAATAAGAAAATACAAACAAACCCGGCCAAATATATAGACTGCCACACCCTCGGGTGCCAAAATAATAATACAGTCATTCAATAGTACAAAAAAGGATAACTCTAGCCCTAACATGGCCCATAAGTCAAAATACAAAAGAACGATTCAAAATGCCTCAACAACCCCATCAGCTATAATTGACCCTATCCGAGTCCATGTCCTGAAATGAAAAATAAAAGGGGAATGAGCTCACAATGCTCAGTAGGGAAACACCATCTATCTATGCCCAACTGGCAAGACGATCTGGAAGTTCCTGTAAAAACGGGTCCATCCTTGAATAACCACATCTCACCTCGGTCCTCGTACCAGTGAGGCCTCACATCTCATTACACTGGAAACTCATCACAGTCCAACTATAACAACCATAAGAAAGATTTGCAGAACATATATATACA
This sequence comes from Cornus suecica, assembly GCA_963922005.1. Taxonomy (NCBI): domain Eukaryota; kingdom Viridiplantae; phylum Streptophyta; class Magnoliopsida; order Cornales; family Cornaceae; genus Cornus; species Cornus suecica. The sequence continues at coordinate 37,498,250 of OY998247.1, read as the reverse complement.
AATATCAAGGTCTTATCTGACTGATATCATGGATGACATGAGAATGTGATGCAAGTCTATGTCTATCTACACTCCCAACACTTAAACTCAGTCATCGCTCTCTCTACTATCTTGTCGTCACCTCTTGTACGCCAACACTCGTACGTGACTTATCTAGGATGTCCGTAGCCCAGAGTTCTAGGAGTATGCGGGATGTCCATACCCCGGAACCCCTAATGTAATGTGGAAACCAAAACTTAGGCGTAGCTCTCTCTGCTACCTTGCAGTCACCTCCTATACGACAATCACACGTATGTGAATCATCTAGGATATCCGTAACCCGGAGTCCTAGGAACAGGCGGAATCTTCGTACCTCGGAATCCCTACACCCGGATGGTCGTACCTCGAAGTCAGTGTCCAATGCAAACATGCTTTCTTGTCTCCCACATATTACATGCTCATGAGATGAATATAACTTATAATAATAGCATCACGCGATCACTAGCACCCTAGACATATAGGCATAATTTTTATATCCAATTTAATTTAATAGAAATATAGCATGCTTAAGTAAAATCACATAGGAAAGTAACACGTCATCCTTATTCACCTTTCAAATAATGTAATCAATTTAATACGTACACAACATGCTTGAATAAATCAGATAAGCACGAAACATGTCAAACTCTCAATAATCCTTATTTAATTTATTTCTTTATTTTATCAATTAATTTATTTTTTTATTGATCATTTAATCATGGTGTTTTCATCCCTTTCAATTTAAATACATTAAAATAAATTTCCAAATAACGCAACTATAATTTCACACGCCCCATAGTGCATGAACTTATGAAATAAAATAAAGGTTTTCCTACCTCTAGAAGCGTGCACAAAAACAACATGAAACCAGTTCCCGAATCGCAATCCCGAAAAATAGCTTTTCGCACCATTAATCCAATCAGACTCGTTGATGCGCCAAAATGATCACCACAATGCCTAAGACAACATACTAAAATATGATTAAAATCCATGTACGTTAGGTCAATCAAATCAACACGAAACCAAAAAGGTCAACTCACCTAGGAATCGCGATCTATGCCAAACCGTTCAACGAATCGGTACCAATTTTGGATATGACGTGCATAAGACAATTACCCGGCTACCCTTTGAATTTTACTTGAGACAGAGCAGCGATCGCCACCGAACTCGGCTCAAGGAGGTGTTGTTGTGCACCATCCCCTCCTCTAGCTGCGCCTACTACAGCAGCGCCGCCGCCCACAGTAGGCGACCTCTTTTTCCCCCTCCAGCCGAAACCCTCATTCTCTCTACTTCCTCTTCTCTCTCTTTCTGTTTTTCTCTCTTTCACTCTTAGGCACAAACCAACAGAAGAAAAGGAAGAAGAAGTACCGAGGAAGAAAAGGTTGTAGGAGAGAGGGAGTGATGTGTGCGTGTCTGGTGTGCACGTGTGTTAGTGTGTGTTTTATATATCTATATAATACTATATTATACTTACACACACCCACTTAATATATATACATATATTATTTATTCACAATTATTTTCATTTAATTAATTAAATTAAATAAACAAAAAATTTTCAAACGTTACAGTTGATGTAGACACTGTTTCCAAGGGAGCGTCGAATCTTCTCTTCTTTATCTACTCTGATCCCCACAACTGCTCCACAATGTCATTATGTGTTTGTCTTTGTGGGTGTATTGTTGTATTCATCGACAACCCCCCAAAAGTCTTTGGAAGACTCTTTTTTATAGAAAGATTTTCTTCATAATCAAGTCAAAATCTTTCCTTGCATGTCACAAGTTGAGAAATAACATAAAATCTGATCAATATGTACCAAAATATGTCCAAAGATAGTCTGGAGTGGTTATCAGGTCAAGTAAAGCTGTAGTAGGTCCTAATAGAAAATTCAGCAGCTGCCATAGTCGAGATCTCAAGTTTAAGCCCGGGAACTCGAAATACAAAGTTACCGAGATCTCAGCCAAGAGTTCGAGATCTCAAAATAGTACTACTAGCGCCCAATGGCGTCGAATGATGACCAAAACTCTCGGGTGAATTTTCACACTTTCTCGCCAGTGCCAGTGGTGCCACTGGTGGCCATTTTACCGAGATCTCGGGAGTAAGTTCGAGATCTCGTGAATTCTAAAATTCTTCCCTTTTTGCTGTTTTGACATTGTTCTTTGTTCGGCTTCATTCCTCTTCATTTGTATTGCTTCTCTAACTCATATTTGGTCTATTCTTTATCCTTGAATTTTTGGTTCGGTTCTTGAATGGTCTTGAGCTTGTATTCCTGTTATTTCACCAAAATTAACTCATTTTACATGTAATGAATCTGAAATGTCTCAAACACGCAAATCGCATAAAACTGCCCAGATAATGATAAATATAAACTAACAATGACTAATTAACAGCCTAGAATGTACAACATTTAGCTCCGATCAAGCCCCCAAACTTAGAAATTGCTAGTCCCTTAGCAATCAACTCATAAGGAGAACTTGTTCAAAATTTGTTATGATTGTGTTTTTTAACTAAATAAAAATTAATAAATTAACTAAACTATCTAAACCTTTTCTTTCTTAAAGGTGTACGATTACACTCTGCACGTGTAATAAGCCTTTTAAACCCATAGGCTACCCTAGTGGACGAGTGAAGTCTCGTGAGGGTTAAATGTACTACCATAAATTCTTTCATTCTTCATTCTCATATGTTCATGAACCTACATACTCATCAATTAAGCAATGATACAATTTTGAAAAGATAGAATACATACAAATTATTCCCACTCACTAATGAATAACAATTTTTTCAAATTAATCTTCACGTGCGGTCCCCGTAATAGTTAAATAAACTTGCTAATTTATACAACCAATCTAGTCAGTTCTTCCGTGTTTTTTATGAACTCACTATATGGTAGATCAATCTCCCTTCTTCTACTTTATTCATCAAGCTTCGCTATGATGAGAATTTTTTCACTCCTTCTCCTTCTTCTTTTTCTTTTCTTTTTTCATCATTTTTTTTTCTAAGCTTCGAACTTTCTAGCGAGGACTTTTATCCTAACCAACTAGGCTCGAGCTTCTTTTAAATTTTCATGCTCATTAGCCTTCTCCCATTTTGACGCGAACATCACTACTTTGTGGTAAGATGCCCGGTTACTCAGGTTGAAGAACTACTTTTTGCATATATATATATATCATTTTTTCCTCTTATTCTTTTTATTTCATCCTACCACTCCCCTTTTGTTTCTCATCATAGTTTCAAAGCTATTTGCTTTTCAACTACATAGTCAAAGATCAACCAATCTTTCCATAGAGATCACGTGCAAGTGCTTATAGGTCAAAATCATCATTTTCAGTTTCAATTTCACTCATTCATTCACCTATGTAGATCACAACTTTAAATTAATTCAATCAAATCATTACTTTATCACGAGCGGGATAATTTCATAACAAACTACTTCAATATTCATAAACACATACATAATCAACTCGTAATTCAACTCAATCACATATTTTCAATGAAGACCTTAATAATTTTTTTAATTTTACATTTTTATAATAACTTAGTAACTATTTCTCCCCCCCCCCCCCTCCCCAAAACTTAAATCGAACCATGTCTTCATGGTTAACATGTAGAAAAATAAAAGAGATAGAAATAGTTATCGACTTACTGAATAACTTATGGAATTGTCTTCATATTTACGCAGTATCTCCCCCCAAACTTGATTTGTACAATCTACTTAAAGGATGAAAAACATGTATACCCAAGATCATATCAAGTGAAGAGAAATAATAACATAATTCCAATATTACAAGTATGGAAAATAAAGAATTATTAAAGGGAATGGTAAATTTTATTAATAAAACACTCATGAATTGGCCTTAGTGGCCTACAATCCTACTAAATTAAATTGGAAAGACATGAAAAATAAATGACATAAAAAGTAAGATAGAACCAATCATATACGGATTTGGTGAAAAATAAACAACTAAACTAGAAAATTATAAAATTTCCGAAAGAAATAACCTTAATCCATTCGCTATACTACGAATTTTCCTATATTCCAATTCTAGCCACTTTTTATTGTATTCTCCTCATGCTCCGTTTCAGCCTCATTCTCTACTTCAAATAGGTATTGTTGGAAATTCTACCACCGACTCATCTCATCATATCCAAAGGTGTTCAAGAATTTTCAATGGTCGTAGTCTTTTACAAGCAAGACGTTCGCTCCCTCTGGTAGTTTAAACTCATCCCTCAATTGAAATGATATCATAACTTGTATTAAAAACGAGAATGGTAACTTCCATTCTTTCACCCACTCATACGGTGTCGGAAGTAGGGATTTTCAATGCCCCACCATGTGTTCATAAATCATCGAAGGAACATTAAGCCAATACTTTGTCTTAAAGCGATAAATAGCATCCACAAGTTCATAACCGCATTGATGTTTCAGTTCTAGGTATACATTCTCAAAGAATGCACATTAACACTTGATCTTGCGGTTTTCAAGAGGATATTCCACAGGGTTGAATGAAAAGAACAAGCACTCTACTACTACTTTTTCTCCCTAGAATATGCCTTGTGAATTGTGAAAGAATGAATAGTAGAGGCCTGTATTTATAGAACTAAAATCCCTGTCCTCAATAGGAGACGAATAATCAGAAAAGGAATAAAATTGAATAGGAAATGATCTTATTGAAAAGGAAAGTTTGATCAAGGAGGCAAAAACCTTCCTTTTTGAATGAAAAGGATTATTTAAGGAAATTTAGGGTCCTAAACCTAATTTGAAGTTAAATGTATCCTAAAATACTATTAAAGTGTTAATACACGTGGTCAATGGCCTAAAGTTTAAGAATTCTCGGAATTGAAAGTCAAAATCCCAAAGTAAGCAGGAAAACATAATGTCGAGATCTCAAGATTATAGCCGAGATCTCAAGAATACTAAAAATCTTTAGATGTGAGTATTTTGAATTTTGTCGCTTTCTTTCGATTTCCGCTACTTGGAATAGTTGAACATTGTCTAAATTGACACTAATGTGCATCCTAATCATGACTCTAAGTTATCGTGATGATTTTTTCCGTTGTTCCTAACGTCCTTAAGTTAAAACTACGTTTAAATTTTAAACTTCTTTCCCCCAAATTAAAGTTAAGCATGTCTGTAAATGAGCACATAAATTAAGAATAGAGCACAATAATGTCAAATTCACATACGCATAATGTATGAAAAATATTTTCATATAATAACAAGTTTTAGTACACCGAGTGAGAGTTTAAAAGTAAAAATAAAAATAAGGCAAAAATACAAAACACGGATCATAGCACGACCCTATGTAATATCTAGAAGTAAAAATCAAAGCCGGCGTGTGATCAGGGTAAGTACTAATCTAGGAGGTAGGTGACAGAGGTGGTGGCGGAACATCAGAGGTATAGAGCTCGAGCGTAATTGTGGTGACCTATGTGGGCGGGTGTGCCGTGGGTGGGTACAAGTGGCACTGACAGGCTACCACACTAAGTGAGCTACAAGTGAACAATCCCACATCGCCTAGGTAAGGAAATGCTAGTGCTATATGTGAGTTTCATACCTTTCTATGACACGACGCATTTTAAAACCATGATGGCTAAGAACCCACCAGAACTCCATAGTTAAGCGTCCTTTATGTGGAGTAGTCCCAGCATGGGTGAGCCAAAAGTGAACAATATTGTGTCTTGATTTGTTGGGGGCTATTACAAATGTTATCAAAGCCTGACCCAGCCGGAAGTGTGCCAACGGGGACATTGGGCCTCCTAGGGGGTGAATTGTGGTGACCTATGTGGGTGGGTACAGGCTACCACACTGGATGAGCTACAGTTGCACAATCCCTCATCACCTGGGTAAGGAAAGGCTAGTGCTATATGTGAGTTTCATATTCTTCTATGAAATGACGCATTTTAAAACTGTGATAGCTGCGAACCCACCAAAACTCCACAAGTAAGCATGCTTGATGTGGAGTAGTACCAGGATGGGTGACCCCCTAGGAAGTTTCTGGTTCGGGTGAGCCAAAAGTGGACAATATTGTGTCTGGATTGGGAAGGGGTGTTATAGTAATATTGCCATAATGTCCTAAAGTCCTCGGGCCACCTCTGCATGAAACTCAGCCTGCTCAGCCTTGATCGCTGCTGTCACGCCCCGATATCCCTGAGACTCCAATCTGGAGAATCAGCGAATACCAAGGTATGACGTCATCGAAAAAGACAATCAAGATTAACGACAACACCGAACTACATGGAATAAGAATGAAAAAGAAGTATTCCATGTCACCTGAGTGATAAAAACTCAGTAAAGAAATTCTAACGAAAATCTGGCAAAGTTCCGTTTGTAATTGGAACATCCGGACAACTCAAATTCAACACAATAGCACAACCTGCCTAGAATAACAAGAATAAAAGCAACGGCACGTAGCCCAACATTCCAGAAACCTACTAGGGTCGAGGTAGTGGAAAAGAACACCAATACCTCTCCGAAACCCTTTTAGAAATCAATAGAGCCCCAAATGCTCAAATAAAAATAGAAAGAAAATCATTTGGTGATGCCGAAAAAGTATAAAAGCACCCCAAAACAACAAATACCGACTGAGCCACCAAGCTCAAATAAGAATACATAAAATTAAATGGTAGGGCCGAACAAATACAATGGCACCCCAAAATAATTAATACATGAACTGAAAATACAACATAAGGGAATTTGCCAACAACCTGGCTCCCAAGAGAATAAAAGAATAATAAATATGATTATGGAAGGAGGAATGAATCTACCGTCCCAAATACCACGTACCATCGCCGCCGTACGCGTCGTGCTGCATCCACCTGCAAACCTGAAAATGTTGTGTGGGGGGTGAGCAAAAAACCACGCACTCACCATAATATCAAAACATCACACTCATAGCCGTCTAGAAAATGCTAACCATCTCGTGTGCATGCATCTATCCTAGGTCAAGCTATCGTCTCCCATGGCACCCCCGCTAATCCGAGACACCCAACAATAACCTCACAACTAATCTCAAAACTACTCAAGAGTCGTAAAACAACACAGATCATAAGATATATCTACCACTTGTATATACGCATGTCGAATCAACATATATATATATACATATATATACATAAAGTCCCGTAAACAGCTAATCCTAGCACCTGGTGTATAAAGGCACCCAGTCGAATACACACTCTCGTCTAGGGATACAACCAGAACTAACTATCTATTATACCGTACACTGAGCACGCCACCCAAGATTCTTAGGAGGTAAGATCACTCATTAGGATTACCAGATGGGAAAACCATAATCATGTCCACAAAATAAATTCATAATTCTTACACATCACCTCTATCAGATCATACCTGGAGAGTCTCACTCTCGCAATTTCTATCCTCAATACAGTCCAATGGTATCCTCAATACAAGTTCTTTTTGTTTACAATAATTCGTGAACTAATCCATTCACCCCAAAGAAATACACAAGGAAATATATTATTATCACCACACTGGATTCGGTAACCAACCAAACTATCTCTAACTCACACTGCCTATCGAGACACTAAAAAAGGTACAGATCAACAAGGTCACCTCTAACTCATACCGCCTATCGAGGCGCAAGAAAGGGTTACTGGAGTCATTTAGTCCCAAACAGATGCCATGGCCCTCGGATTTTTAAAGAAAAATGTTGAACCCCGAAGGATTCAACCGGTTTTTAAAGAAAAAGTTAGGGCCCGGTCAAATCATATTTGGTTCCAATGCCTCCTAACCCAGCCAAACACTAGGAATTGCACTATGTGCGCTTAACTTAATCTCACTTCTCTTACCCGGGAAGATCCACAGACAAACACAAATGATCATATTTCTTACCTTAAGGAATGAAACCTCAGAAATACATGCTCGGGTTAAAACCCAAGAAACAATAACACAGGGAAAAGAACTACTAGAGTTCAACCGAATATCACCTCAAAGTCACATTCAAACTCATTTCGAAACAGGTTCTAAGACCTTCAACTTAATATAGGAACTTATAAACAAATCCTCAAGGGTTACCAAACCAACACCGGGATTCAAGTGTTTCTCGGAACAACTAGGAAGAATCTGAAACAATCAACTCTAAACAACTCTCTCCACTACCAAAGTGGTCTAATAATCATCCAGTGATAGCCCTAATCACCCATCACAAAGGCCTATTGTGGCCAAAGGCACAACCACAACCAAGTCTCAATATACAACTAGCCAACTCAACTCAACTCCAATCCAAGGGGGAAACAATTAATTATCTAAACCTCTTTTCATCTATATCCACGTAACCACCTAGAACACATGCCAACCATGGCTTTACTAATCCAGGTTTTTAACAATCATTACATTTCCTTTCCTTTAGATTTTAAAATCATTAACTTTTATTCACATTGAGTTAATTACCACCATTTTTAATAAATTTACAAATACCATCAGCTCAATAACAGCCAATACTAACCGAATAAAAGATCAATACATAATCATATAAATGAAAGAAAACTCAATGTGAATGTTATGCAATGCCAATGCCAACAACACCTGATCTAACATGGGACAACCGGGCATAATGTCGCCAAAGTAACACAACCATGAGGATCATATCAACTCGTGAGAAAAACATACCGTGTTCGGATCACATCCTCCCACGCCTCCCTGTTCCCGGATTACTAGTCCGCCGGTAGCGATACACCGCCTGGCCAGTTGTTGCGACGACCCGAACGACTCAATAAAATATGTACGTGAATGAGACATGAAACCACACCCAATGCAATATCAATGCTCATGGTGTATGAAATATGTACATCATGCCTCAACAGTGAGTCAATAACCGAAATATAACATTTATCAATTGACAAGTATATGTCCCACACTTCGTTTTTATACAATCAATCCACGATATACAATCATTTCCATTTTTAAAAACATGCTTTATAATTTAATTATAATAACAAATCACCTCAATTTATCTCAAAATCATCCGGTTTTCCAATCTCCCGACAATAATAATTCTTATAAACTCGCATGCTTTTAATTTAATTTACAGTAATTAATTTCAAACTATTCCACCTCAAGGACAATTTAATTCGCAATTTAACTTTATCATATTTCACGGGAAAAATAAACTAGAAAGGGAACTAAAGCTGTGTCTAAATTTTAACGTCCCTCGTTCTCGTAAATCCCCTATCTTATTTTCAATTTCGATAAAATATAAATAGCAGGGGATAATTTATTCATCGGCTCTACATCCCTCAATATCCATTATGTCCGTACTGTAACTCAATTTCAATCATATAATTCGACACAATCCTACTTTAAGTCCAGGGGTACTAAACCACCTATTTTAATCCAATTTAAAATAGGATTTAATTTCTTAAAAATTCTCAGGGAATTAATTTATTTAATTTCCCAGGAAATTTCTATTCCCGACCTCATTTATTCGGTTATGAGTATTTTGTGAATTTTATAAAATCCTTAAATTCTATTTATCGCCTAGGAATTTTAATTACATGTTTTCATTATCCATAAACATACAACAGGGCAACTTAGCATTTTCTACGCACTATTAGTGAGTGCTAGATAAATATATATATATAAAAATATATATATAAAATTCCCCACCTAATTTACGTTTACCGAATAGCTCGAAACAGCACAGTATCGGCACCCGAATATGAAGCCCGCCGACCAAAATCCTCCGAAAACTATTTCGAATATATCAAAATGTCCATCTCAACAACCTATACGATATATACGAAGCTCATTAGCAATAGGTTAATTAATTTGGGTAAATCTAAAATAACCCAAACGAAATCTATAACCTATCAATACGATTTCCGGGCAAACCATTCAACATAAATTCACGAAATTAAAGTATAATGAATACTACGTAGGTACGAAGCTACTCACCGAAAATCGGCTCAAACCGATCACCGGAAGGTCGCCGAAAAAGTAGCCGAAGCTCCGGCCGGACTCCCCTGTCGCGCGGACAGCACCACCCCTGCGCGAACCAGTCGTGATCAGTACCCAACTCCGACTCACCTCCTCTGCACCCAGCCATCGCTGCTAGTCGTCACCTGGGCCTCCGCTCCTCACCGGCGACACCCAACACCACCAGTTCGCAAGTTCAGCTGCGTCCTGGCAACCAATCGGTTCTCTTTCTTTCTTCGACAACCCATCTCTCTCTCTCTCTCCCACGATCGGCAACCAAAAGAAGATGATTATGGAGAAGGATATGTCGCTGAGAGAGAAGGAGAAGCAGTTGGTCTGTGCGTGAGGGAGAGGACGAGGAAACTTCGAGAATCAATGTCTGTCACATAAACTGATTCATATACATATTCATATTTTAGGCAAATTGCAAATGTGACTCTCTCTTTCTCCATAATTGCATTATGGCCCCATATAATTCTCTTATATATACATACATATGTCTAAATTACACTAACAACTCTCCAATTTTTCATAATTGCACGAGTGACTTTGCCATTTTTCATAATTACTAAAATGACTTTCCAATTCCCATATTTACATGTGTGACTCTCATGTCTTGCCAATTCACACTTTAATCCCCAAGACATATATTATCTCTCTCTCTCTATATATATATCCATTTTCCATTAATATATATATATATATATATATATATAATTGCCCAATTTGATTAATAACAAATAAATAATTATTATTGCATAAATAAAATAAGTCTCGTAAAATATATCGGGGATACTCAAATAATTTCACGTGAGCCCATAAAATTCACCGGACTCCAAATAAATAATATAGGCCAAAATAAAACTATGGGGCACAAATTTATCCACCAATTAAATCACCGAAAATCCCACGGTACTTTGAATAACTAATAAAGTTCGGAATAAATAATTCAGCTATATAGTCGGATATAAACTAAAATAATTTCCGAATCGACTCGCAACGTATCTCGCGCGAACTCGAAAAATAAACGGGACACCCGATAATCCCAAAATATATCGGAAGCCTCCAAATAATAACACATGAACCCGTAAGTCCACAGGACGCCAATCAAATAATATAAGCCCGAATAAATACTCCGGGTTACGAAACCAATCACCAAAACCCCGAATAAAGTCTGAACTCACCGAAACTCCTAAAATCATTGGTCGTAGCCCAGTCAAAGCACTAAACTCTATCGTTGAAACTAAACCACGTAGCCCCTAACAATAAAGCCCACGAACCAAACGGATCCTCAATAATTCTGATTTAAATCGTAACACCGAATAAATAAAGTAAACTAAAATAAATGGTCCGGGGTGTGAAACCCAACCACAGAACATTGGGTACATATAAGATCCATCGAATAACTACAAATAACTAGGGCGCAAAAAGAATCCAAAATAATAATCAAATACAGCTACATCAACACGTAGAAGCACTTAGAAACACGGAGAAATAATCACACCAAACAAACAAAACACGTAAGTACAAATACATAGCACGTCAGCTAAACAAGGCATGTAATAACCCCATAACTAGGGGAAACAAAAAGGTCAAACCCCTAAAGCACTAACTACCGAACTCAAATCACTGAGTCGAAGCCCTAAGCGTCAAACGTCGAAGCAAATCCATTTAGTCGATAACACTAACTGTCAATCATCACAACTCAATCATGTAGTCGATAATAAGAACACACGTAAACGTTTAAATAGGTCCGAAACCCTACCATCACGTCAAGTCACGTAATGACCACAGAAGTCCACGAAGAGAAATCGCAACGCCGTCCAGTCGAGTGTAGACGTAAACGCGAAAAATTTACTCATAAATTACACAGAGTAACCATGACGTCATGAACAAGTGACGTCATCACCGAAAATAAATCGGGAATAATTCAGAAAAAGGGAAAATGAAACGGGGTGTTACAGCTGCTCTGTCACGCACCAGCTGCTACTGAGTCTCGTCCAGCTGAGCCTAACGAGCCATAACTGCATCATATACGCCCAAGTCAAAGTAATAATATCATCATCGTGCTGGGTAGCGTCTGGCATCGCTATGTCAGTCGCCTCATCGTCCTCCTCCCCCTCAGCTGCTACTCCGACCTCTCCCTCAACCTTTCTAGTCTTTCATGCAGCCTCCTCCTCTACCTCCTCATCAACAATAGCCCCACCTTGCGAGCTGATCATAAGTCTGCCATAACCACGACTAAATGTCTCCAGGCGTAAGGTCGATGTGATGTCTCGGTGTATTAACCCCTCAAGAAGCTGAATGTCGAGCTGGATGATAATTTGAGTAATGAGTGCAGGAAATGGCAATCTTCAGTTCGAGATATCCGTACAAGTTTATCGAGATCTCGGTAATTCATCCGAATTTTCCTAGAATTTGAGATCTTGCGAGAACTCGAACTTCCTTGAAATTTCTTCTAATTTCTATATCTTGATCTTTCTAAGGGAGTTCAATAGCGTGATGTTTCTTATATTACATAGTCTCTAAATATGATCCAAATTGTTGGGTTAGTGTGAAAACATGTCAATTAATAAATCTAGCGTCTCCTACTCCTATTTTCTTAAATTATACAAACTTGAGCTAAATAAAAATAAAAAAACTCTTCTTCTACGTACATAGGCAAGAAGAAACAAACTTTCTTGTCTGGTGCCACTATTTAATGTCGTCGGCCCGACGTTCGTATTTTCATTTAATTCGGTTCATATATGGGATCTATCAAATTGATAGATTTCAAGTCTCCTGGTTTAGGATTAAATTCCATGCCATGTTTTAACCTATGATCATTTACTTTAAATCGATTGCCTTTTTTTGGATCTTTCAGTTCTACTGCTCCGTGGGGGTAAAATGTTATAACGTCATATGGTTCGACCCATCGCAATCAGAGCTTACCATAACGTATCTCCTCAAGCTTGTTGTGAATAATAGCGGATCTTTCTAGGTATAAAACGTGATATCAATAATGCTTATACTAAGTACATGTTCATCTAGAAGTTATCCTTAAGAGGAGTCCGTCCATTAAAGACTCTGCTATGATCCATGACAAACGGTCGGTTACTATGTTTGACTAATAAATGTGTCCTGAACTAAATTCTAGAAATTAAAAAGGCATGAAGATAAACAATCCGCAAAAATAAAAATCACAAAGCATACAAAAGTAACAGAATTAAATAATATATAGTTCTGGTTTCTAGGTGCCAATGTTTACTATCTTTGGCATGACCATATCACAAAATGGTCTATCTAACGCCCTTCCTCTCCGCCACGCTTCCACCAATCATCAGAGCAAGTGTGGGACATAAGTCGGTCAACAGTGCCCATTGGATATTTAGTAATGATCATGACATCAAGCAAATAATAATCATCATATAACTTTCCTCCTTTATCATGCTCTACGTTCATCCCATGTTTAGTGCCTGTATCGAATAATTTTTTCATCAACGAATAAGGTAATGGGTCCTTTTTTACCGCATCAATCCTATTAATCACTTAGTATTCATCCCCTCATTGTTCATCATCGTGGCACGACTTATCAAGACTTTGGGGAAATGGCGTTTTAGTTTCGTTTGGTGTCTGGACCGGCTATTGTGGTAAGGGAATGGTTTGTGCACACTCTTCTTGTAGAATTTCATTCTCAGGTTCAAAGCTTTCCTTTGTTTAATTGTAATCATCCTCATCGTCTTCATAGATCAGATAGGATGGACTAATTTCCTATTTAGAATCACTAATGAACACTAATTCAATTATTTTCTCGCCTTGTGAATCCACTACCATTTGACTTGGCAATTCATCTTCTGTCATACTTAAAGTATTAGCTAGTTGCCCTATGTGGGTTTCTAACTTAGCCAAGGATTGCGAATAAGAATGAAGTAATTGCGTTTCGGCTTCTAAATTACTAAAGGTAGCTAAGATTTGATCTTCAAAATAGCTTGATTGTGGAGTTGGACTGGAATTTTGATTAAATTCTTGATATTGAGGTTGCTCGAAATCATAAGAGTAAAATTCCTAAGTGTCTAGTGGAAAGTATGAATTGTCTAAATTATATGTGATCTCCTCACAATTGCGGGTGGTCGCTTCGTTATTGCTTAAGGATGCCAAGACTTTATTTTCAAAAGTCAATGGTCCTGAGACCAGCGTGGATTTGACTATTCAAGTTGGAATTGACTAGATGGTTGAGCATAATAGCCTTGATTATACGACTGAAAACCTAGTCCGTGATCGAAATATCATGAATCTTCATTGAAACTTTGATATAGATTTCCCATACTCGGTTGTTGGTACGGAAAATTGGATGGTCTATCCAACTCGGATTGCATGAATCATAATATGAATTATTAACCGAATTGGAATAGGCATTATACATTTTTTAGTTTTTTTTTCAATAAATAAAATAAAATGAAATAGAAATTAAACAAGAAAGGTAAAACAAAGATTGTGCAATAATTTTAGATACACTAAAACTCATAAATGGTCTAGCAAAGCAATCGTCACGACCTCTCTGGTTCTCCTTTCGCTTATTCCGGTATACCTCATAATAACACACAATTCAACTTTAAAAAGAAGAAAATAAAAATAAAGCAGATAAATAATTCAATTATAATAATTTTCTAGAGTATAAAATATCCATTAGTCCCCAGTAACGGTGCCAAAAACCTTGATCGGCTAACGAGGGTAGCAAAAATAATGATTAATAATGTGTCCTAGATATAACCTAGTTTTACTTATTACAGGTGCACGAATCGTATTATAGAACAATATACTTAGAATAGGGTTATCGAATCCACGAGACTAAGTCGTATTTTATACTTTATTGAATTACTATGGTTGAATTATGAGGTAATATTTTGTTTGTTTTGTTTCCTATAACTAACTTGACAAATAATTAAAATAACTAATTAAAATTGATGCGAGTTGGGACAAATTTGGGTGGTAATGATAGTATCAGGGACCCACAAGTCAGGATGCAAAGCCCTTTTGCCAATCACCCTATCTTTTTTTCCCACAACCACCTTCTGACAAATTGTGGCAAGCATTGTCCGGTAGAGAAACTAAGAATGGGAATGACATGGGATCATACTTGTTATGAAGATGTTCAGGACAGCCATATGGAATTCCCCATGCACGAGAAATTGTTTCAACTGTGATATAGAGAGCATGCACTTCAGAACCCAACCATATTCTAAGAATAAGATCATCACCCTCATACCAGTATGCCATATTATGATTGAATTCCTTCAAAATCCTTGGATAAATGACTATGGATGTCGGTTCCTCCAATTTGGCTAACCCTCTATCTCCTAAAAGCTCAACTCCAATTTGCACGTGAGGGTTGGTCATTACTTCATCCAAGAATTCAATTGTGCATCTACAAGGGTTTTACTAGCGTAGTAGATTACGTAAGGCAACTTGTCTTTTCTCTGTCCTAAAACAGCTCCTACTGCATAATCAGATGTATTGCACATTAACTCAAATGGTAAAGACCAATCTGGTGCTTTCATAATTGGGGCTGAAGAGAGTAAATTATGCAATTTCTCAAAATCTTCTACACTCTTTATCAAAGAAAAACTCTACATCTTTGGCTAATAAGTTGCACAATGGTCGGGATATTTTGGTAAAATCTTTAATAAATCTTTTGTAAAATCCGGCGTGACCTAGGAATGATCTAATCTACTTAAAAGATTTCGGAGGAGGTAAATTAAATATAAGTTTAACTCTAGTCTTATCCACCTCTATACCCCGTTTAGAAATTATATGACCTACGACTATACCCTCTTGAACCATAAAATGACTCTTTTTCCAACTTACATCTTTGAAGGAAAAATGCTAAATGGTTTAAACAATCTTCAAAAGTATTTCCGAATACTGAAAAATCATCCATGAATACTTCCAGGAACTTTTCTACCATATCCGAAAAGATTGATAACATGCATCTCTGAAACATTACCGACACATTGCATAGACCGAATGACATTTGTCTATATGCAAACGTACCATAAAGACAAGTGAAAGTGGTATTCTCTTGATCCGCTTGATCAATTGCTACTTGATTATAGCCGGAATAACCATCTAAAAATTAATAATAACTTTGTCTAGCTAAACATTCTAGGATTTGATCAATGAATGGCAATGTAAAATGATCCTTCATGGTATGTGAGTTTAGCTCTCTATATTCAATGCAAATGCGCCACCCAGTGGTGGTTCGCTAAGGAATTAACTCACCTTTTGAGTTAGGCACGACTGTGATACCGGATTTCTTTGGTACCACCTAAGTTGGACTGACCCATGAATTGTCTGAGATGGGGTATATTACACCTGCATCCAATAACTTTACTACTTCACTTTTCACCACTTCCGTTATATTAGGGTTCAATCGATGTTGCATCTCACAAGATGGTTTTGCATTTTCCTCTAGATGTGCATACAAATTAAGGGGTTAATTTTCTTCAAATCAACTACACTCCACCCAATAGCTTCCTTATGGTCAGATAAGACTTTTATGAGATCACTTTCTTGATCCTTAGTTAGATAAGATGAGATAATCAAAGGAAGGGTGTTATTTGGACTTAAGAAAACATACTTAAATTGCATAGGGAATTCTTTCAGTTCTAACTTAGGTGAAGATACCAGTGAAGGTATTGGTGGTGTACTTGCAATAGTAGGTAAAGGCTCACATGGTGTTTTCCATGGTTCAACGTATAGAGCGGCTTCTATAGCAGCGATATCCGCAAGATTGGCTTGATTTGTTCATATCAATTTTTGAGAAGTCTTCAATATTCACTCTAGTCAAAACTTTCTCCAGCTCATCCATTATTAAAATGTCTTCTACCACCTCTTCCACTAATTCTTCGATTTCATCTATATTGAAGCATTCTATAGTATCTGGAAGTTGGTGGTTTTCATTAAACACATTCAATCTCAGGTTCATGTTTCCAAAGGACATATCCATAACCTCAGTTCTACAGTTAATGCAAGCATTACTAGTTGCTAAGAATGGTCTTCCTAAGATTATGAGTATGTGTTTCTTTGGATTATGGACAGGTTCCGTATCTAAAATTATAAAATCAACAGGAAAATACAACTTGTTTACTTGAACTATCACATCTTCATCTATTCCTCTTGGTTGCTTAATTGATTTGTCTGTTAGTTAAAGCACAATCGTCGTGAGATTTAATTATCCCAACCTTAACAACTTATAAACCGAATATGGAAGCAAATTAACATTCTCACTTAAATCAATGAGAGCTCTACTAATCTCTTGGTTTCCTATTACGCATGAAATAATGGGTGTTCCAGGATCCTTAAATTTTGGTGGAGTGTCACTCAATTGAAGTGAACTCACTTGTTCAGTTAACATTATCTTCTTTGGGACCTTTGTTCTCCCACAGGTTCAACTCTAGCTCCGGATATCGGCATCGGCCTCTGCCGAAGAGTATCATCACCCTTCAACCTGACCATCTATTTTGCCATATAAACGGACGATAAATAACAGGTATATAGACATCTGTCTCATCCTTTGCGATATCCACCCCAGCATCCCCAATATGTCTCATCACCAAGGTCAAAAATATCACCTGAAACCCTTGGCGCTCAATAATACTAGCGTCCAACATCTCTGAATAGGCCTTGAACATGTTAGACCATATAATTTGTAGGAAAAATATCCAGTATCCAAACTTAAAGGCATACAATGCCTGCACAAACTAACCACGTCTCTGATTGATGTGCTTATGTGGATGAATCTGAGAATGAATCACAATGTCCAAAAACCACAGTTTTGGGTGATAATCCATCTTTTTCGTGCAGTTCTGGTGATTGTCCACATAATGTCCCTCACACTGATCTCTGATCACGTCCCATAACTCTGGAAAAGGCTTAGGAAACAGGGAAAATGAGCCACCAACTCCGGTGGACACTCGTGAGGAATCCCCCCATGCTTCCGTAATAGTCTCGGGAGTAATCATGAATCGGTAACCTCGCACCTCTATCCTCATCCACCACACTTCTCTTTAATGTATCATATTAATCCAGAACTCGCGAAGTAAGTCTGGGCATACCATCTCAGCTGGCGGTGTCAAAATAGGCTCCAATCGTCTATCTCAAAGACATTGAATCCCCCACACAGGAACCATCACATCGTCAAACTTTGTTGCCATATATGTCCACTCAATAGCATAACCTTTATCCAAGGTTCTATCCACTAGCTCCTCAACTGTAACAGTAGTATCAGTTGGCGTTATGACATGCAACGATCCCAAAGAGGAATGTGTCGGCGACTGTACAGGCTGTGACACAGTACGGGTATTTAAGGATGCTACCTTTGTATCAGAGTCCTCAGATAAAGAAGATGACGACACCTGACGTCTATGATGAGCCGGAACACTCGTAATACCCTCTAAACAGGACGACTCATAGTGATATAAAGGCTTAGGTTCGAGTTAGGGGAACTTCGTCTCCTCCAAAACATACCTACTCCACCCATTTATTTTGTACAAGATATATCGACGAACACCTTGTTATGTCCCACATCACCCGGGTATAGGTCTAGGGATGTGCTTATATGTGCAGTGTTGTCTCCAATTGGTATAAGGCCTTTTGGCATGAGCCCAAGAACAAAACCGTGCAGGCGGGGCCCAAAACAAATAATATGGTACCAAGTGTTGGAGCGGGGTGTTACAATTGGTATCAGGGCCAGAACCAAATCGGAATTAAGTGTGGGAGCATGCACAAGCCCGTGGGTAACACCAGCGAGGACGCTGGGTCCTAAGAGGGGGTGATTGTGATGTCTCACATCGTCTGGGTATAGGTATGGGGATGTGCTTATATGTCAAGTGTTGTCTCCAATTGGTATGTGGCCTTTTGGGCAGGAGCTAAGAATAAAACCATACGGGCTGGGCCTAAAGCAGACAATAAGGTACCAAGTGTTGGAGTAGGGTAACAACACACCTATAGTGCAAAATTCGAGAAAAAAATTAGAAACCTATACGGAACCAAATTGGAACGAAAACCACTTCTAAAATAATCTAATACGACATTTAAACAAACCCCTAAACTTAAATCACGCATTGAAATAAAAAACTCAACCCATTGTCAAAACTTTTATTCAAAAATCTCAAGAACGAATCGAAACGTGATTTAAATTGGATTTGTATGTCAATATTAGTTTAGAATGATTAAATAAGGAAGGAAAAACACAAACTTGAGAGAAAATCTTACCAAATCGAAGATGAAATTAGTTTTTCCCAAATTTTCACTTTCGAACCTTCTTTGGTTCTTCACATGAATCCGGAAGATTAAAGCACAGATTGGACGAAAAAAGATGATGAAACGATGAGGAATTGGACTAGGGTACGAATGGAAATGGTAAATGGTGAGAGAGTTTTTGGTGTGTGGAATGAGAAAAAGAGAGAAAGAGGCTCGGTTTTAAAATAAAGCTGCGACGGTTCTGTTCCGAGTACGCAGGGAGTACTACGCATATGTGTAGCTGCCTAGCTAGCTAGGGCATGTGAGTACCCTACACCCCTTAAAGTATTTTTCTTCTTCTTCATTTGTCTTCACTTGTGAACACTTCTCCATCTCAAGGCCCACTTTTTTCCTCGAAACCACCTCGAATCTGTGGCCATTCCACCACATCTCCAACGAGAAATAACTTATAATTTACGACTTAATCTTAACACTAACTAACTATTCTACTATACAACCGCAGGTTAGAAACTAATTTTCATCATCTTGGACCAATGTTTAATGTCGTTGGAGCGATGTTGCCAATTTTACTGATTCAAAATCATATTCGTGTGTCGGATTGATCAAATTGATTGATTCCACAACACCCATTGCTGGTCTAATTTCCACTCAATGCTTCAACCTTTGACCATTCACCGTGAATTGTTTCTCTGTATCTGGATCATCGAGCTCTATTACTCCGTGGGGGTAACCCTTTGTAACCTCAAAAGGTCCATCCCATCTTGATTGGAGCTTACTAGGAAACAGCTTCAGCCTCGAATTAAACAACCACACTTTTTGACCAGGCTCAAAAGACTTCTTCCGAATACGCTTATCCTAAAATGCCTTAGTCCGATCCTTGTAAAGCCGAGTGTTCTCACACGCATCATTACGCAACTCTTCAAGCTCATTAAGTTGTGGTTTCTGGTTCGAGCTAGCTTTCTTCGAATCGATGTTCAGACATTTAATCACCCAATATGCTCTATGCTCTAATTCCACAAGGATATGACAAGCCTTACCATAAACAATCTGATACGGTGTCAAACCTATTAGCATTTTGTAAGCTGTTCTATATGCCCATAATGCATCATCTAAACGTCGAGACCGATCCGACCTTTAAGATCGGTCCACACTATTTTCGCTTAGATATTCTTAATCTCCCTATTTGAAACTTCTACCTGACCACTTGTTTGGGGATGATAAGGTGTCTCAATCTTATGAGTGATTCCCTACTTACAACACAAACTCCTAAGATATCGGTTGTCAAAGTGTTTTTCGCCATCACTAATTATAACTCGTGGCATACCAAATTTTGATAAAATATTGGTATGTATAAAATCAACCTCAACTTTATGGTCTGCATAAGCGGTAGCTATAACCTCGAACCATTTTTAAACATATATAGTTAACCCCAACAAGTATGCATTCCTTATTTCCTGACTTCGAAATAGCCCCATGAAGTCTATCCCACATACATCAAATAATTCTATAACTAGAATAGGGGTTAGTGGCATCACATCACGTCGCGAGATTGCTCCCAACTTTTGACATATATTACATGCTTTGCAATATTTATATGAATCTTTAAATATGGTAGGCCAATATTCAAGATACTTTTCACTTCACTCTCGGGAACACATTTTCATATGATTTGGTCAGGACAATATTTATATAGTTGCGGATTCTCCCAAATATAAAACTTAACTTGACTAAAGAATCGGTCCATGTCCTGCTTACACCAACCTTTTGGAATTTGACCCGTGGCCTTATAATTAACAATATCAGCATACCACGGTATCTGATCCACTAAATTAACACTGAACAAATGTTCATTCGGGAAAAAATCCTTAAGAGAAGCATTTTCCTTGGTAGTTTCCACAATAATCCTTAATAAATGGTCAGCCACCACATTCTCCATACCCTTTTTATCTTTAATCTCTAAATCAAACTCCTGTAATAACAAGATCCATCTTATAAGTCTAGGTTTGGAGTTTTTCTTTGTCAGCAAATGCCTTAGCGCTGCATGATCTGAATATATTACCACTTTGGTTTCTAATAAATATGATCTAAATTTTTCCAAGGCAAACACGACAACAAACAACTCTTTCTCAGTTATTGTATAATTTATTTAAGTGTCATTGAGAGTTTTACTAGTATAATATACCGCCTATGGTAACTTATCCTTCCTTTGTCCTAGCACTGCTCCTGTGGCGTAATCTAGAGCATCACACATTCACTCAAAAAGTAGAGACCAATCTGGTGGTTGCATACTTGGGCAGTAGAGAGTTGTGTATATAGCTTCTCAAAAGCCTGAAGACACTTTTCATCAAATACAAAGGGTGTATCTTTAGCCAATAAGTTCCACAACGGCCAGACAATCTTGCTAAAGTCCTTAATAAACCTTCTATAAAACCCGACATGGCCCAAAAAGGATCTAATCTGTTTAATAGACGTGGGAGGAGGCAAATTAGTAATGAGTTCAACTTTAGCTTTGTCTACCTCAATCTCTCTCTTAGAAATTACATGGCCTAGCACTAGACCCTCTTAATCTATAAAATGGCTCTTTTCCCAACTTAGGATCATATTTTTCTCTTTACATCTTTTAAGCACAAGTGGAAGATGTTTCAAGCAGTCCTCAAAATTAATTCTGAAGACCGAGAAATCATCTATGAAAACTTTTAAGAACTTTTCCACCATATCGGAGAATATGGACATCATATACATTTGGAATATGGATGACACATTACACAAACCAAAAGGCATTCTTTTATAAACAAATGTTCCATATGGAAATGTGAAAGTGGTTTTCTCTTTATCCTTAATATCAATCGCCACTTGGTTATAGCCGAAGTATCCATCTAAAAAGCAATAGTAATTCAGTCCAGCTAACCTTTCTAGGATTTGATCAATAAATGGCAACGTAAAATGATCTTTCCTAGTGTGTGAGTTTAGTTTTCGATAGTCAATACAAACACACCACCCCGTGGTGGTGTGTTAAGGAATTAACTTACCCTTTGAGTTAGGCACAAATGTGATACTTGATTTCTTTGGTACCACCTGTGTAGGACTCACCCATGTACTATTAGATATAGGGTATATAATCCTTGCATCTAGTAGCTTCACTAACTCATTCTTAAGCACCTCTTTCATGTTTGGTTTCAATCTCCGTTGCATTTCTTTTGATGGTTTTGATGTCTCCTTTAAATGTATGCAATGCATACAAATTGAAGGATCTATTCCTTTTAAATCAGTCACACTACACCCTATTACCTTACTATGCTCACCTAAGACCTTAATCAAACTTTCATCATGTTCTTTAGTTAGATATGATGATATGATTACAGGTAGAGCCTTTTTGGGCCCTAGAAAGATATATCTTATTTGTTTAGGAAATTCTTTTAGCTCTAGTGTAGGTAGAGATACTAGAGATGTAATTAGTGTTGTACTAGAATGTGTAGGAAGTGGCTCAATAGGCGCTTTCCATGGTTGAGTGTGTAGTGCAGCTTCTAATGCAACAACAGCTTCTTAATCCTCTTGATTTTGTTCAATCCAATCTTCAGATTCAAATTCCAACCTCACCCCAATTAACATGGCTTCAAACTCATCCTTTTGTAAAATTCGAGGTGAAACTTCCTACCATCTAATCAATGTCATCTATATTAAAGCACTCAACTAGTTCATGAATTTGATGATTGCTATCGAAGACATTCATTCTCAGCTCCATACTCCCAAAAGATAGATCCATAGCGCTTGTTCTACTGTTAATGCGCGCATTGGCCGTAGCAAAAAATGTTCTTCCTAATATGACAGGGATATGTTTTTTTTTTTGGATTGTGGACATGTTCTGTATCTAGAATCACAAAATCTAGTGGAAAATAGAACTTATCCACCTGAACGATGACATCCTCTAAAATTCCTCTTGGTTTTTTAATTGATCTATTAGCCAATTGATCACTATTGAGGTAGGGCTGAGCTATTCCAACCTTAGCTGTTGATAAATTGAATATGGTAGCAAATTAATACTCGCACCTAGGTCAAGAAGAGCTCTACCAGATTCTTTGTTACCGATGACATAAGAAATAGTGGGAGCACCTAGATCTTTACATTTTGATGGAGTATTACTTAGTAAGAGTGAACTTACTTGTTCAGTTAACATTATCTTCTTTGGAACCTTAGTTCTGCTTCTACGTTTTTGCGTATAAAGATCCTTCAGAAATTTAGCATAGGGTGGAATTTGAGCAATAACATCCAAGAAAGGTAAGTTAATCTTAACTTTTCTAAACGTCTTTAGCATCTTGTTCATCCTCCTCTTGAGGTTTATCTTCCTAACTTTCTTCTGTAGTCTTGCTCTTCTTCGCCCTCTCCTTAAACTATTCTTCAACCCTATTCTCTACTTCCCTACCACTCATTAAAGTCGTAACACCTTGGATTGTTTCATGATTGGATTCAGCAAATGTTCCTAGCTCCATTACTTGCTTACTTTTTTGGATTAGTCATCGGTTGACTAGGCAATCTTCATTCCTCACACCTATTTATTACATTTTCTAGTTGCTCAACTCGAGTTTCTAACATAGTAATGGATTGGGAATGAGAGTTTCGCAATTGGATGGCCGCCTGAAAATTACTTGATTGATTTTTAACTCATCATTTCATCCTCAAAACCAGGTGGTCTTTGTAGTGTATTTTGATTTCGATATTGGGGCTGATTTTGGGTATAAGGACGATATGCTTGACTATTGGATTGAAAATTATGATTATTGAATGATGGTTGATTTTGAAACTCTTAGGTGGATTTCCAGCATTCTAGGATCAGTAAGATAAATTTGGATGATTACGCCAACCCGGATTATATGTATTAGAATAAGGACTATTGTTTGGGTTAGTATAGGATGCATTCACATCAAAGGAAACCATCTCATTTCCTTGATAATCTAGGTTAGAGGAGCCAAGTTCTATTGATAAGACTTCCCTAGGAGCTGCTTGAGTTAGAATGATGAATTTATCGAGCTTCTAACTTAATGCCGTTACTTGAGCTTTCACATCATTATCCCTATTGATTTCATATAAACCTTATCATTTCTTAAGGACTCCGCCCAATCTAGCTCTCATTTCAAATTCATATTGAAGCAAATTCTCACTCACAGAGTCAAACAGTTTCCAACTTTCATCTACCAGTTTAAGTGTAAACTGACCTCCTACTGCTGCATCTATTAGTTTTTTATGTGTCTCACTAAATCCTAAATAGAAATTACGCGCTAAGTGATGCTTAGTGAACCTGTGATTGGGACACTTCCTCAAAGCTTCATTAAATCTCTGCCACGCATCTTGAAATTGTTCACCAGGTAATTTTCTGAAGTATGTAATTGCATGTTGCACTTCCTGGGTTTTACCTATTGGAAAATATTTTAGCAAAAATTCGGCTTTTAGGGTATTGCAATTTATTTTAACTATCCTATCTAGGTTAATATAACATTGTTTTTCTTTTTCTTTCAAAGAATAGGGAAATAGACACGCATGCAACGAGTTGGGGTTCAAATTTTGAATCTTAGTTATGGAGCTTATTTCTATGAATTTGTTAACATGCTGATATGGATCTTAATCCTTAAGTCCATAGAACTTTGGTAACATGTTAAGAATACTCGCTTTGATCTCATAGTACGTCACTCTAGCGTCATCAGAAAGTTACAATTCTGCAGGTGATTCGAAGTTAGAGGGTGCGTAATAATCCTTGAAGGATGATCATGGTTGTTGCCGAGCTTATGTGTTAGCATCGACCATCTCGTCGAATTCTAACTTTAATCTAAGATCTTTTAATTTCTCAGCCATAAGATTTCTATGAAGGGTTCTTTCGATTTCGGAATCAAAGAAAACTAGTTCATCCATTAACGATAACAAACCACTCATGCACAAAGTCGATTGTTTTTTTAGAATAAAAATAACTACTAATGGAACTAAACTAGTTTAACTAATGAATAAAATAAAGTAAAGCTAAAATTATGCGTAAAATCCAACTACACTAAAACTCACAAATGCTCTAGCAAAGTAATCATCATTGCTTCTAGGTTCCCTTTTGCGCTTCTCAGTGCACCTGTCAAAAACATAATATTTTAACTTATATTACAATAACTCAATTATACTAGTCTACTAAAGTATAGAATGGTTTCTAAGTCCCGGGTTATGGCGCCAAAACTTGATGGGGTGCATTAGGGTTTCAAAAATAGTGATTAAGAACAGATCCTTACAGTGACCTGGTTTTACCTCATGCAAGAACATGAATCGTATTATAGTATAGTATGGCTTGAGAAAAGGAATGTCAATCCCACACAGACTTGTTTTTATTCACTTTAGTATGCTAGTAATATCGAATTATAGTTTTGAAAAATTCGTTTTCTTTGGTTGAAATCTATTTTCTAATTTAACTAACTAACGATAAAAATTAAAGTTGTGTGTGATTCAAGGTAGAGAAAAGTCTAGGGTTTTTCATAACTCCTCCACTAACCTCCTAATATGGATATTCATTCATTCGATTGTAAAAAGGCGATACATCACATGTGAACCAGATTAAAGCCGCATTAGTCAATTTTAATCTCCAAAGAGACACAATCATTCGTATTCACTACAAACCATATTCGAACTGAGTGTGATTAGTGCATGCAGTTATTTTACTCTACTCTACTACTGCACTGCATAAAATTAAACTAAAACATGACCTGTGTAAACCTGGATTTCATGTGTTAAGTTCCATTGTGTAAAAAATCATTATTTAAGCATCCGAGTTCTACCTCATGTTGAATAAACATGATTGATTGAGATAAAATATCCATTCATTCTAAGAAAAGAGTAGAATAAACATAAAATTTCTTATATTAAATAAATATGGTCTCTCATCTATATAATCATCAGACGTGTGTTCTTCCATTTCCCCTTTTTACAGTTGAAATAAATAAATAAATAAATCTACATTACTTGGCTATACCGAATTACTTTCTCATGGTGGAAGAGATCTGCATCGTTGATGTAGAATCGCCCTCCATGGTCTTCTTCTCCGGATCTCTAGGTCTTGAATTGCTTTTCCTTGTTGAATGATGAAAATCTCTAAAAAAAGTGCTCTGGAAATTATGTATTGGGAGTCCCTTTATTCTGCTCAAGAACTTGGTATTTATAGAATGAGTTGAAAAGAGTACCACTTGTATTGGAATTATCCCGCTTCAACTAGGAATACTCTTTCATGTGTTTTTCTTCAATTCTTAGTAAATCCACCTCAATTTGATGTAAATATGCCTTATACACGTGCTTGGAGGTGTTAGAATGTAAAACAAGTCAAAGGAAGTTGATTCGCATCGAAACACAACTGCAGGTCGGTGGCTACGCATTGCACTATGTATATGCGTAGGCCAATGTGTACCCTATTGCGTAGGTTTATGTAAAATCCCAATTTCTAGCTATTTTTCAACACTGTATTTGCCGGTTTGCGTACCAAAAACCCAAAAATTGACTTTTTGCATTTTAAATCATTTTCGGACATCATTCGCTTCTATAACAGATATACCAAAGTATGTGACTTGTACAATGTCCATTTTACCCTCCAAAATGCGTCTTTTGACTCAAAATTCATTTTCTCTTCATTTTCATCTCTTTTAAATAAGTAACAAACACAACTTCGGTTAAATCACCGAAATTAGCTCGTTTTCCTCGTTAAGCTCCTGAAACACACTTAAACTCGCAAACCAGATAAAAACACTAAGTAATGTGATGATAAGACTTAATAGTACCAAATTAGGGGCCTAGAATGTACAACATTTGTCTTCGATTAGGACCAACAAAGTCAATATGAAGTACCAATGGAATTTATCTTCCCGTGCTGACATCTAACTAGTTTACAATTTTGACATGGACCACACACAAGACATTTCTCATATCCAAGTTTAGAGATACCTCTAACAATTTCTCTTTTAGTAATCTTAGTTAAATCACAAAAATTCACATATCCTATTCTTTGGTGCCAGATTTATATTTCATCAAGTTTCACTTTATTGAAAAATAAAATAGACTTAGGAACAAAGCAACAACGATTGTCAGATGAACGCACACCTTCCATAACACAATTTTTAGAAGAATCAATGATATAACATTTATCAGGAGTGAAATTGACATTATGGTTGTTATCACATATCTGGCTAATGCTAAGCAAAATAGTCTTTAGGCACTCAATAGAAAGAACATATTCTCGTCTAGGTAAACCAGAAGCAACAATGGTGCCATTTCCTAAAACTCTAGATTTTTTCCCATCACTAAAATTAACGGTTCCACCATTACTGCCCTCGAAAAGGCCAAACAATGACTTATCTCTCGTTATGTGCCTAGCGCATCCACTGTCTAAACACCAGGAACTAGAGTCACGTGCTCTAAGTGCAGTATGAACTACAAAACAGTGTAGTTCACATTTCCTAACCCATACCTTTTTTAGTTTCAGAATTTTGTTTGCCAGCTTTGACAAATTACCTCTTCACCCAACACCTAAATTTGATTTTGAACATTGGGTTGTTGTAAGGTTTTCGTTTCTTCTCTGGTTGCAAAGATTTTCCTCTCACTTTTGAACAAAGGTGTCGAATATGACCTTTTACTCCATAGTAATGACATACATGAATAAAGCTTTGAAAACCACTATTTGATCCCTTAGGATATTTAAAGGTAAATGGAGGATTATTCTCAACAGGTTTTCTGACATAAGATTGCCTATCTGATTTCCTAGCAGAAGGAATCTTCGTATATCAGGATTGACTTGAGATGAGCTGGCTACGACTTGGGAAGCTTTTACAAAGGTTGTTTTGGAAACAACATTCGAATTATGGGTTGCTCCAGTGAACCCCAACCGCTTGGTATTTTTTACAGATTTTCCCATACTCATCTTATGGTCAGGCTTAAGAATCCATTAGACCATTTATGAACAGTTGAGTTAGCATCTTTCAATTCTCTTTCCAAATCCCCAATCTTTATAGATTTCTCAGTTAACTATGATCTTAGAGTGTTTAATTTGTTATTGAGATCATCTACACTTTTCAAAGCCTGATTCCTTTCTTGTTCAGAGTTAGTCAATTTTTTTAACAATTGAGTTATTTGGGTCTGAAGTTGGTTTAGGGAAAGGAAAATATTGGTTAATTCCTCTCTTAAAGATTGTTTTTCTTTGTTGACAATATTAAACTTAATCAATAGTTTAGAGTGATTCTTGTGAAGTTTAGTGGACTTTTCAAATAATTTTGTATATGCAGTTTGAAGTGAGTCCTCACAATTTTCATCCCCAGAAGTTGTATTAATTATTGCACCCTCTTCAACCACATCAACACTAGTTGTGAACATGGTAAAATTCTCAGGCTCATCAATAGATTCAGACTTAGCTGAATCACTAGTTGTCTCATCATCAGAGTCATCATCCCACGTGACAGCTAGGCCTTTAATTTTCTTTAAAATAATTGCACACTCCACAGTCATGTGTCCATTCCCTTCACACTTAAAACATTGAGATTTCTTCTTCTTCAAATCAAATTTGTTGGTCCAAGATTTGGGTTTATTTCTATTTTTGAAATCATTTGATTTCCCCCCAGATTTTTGTCCTTTAGTCAACCCTTGATAATGAGAAGACTTTAAGAATTTATTAAACTGTTTAGAGAGAATGACAACATCTTTCAGACTCATCTCACCTTCTCCATAAGACTTAATAGGATCTTCCTAGTAATCTTAAGAGCTATGCTCTTTTTCTTTGTGCCACTAGACTTGTTAGGGAGATTAACACACATCTCCATTTCATAAGATTTTAGGTTCCCAACCAACTCTTCAAGTTTAATTTCTCCAGTACATTATTTCAGAGATCACAGTAGCCTTTGATTAAAATCGTTTGCGTAGAGGCATAAAAATATTTTTCACTATGGTAATATCAGGAATGGGCTCAACTAGGTTGTAACTATTAGTTACTATGTCAGTTAGTTTAGCGTCAAAGTTAGAATAGATTCATCCTCTCCCGTCCGATGCTATTCAAATCATGAATTTAACTGTTGGAGATTAGATTGTTTGACTATCGAAATCCTTTCATGAGTTACTTGGAAAATATCCCAATCTTATTTGGCAATCTCGCATATGGAAATTCTCCTAAACTCACTCACAGTGACATCATTAAATATTGTGCACAATGTTTTGGAGTCCCAATTAGTATTGTTCAATTGAGCAGAAGACCACTCATTTGAAGATTTTAATTTTAAATTGTTATTAGTCTCATCTAACAAGATGAAAGGTGAGTGTCCTAGCTCTACTGCCAGACAAGCTCTTTCATCAAGTGCTTTCAAGAAGGCTCATTCTAGATTTCCAATAGGTGTAATTTTAGTCATCAAATAAAGGGGACCTAGATATGGAACCTCCTTCGCGATGTACATCCATCTCCTAAGTTCAGGATCTAGTCCTAGGTAGTTAACCTAAATCTAGACAACCACCCTCTGCTACCAATTGAAAATACCTAGGAGATAACAGAAATAAGCCTAGGGGGGGGGGGGGGGGGGGTAATATGATTTTCATAATATTAATAATGACTAAATAAATAATTTGCGAAAGATTAAATTTTAATTAGAATATATAGGTCATTAAATATTTTTCTAAAATAATAATATTAAACAGAAACAGAATAAAGTTTTACTAAAAATATTTTCAAAAACAAATAGCTGAGATCGATTGCAGATGTTCTAGGATCAATCGCAGATTTCTAGGATCGATCACAAATCTTATATCTGCGATGGATCGCAAATTTTCATGATCGATCTCAAACCTTTAGGATCAATCGCAAATTTTCAGGATCATTCTCAATTTTTTAGGATCGATTGCAAGATCAAATTCTGTTTTTGAGGTTAATCCGAACAGTACCAAAACCTAATTATCAATGCAATATAAATCAAACAAAGTTCAATATAAGTGCAAAATAAAGATCAAGAGACGACGCATAAAGTTTTACATGAAAACCCTTGGAAAGATTCCAAGTAAAAAAACACGAAGGAGATATGTACAGACTCTATGAAGAAAGAATTTATAATAACTCTAACCGTCGTTCTACACTCGACGTTTGAAAGTCTTGATCCACGAAGCTCCTCACTCCGATCTCCTTCCTTTGACGGCTCCGCTTCTTAAGGGATCAACGCACACAAAGTGCAACTGGTGATGTGATGATTTTTCAGCATCTAGGTCATTCAATTGTGCATACATATCACGAGTGTTGAAGCACAATTGAAGAACCCCAAAAACTAGAGAGAACTAGAAGTTGAATGAACTGTGGGATAATTGCAGAGCTTCAAAGACTACCTTATCTCTCAATATCATCGCATATTTATAGAGAGGGAAGTCTTCAACTAGAGCTTAGGTTTCTTGTTTTCCAAGACCTTTTCTTTTCCTCCAAGTCCTGGTCTTTTTATCATTAAGTCGTCAAATATTAACCAATATACCAATACTAACACGACACGTCATCAGAATACCGCCGTTTTAAAATTCTTGTTCACAAACCTTGGATCGATCGCATCATCCTGCGATGGATCGCAAATGTAATTTTGTCAATTTTTGGCCGTTTGCTTTGTCTTCTTGTTTTGCTTGTGATCACTTCTTTGACCTTTGACTTTGAAGAAACATTTTGATGACTTGTGGATGTCCTTTGCTTGACCATTCAATCTTCCTAACTATACCCATGCTCACAATTCAATTAACATGGTTATTGATCAATGTAAACCTCAATAAAAAACCAATACCGTAAATGTCATTTGACTAAGATAATGTCACGTCATTTCACCTACTATGTTATAACTTAATGTAGTTATTCACCACATCAAGCCATGCTATCCTTAGTTTTGCTCCATGAAGCACTTGTCTTTACTCAATATAGTGTAGAATATATATTAGTTTTTTATAATTTTTTTTTTTTTGTTTTGGTCCATGAAGTAGTTGTCTTTACTCAATATAGTGTAGAATATATATTAGTTTTTCATAACTTTTTTTTTTGAAAGGTAAGGATATTTTTTTTCCACACACACCCATATTGTCTCTAATGATACTTGAACCTCTCACCTTCTCTATTGGAAGGAGAGGTTATACCGTTGGGAAGTGGTCCCATTGTAGTTTTTCATAACTTTTCTTTCAGCTTATGTGTTATTCTTTTATCACGTAACAAGCTACTAGCTTGTCTCCATTTGTCCACCCCACGTGAATTATACTACTTATATCGCTATCCATTATATGGATCAACCTTTTGGTTGTGAAGCACTATCCTTATATTGTCAAGATCTGTGTCCTTATTACATGCTCTGTTCTAGTTCGACTAATTCTTAAACCTCAAGCAATTTTCCACCTTATTAGATCCGAGTCCTTATTAAATTTGCATATCTTATGCTCTATTTTAGCTACAGTTTTGTTATATGCTTTTGCAAAGTTTAAAAGTGTTTCTCCTATTTATTTTCTTACTTTCAAGTACTACCCTGTTCTTTGGTCAGCATTCTCAAAAGTATCGATCATGTATAGTTGATTCAAAGAAGTATAGAAGTATAAATTATTTGCCAATTATAATCTAATTACTGTTAGATAACTATGAATCTTTTGTTTAGTTCAATGAGGTATAAACTTGTTATTACCGAAATGCTAAGTTGATTACAGTTACTACGGAGTGTTTGTTAATGAAAAATAAATAAATAGACTAAAATAAAGGATAGGGAAAAAAGGAGCCAAATATGGTTTGATTAAAAAAAAGGTTGACACCCCTCAAAATGCCCAACCGCTGATCCCAACCGGAATAGGAAGGACAAAATCTAGGAAACATGTAACACAAAACCTTAATATACTAGCAAAACTAGAGCTAAAAGAAACCATCCAAACAAGGCATTATTAGTTTTGATATGCAGTTCATTATTGCAGTTGACATCATTACTTGTCTAGTATTATTCTGAAACTAACCTAAAATTATTATTGCAATGGACTTTATTATTACTATTTCTATTTTGATGTCAGTTGTTTCCTCATTTATTTTAATGACATGCAGATAGTCCACCACTAGAACTTCAATTCACCCCAAAAACTGAATTTCTAATGCTAATGACATCTCATTTTAAAAATGTGCAGAGGCAATGGATATATTTAAAACAATTTATGACGTTGTCAAAGATATATTCACATGTGTTGCTGAACCTGTGAGTGCTGCAAGAAGCCTGCCACAGAAGTTCAAGGACCTTGACAATCAGTTGTCAACTCTATGTGATATGAGGACAGATATCAAGGGAAAGACAGAAGGTGAAAATCCAGAAAAGGCTCCAACAAGGGAATGCAGTGGCTGGATTCAAAGTGTGGATGATATTGAAAACGAGGCGAACAATATTAGAAATCAGCTTGACAAGAGATGTTTGAAAGGATGCTTTCCGGATGTTATTGCTCGGGCAAGCCTTTGTGAAGAAGTGAAGAACAAGATCTCACGAGTTCAACAAATCCACGAGAATTGGAAGCCTGAAGCCGATTTTCTTATTGATTCGCCACAAGCCAAAGCTAAGGTTCTGAGAGAAAAGTTCTCATGGCTTAACAACCATTTGACAACATTATGTCGAAGGAGGGGCGACATTAAGGCTGAGATAGACCGTGTAAATCTTAAAAAGGCTCCAACAGGGGAGTGCCAAGGCTGGATTGCAGATGTAGATGACATTGAAAAACAGGTGAACGAGATTTCAGAGCAGCACCTTATTGAAGAGATTTACTCTCCAGATGTTACTGTTCTCGCGAGGATATGTGAAAATGTAGGTACAGTTATACGCCTCTGTGAACATGTGGAGAAGATGCTAAAAAGGGTTGAAGAACTCCAGGTGACATCTAAGTTTGAGGGCGGTTATCTTACCGACTTGCCACTACCAAAAGTTGAGAAGATGCCCCTGTCGTTTTTGAGTGCTGAAAAGTCAACAAACAGCACCTTGCAAGAGATATTGGAACATCTAAGAGATGGAGAAGTCCAGAAGATTGGTATATGGGGCATGGGGGGTATTGGCAAGACAACATTATTGAAACTGCTGAATAATATGACTGGAATTGAAAATATGTTTCAAGTCATAGTCTGGGTAACCGTCTCACAAACTTGGAGTATTAGAAAGATTCAAACTGAAGTTGCAAAGCGCTTATCAGTGGATATTGGAGAGAGTGATTTGGATTCAACTGTTGCAACAAAGTTGCATCAG
This sequence comes from Cornus suecica, assembly GCA_963922005.1. Classification (NCBI taxonomy): domain Eukaryota; kingdom Viridiplantae; phylum Streptophyta; class Magnoliopsida; order Cornales; family Cornaceae; genus Cornus; species Cornus suecica. The sequence goes on along the minus strand of OY998247.1, from coordinate 37,464,809 downwards.
CAGCTTGAGCACAAGAAGTTTCTGTTGCTTCTGGATGATGTGTGGCAAGAAATAAATTTGGACACAGTCGGTATACCAACTGCAAACAAAAACAATGGTTCCAAAATTGTCTTGACAACTAGAGAATGGGATGTTTGTAAGAAGATGAGAACTGATAAGCAGATCGATGTAAAGGCTTTGCCTGAAAAGGAAGCATGGGAGATGTTTATGTCAATAGTTGGTCTAGACTTTACCAAGTTTCCGTCCATTCGAGAAATTGCTCAAGAAATTGTCAAGAAGTGTGGTGGCTTACCGCTTGCCCTAAACGTAGTTGGTGGAGTCTTGCGAGGAGAAGAAAGTGTTTATGTCTGGCGTGATTTGGTCCGCAAGTTGAAGTCGCCAGATGCGTCTTATGTCAAAGACATGAAACAGAATGTGTTCACGGCATTGAAAGCCAGTTATGATCATTTAGGTACAGATACTGATACTGACATGAAAAACACATTTCTGTACTGTGGCTTGTTTCCTGAAGACCACCTCATTGATAAATCACTATTGATTAACTATTGGAGAGCAGAGGGATTTCTTTGGAGCAATGACGAGGGGCATGTGGTATTGGGTAAACTTATTAAAGCATCACTGTTGGAAAAATGTGAGGATGGCAACCATGTAAGGATGCACGATATTGTTCGAGATTTTGCTCTAAATTTGACTTCATCAAGAAGAGGAGAAGGAAGCATACATTTAGTGAGAGCTGGCATGTTCAAAGAACAGACAGTGGACATTCATGAATGGAAAAAAGCAACTAGGATCTCGTTTATGAATTCTAGGGGGTTGTACAGCTTACCGGTGAAGCCATATTGTCCCCAACTCACAACATTGCTGCTTCAAAAATGCTCTGCTCCCTTTCTAGAAAATTTCTTTACTGGCATGCCTAGGCTGCGAGTCTTGGACCTATCAAATTCGGGCATCGTCTCATTGCCATCTTCCATTGCAAATCTGGAAGACCTTCGAGCATTGTTTCTCAAAGGTTGTCATCGTTTGAAAAGACTTCCTCGTAAAATTAAAGCACTAAAAAACCTCGAAGTACTCTGGGTCACTGAACACAATTTGAGAGATCCGCCCCCTACAGAGATGTGGGAGTTGACCAGGGTTAAATGTTTAATATTCAAGGGTTCTAAAGCAGTACGCAGCTTTAAGACAAGGATTCCGAGGGGTAAGATATCCAAACTCTCTCAATTGGAAAATTTCGTTTTCTCAGGTAAAGGTTTCCGATTGGATAAGGAAAGTACTGGAGTAGTGGCAGAAGAGCTTTCGAGCTTGACACGGCTTTGTTCACTTGAATTCGAATTTGGAAGCGTGAAAAACTTGATAAAATTTGTTGAAAACAGCAAACCATGGAGGGATAAAAGCATAATGGAATTCAAATTCTTTGTCAGCAATGTTCCTTGGTATGCACAAACAAACCCTGAAAGCAAGTGCGGACTGTATTATTGGTATAGTGAGGAGCAAGGAGATGAGGGCAGGGGCATCCTTTCATCTCAAGTGAGGGATGTGATCCAACGTTCGGAGTTTCTGGACATACAGGGTATTGGGAAAGTATTTGTGAAGCTATCAGATCTGGGTGTTACAACTATATCTGGGTTAAAACTTTGCTCCATCAAATATTGCAATGCTTTTGAAACATTTGCCGATGAGGAGGGACTGCAAGCGAACTCTTTTGTAAATCTGCAAGTCCTAGAATTGTACGATCTCCCGAATTTAAGGAACATCTTTGGCTGCTGCGAGATATCACGAATGCCAAAGAACATCCATTTAAAAGATAACTTCAAGATTCTACAACAATTGCATGTGAGGAATTGCCCGATGTTGAAGCAGCTCTTCTCGTCGAGGGGATTGCTTTCGCAACTCCTTAATTTAGAAGAGTTGATTGTGAGAGGGTGTGAGGGATTGGAGGAGATAATTTCAGAGAATGAGGAGAATGTGAATGATGAGATGGGCACTAGTACAAGTAGTAGTAGTAGTAGTTCGCTTGAATATTGGACACCACTACCCAAACTGAAGACTCTGATTCTAGATAATCTAAAGGAATTTGTTAGTTTCTTCTCCAAGGGGAACGTTCCGCTGCGTTGGCCTTCATTAGAGAAGCTTTCTATTTGGAGATGTCCAAAACTGAAAAGATTTCCTTTCGGGGCCAGTGATGTCGATTTAAGGAGACTCAGAGAGTTACAGCTTTCGTATTTGCTGGAATTTGTGGGGTTCGGTGATGGAAATGTTTCCTACACTTTTAGTTGGCCCTCATCAGTAAAGCCTTCTATTGATAAGTGTCCAAAATTAGAAACAAAGTTCACCCAGAAAAGACCCACTCGATAATTGTTCAGACCAGTTCCAGTGAACAGGTAAAACTTGACTTGTTCAATCCCTAGTCTCTACATATCTGTCTCTACGTGGTGACATTCATTGAATCTTGTTATATATATATATATATAGGTGTACTCAAAGGCGCAGATAAGCAAAAAGATTATGCATGACCCCCTCCAAGCATTGTACTGAAGCATATCATTCCCAACTTTTGTGTGTGTTACCAGCTAAGTTTTTACTTAGCTCCAATTTATGTTTGTGTATCCTTAATTATACTTTGTCATTACTCTCCCTTTATTACTGGTTTATTTGTAAGCTTATTTTGTAACTATAAGTTTCCTTTATTCCAAAGCCAGTGAAAAGTTCTTTGTCTCTGATTGAGGAGTTGAAATATTCCACTTTTTAACTACTCATTTCAAGCTGTTTTTCAGCCAAGATCTAACAGGAAATTTTGTTTTCCATCATTTAGCCCGGAGCTACTCGTATTAGCATGCATTATCCCAACTTTCAAAATAATGTTAGGCCATGAGAATTGAATGCTTGATTTCATTTTACTGGTAACAAACAACCTCTCATTTCTTTTTTGAAAAAGGTCCATCTTTCTATTATATATCTTTCAACACAGCTAAGAAATTGATCAAATTGTAGATCAGAACAAAGTGTTTGTGTGTGTGTACATATATATATAAATATTGTTATATATATATACATTGGTGTACTCAAAGGCACGGATTATGCATGATGTCGTTCTTCATGTTCCCCCTCCTCCAAGCATTGTACTGAAGCATATCATTAATTTCATTCCCTACTTTTGTGTTACCAGCTCCAATTTATGTTTGTGTATCCTTTATTTATCATACTTGTCATTTCTCTCGCTTTAGTACTGGTCTATTTGTAACCAGTTCCTTGCCAATTATCGACTCCGATCTGTTGGAAATAGTAGCCCTAGAGACACTCTCACAACTCTATAATTTTAGAAAGAGAAAGACTTGAGAAGACTTGGAAAATATTTTATTCCACTTGATTCAAACATGTAGAGTACATAAGCTTATATAGGCATGAATTGTAACCTTACATGTAAATGCAATTTAACACCCACTAACCCACTAACATAGCAATAAATTATATAACTCACATGTCTTCCACTCACTATCCCACTAATAACAACATTAAGAGACAAATTAAAACTTTTGTAACTCTAAAATAAAAATAAACAATCAATTTTAATATTATTTCTAGCCCCCCCCCCCCCCCAAATCCCTAAACTTGATTTTCTCCACTCCAAGTAAACTCCTTAACTTGTGAAATTCTACAAACTTGAGGGGCTTGGTGAAAATATCCATAATTTGATATTGTGACTCTATGAACTCAAGCTCCACCTCCTTCCCCCCCCTCCCCCCCCCAAACTTGATTTTCTCCACTCCAAGTAAACTCATTAACTTGTGAAATTCTACAAACTTGAGGGGCTTGGTGAAAATATCCATAATTTGATATTGTGACTCTATGAACTCAAGCTCCACCTCAATATGCTTGCTTCGATCATGAAAAACCGGATTCTTGGCTAAAGCAATGGCTGATTTGTTATCCACAAAAATCTCTATTGACTCTTTTTGTGACATGTGTAATTTCTTCAACAAATTCCTAAACCACAGAGCTTGACAAACACAAGAAGTGGCTACAACATATTCCTCTTCACAAGTTGAGAGGGTGACAATGGGTTGTTTCTTTGAATTTTGTGACACTCCGCTCCAACACTTGGTATAATATTGTCCGCTTTGGGCCCAGTCCGCACGGTTTTGTTCTTGGGCTCCTCCCAAAAGGCCTCGTACCAATTGGAGACAACACTGCACATATAAACACATCCCCAAACCTCTACTCGGGCGATGTGAGACATCACAATTACCCCCCCTTGAGACCCAGTGTCCTCGCTGGCGACCCACGGGTGATGTGCATGCTCCTACACTTAATTCCGGCCGGGCTCTGGCTCTGATACCAATTGTGACACTCTGCTCCAACACTTGGTATAATATTGTCCGCTTTGGGCCCAACCCGCACGGTTTTGTTCTTGGGCTCCTCCCAAAAGGCCTCATACCAATTGGAGACAACACTGCACATATAAGCACATCCCCAGACCTTTACCCGGACGATGTGGGACATCACAAATTCCATGTGACAGCCGTATTTCCCATGAAAAATACATATCCGGAAGTACTTTTTCTATCATCAAAATCGGCCCAATCGCTATCACAATATCTCATAAGCTTGAAATCATTAGAAAATGAATAGAACAACCTAAAATCAAGTGTACCTTTGATGTAACGAAGTATCCTCTTAGCCGCTTTGAAATGGGTTGTAGTAGGTTTTTCCTTAAACTAACTAACAAGACCAACTGCAAAAAGAATATATGGCCTTGTGCATGTTAAGTACCTCAAACTTCCAACAAGACTATTAAATATTGTTGGATTCACCATCTCTCCATCCTAATCTCTTGACAACTTGATCCCAACTTCAATGGGTGTGTTCACCAACTTGCAATCTCCCATCTTGAATTTTTTGAGAAGATTTTTAGCATAGCCTTCTTGGTGAATAAAAATTCCTTCATTCATTTGCTTGACCTCAATGCCAAGATAGTAAGTCATGATGCCAATATCTGTCATCTCAAATACTTGAGTCATAGCTTTCTTGAAATCCTCAAACATATTTGGATTGCTACCTATGAATATCAAACCATCTACATACAAGCACACAAAAAATACATCTCCATTATCACTAATTTTAGTGTAAAGAGCATGTTCATGTGGACACTTGGAAAAATCATTTTCTTGAAAATATTTGTCAATCCTCTTGTTCCATGCCCTTGGTGCTTGCTTCAAACCATATAAAGCTTTTTTCAACTTTAAGACTTTATTTTCTTGCCTCTTCACAACATACCCAATGGGTTGTTCCACATACACTTCTTCTTCAAGAAACCCATTCAAGAATCCGATTTGACATCCATTTGATGGATTTTCCAAATGTTTTGGGCTGCCAAAGAAATAAGCAATCTAATAGTTTCCAAGCGAGCTACGGGTGGAAATACCTTATCATAGTTGATGCCGGACTTTTGATTATATTCCTTGGCCACCAATCTTGCTTTATATCTTTCAACTTCACCATTGGCATTCCTTTGATTTTATACACCCATTTAACACCAATTGCCTTTTGCCCTTTTGGAATTGTAGCAAGCTCCCAAGTGTCATTCTTCTCTATGGATTTTATTTCTTCGTCCATAACATTTCTCCATTTTTTCTCTTGAACCGCTTCTTCAAAACCTATGGGTTCACACTCCGCAAAAAGGCAAAAGAGTGTTAAATTACTAATTCTTTATATTACCTCATCTGTTTCATCATAGATGTCGTGAAGACTCCATGTGCGAGATGGTGGTGAGCCACTTGAACTTGGTGATGATGGAGGTGATGGGGGATGAATGGGTTGTTCCATTTCTTCATTGTCTTGCTCCTCCTCCAGAGGAAAAATATCATAATCTTCATTTGGAGTGTTCCAATCCCATGTGGCATCTTCCTCAAATTCGACATCTCTGCTAATGCTAATTTTCCCGTTGGTTGGATTGTACAATTTGTAGCCTTTGGAACTTCCAATTTCTCGCTTTTGTCGTCTAGTTTAGTCCTTCTTTCATCAAACACATGTACATGGGCAATGCTCCCAAAAACCCGCAAATGGGAGACACTTGGCTTTATTCCACTCCATTCTTCTTGTGGTGTCTTGTTTTGCACACTCCTTGTCGAACATTGATTGGACAAATACACCGTACAATCAATAGCTTCTGCAAAAATTATTTAGTCATTCCCTTACTTTTTAGCATGCTTCGGGCCATATTAAGAATGCTCTTGTTCTTCCTTTCTGCAATGCCATTTTGTTGGGGCGATCTAAGAACCGTTAGAGGATGGTGAATTCCATTTTATTCACAAAAGTTTTTAAATTCATTTGATGTGAATTCACCACCTCTATCGGATCGTAGAGCCTTTACATCATAGCCATTTTGTTTCTCCACAAGTGCCTTGAATTTTTTAAAAATTCCATACACCTTCAATTTTTGTTTTAAAAAATAAACTCATGTTTTTCAGCTGAAATCATCAATGAATAATAAAAAATAATTATTCTTACCGAAAGATGATGGATAAATTGGGCCACACACATCCGAGTGAATAAGTTGTTTTGTTGCTCTTATGGTAGCTTATTTGGGAAAGCTCTTCCTTAACTGTTTTCCAACAAGACAACCTTCACACAATTGATTTCGATTGCTAATGAAAGGCAATCCCTTCACCATTTTCTTCTTGCTCAACATCTCTAATCCTCCAAAATTCAAGTGCCAAAATCTCATGTGCCAAATGCAAGTTGAGTCATTAAAACAAGCTTTCAAACATCTAGCCACACCAGTTTGAAGATTTAGCAAAAACATCCGATTCTTTGTCATTGGGACTTTTGCAATCAGATTTTCCATTGGATCTCGTATGGAAAGACTACAATCCTTCATTGAAATATTGTAGCCTTTTTCCAAGAGTTGTCCCAAACTCAAAAAGTTATTTTTCATGTTAGGCATATAATAAACATTGGAAATAAATTGGTGATGCTCATTCTTCAAACGAATCAAAATTTTACCTTTCCCTCTTACCAAAATTTGTGAGGAGTCTCCAAATGTCACATTTCCGATAACCGATTCATCAAGATCCACAAATTTCTCTTTGTCGCCACACATGTGACTGCTAGCACCAGTGTCAAGATACCACATATCCTCTTCACTTTTTTCACCTTTGTATGCTAACAACAAAGTAGGTTCCAGTTCTTCCTCAACAAAGTTGGCATTTTCTTCAACATTAGAATTAATATTTTTGCATTCCGAAGCATAATGACCATATTATTGACAATTGTAAGATTGGATTTGAGACTTATCATACCTCCTTCCGTATGGCCTTGAATTCCCTCATCTTCCACGACCTCCTCTTTTCTGTCGTGAGTCGTAGTATTTTTCTTCGTTAGTGGTTGTGTGATGACCACTTTTTTGTCCTCTTCCTCTTTCTCGGTCACGTACATTTCCATGTCCTCGGCCCCTTTGGTTTCCATGCTTGCCATCTCAATCCTTCAAAGAAAGCTTTGTTTGGAGCACCTGTTTCAAAGCTTCTTGTTTTTTCACCACTTTCTCTTCATGGGCTTGCAACGAACCCATAAGTTCATCAACGGTCATAGAATCCAAGTCCTTTGCTTTTTCGATGGCCACAACAATGAAATTGAATTTGGAATCCAACGACCGAAGGATCTTTTCAACGACCCTTGTATCCATCATGGCATCTTCTCCATATCTCCTTAGTTGATTAACAATACTAAGGACTGTTGAAAAATAATCTGAAATTGATTCAGATTCCTTCATATGCAATGCTTCAAATTCACTCCGTATAATTTGGAGGTGAACCTTCTTCACTTTCTCAACTCCTTGGAAGGAGTTTTGAAGAATCACCCATAGTTGTTTTGCATTGGTAGCACTAACAACTCTTTGTAGCATTACATCATCTAGACATTGGTGGATGATCATGACTGCCTTTTGGTCCTTCTTTCTTTCTTGTGGCTTGGGGGGCATCTTCTGGGCTTGAGACAAGGCTGTCTCATCTGGTGGCTCATTGTAACCTTTGTCAACAATATCCTACACATCTTGTGCTCCCAAAATCACCTTCACTCAGATACACCAATTTTCATAATTATCTTTGGTGAACCGAGGCATTTGAAATGGAATTGAATTATTTGTTATTTCCTCTCTCTCTCTCATAAACTAGCTCTGATACCACTTTGATGGAAATAGTGGCCTAGAGACACTCTCACAACTCTATAATTTTAGAAAGAGAAATGACTTGAGAAGTCTTGAAAAATATTTTATTCCACTTGATTGAAACATGTAGAGTACATAAGCTTATATAGGCATGAATTGTAACCTTACATGTAAATGCAATTTAACACCCACTAACCCACTAACATATCATTTAGTAGGTAACTCCCACTATCATACCAATAAATTATATAACTCCCATGTCTTCCACTCACTATCCCACTAATAACAACATTAAGAGACAAATTAAAACTTTGGTAACTCCAAAATAAAAATAAACAATCAAGTTTAATATTATTTCTAACACGATCTCTTTTCATTTGTTCGATAGAAATGGACAGGCGAGAGTTGTTGCATCATCCAATTGACAGAGAATTTAGACTCATAAATTGATTCTTGTTTATTCGGGAAGACATTTTTTGCTCTTATCAAGAAACTTGAAACAAATGCGTTATCAACTTATCCTCGACTTCATGTACCATCCTCGAAATCTCGTGTACAATCCTAAAATTCTTTCAATCATCATCATTTTCTATGCGCAGCCTGAGATAAAAACTTAACAAAGAAAAACTCTCATAACGTATATGGTCACATGTAAAAAGCAACCAAAGGCTCCATTGAGACATATTTATAAAAATGCTTCATTCCAGATCTATCTAATCCGAAGAACATGGCAACAGTGAACACAAACAAATTTTTTTACTAGATGACCAAGTTAACCCCCAAACTTTGCCATCATAGCCCACACAATATCCTATATATATTGCATAGCCACTACATTGTTATGGGAATCATGTGGGAGTTACATTTATCCATCATGTGGGCTACATATTTACAACATATTTGCACTAAAATGTTATCTACAATAGATGGCATTTATTCTTACTTGAATTGAAAAAGATAAGAAGAGTCTATACTAACCTAAACATCCTTTTTCGTCTCCTACCACCTAAAAATAATATAATTAAAGAAGTGACAATTTTGGAATCAAGACAAGCCTATCATTGCCATAAAAGTAAAATGGTAATGATTCAATAATTTCACATTCCATGGGTTTTCATAGATTATCAAGCAATTTATTACCATACAATCTCAAATCTACTTCAAGCATGGGGTTGGTATGTGTAATTCATATGTGTGTATAACACATATATATATATATGTGTATAAATGTATAATAAATGTTGAAGCAAATTGTATGCAAGTTGTATTGATCACTATGACACCAACAACAATCATAAGCTTTGAACAACTTCTTCAATAAAATTTTAAAAATGATTATTTTCATTTGCTAAACAATATTGGTTAACAATCACACGTGACTGCTACCTGCACTAATACTATAATAATTTTTCACTACACTATCAAGATGAAGTTTTTTTAAAATATTTTTAATACTAATATCTTTAATGTATTTTTTTAATGTTTTTTTACATTTATAATTTATAAACGCGTAAAGCTCATATAAAGGGCCCTACATTTAATCTCGCATAGAGCCTTTAAATATTTTCCGGATTTCAGGGCCGGCTCTGGTTACAGGTAGCGGTTCATCTCGTATTATTGGCATGGTAACATATCATAAATCATTCTATAATAAATGTATTCATTTTAAGCAACGATTTAATAGGGTTTCCTAATACTGGGAAAGAAGATATAATAAGAAGGGGGCTACTTTTGTCAATAAATATGTGTATAAGCTTCAACAACTCAAGTTAAATCCAGGGGTATTTTGGACATAAAAATATCAACTTAAAAGTCACATGATGCGCTAAATTACAAAATAGTAAACTTAAACAAATTAATTACATATAGGTAAACTTAAGAAAACTAAGTACATATTAGTAAATAATTATTATTGAGGTCCAAAATATCCTCCAAACACTCATATAAAATTACCCAAATACCCACCCGCCTCCCCCACCTCTCCGGCCCCCTCCTCTTCCTCCGCCTCCGCCTCTCCCCCACCATCGGCCACCCTCCTCCGGCACTTATTTTCACCACCCATATCCTAAAATCCCAAAAATCCTATCACAGTATATTGTACAGGCCTTAATGTCAAGCTAGGTTTAAAATGAAAGCGATCTTCTCATTCCTTTTCTTCTTCATTTTTTTACAGGTTGTCCATTTTAATCAACTTTGAAGCTTCATATATGTTCTTTCTCAATTTTCTTGGCACAACATGATGCTTAATTTTACTGTTTTAATAGATACTAATTGTAAGCAACATGTCAAAATTTTCTTAGAAAAATCTTTCTTTCACAATTTTCCTTTTAAACAAACAAAGAACATCTGTTTCAAATTTATGCACCTAAAGTTTTCTTTCCCAGATTGCCAATAGATAAACACAAATTTTCTGATTCAAGCTTGCCCTCAACTCCAACACTACAAGATAAGGACAGTAGAACACTCACATCACCACAAACCTAGAAAATTTATATCACCGTATCAACATATTTACAGTTTCCATGGAAACAAACACCACTTTAATACTACCTCTGTTTTAAACAAGCTTCCCAATATTGTGCATTTGAGCACTTAAAGATAGCATATATATATATATATATATATATATATATATATATATATATATATATATATAGAGAGAGAGAGAGAGAGAGAGAGAGATCTGAAGTGAATAAAAGCTTTTCATAACCAACAAGCAGGGTTTGGGTTTGGTTCGGTGATAGGGTTTTGGGGATTTTAGGATCTTGGTGGTGAAAATAAGTGGCGGAGGAGGGTGGTGGAAAGGTGGAGGAGGAGTATTTTGGTACTTTCATACAGTGTTTGGAGGGTATTTTGGACCTCAAAAATAATTATTTACTTATATGTAATTACTTTTCTTAAATTTATTTATGTGTAATTAATTTGTTTAAGTTTATCAATTTATAATTTAGATCTCTTAAGATTACTTTTCCCATTTACTAACGCCATTGACGGAATGGTGGCTTTGTGTAACCCGGAAAAAGTGCAGGGGCTCTGTTTAATCCGGAAAAAGTGTAGGAGGCCAAATGACACCTCGGAAAAGTGTTTGTTAAAACTTTGAAACCATAGGGGGGTTTTATGTTAATAGCCCTTATAGTTTTATCTTCAATATTTAATTTAGCCGAAGAGTATTATATTAATAATATTCTATATATATATATATATATAAGGTAAAGAAAAATATTCACTGTTCAAAATAAAAAAAGGTCTAACCCTCAAAATGATATATTTGGGACCTAGATCCCAAAAAGATCGTCATTTAAGGGTGTTATACAGATCATCCTCACAACCAGTGTAACATTAAGTCGAACTCACACTCAATACACTACATTTGATTCGTTCAGTCACCGAAAGTTCATCCTACAAACCAACTCCGCTACGCCCACGGGGTTCATTGCTCAAAATACCCTTTTACTTCTGTGACCATTACCAAACTTAATGTTTTGCTATGTGCACATTACCAAAATACCCTTTCATTTATTATTTTACAAAAATTGCTCTAAAGTTTGTTAGAGCAACATAACCTTGATAATAGTTTGATAAATTACTGAAACACCCGTATCTACAGCCTCATCTTCATATCATGATATTATATTTTGTTTCACAATAATAGATCATAAATTTGCTTTCAAATTCAAAATTATGTTTTAACATGTTAAATAATATCAAGTCAAAATTGTACTTCAAGATGTCAAAATTATAATGTTTCAAATTTTCATTCACCATGTTCAATTTTGTTCCGTAATGTGTTGAAATTAAATTGTGACAATTTGCATTCACAATGTAAAAATATTGTTCTATAATGTCAACATTTTCAATATATGAAATAATACAAAATCAATATCATTCTTCAAGGTGTCAAAATCACAAGAACAAATTATTTAAAAAAAAAAAAAAAAAAAAAAAGATCATCTCAATGTCACAATTTTGTTTTAACGTGTTAAATAATATGAAATCAAAACTCTTTTTCAAAATGTCATGTTGAACTTCTGACCCTGATTATCCTAGGTGTCGGCCACTCAAGCAGGTGCTTTGTATGGATACTGTTATATATATAAGGGTGACTACTTTGTATTGAAAGGTGTCCTACATCAACTAAAAGACAAAACCACCTCTATATTATTTCTTATAAATACAGGGTCTCTCCTATTATATTGTGTGCACAAATAGAGAGAGATAATAGAAGAGATACAGACTAGTATTCTTCTTGCCGACTATTCCAGTGATACAAATGTGAATATACATTGTGTGTGTGCATGTGTTTGATATGCTGATTAACCCCTTATTTATATTTTGCAATATCTTCTTTCAGATCTGTGTAATAAATTTCCTCTAACACTAGTTACACTATGCATGTCAGTTGAGTGATGATTACAATGATGGCTTAGAACCACTTTATTAACTTCTAAAATAGTGATTGCCTTCCTAATATAACATACATGAGAAATTGACCTGAAACACACTTCTGGTGTCCGCTTCTGGCGGCAGCTTAAGAAGGTTAGCAACTCTTGAGAATGCAGCATGCTCCGTGAACAAAGAATCTTCCTTCACTTCTGGCTTTATCTCCTGCTCCTGCGGTTTTGGTCGCGTCAACGCCCACTGCATTGCCCAAATGGATAGAGGCCGCATGTAACCCATAGATCGGTACTGGCCATCAGTGTCCCAGCCCTCAGGAGTTTGAAATGCATAACTGTGGACGAAAACAACAATCTATAGAAGAGAAAGCAAAACAATAATTCTTGGGAATTGAAAAAATAAAGTTTTAATATGAATGGTTCAAATACTAAACACATTGATAGAGATCGTGATGTGTTTAGTAGTATTTTATTATTTTAGAATTATTTTAGTACTTTCACATTTATTATTTTTTGTGTGATTTCAATTATAATGGTTATTAGCTTTACTTAGGGTTTGTGTTACCTATAAAAGGTTTGAAGTAACAAGACGTCGTTAGTTTTTGGAATATTGATTATATCTTTTCTTTGTGAGTTCTTCTTTCTCTCTTGTTCTTGCTATTCTCACCCCAAAATCCATCTCTTCTCTATATCTCTTTCTTTTCTCTCTTCTATTTTCTGTCTCTATTATGTTTCTTCTATTGATTTTACATCAATTGGTATCAGGGCTTTCTTTTATTGTGTCATACATCAATTGGTATTAGAGCTTTCTTTCATCGTGTTCTACATCAATTGGTATCTAAAAGAAACATCTCAATCTTTTAGATGGAAAAAGTTTTGAAAGGGCAGGCAAAGAGTCCGAAGTAGTATTAGTCATTGTGACTAAAGAAGTTCATTCGAATCCACCTGAAGTAGTAGTAGCTCCCCCACCTGAAGTAGTAGTAGTTCTCCCACCGGAAGAACTACCAAACAAGTTACCACAAATGCGGGATATACAACATGCTATTGACCTGGTTCCAGGGTCACAATTACCAAATCTTCCCCATTACCACATGAATCCTAAGGAGCATGTTGAGATGAAAAGGCAAGATGGACTATTATAGTAAGGTTATATTCAAAATAGTCTTAGTCCATGTGCAGTTCCCGCACTACTAACGCCAAAAAAAGATGAGTCATGGAGAATATGTGTGTATAGTCGTGCCATTAATAAAATCACCGTCAAGTACCGATTTCCTATTCCCCGACTTGACGTTCTGTTGGATCTAGTAGTGGGATCGCAATGGTTCTCCAAAATTGACTTGTGTACTGGAAATCATCAAATCAGAATTAGATCTGGCGATTAATGGAAAACTGCATTCAAGACTTAGGATGAACTTTATGAATGGTTAATCATGCCTTTTGGGCTTTCTAATGCACCCAGTACGTTTATGAGGGTTATTAGTTCTTCGTCCATTCATCGGAAAATTCTTGGTGGTTTATTTCGATGATGTCTTGATTTTTAGTCGATCTAAGTAAGAACACTTAGTTCATATTCAACATGTTCCTGAAATCCTTAGAGACGCGAAATTGTATGTGAATCTCAAGAAATGTTCGTTTATACAGACCGAAGTTATTTTCTTAGGGTTTATTGTGTCTGCGCAAGGTATTGCGGCCGACTCCTAGAAAGTTAAAGCTATTGTAGATTGGCCAGAGCCGAGCTCTATTTCTAAGGTTCGTAGCTTTCATGGTTTGGCCACTTTTTATAAACGCTTTATAAAGGGGTTTAGTTCTATTATGGCTCCCGTTACAGATAGCATGAAAAAGGGGAGTTCCAATGGACTTCTTTCGCTTTTCGAGCCTTTAAGGAGATTAAGCAAAAGATGACAGAGGCACCCATGTTACAACATCCTAACTTCAATAAAGTTTTTGAAGTTGCATGTGACGTGTCAGGATATGGTATTGGTAGTGTCATAAGTCAATAAGGTCACCCTATTGCGTACAACAATGAGTAGCTTAGTGAAGTTAAAAAAAAGATATTCTACATATGAAAAAGAATTCTATGTTGTTGTACAAGCACTGCGTCATTGGCATTACTATAAGAACATTTATTGTAATTGTTTATGTATAGCATGTTCTAGACAATAACCATGTTGAGTGTTAGATAGGTTGTGTTGGTTTCAACGACATCTACAAGTTTCAACAAAGATGGAAATCAAGCATTGAAGTAATGAAGAATACAAGTGAAATGTAAAAATGAGTGTATTGATAAAAATGTCTCCCGAAGGGCAAAAACGTCATTTCCAAACATCGTCACTTCACCGAAGGGCAAAAGTGTCATTTCTAGACATTATTACTTCAACCAAAATTTTTGGGAGTCCGAGATAACCAGTCTAACTCAAATATGAAAAAATAGGTTTTTACAACAAAAGACGCATCATACCCTAGGCTGTTAGAGGCAGAATGACATTAACCTACGCTTTGGTTTTTGGAACCAGGAATGGACACTACGCCCCTGACCTATGCCCAAGCGTAGGTCCCACTTTGTGGCCACGTGATCACTTGTTATGCAGGAGTTGTTTCGGAGTGTTTTCGAATTTTTCCAATTTTGTCCCTATTTCGAGTTTTAAAGTGATCGATAACTCCAAATCTCTACGTATAGGCGTATACACATATTTACATCATATTTTAGAGGATTTATCAACGTATTGTGAAATTACGCAAAAGGGAAAGGTTAGGGTTTTCTTTGACTTGGTCTATAAATACCAAGGTTCTACAAGAGAAGAGGCTACGATTTTTGACGACGATTTTTTAAGAGGGCTTTTAGTGAGAGCTCTGAAATATTCTATCGTTCATATTCTTCTACATAGTGATACGCACAGAGAGGTGATTATGAAGTGATCATACATATTGGTGTTCTCTCTTGTGTTGAGGTTCTCCAATCGTGTTTCTACACTGAAGTTCATTATGCACAATTGGATGAGTGGTTGCTGAAAAATCATCACATCGTCCATTGCAATGAGGTTGCATTGATCCGTTGTGAAGCGGAGCCCTCCGAGTAAGGAGTGATTCGAGAATTTCAGACCGCGAGTAGAGAAAGGCAAATCAGGTGTGATTTGTGAGTATCTCATAGTTCTGGCGGAGCAAGCGTACTTCATGAAGTATGAGTGATTCAAGGGTTTCAGATCGCGAGTAGAGGAAGGCCTATCAAGAGTGATTGTAAGTCTAAAACTCTCATAGAGTCTGTACTTGTTGATTCATAGTGCATCGGTTCCTAAGTATACCCGTGGTTTTTTCCTTGGAACGTTTCCTTGGTTTTTCCACGTATAATTCTCTGTGTCGTCTCTTGCTTTATGTGTGCTCAATCCTCTAAAACTCAAGCAGCACAAAAGGGAAGGACATAGCTTTGAAAATCACTAAGGAGGGTCCTAGTGAGTTGGATGAAGAGAGTGAGAGTAAACCAAGTCAGTTTGACATGATCATGAAGCAGTTTCATAAGTTTTTAAAATCTCCTTGTGGTCAAGAATTAATTAAAGAACAAAATTTTGGAGATAAATCACAAGATTCTAAAAATAGAAAAATCCAAAATAGGAATGATAAGTTTGTTCATAAAAATAAGAAACCTTAATGTTTTGAGTGTCAAGGGTTCGGTCACATAGCTGCTAAGTGTGCTAATAAGTCAAAAAATAAAAAAGGTTTAGCTGTTACTTGGAGTGATGGACCAGCTAGTGATTCGACAGATTCAGAGGTATGAGATGAGATTGCAAAAAGTAAGGAGGTCGGTGAAGTTGCTGTAAGTTGGGCAATGTTTGAGGATGATGATTCTAAGGATAATGAAGATCGTGGGGATTCATATGAAGATGCATACAATAAATTGTATGAAAAGTTCGTACAAGTTAGCAAAGTGTAGTCGAAATTTTTGGTTTAATTCAACAATGTTGATAAGAAGAGACAATCTTTAAGAGAAGAATTGACTAAGTCTGAACAAGAAAGGACTCAGGGTTTGAAGAGGGTAGATGGTCTCAATGAGGAATTAGAAACTCTAAGATTGAAATTGAGTGAGAAATCTACAAGGATTGAGAGTTTGGAAAAAGAATTGAAGGATGTTAACTCAACTATTCATAGATGGTCTAGTGGAACTAATAAGCTTGATCACATGTTGAGTGTAGGAAAGTCAGTAGGAAATACTAAAGGGTTGGGGTTCAAAGGAATGAGTGATCCTGACATTGTTTCCAAAACAACATTTGTTAAGGCTTCCCAAGTAACATCTAGTTCTTCTCAAGGTAAGTGTGATAGGAATCTTAATGCTCGATCTTATGTCAGAAAACCTGTTGAGAATAAGCCTCCCTTTACCTCTAGAGTCAATAAGGGTTCAAATAATATTTTTCAAAGGTTTATTCCAGTTTGTCATCAATGTGGAGTGAAAGGTCACATTCGACCCGTATGTTCAAAGTTAAGAGGAGAAACATTGAAATCTGAGTGGAAGCGTAGAATTCAGAAAAGAACCAATGTTGAAAGTCAAATTCGGGTGTTGAGTGAAGATGTGAAGAGGTTGACTAGGCTAGAAAATAGAGCACGAAAAATTCGGGTAGTGAATTGCATTGTTTGATTGCTCATACTCCATGTCTAGCACATGACTCTAATTTTGAGAAAGGTCTCGAGTATATATCCACAGATTCTCAGTCAATAGACATCTCTAGGAAACCATTAGATTTTCAAAAGCATATGTATTTTAGAAATTCTAGTGGCATATTATCATTATGATAGTTGTCTTCATATGTATCATTCTAGGAATATCTTGTATTATATTTCTATCATATAATTAATACATTATCGCGCATTTTGTTTTATTTGCATGTTTATTTTATTTTGTTTTGTTGTATTATTATTATGCATGCATCATGTTTTGTTACTATTATGATTATTCATGCATGCATCTTTATGACAAAAAATCCATAAAAACTAAAAAAACAATTTCTTAGCATGTTGAGCTTGGCTAAGGGTACAAATGATTGTCATATTTCACTTTATTCTCATTTTTACTTTTCTTATTATGCTTATGAGAGTTGGAGTTATTAGTCTGACCTGAGGTTATGAGTTATTCACATGACATGTTTAAGTATTATTTTTGGAACTATCAACTTTGGGTGCTTATTTTACTTCGGAGATGACTGTAATACTTATTGAAACTTTTAGTCTTTTTCATCTAATCCGAAATGATATGTAGGTTCATGAGTTATGCTAGATTGATCTATGTTTTTAAATATCTTTTGCATGCTTATGAATGTTGTGGTGATGTTGAAAAGAGTGAAAAATGAGATATTTCAAATATAGAAATGCAAAAAGTAGTTCTTAGATCTGAGTAACCGGACCTCTTGCCTCAGTAAGCATTGAGTGTTGCATAAAAAAGGCAGAAGACTAATGAGCATTAATCCCATGGAAGAATCTCGAGCCCAGTTGGTTAGGACTAAAAATCCTCGCTGGAAAGTCCGAAGCTTAGAAAGACAAAAAGGGATTTGGTGAAAAAATTGAAAAGGTGTAAAGAATAAATTGTGTGACAATAGGGTATTATTTTTTTTAAATAAGCAATACAGTCCAAGTGAATGATTTGACTTCTATCTTAGGTTTTGGATTGAAGCATCATCACGATTAGTGAAGAAGATTATCAGAATTAGTACATATTTCTTTCATCTTAGGTGTTTACTTGCACCTGAATATTTTTCATATTTGCAAATGTTATGTAAAGCTTGACTTGTGACTGTTTATATCTACAAGGTATGTGTGCTGATTTTCTTCACTATCATGTGTATAATAGCTAAGTTAAATATGCATATATGATGTGTTAATGACTAACCCGTTGTCTCTATTGCCCTACTCACATGGTTCTAAGAACAAAAATATTTTTGGTTGTTTTGCATTTTATATTCATGCATTAGTCTTAAGTTCATGCATTGTAGAGATTTATGTTACTTGAGAATATGGATATATTCTAATAGAGTACTTTTATCTTAGTATTTAGTGATTGACTTAGATTCTCTTGAGTATCCTTTGTGATCCTTTCCCTATGTTTTCTTCTTGAGATTTTCCCTTGTTTCTCTCGTGTTCTTTGATTATTTTTGTTATTCCTTGTCATTTTAGTGACAAAAAGGGGGAGAAATATTGAGTAAGGGAGAGTAATGGTTTTAGGGGGAGAAGTTTTGAGTAAGGGGGAATAATTATTTAAGGATGAGAAAGAGTGTGTGTTTTATGATCATTATACTTACATGGATATTGTGTTTTCCTTATGATCATTTAATATATGTTTTCCACACTTGCGTTTAATGGTTTGTTTAGTGTTGTGGTTACAGGATTGGTTGACCGTCATAAAAGCAAGGTGACAGTTTATATCTATGTTTGTTAGTGTGTATTCATAGGTATAGATGTTTTTCTATTATTTGAGAGACTATATTGTAAAATTTGGTTATGTCTCAAAAAATGCCAAGGGGAGATTATAAGAACATTTATTGTAATTGTTGATGTATGGTGTGTTCTAGACAATAACCATGTTGAGTGTTAGATAGGTTGTGTTGGTTTCAACGACATCTACAAGCTTCAACAAAGGTGGAATCAAGCATTGAAGTAGTGAAGAATACAAGTGAAGTGTAAAAATGAGTGTATTGATAAAAATGTCTCCCGAAGGGAAAAAAACGTCATTTCTAAACATCGTCACTACACCGGAGGGCAAAAATGTCATTTCCAGACATTATTACTTCAACCAAAAGCGTCGGAACTTCGAGATGACCAGTCTAGCTCAAATATGAAAATACAGGTTTTTACAGCAAAAGACACATCATACCCTACGCTGTCAGAGGCAAAAGGAGGCAGAATGGCACTAACCTACGCTTTGGTTTTTGGAGATGGGAATGGACCCTACGCCCCTAACCTATGCCTAAGCGTAGGTCTCACTTGGTGGCCATGTGATCACTTGTTATGCAGGAGTTGTTTCGGAGTTATTTTGAATTTTTCCAGTTTTATCCATAGTTCAAGTTTTTAAGTGATCGACAACTCCAAATCTCTATGTATAGGCATATACACATATTTACATCATATTTTAGAGGATTTATCAACGTATTGTGAAATTACGCAAAAGGGCAAGGTTAGGGTTTTCTTTGACTTGGTCTATAAATACCAAGGTTCTACAAGAGAAGAGGTTACGATTTTTTACGATGATTTTTCAAGAGGGTTTTTGGTGAGAGCTCTGAAATATTCTATCGTTTATATTCTTCTATATAGTGATACACACAGAGAGGTGATTATGAAGTGATCATACATACTGGTGTTCTCTGTTGTGTTGAGGTTCTCCAATCGTGCTTCTACACCGAAGTTCTTTATGCACGATTGGATGAGTGGTTGTTGAAAAATCATTACATCGTCCATTACAACGAGGTTGCATTGATCCGTTGAAAAGCGGAGCCGTCCGAGTACTGAGCGATTCGAGGATTTTAGACCGCGAGTAGAAAAAGGCCAATCAGGTGTGATTTGCGAGTCTCTCATAGTGTCTGGCGGAGCAAGCATGCTTCGTGAAGTACGAGTGATGCAAGGGTTTTAGACCGTGAGTTGAGGAAGGCATATAAAGAGTGAATGTAAGTCTAAAACTCTCATAGAGTCTGTACTTGTTGATTCATAAAGCATCGGTACCTGAGTGTACCCGTGGTTTTTCCTTGGAACATTTCCTTGGTTTTTCCACGTATAATATTTTATGTTGTCTCTTGATTTATTTTCTGCACTACATTAATGTTTGCTTGATATTGCTTGAATGATGTGATTTGAGAATTAAGGTTTTGTGATTGGATTAAAATTGACTTTTCTGCAATTAAATATTAATTTGTCAATAGATCCACAAAAAGCCTATTCACCCCCCTCTAGGCTATTTTCACCATCGTCTAGATAATTTCAATTACTACCTATTACCTCAAGAGTTAGTTTTATACTCTGATCATTAGGCTTTGAGGTACCTTCAGTTTTAACGCAAATTGAACGGCAAACATGTCAAATGGGTTGCTTTCTTTCAGGAGTACACTTTTGTACTCAACCATCGTGTTGGTACAGAGAATAAACCAATCGATGCCCTTAGTCGTGTCATAGCTGTCCTTTAAGCTATGAGTCATGTGATAGGATTTGATAGAGTGAAAGACGACTATGATACTTGTCCAGACTTTGGTATCATCTTTGGAACCATTGTGACTATGTTGATTTTGTTATTAGGGATGGTTATCTATTTCGAGGTTCTCGACTTTATATTCCCCGTACATCACTTAGAGACTTCTTAGTTTGCAAATTACATGCAGGAGGACTTGTGGGTCACTTTGGTAGGGATAAGACTATTGCATTAGTTGAGGATAGATTTTATTGGCCATCCCTAAAGAAATATATTGCCAGAGTAGTGTCCTAGTGTCACACTTGTCAATTAGCAAAAACTAAGAAATAGAACACTGGTTCTATTTCTATGTGCCACATACGCCATGGAAATATGTTAGTATGGATTTTGTTCTAGGTCTTCCTAAGACTGCGAGAGGGCATGATTCTATTTTTGTAGTGGTGGATATGTAACACCCCGTGTTATTTTCCCTTTTTCCTAGAATTATTTCCGATTTATTTTCGGTATGGACGTCACTTGTTCATGATGTTATATGTTATTCTTGGTGTTTCAAATGTAAAGTTTTTGCATTTACATTTGGATTCGATTGGACGATTTGACGATTGTCTCTTTGATGGCTTCATAGAGTTTCTTTGATGATTACATGATTTGACGTGACGTTAGTGTTTCGAACTTAGTGAAATATTGACGTGAGTTCTTGTTGTCTACTATGTGGTTTCGTCTCGACGTTTGGTGTTTGATGCTTCAATTGGGTGGTGACACACTTACTGTGTCCGGCGTTTAAGGTTTCGACTCAGTTGTTCGAATTCGTCATTTAGTGTTTTAGGGGTTCGACGTTTTTATTTTTCCCGTGTAATGAGATTAGTACGTGTTGTGTTTGGTTGATGTGCTTAGGGTATTTATGTTACCTTTGCTCATTTTTAGTTTTTATATATACGTGATATATGTTAATAGATTTATTTGAGTAGATTTTTATGTTTACCTATTCTTGGAGTTTCGGTAGGATTAGACTTGTTAGGTGTTCCGGTGATTGGGTTTTATACCCCAGATTATTTATTTCAAACTATTTTAGTTATTTGGCGTCCCGTGAAATTTCGGGTTCGCGTTATTTTGTATAGGAGTTAATCCATTATTTTTCGGAATTAATTATAACTATATAGATTATTATTTGTAATTAGATAAAAGTGGGGTAATTTCGTGATTTTAGGAGGTTGGAGAGTTGATTTTGTAATATATATGTATGTAAATATATAAATTTGTCACATGTTTGAATCTGTAAGGGACACCACGTTAATAATTTCATCACTTAGATATTTATATATAATTATTTAGGTGTAAAATAAATGAAGGGATTTGTGACCACATATTTAGTCACATGAATCTCGAGTGTTTAATTAAGTAAATGGAAGAGAATGAAGTGTCTCTCATACCACACATTTATACCACACATCTATATGTATATTAGTGTGACATATTAAAGGAAAAGAAACGATAAAGAAAATATGGTGTATCAGCTCCTTCTCTTACGACAACCTGAAACTTCATCCTCTTCTTCCCTTCGATCCAGTTCCTCCTTCATCAACAAGTTGTGATTTCAGTAAGAGGGGGAGAGAGAGAGTGATCGGGGAAAAGAGGAGGTCGTGCAAACCTCTAGTTTGTGATCGGCCTAGGACGACGGCGACGGCTACCATGGCTGGTAACGACGTGGCTGAGGGGAACATGTGTTTCGTGGTGGCGCGAATTAGGGTTTCGCGCAGGAAGAGGATGCGTCTGGTAGAGGGGTGCAACCTAGGGTTTGTGATTGCTGGCCCAGGAGCGGCGACGACTAGCAGAGGAGTGGCGACAGCGTGCAGGGGTGACGCTGGTGGTCGCGCGGTGGTGCAGATGCGCGTTGACGCGCGATAGGGGAGCTTCGACCTGTGCTTACAACGATGATTTGGTTGACTTCCAGACCTCCGATGACCGCGATTTTATGAGGGTAGCTTCGTCTAGATGTCAAGTACGACATACTACAATTTCATATTTTTTTATTTAGTGGTTTGTCAGGAAATCGGGTTTATAGGGTAGAATTTTTGTTTGGGTTATTTTAGATTTACCCAAATTTATTAACCAATTGCTAATGGGCTTTGTATATATTGAATAGGTCATCAAGGTGGACGTTTCGGTGTATTTAGAATTTTAATCGAACGACTTTGGTCGGTGAGGCCATTTTCGGACACCGACACTGTTCACGGTGGGCCCGTTTTAGGGCTGTTTTCAAAATGCATATTGAGGTGGGATATTTTTTTTAAATATATCTAACTTTCACACTCGTGGCGTAGGGAGCTATAGATTTGTTATTATTTATTTATCGAGCATGTTTTAATTGTTTAGGAAAATATAATTTTCCTATGGTTTTATATTTACTTAGGGGAGTTTTCTGATAATAGTCGTTATTAAAACTTTGAAAGGTTTTATGTTTATTTTGAAATCAAAATTACTGTTTATTTTGATCTAGAGGGTGTTAAATATATCTAATGCCAAAACAAATTTAAAATTGCTCAATTGCATTCAAACTATTTAATAGAATTTCATTGCAATTAGTAATACTCAAATAATCATACGAAAATAACTACGATGCTCATCCAACAATGGTAAAACAGTAAGAAAATATGATTATTTGTCAAACACTTCGCATTCCATCAACTAGCAACTAGTAATTCATTCATATTATCGTTCAGGTCCAAGAATAACATAAATTAATAGTTCATTATTTTATTTCACAACATTTACTCAGCACACAAACGCCACACAAAACAAACTTCATTTACGGGGAAATCATCAAACTATTTTCCTGGCCAAACATCATTAGAATCATTTTATTTTTCACATCTTTGAATTTCTAAAACATTGATAGAAACTTCCCTCATTCCAACATTCTTCTGCAGTAGTCGAAAATGACCTGAAACACACTTCTGGTGTCTGCTTCTCGCGGCAGCTTGAGAAGGTGAGCAACTCTTGAGAATGCAGCATGCTCCCTGAACAAAGAATCTTCCTTCACTTCTGGTTTTATCTCCTGCTCCTGCAGTTTTGGTCTCGTCAATGCCCACTGCATTGCCCAAATGGACAGAGGCCGCATGTAGCCCATAGATCGGTACTGACCGTCAGTGTCCCAGCCCTCAGGAGTTTGAAATGCATAACTATCGACGAAAACAATAATGTATTAGAAGAGCAAGCAAAGCAATAATTCTTGGGAATTGAAAAAAGAAATTTTAATGTGAATGGTTCAAATACTAAAACCCACGAGGAAGTTTATTCTTCATAAAACAGCATTCAATTGTGTCATCCCAGCTTCCAAAATTTGTTGTCATCCATAATCAACACAATTGAGTGTTCACTTTGCAGCCACCTATTTGGTTTTCTCATATCAACTTAAACAGAGGATCCTAATATTCATTTTTCATTTGTTTCTTCATTTTTTTTTTTTTTTCTTTGGGTCCTGGTAGGGAGTGAGATCCCAAGTGTCTTATCGAAGTGCCAGGAACACAATCTACCAATGTAATACTGACTTAGAAATCACAAAGAATAGGCATATATAAATGTATACTCACATCCATATAACATTTATGCCTTTAAACATAGTTTTAGGTCCACATGTTAGGTTATGAAAAGCATAGATATTATGAGTAGACCTAGCAAGGAAAAATCCCAAAAGAAGTGGTTTGGCTGAAACTGTTTTACTGTCCATATATAGAGCATAATGGAAACTAGAATTCATGTAGCCTTTCCTAAATAGTTCAAAAACAGTCTTTGTTGTTGGTTGTAGTTGAAGAAGAAAACCATGAACATCAACTGAAACTGAAATTTAGGCCACTAAGTCGGCCTAATACTTCAGTTGATATGCCACACAGTTTAATAAGAATCTTGGACACCTAGGGTTGTTTTGGATCTAGAAAAAACCCATGTCGTGAGCATTATAAAAGTGTTTGAGGGTTGAGTTCAGCATAAAACGTCTGGTTTGTGAAGGTTTGAAGGCTGGTAGGGTTTCTTGCAAAAAATCAGATGGGGAGGGAGATGAAATGGGCCAGCGCTATCACGCCCGGATGGACACGTCTTCCACAATTGTGGAGAAAAACTCGAAAGGCTAGAAGTAATGTGTTACGTTCGTATGAATCTAGATTATGTGGAAAGTTCTCGAGTGTATAGAAGATGCCCTTAAGGTGAGGGGTACCAAGGAGCAGGTGAGAACCGGAGGAGTGAGAAAGCCTTGTACAACAGTACTCGAGTAGTAGAGGATTTTCCTCTTGCCAACAAAAGTGACCAACTGTGTGGGGGTGTGCAGGCCGAGTAAGGGCAAGGACATTGCAACCCCAATGGGTAGTGTGCATTCGCAGTAGCGATGGGAGAGTTAGGCTTACCAAGGTCTTTCTCTACGGAGGTACACTGTCTTGGTACTGCGTGGGTATAGGCCATCCATATATTTGATTATAATTAATTTTTATTGGATGTGTGAACATCATTTGGATATTTAATAACTTCAATTGAAAATTGGAATTGTCTTGATTAGTGGTGGAATCGAAGCCTTGGTATTTTCTTTATCATTATCTTTATATCACTTTTTTTTTTTTCTCAAACTCATCAGTCTTTGGTTGAATTAGTTAGATAGTAATTTTTAGAACTAAGTTGTCCTAATCAATCCTCGTGAGAATGACCTCGCAATACTGTTTCCTTACTATTATGATTCGTATACTTGCGAGTTAAATTTGATTTAGGTTAATCTATCTTTTGCGTTACTCTAAATTTCATATCACTATATAGATGGCTTGTAATTACTTTTTCAATATACAATAAAATCATCTCTTCTCCTCCCTATGTACAATTCAATTTACTTTTTCAACATGGTATCATAGCAAGAAAAGTATAGTTGGAGACCTAAAGTAAGCTTTGTCGTTATCTTTTTTTTTTCCTTTCTTTTATTTTCTTTTTTTTCTTAGTTTCTTCCTTTCTTGTATAGCCCACTTCTTTTTTTATTTTTTATTCTTTTCATTCCATTGTTTCTGTTATTAGACACAGATGGTATCCTAAAAATAATAATAATAAAAATAAATAAAAACAGCCCCTCTTGTTTTGGTGTCCAACCCCTCTTGTTTTGGAATCCATGTATTCTTTCCACTTTCTTTTATGTTCGAAAGTCAATAGTTAACAATTTCTATTTTCTTGATCACATGCTATAGTTTTTCTTTCTTGAATCTTGTACTCGGATTGTTTTGTCTCTACTATTATGGGCGACAAATCAGAAAACAAGGACTCTCTTCTTTGGGTCCATTACTACAACTAAATTAAAGGGTTCTAATTACCTTCAATGGTCCTGGGCAATCCAAGTCTTTCTAAAAGCTCGTGGCAAGCTCTCTTATGTCAAGTCACTCAAGCCAAAGGAGGAAAAACAGATTGATGCATGGGAACAAGAAGATGCACATATTATGACTTGGTTATGGAATAGTATGGAACCAGAGGTGTTCTCGTTTCTGGAGACTGCGAAATAAATTTGGGACACTCTTAAGGAGATGTATTCGTCAGAAAATAACATTTCTCGGATCTACCAATTGTACCAAGATATTTTCTCTCTTCAGCAAGGTAATCATACGGTCGAGGAATACTTTACTCATAACTAAAAGACATGTAGGAAGAACTCAATGTTTATCAGCCTTTGACTACAAATTTAGAGACTCGGAAACAACACAGAGAAAAATTTCGGGTAGCAAAATTTCTCTCGGGACTTCGGCCAGAACTTGCTCCTATTAGTTCTCAGATTCTCTCAAGCAAAGACTTACCAACTGCCGGTGAAACATTTGCCCGAGTTCGACGTGCCTCCATCCATTCTTCTATTGGAGAGAAGGAGGATCGTTCTGCCCTTCAGCTCCAGTTGAACGATCTGATACTTCACGTGGTGGTCGAGGATGACGTGTTTTTTCACACACAATTAAAGGTGGTCGTGGTGGTTGTAGTGGCCGAGGTGGTCGTGGTAGCCGGACATGTACACACTGCGGTTATACCAACCATTTTGTTGATCAATGTTGGGAACTTCATGGCAAGCCTGCTTGGGCAAATCAGGTTGTGGTTAAGGGGGTTAATGAGGAACAAGTTCTTATCCCCAAGACGGAGTATGATTCAATTGTCAAGTGTGCTAATCTTCCTTCCACTTCCACATCCACTTTTGGTGATTTAGGTAATACTTGTCTTCATTCTTCCCTTAGTGCACCTTGGGTCATTGATTCCGGGGCCTCAGATCATATGACAGGTAACCCATCTCTTTTGTCAAATATTTTTAGTAATGTCATCTCCGTCATTTGTCACGATAGCTAATGGTACTAAGTCTCAAGTCCAAGGAACTGGTACCGTTAGCACATCTGGTCTAACCTTTTCTTATGTCTTATATCTTCCCCAATTTCCTTTTAATTTATTATCAGTTCATCAACTTACTAAGTCATTAAATTGCTCAGTCACCTTCTACCCCACTCATTGTGTCTTTCAGGATCTAAAGACGAAGAGGACGATTGGTGGGGGCTTTAAGAAGGATGGGCTCTACTACTCTCAACCATCTTGTTCGCCTATTTCATCTGCATTACATTCCTCTACTTCTCCATATCACTGGCACTGTCAGCTTGGGCATCCTTCATCTAAGAGTCATCGTTGTTTGTTTCCTTCTTAACCTAGTTTTTCTAGTTTTAATTGCGAAACATGTGAACTTAGCAAGCATCAAAGGATTTCTTTTAAACTTCGGACTGATGGACCTTGTTTGCGCCCTTTTGAACTTGTTCATTCTGATGTTTGGGGGCCATCCCGAACTACTGGATTGGCTGGTGCCCATTACTTTGTTTCATTTATTGATGACTATTCTCGTTTGACTTGTTTATATATTCTTAAAGAGTGGTCTCAAGTGTTTAACGTCTTTAAATCTTTTTATGCTGAAATCACTAATCAGTTCAATGCGAAGTTACATATTTTTCGAACTGATAATGCTCTTGAATATAAAGATTCTCTCTTTCAGCAATTCCTTGATTCTAGAGGTATTATCCATCAAACCTCTTGTGTTGATACTCCCCAACAAAATGGGATTGCAGAAAGAAAGAATGGTCATATTCTTATTATTACCCGAGCCTTAATGATTCATATGAATGTACCTAAATACTTTTGGGGTGATGCAGTTCTAACTGCAACATATTTATTGAATAGAATGCCATCTCGAGTCCTTAAAGGAAAATCACCTTTTCAAGTGATGTTTTCTGATAAAGACCCATTTGTTCTTCCTCTAAAAATGTTTGGATGTGTGTTTTATGCATAATCTACATCCCAAACGAGACAAACTTGACCCTCGAGCTCACAAATGTATATTTTTGGGCTATTCTCGCACCCAAAAAGGATATTGGTGTTATAGTCCTTCTCTGAGAAAACATTTTGTGTGCTGATATGACATTTTTTTAACATGTTCCCTACTATTCTCAAGAGAATAGTCAAGTAACTAAACCCATTTCTCAAAATATTGTTTTGCCATTTCCTGTTCTAGATATTCCTCCTGCTCTTTGGGTTTATATTAGGCGACGTTACAAGAATACCTCGCCTTATTTTGCCTTTGCAGAGTGTGAACCTCTAGTCCCACCCACTCAAGATGTTGAACATGTAGAGCCTTCCTTGCATCCTCCACTATCTTCCTCGGCGGCTATGGATCCAACTGGTCAACCTTCGGAGTCTAATCTTGATCTTCCGATTACCCTATGCAAAGGTAAAAGAATTTGTACAGATCATCCTATATCTAATTTTGTGTCTTATAACCATTTATCGCCATCATTTCAAGCATTTTCTTTATCATTGTCATCCGTCTCTGTTCCTAAGTCTTATATGGAAGCTCTTTCCCATCCTGGTTGGCGAAAAGCTATGGAAGAGGAAATTCATGTCTTACAGTTGAATCATATTTGGGATCTAGTTCCAAAGCCTGCAAGTGTTCATATTGTTGGTTGTCGTTGGGTTTTCATAGTAAAACAGAATCCGGACAGCACTATCGATCGTTTAAAGGCTCACCTTGTTGCTAAGGGGTTCACTCGGACTTGTGGTATTGACTATAGTGAGACTTTCTCTCATGTTGCTAAGTTAAATTCCATTCGCATAATTATCTCTCTTATTGCCAATTTTGATTGGACACTCCATCAGCTTGATGACAAAAATGCTTTTCTTCATGGCGACCTTAACGAGATAGTATACATGGCTCAACCTCCTGGCTTTGAGTCCAAGGGGGAGTGTGTTTATCACCTTCGGAAGTCTATTTATGGACTCAAACAGTCACCTCGAGCATGGTTTGATAAATTTAGCAAGGTAGTGATTGCTCATGGCATGACTAGAAGCCAAACTGATCATTCAGTTTTCTATAAAAAGACAAAGTCTAACATTGTCATTTTAGCGGTCTATGTGGATGATATTGTCATCACATAGAGTGACAAGAAAGGGATTCAAACCTTGATTTACCATTTGGGTTCGAATTTTCTCACTAAAGATTTTGGTAGGCTTCGTTATTTTTTTGGTATTGAGGTTGCTAATCAAAGAAAGGCATCTGTCTATCACAGAGAAATATACTCTTGATATCTTAAAGGATACAGGTTATCTTGGCTCTAACCTGCAGCAACACCTATGGAGACTAATCTGAAATTATTTCCTAATGATGGTGAGTTTGTTGATGATCCGGAGATGTATAGGCAACTTGTAGGCAAACTAATTTATCTGACTATTACTCGACCAGACATTGCATGCAGTCAGTGTTGTGAGTCAATTTAAGGCCAATCCACGAGCTCCTCACTTAGATACAGTGATACAGATTTTGAAATATCTCAAAGGAGCTCCAGGTCGTGGTCTTCTCTATCAATCGTCTAGACATCTACGCATCGAGGGTTATACTGATGCTGATTGGGCAGGTTCTCCTTCAGACAGGCGATCAACAACTGGTTATTGCACTTTCATTGGAGGCAATCTAGTCACTTGGAAAAGTAAGAAACAGTCAGTTGTAGCCCGGTCCAGTGCTGAAGCTGAGTATCGTGCAATGACACACTTCTTGTGAACTAACGTGGTTGAGATCTCTGTTACAAGAGTTGAATTTTTCTGTTCAATCCCCGTCTCTTCTCTATTGCAATAACCAGGCAGCTATACACATTGCAAGTAACCCAGTTTTTCATGAGCGGACTAAACATATTGAGGTGGACTGTCATTTCGTTCGTTCTAAAGTGACTTCGGAAGAAATTATGACTTCATATGTATCATCTGGGAATCAGTTAGATGAAATCTTTACCAAGGCTCTTCCGAAGCATGCTATGGATTCTATTTGTCGCAAGCTGGAAGTTGTTGATATCTGCTCTCCAGCTTGAGAGGGAGTGTTGACAGATTATTAGTAGTCAACTTTCCCTAATTAAGAGATTGGATCTTGTAGTCATATTTCCCTTAATCAAGGGATTTGACATTCCTTGATTAGGGTCAAATCTGGAATTTGATTAGGAGTAAAATCTAGGATATGATTGATTAGATGCAGATTTTGGGTTGTCCTTAATTGTGCCATTGAGAGCACTATATATATGGCTTGTAATCATTTTTTCAATATACAATAAAATCATCTCTTCTCCTCCCTATGTACAATTCAGCTTACTTCTTCAACAGTTCATATAGGAAGGACTAAGGTGAAGCATTTGAGACAATAATTAGAAACTAAGGCAATCACACTGGAGGCAAATAAAAGGCATAAATCTTTACTCACCCAAATCCTTTTTCAGACCAAACAGCTTCATAGACTCCACTTGCAGTTTGAAATGCCTTTTCCTCCATGCCTTCCTGAATCATACCTGCAGCGACAGCATATGTAACTCCGGACCATACTTCTCTTGATTCCACTGTTGTCATGTCAGGTTTTCCATTGGTCATCACACCGTTTACCGCCCCACGTCTCCCATCCTTCAACTTCAAGACGTTGAAGTTATAAACCTTCTCAAGTGCAGATTTTGTTTTTTCTTTGTCAACAATTGGTAGGAGACCACATGCTCGAGCATACCTACAAAGCATACAGCTAATTAAATGATCGAGTACAAGCTGTATATAACAATTTTCCTCGTAACATAACTTGGAAAAAATAACTATACAAAAAAAAATACTCCATTGGAAGAAAACGCACCAATTCCCAGCCAGCTGATCTGATTGAATAGATGAACTCGTACTACTACCACTGTTGTCATAGTTAAAATAAGAACCATTCCACAACTTCTCATATACCTTCTTTGCCTTCTGAAACTTAAACCAAAAGTAATCCTCAGACCCCTTGTCACCAACTACACGTGCCATAGCTGAAGCAGCCTGTAAAGCTGCCACCCACAGCCCACCGCAATATGCACTCACACCAGAGACCTTCCATGTATCATATGTCTGATCAGGAAAGCCGTCATTTTCTATCATCCCATCCCCATCCCTATCAAACTGGTCTATAAAAGCAATTGCAACATAAACTGAAGGCCAAACAGCTTGTGCAAACTTCTTATCACCTGTGGCAACAAAATCCCTGTAGACTTGCAGAACAAATTTTGGATTCAAATCTTTCCAAGTATCTGTATTATAAAAGTTGTACGAATTCACTTCAAACCATGGGTCGTCCATTCCAATATCATGGGGAACAGCACCAAGTGCGCTCCGTGAGGCCCATTTCCCACTCTGCATAAGTTTCATCTTTCTCGGATCATGCATCATTACTGCTGCAGCGAAATCCCTTTGGATGCTGAGTTCGAGTTTCGGGAATAGCATACTTAGTGCAAAAGATGCATAAAAATGAACATCATACGTGTTCCACATCTGATATTCAATTCCTTCAAAGTAGAGGAATTGGCCAATGTTTTCCTCTCCCTCTTGAAGCAGATTTGTTCCAAAAGCAGAATTCTGTGATTCCGGAGTGTACACCTCTTCAAGAATTGAAGTCATCCTTTCAAGAATGTCAACAGAAGTTTCATTTTGGCAGGATACATCACTGATACTATTTTTACCATCTAAATTGGACCTATGAAGAGAGAACTTTCTTTCAGTAATGGTTGCCAAACTCTGCCCTGGAGGTGATCCATCTGTAAAAGAGATATGCAAAGAATGAACTCAGATTCACATCATTATTTTGAACAATATTGAGAGAGAGAGCATATTCACAATTACCTGTCCAAAGTGTTCCCCCTGAATTGAGATAGTAGAGCTCATTGAAGAGAGTGATTGGGTACCTGCAGATGAACCATGGAAAATTTATACACCGACGAAATTTGCAGATTGAGTGAATTATCCAAGCTCACCATTCAGGAAGCCTCTTGTCGTCAAGAATAGGTATTTGCCAAGCTTCTATCTGGGACTCCCAATTGTTGTGCTCTATATATGTTTCAGAGTTGAAGAAAAAGAACTTACATAACTGATATTTTCAGAATGTAAAATTTCAATAAAACATTACAAAATGTAGAGATGGTTAGAGCACATGAACTAAATGGACCTTTAGTCCAAACTGAACCATCCCATGAAGGCAGGCAAAAACATATTACCAAGAATAGCATCATGTGCAATATTTGCTGCAGCATCCCCACGAGCACCGTAAAATTTGGTGTAACGCCTGTCAAATAATATAGTTTTCCAGATCAAAGCTAGACCTTTTAATATGTGTTTTTGATCTGACAAGGTTCTGCAACTTACCTTTGGTAAGTCCTACCACTGGCAAAGTTTACTTGAGGGCAGTCCCATGCTAATGAAAATGTAACAGTGCGTACTGTATCTGGTGGAACTGTTACAGAAGCTGCAATGGCTGCACCAACAGAAGATCCTGCTTCGGAGGGTGCTGATGGTTCAGTGGAATTGAGGCGATCAAAGGATCCATGCTATTAGAACAGAAGTAGAAATCAAAGTCTACGGAAAACGGTGATAAAATAAACATATAGGCAGAAAAGAACAGACAGACTAAGAAATCACTCATGATATCTATGTTTTTACAGTAGGATAAAATCTTAAGCTTCCCCATATATCAGAATATCTTTTTCAAATACCCATGGGACCTATAATTTATAGACAATTCCCTTTGACATTGGATCAGGGACATACATAGACAGAAAATAAAAAAATTAAAATAAGAAAGAAAAGAAAAGAAACTGAGCTTAAACTAAAAACAGAAAAATAAAAACAAAATCCTAAAAGCATGTCTTTCACAAACTAAATACTATACAGCCTCACCATTGTGAGCAAAAATCCATCAGAAATCCGTGGCTACTTAGTTTGAAATTCTAACACATAATTTCAAGAATCATCAACTTTGACTAGGCATCACAATATGTACAACTAAAAAATCCTTCTCAACAAAATCTAGGCCGGCATGTCAATGGGACAAACTGAAAATCCCTTAGATATGCTAAAAACAGAAATTTGAAAATAAAAAATAAACTGCTTTTTAAGTTATCCATTATAAGACCTTTTGTATAAAGGTTCATTGTTCCTAGCAGATTCAACTCGCACAGTTCAAATTTCCAGCCAGTAAAGTGGTAATGGAACTCAGAAGATACTAAAGTATATGAGCCAGAACTTGTCATTGGACTGGGACTAAGCATCTTTCAGTTTCACTTGACCCAGGAGTAACCGTATTTTCAAATTGGAGGTAAAGAAAACCATGCCTAAAGCAGGTCAGGGGTATAATGCTCAGTCCACGCACTAGCTAGATCCTGATCGCAATTGTACATGGTAAAATCTGGATTGCACTATGGCCTTTAAGGATTGCAACTTTGAATACTTTAACCAGAGCCTAAGAACAAATCACTTACAAGAAGCTTACAATAAGGAGACGCGACGATGTCAGACGTTTCAAATATTGTTGTGCTAACAATATTGGATGTGTCTATAATTTTGAAACGGAAAAGGAAATAGTTTTATATATGACCAACAATAAAAAATTCTTGGACACTTCAACATGCGACAACAAACCAAGAACATTGTCACACAAATAAAGGAAAATCCCAATGATGAGTCTTTAAATATATAACCTGTGTACTTTATATAAGAAGAAAAAGCACTGAGGTAGAGTTGAATTGTGTTCAGGAATTAAATTTTGAACGTACACTCTCTCTACCAACTTAAGCTTTAAGAGTAGATGGTCATTAACATGGTATCAGAAACCTCACTGTCAATATCTGACACACAAAATGGTGGTAGTGTTACCATGGTAGCCTTCTACCTACCCATAAGATTCACAAATTCGATACGTCTCCTCCCCCATAATCACGGTGGAGGCAAAATCAATTTCAAGATATCTTGCATGCTACCCAAAAACTAGGTGACAGAGTCATATGTTCCTATTGTTGTTATACCCTCCGGATCACAATATTTTAAGGATAAGTTTCAGGAGATTTTTCAACTCAAAATGAACAATATTTGATATAATCATGTGACGTGATCAGAACCGAAAATTTCAAAATTTAGAGCAATAGTCAGAGTATGCAAATTTGGCTTAATTTTCAAAAAGTTGGTTTAGTTGGACAAATATTTACATCCTATCCACGGACTTCAAAAATAAAATGCTAGAGGGAACTTCATTTCCTTCAAAAGGTTGAGCGAAGTGTGTGTTTGAGTCTTAACCAGCGAAAAAATAAGAAATAACTGAAAATCAAAAGGGTACACGGGCATATTCATAAATTGGTAACTCCCAAAGTTTTAAAATGTTCATTCATGTTAATAGATTCAAAGGTTGCAGGATCGCATGTCTTGATCCATAGTTTCTCTTATGCATAATACTGTTTCAGGATATTTCTATGTTAGAAATCCAAAACGAACAAGGACAGGAAAAGAAAATTGAAATCTTGTAAGTTTTGATAAAAGGTTCCATCAACTGAAATCACAACATAGTACTTCAATCAAAATCTTAATCGGTCAATTCTCTGGGGTTCTGACTGAGTTAAGGATGCGATGATTCTTTCCCTCAGAACGGCTATTCTGTTGCGGTTTTGAAGATGGGACATCCCGATCCCCAGTCCCATACAGAACTGTTGTACCTCCCAATAAGTGTAATTTACACCGCGATTAGAGATGAAATTTTTAATGATACGACCATGCTGAGTTTGAATCGTTGTCACAAAAATTTTAAAATTAGTGTACACCTCATTCTTGGTGTTCATGAGATAGAACTATGCAATATGGGTATGATCATCATGAAAAGAAAATTATTGAAATTCATGATTAAAAGTAACTGGGAAGGCCCCCAAACATCTGAATGAAAAAATTCCAAAGGTATTGCAGCAATTTTAGGACACCTAGCAGAATAATTGGAAGGAGCATGTCTAATAATACTGATGTATATACCATAATTCTGCATATAGGATACATTTCTTTGTTGTCGTACTCAAAGAGCTTTTTTAGGAATGGTTATACTGATATATCAATATGCTATCATCTCCTTACCGTGTGTCAATTTTTATACTTGTAGCCAAGAGTACCACGAATGAGTGTTAAGGAAAAGGCAATGGGATGCGTAAAAACTATCACCGCCTCCAAGGGAAAGAATAAGCCTCAAAAAGAGACTTCAGACACAAATTTTCTCATTTCAAAAGTAAATAAATTAATTGAACAAAGTAAAATGAGGTTGAGTATAAACGAACATTTATGAATATCAAAATTTGTTCACCTATCCTTAGTTCCTTGCTATTCATTCTAGGCTATGGCGCATCACAGTTTGTCATGCGATGCGTTTAATGAAAGCAACTTGCAGTTATTCTCTCCACATTATTGTTTTATTCGATCTAATAGAGAATTAATTTCATGTTGTGGAATTCGTTCAAGATTGGAAGTGTAATGAATTCCAAAAGTCAAGTACAAATAACTCAGAACAGGTAAAAACCAATATCTAATGAAGTGCACAAAAAGATATGTGTCTTCATGTCGAGTTGTAAAGTGAAACAACATGAGGTATTTTTCTGTGTGCATAAGTATTAAACTGGGACAACTAACCTCTTTTATTTCTTTCCACATATCTTTTGCAGTAAAACTGGGGGAGTTTCCAGATATCACAAAGCAAGGGCACTCTGAGACATGAACATTTTCTGTCTCTTCTGCTACAATAGCAAAGGTAATTGGGGGTTGTTTATTTGCACTCCTGTAATAATATTTATTGGCTGTTAGGGAGAAACCAAAATTGATCGGTGTGATTAAATTGAACATTTAAAATGAATTTGAATTATTCTTCAGATATAGAGAAAAGGAACTTGCATGTGATGCAGGAGCACACCATGAATGCCATCGTTCATCCTAGTAAAATAAAATATAACAGAGTATGGTATTAGATACCTAATTTTAAAGATAGAAATGAATATAAGAATGTAAGAATCATATATACTTATAGAAAGCTCCACTTAGTAAGCCTTGGTACCTGGTTCCATTTACTTGGTGTCATCTAATAAATATTCCATACAAGATATTAAGTCCAATTAAACAATTTGTGAATGGATCAACTATCCGTTTTTACCTGGTCTTTGAATTGTAGTGACCACCAGACAATCCAGAGACGCCGCCAACAGAATTCTGAATGCACATTAAACTAGAATCATTTCCACGAGACACAAGCGATAATCATGCCATATGCTTTCAAAGGTTAAATTACAGTTATTTCCATGCCTCTAATTTTCATTGATTACACTTGCAAGTGTAATTCGTTAATATTTCCTCTCCTCTCCTCTAGTTTGGGTTTATCTCATGCCATACGCTTTCGAAGGGTTTATTTGTGTTCGGTATTGTTGAAGGATTAAATATTAAAGTTACACCCTCTCTAATAGCTTAAGCTTTTAGAGTAGTTGGTAGTTAACACGGTACCAAAGCCAAAGGTCTCTGTTCAAACCTCACCGCCACCCTTGGTTGAAAACTTATTGTTTTACGTGTTGGACCAAAAAGAAGGCCACACGTGAGGGGGCGTGTTGAAGGATTAAATATTAAAGTTACACCCTCTCTAATAGCTTAATCTTTTAGAGTAGTTGGGTAGTTAACAGGTACATTACAGTTACCCCTCAGATATCCCCCACTACCAGAGACACTAACGATTGGCAATGGTCAATTTTGATGGGGAGAAGTGAAGATTTATATGACAAAAATGCCCTTAGATGTTTTTCGGTTGAAGTTATAATAATATGGGCATACAGGTAATTTCAAAGGGGTAACAAGGACAAATATGTAACAAACCCAAACTAAAGGGAGGAAAAAAACACCCTCTTTCAAAAGTCTATGCAAGAAATCGGCTGAACCACGAAAAGAAATTATAGATTTTAAGTCTAAAAGATAAAAAGAATCAGAAATTGGTAGAATGCCATAAGTATATTGCAATAGATGGAAGATAGAAAGAGAACTTACTGCCCATGTGAAGAGCAAGGTGACATCTGCTGAAGTCGTTCCCTTATTGAACAGCTGCAGAAAATTGAACCTACCCTTTTCATATCAAACTGGAGTAGAAATCTATGAACATTTTTAGAAACTCTTCCCTACCGTAAAAGTGAATACTGTTACAGGGAAGCTGCTCTCCTTATAGTTGTGGGGAATGACAGGGGAAATTTGACGACAAACTATTTTAAGTTCAGGATCAGGTTCCCCTGTATGCAAATTAACACAAAAGAAAGATATATCTGTATCATGAATTTTTCCATGATGAAGGTCACTATGACACAAAAACATACCAGCTGAATACAAAATTAATTACCTTCATATACGGTCCAAGCCCTTGGGAACAAGGCATGATATGTGGATTTACGCCCATCCAGATTCCAGTCCCAAGATCCAATTCCAGAAGTTGAACCCTCTCTGATTAAAAGAAAAAAGTCCACATAAAAAATAATAATAATATAAATAAATAAATAAAATTCTAAATTGTGTTTTATCATTTCTTCAGAATCCATTTATTTTGCAACTAAAAACACAAAACAAGGTATCTCAGGAAAGAGATAGAAATCCTAAGGCAAAAAGCTAGGCAATAAATAGCTGCTTACTTTAATACTTCTGGGCTTTTTGGGCACAGTACAGTAGAATACTTTTTGCCAGTTGGTCGAGAAACGAAAACCTGCATAAGAGATACTCATAGTTCAAATAAAGTGTAGACAAAAATAATAAATATTATAAGTTTAATTCATATACTCAATAAAATATACCAGAATTAATAGATGGGCTTTTGCCCAATTTCATTACTTAAAGTCCAAGCAAGACAGATGTCAACATTAACTGTATTGGGATTTTGACACGAAATTCGGTTCAGGAGAAGTTCGACCAGTCCAACTATGCCAGACCAGTCCAACATGGTTGTTGATTGAAGATTACTGTTATGGTGGAATTTAATGTGTCCAACTTCCATGGACCACTCCGATGGGGATGAAGTGTGGAAGACAATTTTCTTTTTCCACATGGAACTAGAAGGACTTGCGTGACAACGCTGAAGACTCGGGAGGAAATCGTATTATATTAGGCAGTTATTTATAGTTGAAGATAGACATGGCAGCTCTTCTTAGACAAGGAATAGAAGTCCTTGTTCTAGAGGGAATTGGTAATTGAAAACTGTGAAGGGGTTGGTTAGTAATATGAAATAGAGGAGAGAGTATATGTAAAGAGGAAAAATGTTCCAATTAAGTAGAAGCGCATGCTGCTCCGCTCCTTTGATAGTTTGATCTGTGTTCATCACTATGGTCGTTACCTGTATTCGAGATGCTAAGAAGGTTGAATCTTTGCCGCAAGAAGGAAAGAGTGGAAGAGTAGGTGGTAGGCATACTTTTTTTCTGGTTTTTTCGGTTATCTTTGTTATTTAGCATACCTCAATTTATGGACGTAGCTCTAGTTTGGTATAAATCATTTGAATATAGTGTTGTGTGTGGATGTCTATGATTTTGTCATATAATATGCATGAGTGATTTTGAATATGTGATGTGATGATGATGCCTCTGCTTATAGTGAAGAAGGGGTTTTAATTCTCAACAAAGATTAGATAATGTCAGAGAGAGCTGAATAATCCCTACTAACTAGTACCAGAGCCAAAGGAGGGATAGAGCATTTGGTTAGTAGTGAGATCATAGCAGAAGATTGGTGTCAGCATCTAAGCAGAGGTGAGAATTTATGGTCTCAATCAGAGTTAACGATTACACGATTAAAAATGTGAAGCCCATGAGGAACAAAATTTGGGACAAGGCAAAGGATGCTCGTTTTCAAAGACGCGGCAAGATGATGGTATGAAGGAGGGGTTGCTGCTTTAAGCCTAGAAAAGTAGTGAGAAAGAAGCGAATTTTGTTCCTTTCAGCCCAGAAAAGCAATGGGGATTTTCGATCTAGAACTTGTGGGACAAATCTGCAACTTTGGGAGGAAGTTATACTATACTAGGCAGCTATTTTACTATTGGAGTTAGATATGGAAACTCTCATTGGTTTTGTGAGTGGTATTCTCCTCTTTGTATGAAAACCTTTCCATGTAAATCTTGATTTTCTCAAAGGATTGCATTTTATAGCTTTTCTTTACCAAACCTATTTTTACTTTTTGGATTGTTCTTGGGCTTCTGTTGATTGGGCAACCAGACATTTTTACTTGGCTTGGTTCCTTGAGTACTTGGCGGTGCGTCTTTTGACTCAAAGATTCATAAGTGTCTTGGGACTTGTTTCACCTCAAATCGGAGCCAAATGTTTTTTGGTGTCCATGTCTTGTATGGGCTAAAATGGCTATGAAATCAATTACACAAAACTCTCACTATATGGATGGCTAAGAAATCAATTACACGAAACTCTCAATATATGGATGGCTTGGAAGTGAATAATGCAGTTGCAGGTATATGAATCATGTATCAGCAATAACCTACTCAAAACTTGTGTAACAATGGGGTTGGCTTCCTTCCACCCCCACCTCTATTATCCATTCCCCACCATTTCTCCGTTCTCTCAATGGCTCGCTCTGCTTAACAGACTTCCTGCCCTGTGACAATCCCTCAGTCGAGCCTACCACATACCCCACCACTGTTCTCCCTATACCTCCATTGCAGACTACATTTCACACCTCTTATGTATATATATATAGAGATATATGAATGTATGTGTCTAAATAAACTATACTTTCTATAAGTATTCACTTGGGCATTTTTTCATATAGTTAGTGGGTGTGAACCTGGTGTCCCAGACCCAGAATTCTATAACCATTGAGAACAATACCAAGTCTATACTCATCTACCAGCTTTGTTTCATTAGCTGTATTTGCTATATATGGCGGGAAAGAAACAAACTTACCACCATTGGAAGAGCTCATTCGGCCACCGAAAAGCTGTGTATTAGACATAGTTCGCAGGGTGTGCTCTATCACCAAGAAGAGCTGCTAAGCAAATTCATAGTTTCCTTTAACTGCTGAGAAAATTCCGAGCTATTTCCACTTCATTCATAGTTTCCTTTAACTGCTGAGCAAATTCCGAGCTGTTTACGAGCGATTTTCTCTCTTCCTTATCGGCCGATATGATGACTTGAGTTATTAGATAAGATCAACACTCCACCATTATATATAAGAGATCCATAACTTGACCTTTTCCATGTTGCTCCTGAGGAGATATTTAGGTTATGGTTTTTTCGGGAGGCTATTGGCGCCAAGAAATCTGATTTCATATGGGTGAGGTGTGCGAAAATCCGTTGTGGATCGGTCTTATGAATTAGATTGGACATGGTTTAGAAAAAGTTCTATCGGTTCTGATTTCGGTTTTTTTGTGAACCGGTCCAATCCGTTAGTGTATATCTATATATTTCAATATCTTATATTAATATGTCATTAATATATTAATATGAATAGTATCTCTCTTAAATTATTCTAGCTCGCTCAAAGGAGTACAAAAATCCGGTGAATCTTTTGTACTAAACTTATGTTCTGTTTGATATACCTTCTGCTTCTGGTTATACGCAGAAGAAAAAGAAAAACATAAATTATTTCAAGAAGCTAGTACCCCTCATCTTCCCGTTTCTTTAAAACACTCTTCTAGGGCCTTCGAGAAGCTAGTACCCCCTCTTCCACTTCTTTAAGATGTTCTTCCGAGTTCCAGAAGTTCTTTTAAAAAAAAATTCAAACACCGTTCAAAACAGCTTTACCCTCCGAAAAGCCAAAAGCAAGGATTGAAAAGTCAATCCAAACAAAGCCTTAGTTTAATTTTATATAAAAATTAAAACGTGCAGAATTTAGAATTTATTTGATAGTTTAAGATAAGAATTGCTTAACTTGAATGGTGGCCAATAAGGTAATGTTATAATAATTTTGAGATATGGTACAACACAAGTAATATTGATTTGTTAATGTTACCAAATCAATTAAGTCTATGATATACTGCAGTTACATAGAGTTTAGAAATTTGAAAATTTGACAAATAAGACTCAAATATCGAACCAAACCAATATGGTTCCTTGTGGTTCGGTTTAATCCAGTTTTGTTGGACAACCGATCTAAATTGGTTCCAAAATTTTTGAATCAATTAATATTGGTTCAGTTTCAATAATCCGGTTGATGCACCCCTATCATTTCCTAGAGGTTCATTTTACTTGTTTAAAATCACAAAACCTCGTAATACTATTAAAAAATTATTATAAAATCTCATTCACCAACACGTCATTATTATACCTTTGTTCTATTATAAATATAAATCACAATGCTTCAAATTTGTAATCTTAATGTCTTTTAAAATGACTTGATTGCCCTTTATAATTTTCAATACATAAGATTTTTTTCCCCTTTCTTGTGATTTTAGCCGTGTAATTTTTTAAAGATATCAAGAACAATTTAATAATTTTATAAATACAAGGTTATTATTATTTTTATTTTTTTTTGAAAGTAACACAAGGATATTTTGGTTATATATAAGACATTGTTTCCCCACATGTGACTTGCTACCTTTATAACTAGACGGTTAACTAACAGGGTTGGAGTAACATGGTAGCTTTTTCCCTTTACCTAAGTCGGTATTTATATTTAAGGAAAAAAAAAAGGACTGATATTTATCATGGAGGGTCATAATCATTCTGTATCAAATAGAGGTAATTTTTAGTAATAATGAAAATAGGATATTCGCAATGTGTATTTGTATTTGGAATAATTTAATTACTTCTTTTCAAAATAAAATAAAACAACAGTTATCTTTTCTCTTATTTAAAAAAATAAAAATCTAATATCTGATTTAGGTTGAAGTCACAATGACTTTTT
The DNA here is from genome assembly GCA_963922005.1 of Cornus suecica. NCBI lineage: Eukaryota > Viridiplantae > Streptophyta > Magnoliopsida > Cornales > Cornaceae > Cornus > Cornus suecica. The sequence goes on along the minus strand of OY998247.1, from coordinate 37,422,880 downwards.
CCTGTAAAGATTTACTTAGAATCCATGATTAATCTTTTAAGTTCTAAATTAATTATTTTACGCATATTTAACCAATATGGAAACTTGCATCCTCTTTCAGCCTAACCTTCCCTGAACCTCAATCCAAATGTGGATAAATAACCACATCATGACATATTTCTAATTGTCAAATATGTAAATGATGATGTGGATGGTTATAAAACTTTGGATTGAGGTCCATGGAATTCAAGAGAGAGATTAAGTGGGAGAAGATTCAAGTTCTTTGAAATTTATGTGAAGAAAGAGAGAGAATGTGGGTTACGATGGTTCGCCGTATAGAAATGGTGGATATAGAAAGTTTAAAAATCGAAGTACTAATTTTGATTAGGATTCGTTAACAATGATAAAATACTGCTCCATTGTGGATGGAACAATTTTGATTCATGATATTGAGAGAGAGAGAATTTTTTTTTTTATTTCTTTCTATAAAAAGATGTTCTGTAAAACCAAATAAAAGCATAAGCAAGGAAATTTTGTTAGGACATCCATGAAGTTTATAACAAGTACCCGATGATGTCCCACACGGTTGTAATTGATTACAAAATGGGCATTGTCTCCCTTACACTGAATCAGTCCTTTCTGCGAATTATTGTTGTTATCTTAGGGGAATTCACCATTGTTTCTTTTACTAAAAATTATATTGAGGTGTCTTTCTAACTAAAGCCCGGGAGTTACTACTATTTTTCTTGAATCGAGTACTCAAGGCCGCAACTTCTGGAACAAGATTGGACAATACATGTATTTCATGTTGCTTCACTTCTTGCCCGATGAGGGAATAGATTTTGGCAACACTTGGAAAAAGGATCCATCAATAAAATCTAACTACGAATTGTTGAAAAAAGATCATGAACACCATGCAAAAATTCCATTGCACAATCTTCTTGAAGTCGAGTTGCCATGGCACCCAAAATTTTGGGGCCTTCCTATTAGGTGGGCCTTAGGTAGCTACCTAAATGACTTAACTATTTAGTCGGCCCTAACTACCACGCTTGCTCTTAGTGCACATTTTGAGGTGTCACCCACACTTGATTGCTACCTCACACACACACATAGAAGTACAGTTAGTTGACAAGAAGATAAAATACCTTTATTACTATAAAAAAAATGTGTACAAAGCTAGCTCTCTACAATTCTCTCAAACTCTCTCTCTTTCTCTCTAAGACTCTAATGGTTTCAAATGAAGGGATTTTTTCCTCTTTTGAGGCATCTTCATCTCTAATGGATGGTTGTGATGTATTCAATCTAGTGGTGGAGATTCATCTTCTAGATTCTCCACATAACTGCATACATTTTCATACAAGTTTTAGGTAAAGTATGTCCTTTGGTTTAGCATAAATTTATACATATTCCAAGACCATCTTTTTGTGAAAATATTATGACGGCTTCATGTCCCACATCAGATCGGAATGAGGAGAGTCTTGGATATAAATAGACTGGGTGTTAGCCCTACCTAATAGCTTAAATTTATGGGTCAATAGAGAAGCACTCTAATTGTAACAAGTGGTATCAGAGTAGGCAAAATCCTTGATCGATGTTATGCCAAGCGTCGACATAAATGTGTTTGGGTCGGATCGGGTTCTCTGTTGTTAGGGTGGGTCAATTGCAATGAGGGCTGGTTTGGGTGCAGGAGAATGTGACGGATTTTTGCCCCACATCGAATCCGGATGAAAATGGTCTTGTGTATAAATGAATTGGTTGTTAGCCTCACCTAATAGCTTATGTTTCTAGGTTAAATAGTGAAACATTCAGGATGTGACACTATGCTTAGATCTATTTTAACATGATTCAATTTGACTTCTTGTTCAAAAAATAATATACATATAAATAAAAACAAAAATCTTAAACAAGCCGAGCTATGACAAACCCGAGCCCAAACTCATGTTTTAGAGTTTGTCACAGCCCTAAACCGAGATCGAGCCGAGCAGAGCCAAGCTTGACATTTCTAAAACAATGAAAAGCCCAAGCCCAAACTCATGTTTTAGAGATTATCACGAGACCGAACCGAGATCAAACCCAGCTATAATCAAATGAGCCTGAGTTGTACTAGCGTAAAGCTCGCCTCTACTCGGTTCATTTGTAACCTTAGTTATAATGTGTGTTTAAGTTCCGAGATTTTTAAAAAATAAGGTCATGTCATTAGTTTCAATGATTAATCGTATCTCCTATCATAAGTAACAGTGTAACTATTTCAATGAGACGTTACCCATAGACCAACTTGGTTGAGCTTGTAGCTCTATGAGCAGGTGTAACCATGTTCGATTTCTCCATTCTGTTGTTTGCTAGGATAAAATGAGAATTCAATTTATATTTCAAAGGTCCTATAATTATTCTGTCCTCCCCAAGGATTATTTAAAATGAAAAAGATTTTTGACGAATACTGTAAGTACATGAGTGATTTCTATTTCTTTACATGCTAAACCTTTAGAACTAGGAATGTCAAGTATAAAACAAAAATGATAAGAGAAATAAATAGACCCAATGGACCATGGAATAAGTTGTACTGAAGAAAAATGAAAATTCGAAGAATGACATCTTTATATATGCATATATCTAATAAAAGAGAAACTTACTGAAAATTGATTTGCTAAAACTGGTTCATCTTCACATTGTCTTGGGAATAGTTGCCAACGCAGAAATTGCCCTTTGTAACTTCTTCCGATGCTTCCTGCACTGAAAATTAGATTCTTTTGAACAACTGAGAGAAAATTCATTAAACGATTTATGTCTAAGGGTGCACAAAAATGCCTCGAGGCCCACTTGGCGGCCCAAGCCCAACAAACATTACCCCGTGCGTGTGTGTGTTTACTATTGTATTAAATATTGTCATTGTTGGCTACAAACATTATAACAGAAGCTTATCATGAGTCATGGCATAAGTTAATAAGTCACTTATGGTTAATGATGCAAGATTCATATCCATATCAATAAAGTATTCATAGGTTTGGTGTATAAATATACACTTTTAGTTATTGTTTGAAATTTTCTTAAATTTATTTAAAATACTCAAACTTAAAGTAATGAAAGTGAAAACTTTAGTTGAATAGATTAATAAAAAGGGTAAATTGCACAAAATACCCCTCTAGAATACCATTCTTTTCTTTTCTTTTTAAAAGGTAAATATATATTAGAACCAAGCCAAAAAGGTGCCATTACAAGGCAGAAAGAGATGAAAGTTATTAAGAAACCCCAAGACCACCAAAGACAAAGATCCACAATCCAAAAGAGTGGTCATGAGACATACAAAAACCAAACCTGGGACTAAAAAGGGAGCAAAAACTGGGGCAAAACTCAAGCCTGGGATACATGGCTGAGAAGAAACCAAGTTGCCTCAAGAGCCTAGAAACCTTGCAGATCAAGAGAGAGCATAACACAAACTAAAGCAAACAACATAGGACTCGTGAAAAGATAGTACATGGGAGAAACCATTCCAACATAAATTTATGGTTGATTGCATTCTCTTTGAAACCCTTGGCAGAGAAGAGAGCAAGCCTAGTGTTTCTAGTGATCTTTGGTTTCAAACTCTTTAAAGAACTTGAATTCACTAGAAAACACTCTGAAATTACCTAGACGGTCAATGAAAATATCCTAGAAGGGGGGTGAATAGGTTTTTTGTGGATTTATTGACAAATTAAAATTAATTACGAAAAATTCAATTTTAATCCAATTCTCTATCACGATAAAACATGCAAAGATTAATCTAAGTGTAGAAAATAAAACAGTAGAGAGCACGATATTTTTACATGAAAATCCTTGGAAAGATTCTAAGTAAAAACCACGGATACGTTCGAGTATTGATGCACTATGAACCAAGATATATACAAACTCTATGAAGTTTTAAACTTACAAATCCCTACAGATCTGTCTTTCTCCGTTCGACGTCTAACAACCTTGAATCACTCACGTTCCATGAAGCTCTCGCTCCGTTTCGTACTCTAACAGCTCTGCTTCTCAATGGATCAAAGAACCACGAAGCCTCCTGCTCCGATCTCTGCACTCAAACGGTTTCATTTCTCAAATGGATCTAAGCAACCACGTTGCACAAGGTGGTGTGTAGACTTTTCAGAGTCTAAGTCATTCAATTGTGCATAAGATCATCGATTTAGAAGCACAATTGAACAAACCCTAAACAAGAGAGAACTAGAAGATATAGAATCACTCAATGATTTTCTCTGCAAAATAATATGAACTATAGAATAATTGCAGAGATCTCTCACCAAAAGCTCTCCTCAAATCTGTGGAGACTCCTCTTATTTATAGAGAGAGCTAAGGGAAACCCTAGGTTTACCATTTTTCATAATTTCACGTCAAACTGAGCAAAACCCTTTGATATGGTCTTTCATATGCATACATCACGTAAATTAAGGTGTAAAGTTGCATTCACCACAAACGAAACCAACCCTAGGACAATTTTGTCATTTTTTAGCACATTACACGCCAGACCCCTATGCCTGGAGCGTAGCTAGGTCTACGCCTGGGGCGTAGGGCAAAAATGCTCGTGTTTAGCCCAGGCGTCAAAATGACACGCCACTTTTTGTTACTAGAGGCATAGGTCAGGTGTAACAAAACCCTTGGAACTAACCTTTCTTGAGACTAGTGCCATTTGAACACCCTCGACTCCCTTGTAATGATTCTTGAACTTGCAGCTTAAAAAAATGACGTTTCCACCCTCCAAAATGCAATTTTTGCTCAAACTTGTTTCTTATTCAATTCTCTTATATTATTCACTTCTTTAGGCTTGATTTGAATTTGATGAAGCTTGTCAATGTCTTTGCTTAACCAGATTAATTTTTATGAACCTACCCGACTTTACAAGTCACTCAACATGGTTATTGTCTAGAACATGCCAAACATAAACAATTACAATAAATGTTCTTATAATCTCCCCCTTGGCATTTCTGAGACAAAATCATGTTTTACAAAGATATCCTCACGAATAATAACATAATATCTATACATGATGCATGCATAAAAAAATAAAACAATGCAAAAAAAATTCATGATAAAGTATCAATTCTAGAATAAAAGATAATACAATATATTCTTAGAATGACACATATGAAGACATATATTCTAATGAGAGCAGACTACTAGATTTTCTAAGATGCGCATGCTTTTGAAAATCTAATAGTTTTGTAGAGATGCCTATCGACTGAGAATCTGTGAATATATACTCAAGACCCTTCTCAGAATTAGAGTCAAGTGTTCTACATTCATTATGAGCAACCAAACAGTGTAGCTCACCTTTCCTAACCCACGTTTGTCTAATTTTTGGAGTTATATTTGCCAGCCTAGATAAACTCTTTACCTCTTCACTCAACACCCGAATTTGATCTTCAACATTGGGTTCTTTTCGAGTTCTCTGATTCTTTTCAGATTTCAATGTTATTCCTCTTAACTTTGAACACAAGGGTCGAATGTGACCTTTCACTTCACAATGATGACATACAGGGATAAACCTTTGAAAACCATTATTCGAACCTTATTGAATCTATAGGTAAAGGAAGGCTTACTCTCAACTAGTTTTCTGACATAAGATTGAGTATTAAAATTCCTATCAGAATTACCTTGAGAAAAACTATGTGTTACTTGGGAGCCCCTTACAAAGGTTGTTTTGGAAACAATGTTTGAATTACTTGTTGTTCCTTTGAACCCCAACCCATTTGTATTTCCTACAGATTTTTCTATACTCAACATATGATTAAGCTTAAGAGTTCCACTAGACCATTTATGGATAGTTGAGTTAACATCATTTAATTCCTTTTCCAAACCCCCAATCCTTATAGACTTCTCACTCAATTCCAATTTTAGAGTGTTTAATTCCTTATTGAGATCATCTACATTTTTCAACGCCTGATTCCTTTCTTTTTCAGACTTAATCAACTATTCTCTTAAGGACTATCTTTCCTTGTCAACCCCATTAAATTAAACTATATATTTTGAATAGACTTTGCTAATATGTGTGGACTTTTCATAAAGTTTATTGTACGCATCTTCTTATGAGTCTCCACGATCTTTATTATCCATAGAATCTTCATCTCCAGACATTGCCCAGCTTGCAAAAATTTCCTTAACCTCCTTACTCTGTTATGCAAATGCGGTAAAATCCTTATCTTCATCAGCCACGTCAGACTCAGCAGAGTCACTAGCTGTTCCATCATCTGATCCATCACTCCAAGTAACAACTAGACCTTTTGTCATTTTCGACTTATTAGCGCACTCAACAGCTATGTGACCGATCCCTTGACACTCAAAACATCGAGGTTTCTTCTTTTTAGGGTCAATCTTGTCATTCTGATTTTGGATTTTTCTATTTTTAGAATCATATGATTTATCTCCAAATGTTTGTCCTTTAATCAATTCTTGACCATAAGAAGATTTTAAAAACCTATGAAATTGTTTCATGATCATATCAAACTATTTTGGTCTACTCTCACCCTTCTTATCAGACTCACTAGGATCCTCCTTAGTGGTTTTAAAAGATATGCTTTTCTCTTTTGTGCCATTAGACTTCTTAGAGAATTGAGCACACATCTCCATCTCATAAGACTTTAGATTTCCAGCCAACTCTTCAAGTTTAATTTCTTTAAAACTCATGATTTTAGAGATGACGATAATCTTAGATAGAAAACGTTCAGGTAGAGACCTAAGAATTTTCTTCACTATGGTAGTCTCAGAAATGGGCTCACCTAAATTATGATAACTTATGACAATGTTAGTTAGTCTAGCCTCAAAGTTACCAAATCTTCATCCTCCTCCATTCTAAGTTGTTCAAATTGTGAATTTAGAATTTGGAGTTTCGACTGTTTAACTTTTAAAGTCCCTTTATGAGTTACTTGGAGAATATCTCAAGCTTCTTTGACAATTTCGCACGTGTCAATTCTCTTAAACTCACTCGCAGTCACAGTGTTGTATAAAACATTTAAAGCTTTGCAATTCCAAGTAGCACTATTTGTCTCAGCAGATGTCCACTCACTTGACAGTTTTACTCTAGATTCATTAGTAGTAGCGTATTTCATAGTGGGAGGTGAACTTCCACGGCAAGCCAAGCTCTCTTATATAGAGATTTCAAAAATGCTCTCATCCTCGTTTTCCAATAGGTGTAGTTCGAGCCATCAAATAAAGGGGACCTATATACGGACCCTCCTTCACGAGGTAAATCCATCACCTACGTTCAGAAACAAACCCTAAGTTGTTAACCTAAAAAAGGGCAACCACGCTCTGATACCAATTAAAATTACCTAGACGATCAATGAAAACATCCTAGAAGGGGGGTGAATATGCTTTTTATGGATTTATTGACAAATTAAAATTAATTACGAAAAAGTCAATTTTAATCCAATTCTCTATACGATAAAACATGCAAAGAGTAATCTAAGTGCAGAAAATAAAGCAACAGAGACACGATATTTTTACATGAAAACCCTTGGAAAGACTCCAAGTAAAAACCACGGATACGCTTGGGTATCGATGTACTATGAACCAAGAGATATACAGACTCTATGAAGTTTTATACTTACAAATCCCTCTAGATATGCCTTTCTCCACTTGACTTCTGATAACCTTGAATCACTCGCACTCCATAAAGCTCTCGCTCCGCTCCGTACTCTGACGGTTCCGCTTCTCAACGGATCAATAAACCATGAAGCCTCTTGCTCCAATCTCCGCACCCAGATGACTCTATTTCTCAAATGGATCTAAGCAACCATGTTGCACAAGGTGGTGTGTAGATTTTTCAGAATCTAGATCATTCAATTGTGCATAAGATCATCGATGTAGAAACACAATTAAACAAACCCTAAACAAGAGAAAACTAGAAGATATAGAATCACTCAATAATTTTCTCTCTCTATCTCTATTTCTGCAAAAGAATATGAACTATAGAAGAATTACAGAGATCTCTCACCAAAAGCTCTCCTCAAATCTGTAGAGACTCCTACTATTTATAAAGAGAGCTGAGGGAAATCCTAAGTTTACCCTTTTTCGTAATTTCACATCAAACTGAGCAAAACCTTTTGATATGATCTTCTATATGTATACATCACATATATCAAGATGTAAATTCGCAGCCTCCACAAACGATACCAACATTGGGACAATTTGGTCATTTTCCAGCACATTACACACCAAACCCCTATGCTTGGGGCATAAGGGTTACTACGCCTGGGGCATAGCCACCAACCCCAGGGGTGTAGCCAGGTCTACGCCTGGGGCGTAGGGCAAAAATGCCCGCGTTTAGCCCAGGCGTCAAAATGACACTTTCTAGCTACCTTTTGTTACTGGAGGCGTAGCAAAACCCTTTAAAATTACCTAAACGATCAATGACTATAGCCTAGAGATGGGGTGGATAGGCTTTTTGTGGATTTATTGAGAAATTAAAATTAATTACAGAAAAGTCAATTTTAATCCAATTTTCTATCACAATAAAACATGCAAAGATTAATCTAAGTGTAGAAAATAAATAGATAGAGACACACGATATTTTTACGTGAAAAACCTTGGAAAGACTCCAAGTAAAAACCACGAATATGCTTGGGTATTGATGCACTATGAATCAAGAGATATAAAGACTCTATGAAGCTTTAGACTTACAAATCCCTCCAGATCTATTTTTCTCCACTCGATGTCTGACAACCATGAATCACTCGCAGTCCACGAAGCTCTCGTTCCACTCCGTACTCTGATGGCTCCGTTTCTCAACGAACAACGAAGCCTCCTGCTCCGATTTTCGCACTCAGACAGCTCCGTTTCTCAAACGGATCTACGCAACCACATTTTGCACAAGGTGGTGTGTAAATTTTTCAGAATCTACATCATTCAATTGTGCATAGAGATCTTCGATGTAGAAGCACAATTGAACAAACCCTAATTAAGAAAGAACAATAATATCTTCACTCAATGATTTTCTCTCTCTATCTCTATATCTGCAGAAGAATATGAATCTGTAGAAAACTTACAGAGATCTCTCAAAAGCTCAAAGGCTCTAGAGCTACCTCACATCTGTAGAAGACCTTGGTATTTATAGACAATGCTGAGGTGAAATCCTAATCTTCCCTTTTTTCGTAATTTCACACCAAACCAAGTAAAACCTCATTCTCTGATGTATATTATGTGTATGACACGTCTCTCAAGGTATAAAGTTGCAACCACCTCAAAGGAAAACAAGTTGGGGGCAAAACGGAAATTTCCAGCATCATAACTCGCCAGACCCTTACGCTTGGGGCGTTGGGCCAAAATGGTTGTGTGTTTCAAGCGTAAAAACGACACTTTTTAGCCAGTTTTTGTTGTTGTGGGCGTAGGTCAGGTGTAGCAAAATACTCGAAACCAACTTTTGTTGATAGTCGTGCCATTTGAACCTCCTCAACTCATTTGTCATGATTCTTGAAGTTGCGGCTCGAAATAATGACATTTTTACCCCTCGGGAGACACTTTTTACTCAAACTTGCTTCATTTACAATTCTCTTATTTTCTTCACTTCTTTAGGCTTGATTTGAATTTGATGAAACTTGTCAATGCCTATTAAACATTCTCGACTCCACAATTCACTCAACATGGTTATTGTCTAGAACATGCAAACACAAATAATACTATAAATGTTCTTACACCCTTGGAACCAACGTTTCTCGAGACTAGTGCAATTTGAACCCCCTCTACTCCCTTGTAATGATTCTTGAAGTTGCGGCTTGAAAAAATGACGTTTCCACCCTCTAGAATGCAAATTTTGCTCAAACTTGTTTCTTCTTCAATTCTCTTGTATTCTTTACTTCTTTAAGTTTGATTTTTTGATGAAACTTGTCAATGCCTTTGCTTGACCACATTAATTTTCCTGCACCTATCCAACCTTACAAGTCACTCAACGTAGTTATTATTTAGAACATGCCAAACATAAACAATTACAATAAATGTTCTTACACACTCTTATGTTTCTTTCCATCCAAAACTAATAAACAATTGAAGCAAGAAAGAGCATGTTCAAAGTGTTGAAGAGAGTTTTGGTTGGAAAAGAAGTTGTAGCCCATTGAAGGAGGCCATCCCAGTCTGTCATTGGCCAATAGAGACTCCCTTTAGCAGAAACATAAATCCATAGCCTTCTAGTGAAACTACATTGGAAAAAGAGGTGGTCCCTATCTTCCAATCATGAGTGACAGAAGTCACGATTTCCTATGGTGAGCAAGCCAATCCTCATGAGAAACTCCTTTGTTCTGATTTTGTTAAGAATTACCATCTAGATGACAAAATCATGTTTAGGGATTGAGTTTGAGAACCACACAAGATGATGCCAAGTTATCTCCAGTTGCTTATACCTAAACAAAATCCAGGCTGGCTTGATGGTGTAGGGGACATTTGAAAAAGACCAAAGGTTATCATGTGAAGAAGTGTTTAGGGGAAGGTCATAGGGGAACTGGTCTCTAAAAGCTCTCCATGTTCTATTGACAGAGTTAAGAATGCACCAATTACCTTCATCGATAAGGCTGTTGACAGTGGCAAAATGTCCAAGACCATAAGCTAAAATGATCCTTGGGAGAGATTGTTGGTGAAGATACAATTAGGGGAGCTAGATGGAAGTACCTCTGCCATCCCCAATCATAACCTTGAAAAAATCCCTGAAAGAAACCCTAAGCTTTAGCAATTTACCCTAGGTCCAAGAGTAATCGGGAGGAACTTTGATGGCCCATAAATTTATACCTTTAATAAGATAAATCTTGACCTAATGAACCCATACGAAGGTAGATGGGAGAATCTGGATAAGCTTTTATAGCAGCCACATTCCACTCAATGGTGTCAATAACCCCAATGCCTTTTTCATCTTTAGGGTAATAAATGTCAGTCCAAGAAACCTTATTTCCACCATTGCCAAGTTTTGTACTTGTCCAAAGAAATTTTCTAAGGATGACATTAATCTCTTAAAAGTGGTTTTAGGCAAAATGAAAAGGGAGGACAAGTAAACTTAAGTTGAGAAGAGAACTAATTTAATGAGTTGGAGCCTACCAACAAGAGAAAGAAAATTTGTAGACCAGTTCTGGACCTTTTTTGTAATCTTTAAAGCCAGGGAAGTGCAATCTTGGACATTAAGCCTGGAGATTAAGAAGGGAACTCCTAGATAATTGACAGGGAGTGTTCCAACCTAGAAGTTGAGAGCTAACTGGATCTTCTCAAGCTCTAGTTCAAACACCCTAGAGGCAAAAAAAAATACTCTTAGAGTTATTTGGGGTCAAGCTAGAGATGAAACTGAACCAATTGAGCCCTTCCATTAGGTGAGAGACAGAGTTAAGATTTCCATTTGAGAAAAGCAAAATATCATCAGCAAAGAGATTGTTAGATCCATCTCTTTGTATCTCTAGTGATGATTAAAATCAGTAGTAGGTTTTGATTCTCAAAGAACTAATGAACACTTCCATAATAAGAACAAAGAGGTAGGGAGATAGAGGATCACCTTGGCTCAAACCTCCAGGGCTAGAAAAATAACTACGAAGAGAACCATTGACATTGAAAAAGAATTTTAGAGAAGAGATGCAGGTGATGATCCAACTGATCATGTGGGGAATAAAATGAAAGGCTTTAAGGGTTTCCTCTATGAAGGTCCAATTAACAGTATCAAAAGCTTTTGAGAGATCAACCTTGAGAGCAATTCTAGAGGTGGAGGATTCTATGTGATAATTCATGAGCAATGATCATAAGCAAGAAGAATATTATCATATATGTCTCTACCTTTAATGAAAGCACTTAGTTTAGGGCTTATGCAAGAGTTGAGGTGAGGCTTGATTCTATTGGCAATTAGTTTAGAAATACATTTATAGATGATAGTACAAACTAAGATTGGCCTAAAATCAGAAGGTTTAGAAGGATTTACAACTTTAGGAACAAGGGTAATGATGGTAGCATTTACCTTAGAAAGGAGCCTACCACTATAATGATATCATCTCCCACAATTGCCCAAGTTTACTTTAAAAAATAAGCAGATTTGGTCAATGCTCAAGGGATTGCAGATGAATTGGCTAAGGTTAGGGACAACTCTTCTTTGGTTAGAATTAAGGAGGTTTTGATAGTAACTCATAAACACACCAGCAATCTAACATGGGTCCTCAATTCTGGATCCTTCGTCAGTGGAAATGGATTTATAGTGTTAATTCTTTTCCTGTAGGCAACCACTTTACGAAAGAATGAGGTGTTCTTGTCACCTAGATGCAACCAATATAGACTCTAGACTGTTGCTTGCGGGTGGATTTTTCAGCATAAAAAAGGTGGATGAGGTTGCTTAAACAAGCTCTCTCTTCCACTCTCAAATCTTCATTCAAGGGGTCAGTGTTAAGTTGAGTCTGAAGGTGGTGGATAGTAGTTCTACATGCTTGGACCTGAGAGGAAAGATCAGAGTAACAAGAAGAATTGAGGCTTTTGAGATCTTGCTTGAGGTACTTGAGCTTCTAAATGATTCTGAACATAAAATACCCATAAAATTCACAATGCCAAGTTCTGCTAACAGTGTTGAGGAACTTAGGATGTTTTATCAAGTGATTGTTAAACTTGAATGGTTTACCCTCCCCTCTAGAAAAAAAGAGAGATTTTAGTGAGAATCAGGGAGTGATCAGATATGCCATAACACTTAAAAGTGTTCTGACACTCATTAACAAGAACCCTATCAATCTTTCTAAAATAGGTCTCATTGGTCTAGGTGAATTGAAGGCCAGTGTATCTTAGGTCCAACAATCTTGCTTCATTAAGACATTTTCCAAAATCTTGCATTGTGGAGTTCCAAGTTAGAGACCCTCCACTTTTTTCATGGTAGTATCTTAGAGCATTGAAATCTCCATGAGCCTACATTGTGACCATAGGCAAAACCAGACTTACAGTTAAACACACCCTCTCTATCTGAGATGTTACAAATGATAAGTTGATCAGTGGAAGCTAAACAACTGATATCAAGTCTTGAAGGGTCCCAACCCATCTAAAAATTCATATGCAAGTGATGGCAGCCTATTCATTGTGTAGATATAAAAATGAACAGTGCATTGGGATCAATAATGAAGAGCAAGGACTTTACCCGAGACCACCTATGGGAACACCATGGCAAGATGTGACATAACGCTTCTTAAAAGGATTCATAATCACATCCTGCAACAAAACATATATATATATATAACACATAAATTGAAGGTATGGTATATATGCTTAGCTAGGAAACCATCAATCAGAGTTTAGTAGAAGAAAATCACCTTTCCCTTGGCGGCTTCTTCTTGGATTAGTCGCCAAAGCCGATATAATATTGGAGCCTACAAAAACATAACAAAAAAACAAATTATTAGGTGAAGTAGGACCAAAGATCATGGAATCATACATTTACCATGCACTTGAGCTGTATCACCAATTCAATTTGTATGCATTACCATGAATATAGTATTTTTTTTAGTGCAATCAAATGCGGGAGAAACTCTTTTAACGTGTTTTTCTGTTTTTTCATCTGAACTCGCAATGTCGTTGTTGCAGTCCGACTATTCTGTCCCACTTGGTACCAATAATCTCTAATAGTTTAGTGTTATTGAAACAGTTGTTGGTACCATAACTAGCTAAATGGTGCCATCCCCAAAACATGTGGGCATTTGTAGGCAATGTTTTGAGAGATGACTATATCGTGCTATGCATGGGTCTACAACAAGCATGCATGGGAAAGCACTAAGCTTGTGCAAATAGACTTTGTGAGTTGCTTGTACTATAGGTGGGCCCTTGTGACTGACCTGTATCGTCTCAGTCTCAGTTTCCTTCTCACTGGACAAGGTCCAGGGAGGGATCTAATTGTCCCTATCTCTGGCCAATTGGATGATCGAATTTCACTCTTTAATGCAACAGGTTCTGATAGGCCACTTGACCAAAGATTCGGATCATTAAATCCATCACTAGAACGTGTCCAATGAGAAAGAAAAATGAGTGAGAGAAAAATAAGAGTATATTTTTTTCCCTTGTGGCACATTTCAGATTAGACATTGTAGCATCATTGAGTTGCTCAAACTTGGATCCTGTAATAATAGTATATAATATTATATCCAACTTATATTGCCTCAAGTTTTTCTTCAACGAACCGATCGGTTTCTTGACCAAATTTGTACCATTAGATCTATCTCTCACCGAAGCTTACCCATATCAGGGCTTGGACCCATTTAGATAGGGGTGTTAGAATATATTAGGGCTTGAATCTATTTAGATAGGTTCACTTTTTGTTCGCCACTCCTTTTAGGATTTCTTCTTCTCCATTACTTTTTTCCCTATATATATGTGTTAGCTCTATTATAACAAATATATTGATCAATACAGAATTATTTTATATCCTCTTCTTCTTTTATCTCTCTTTATTATATTTTTATTCTAATATATATATATATGATAAAGGATTCTTCGTAGGAATATTGATGTCTAAGCCTAGATAATAGACATCTTCAATAGTTTTAGAACCTTTAGCATGGCTAATTTCAAATGTATATCCTGCCAAAATTTTGAATTGCCTATGTTATACCCTTCAATTAGAGAAGTAGCTATTTATTGAATATCAAATAGTACACTCATTTTGCAGGAAAAAAGTGTATCAATCTGTGAACAGAGGATTTATATAAATTGCATACCAAATCAATTGTCTCTTTCAAACTTAAGAGTTATATGTTTAGCGCCTTTTTCCTTGCTATTTATTTTTCGCTGCCAAGTCAATGATGCAGGTTTTCCCGGGTCAACCTTAACCTGAAAAAAGAAACGAATTAAAAGAAAAATCAGATATGCATTAACAAACAATGTATTCTCTCTAAAAAAAATTAAATAAATAAAGAAAAAAGAGAAAGAACATCAAACAAAAATGTATTTTGGCACTTGGTAAGCAAATTAACTTGTTACTTTTGTGTTATTTAGGAGAAATATTAAAAAGGCACTTCTCCTGTGAGGCCATAACGTTTATACGGTACACGTATCAGAGAAAAGTATTTTAGTAAATTTGTCCATAAATATATATATATATATATATATATTTTTTCCGTAAATAAGTCCATAAAATTTTTTCATGAACGATTTGTAGGAAAATGCATTCCAAATTGATAGGGTAGACAACGCAACATTGACCTGAAAATGCAATATTAGGACTTCAGGTGAGATGACCTGAAAAATTAATTGACTATCTAAGAACCATCATTAATAGGGCCAACACACTTTAGCGGTAACCAAAAGTATATTTAATAAAGTATTGTTTGATACCTCTATTCTTTTCACACCGATATAATTAATTAAGTATGTCTAACAATACAAATTGAATGACCCGTACATAACCATTTATATAATGGTTGTGTAGCTTTGGAATTGCATTGTAATCATAAATTTATGATATTTTTGTTTGATCAACGCAATTCTAAATGCATATTGTTTGGATAAATATTGTAGTTCAACTGTAACTGAAGTGCACTCTCAATATTGAGAGAATTAAAAGGAAAAGAGAAAAAATAAAAAATAAAAAAAGAAAGGGAGGAAAGAGATTTTCATGCTTAATTGGTTAAAAAAAATTGGAAAAATAATTTGTCCTTCCTTATCTCTCCCAATTTCAACTTTCATAATACCAACAACAATGCAAATAATAGTTTTTTAACAAAAAAAACTTAAAAGGCATTTGGCTTTTAGATAAATATTTGGATGTATATAATAGGAAAGAACAAGGTATGAAAAAATGCTTTTTCAGTTTTTGCTTTAATCCTCTACCTTTTTCAAAACTAAAATGTTAATTTTTTTTTTCCTTTTCAAAACATGTGGTTATGTATACACATGTGTATATACTTGGTAACCCGGTTCCTCTACTTGCTTGCTCTATCATGTGTATATATACATGTT
Source organism: Cornus suecica (assembly GCA_963922005.1). Classification (NCBI taxonomy): domain Eukaryota; kingdom Viridiplantae; phylum Streptophyta; class Magnoliopsida; order Cornales; family Cornaceae; genus Cornus; species Cornus suecica. The sequence continues at coordinate 37,406,995 of OY998247.1, read as the reverse complement.
TATGTATAGGTATGTATTTATACCTGTGAGCACATATGTATATGTATGTTTATATATTCATGGGTATGTATGTGTATACATACATGTTTGTGTAGGTATTCATATATGTGTGTATGTACATATATGTCTTTGTGAATGTTTATGTTACGCCAAAGATGCAAAGACGTGTTAGGTTATTATTGGGTTGAAAATTATAAAGATTTGGGATATGGAATCATTACTTATCTTCAAGTAATTAATTCGTTGATTTCGAATGTTTGAATTTTCAATACAATTCCAAATCAACATTATTTTGTACCATCCACGCTTAAATTGAAGCTTTTTAATTCCGGTCCCAAAGTTTGAATACACTTCTTCCAAACGCATATTAACACTTAAAATAAGATAAAATTGTAAGTCACGGATCCATCACTAAACGCAAAAGATTTAACAAATATTTATAAACTAATTTTTTAATTACTAAAACTTCAGTAGTAATAACTTTCACTTTCTTATCACTTACCAAGTCTACCTTATCTTCTTTACACAATTTTTTTTTCCTTTTGATTGGTAAAGCAAACAAATACACACAACCCCATAACCAAAACCACATATAAATACTAAAGCTGTGTAGTCTAATGGTATCACATCAAAGTGTGAGTGTGTGAGAGGGTAGGGGTTTGAGTTCTATTGAACTCATGTGGGAGTGTGCGTGGGGTCTGTGAGTATTTATCTATTAAAAAAAATCACATATAAATAAAATCTACCTAATATGTGTAAATTGTAATTTTTAAAGCAAACAAATACATACTTTGCCCACATGCACATGGTCTGCAGCCCTATAATAACTCTACCTTATCTTACTTTTATTCAAATTTTTTTTTTTTGTGAAGAAAAATTTATTCAAATTGTCAAGCAAACACATGCATAATTAGTTGCACTATATTTGAGAGAGGAGAGATTATACCGGTAAATCATTTGACCCTTTCGTATATTCCTTTTCTCCTTCACAACCATTGTCCGCCATCTTTTCTGAACAAAACCAAACAAAAAGATCAGCCAAACACAACCCAAAGTATACTAGAAATGCCTCTCTTTTATAAGTGTTCCATCACAAAGACGGGAGATATATATATATAGAGAGAGAGAGAAGTGAATTGATTATTAATTAGCAGTTTCTAAGGTAAGCAGGAAATAATATACACATATAAGTATACATCAACTTCAATGAAAGAAACAGTTTGTCTCGTACCCAAAACACAATGTTACATGCAGTTTCGCGTGCTTAGCCGAGAGTTGGTAGCCACTAGAAATAAAAACTAGGGTTACTGACTTATACTTTTTACAATAACCCTATTTTTATAGGGTTGACAAAAAAAGAAAAGAAAAAGTGATTTATTACATTCAGATTCAGTTACCATTTAAAAGTAGTGGGCATGGGTGATTTTTAGTACAAAAAAAATGACAATATATTCATATCTTTTTATTTTTCTATCAAACAATGCAACCCAAAAGTATGGATTGAATTGCTTGACAAAGGAGAGGATTAAATGGATTGTGTAGAAACAGTGCGAACACTTACCTGAAGGAGGTGACCAGAGTGTTCAAAAAATTGAATCCGTAATAAGGAAGAGAGAGAAAATGTGTATAGAGATTATGTATATATAAGCATGTTTATCGTATCACTAATTTTTTCCCCTTTTTCGGAAGGTTTGTTGCATCAGTTCACTAGATTCTAGTTTAGTATTATTACCGAGTCTCCCTAGTGTTTATTTTCGTTTATTTTTTATTTATTTTTTTATTTTTGACCTAATACAAGTTGTAAATTAGAATAAAGAGAAACATCTCTTTGTTAAATTTGGCATCGGTTCAAGTGTCATTTTCTAACATTAAAAGAATAACTGAAAGGAAAATGAAATAATATTATTTTGGGTTTTGGATGATCCTGGTGAGTAGGATTTTCCCAATGACGACTGATGTAGGAAAAAAAATCACTAATTCACAAGTTGGCTTCTAATAAATGAGGAAAATAAAGAGGTCGTGTAAAGACATACTGTAACGTAATATGTTTTTTATTGCTTTTATGATCATATATTAAAGAAGATGCCTAAATTTGTATTGAATTAGGTTATAAGATGCCTAAATTTGTATTGAATTACGTTATCTGTTGGCTAGATAAGATAAACAAATAGGGTATGTAAATATTTGCTGATGTGGTAAAACAAAAATTTTATATTGCTTTGGTAAAAGTACAAAATACCTTCTCAACTTTCATACATTGAGCAAAATACTCCTTTCAACTTCAAAAGTGAACACTCCTTATGGCAACACTCCTTATGGTTTCAACACCATATTCCAAGTCATGCCTTCATCACATGGATTGCTCTTCAAGGTAAACTTAGAACTAAGGACAAGCCTGGCATACCTTCTGGCTCCTCTCGTCTTTGCTGCCTTTGTGGTGTTGCACATGAAAAGCATGAACACTTGTTCTTCAAGTGTAACTTCTCATCGAGGGTTTGGAAGTGGTGCCAACACAGGTGTGGCATCTTCTTAGGGGACACATCTTACCTAACTATCATTAAATGGATGTCCGAAATGTGGAATGAAGATACTTCCCCTATCGGAGCAACTATCTTTCATCTATGTTTTGCCTCATCTATCTACTTTATTTGGCGCGAAAGGAATTGCAGACTTTTTGGGCTTAAGTATACATCTTCTAAGAGAGTTATCTCCAACTTGGAGGAATGCATTAGGCTCAACCTCATGTCCCAGAAATTTAAAAATTCCAGGAGCTATAGGGAAGCTGCTGCTGCTTGGTTCTTACCAAGCTCAATTTTTGAAGTTCCTACTGGAAGGGTGCAGGCTCAATAGCCTCAAATGTGTGCATGGTTTTGGTGGTTGGTGCATGGTGCATAGTTTGATGCAGGCTCTCGGTTGGTTGCTAGTGGGATTGCTTGACAGCCTAGTACTTGGCTGTTTGTGGTTGATGATTGATAGCTGTTAGGCTTGATTTTGCTTCTTTGAAGCATTTCTGGTTCCTAGTTGGTTCCTTTCAATCCCTGTTAGGGTTTTGTTTGCTAGCTTCTTAGGTTAGCTTTGCTTCTTAATGAAGTCGTGTCCTTTCCTTCTTGGGTTCGCCCTATTTTGTATTTGTTTGGTTCTGTGTTTAATAAATTTGATTTACCTAAAAAAAAAAAAAAACTTCAAAAGTGAACGGATTACCCTCACTAGTTTCAAATATGAGCAAATTGCCCCCTTGAAATTGATTGGAGACCACCGTTTGTCATTAATTGTGTATGACCAAAGACCTTGTCGTATGGTATAACATTTCCTTCCCAAAGAAAATATTAGGAGTTCGAACCTCTAAGGGGGCTCAGGTAGGTAGTGTGTGTATTAATTATGCCCTTTCCCTCATAATTTGTTTTGATTTAAGCCCATTGCATTTACTATCCTTTTCAATTTGCATGAATCAATATTGTCTACACTCTCCATTGTTGGACATGGTAGGTTGTCATATATAAATAAATATATGGGCAAAGTGTATAAAATACCCATATCATTTTATGAATGGGTACTCAACACCCCTATTATTTATTTTGGGAGAAAAAAATTCTTTAAATATTCAAAAGTGGGCCAAAAACCCCTTAGAATATGACTGTTAGTTGGTGATGTGGGGTGCACATGACTTGTTCATGCCAATAATACCCCCATTTTGCCCCTAAGCATCATATACTATTATATTGATACATTACACCCATTTTGCTCTCTCTCTTTCTTCTCTCTCTCATTTTGTAGGTTTAGATTGGATTTTAGTTAGTGGGGTCAAATTTTTTAAGTTGGGTTAGATGAATTAACGAAGATCATAGAGTTGAAATTTTCTTTGCAATACAAAAGATATAAATTTGATTATTTGCAGACCATAACAGTAAAATGAATAATGTTTGTATTAAGTTATGTAAGAAATAATTTTCTTAAACGCGCGATGTGATTTAGTAAAAAGTTTAACAAATATTTGCATATATTACAAAATTATTTTATAATTATGAGTTTGATTGAATTCAGAAAATTAAAAGGACATGATTATGAAAATATTTATAAAATAATTGCTTACCAGCACCTATAAGAAACAACTTTCTTCTTCTTCACCGCTTAGAAAATCATTGATTCAATAATATTAAAAGCTATATAATGAAATGACAAAAATACTATTATGGCTTAACTGACCTTTTATCTATTAAAAATTAAGTTTTAATAATCTAGATTTTTTTAAACATTTAATTAATAGATGATAAAGAGTATATCGAATGTAATTAAACTAAAGGTTAATTTCAGTAAACCCCCCTATAGTTTCAAAAAAGATCACTTTGCCCCCTCCTATACAGAAAACCCCCATGCACTTATAAAATTGTATCAGCTTGTCTCCTTCCCTATAATTTTGAACCAAAATATCCTTGGGATTTAATGAAAAATGATTTAAAATTAAAAAAAAACATATAAAATTCAAAATATATATATAATTCGTAAATATATATATAAAATTAGAAACAAATTCGAAAAAAACATATAAAATTCGGAAAAAATATATATAATTAGGAATATATATAATTCGAAAAATATATATAAAATTCGGAAAAAAAACATATAAAATTAGAATATATATATATATAATTCATAAAAATATATATATAATTCGTAAACATATATATATATAATTCATAAAATATATAAAATTCAAAATTTATATATTTTTACTTGTATTCTCTTGTAACCTTAATATATTATCTTGTTTTTACATCTTCTTACTTGTTTTTTCAAATTTTATATGTTTTTTTGAATTTTATATATATTGTTTTATGAATTTTATATATTTTTACGAATTATATATATATATATATATTTATGAATTTTATATATTTTATATATTTGTTTCTAATTTTATATATATATTTCGAATTTTATATGTTTTTTTTAATTTTATATGTTTTTTTTAATTTTATATTTTTTTCAAATTTTATATATTTTTTCGAATTTTATATATTATTTTCGAATTTTATATATTTTTTCAAATTTTATATATTTGTTTCGAATTTTATATCTTTTTTTCAAATTTTATGTTTTTTTCGAATTTTATATTTTTTCAAATTTTATATATTTTTTAACGAATTTTATATGTTTTTTTTTTAATTTTAAATTTTTTTTCATTAAATCTCAGGAGTATTTGAGTCCAAAATTATAAGAAATGGGCAAACTGATACGATTTGATAAGTGTAAAGAGTTTTCTGTATAGGAGGAGGGTAGAGTGATTTTTTGGAAGTCACATGGTTTACTGAAATTAACCTTTAAACAAAACTAATTTCATTTATATAATCATTTTTTTCTTAAAAAAGCTCCAATCCTCCATGAACTGGAATTAATCGGATTGACCCATAACCCAAATCCGAAACCCATCTCTCTCGCAATTGAAGAGCTCAATTGTTACTGTGTGAAACAATTGATTTTACGACCCAAACCCTAACCCACCATGGAGCCCGACGACGACCCATCACCCACTACCACCGGCCTCATCATATCCAACACCGAAACCCTCCACTCATTCCTCAGCTCCGCCTCCGACGACCACCACCTATCCGCCAATCTCCGCCTCACCGCTTCCACCCTCTCCACCCAACCCTCCCTCCCTTACAAATCCATCCGATCCCTCTGGTTCGGATCCCCACCCGAATCTCGACCCGACTTGATCCATCTCTTCTCCGGATCCCACTTCATCTTCACCAGCCCTAAACCCAGAGAAAAGGTACACCCACAAAATACATCTATTATAAATATATAGATGTGTGTGTTTGTGTGTGTAAAGACTGAATTAGAGGTTAAGTTTCTGGTGGTTTGATTTGTTTTTTGGGTTATTAGGGTGTGTAATCAGTAATGGCCATTTTATTTACCTTAACTATTTGAATTAAATGAATTGATCCCACAAACCCTAGATTCGTTGTGATCCATTTCGAACTGATGCAGAGAGAGAGAGGGCAAAATTAGGGATGACAAGGGACAGGTTTAGCTAATACCGTTATCATCATATATATTTAAAAATCATTAATACAAAATTCACTCCAAAGTTGCAACGAATTTTAATCAACAATATCATTACCACCCTATCGGATTAAACGGGTTCCATTGGATTACTATCGATTTTACTAAAAACTTAATTTTTTTTAATATTTTTTAATAGAGCAACAAAACAAAAAAACACTCACTCACTAAAGCATTAATCCATTTTTATTTACTAAATAATAAAATATAGTCCATATTAGTACCATAAAAAATTATCCCAAACTTCTCAAAAAAAATTCTAAAATCAAATTCTTTTAGATAGGAAAATAAATAGACATGTTTATCCATTCGCATTTGCATGTCCTAAGCAGAAAAACGATGGACAAATATACTAATACAGATCCATTTTGTTCATCCGTATGTATTTTGTCCTCCATTCATTCACATAACAAGCACCACCCTAGAATTAATCAAAATCCCCAACATTAAGCAACAAGTAGCAAACCCCGAAATTCTGCAACAAACATCCAAAAAGCCAAAAATCAGCATATCACGCCTCTTCCTTTGCCGCCATTTCTTCTTCCATTGTGATTCCTTAAAATATATTTTATTTATAATTATTGTTATATTTAATTATAATTTTATTAATCAACACATTAAGTAAATACTTTAGTAACTTTCAATTTTTTAATTTTTCATAGTTAATGATTAAAATGATCAATAAAAACTTGTAATCTACACCTCTATTATATCAATCCTTGCAATATTGATATAAAAATTTAATACCTTAATTATTTTGACTCTTTTTATTTTTTTAATTGAGGATTAAAATGATGAAAAGTTTCAATTGGACCATATTTCTTTTTATTTATGTAATATCCCCCTATTAGGTTATTTTGTAAATTATTATGAAGAAATAAAAATAATATTTTGAAGTATGTGCCTTTCTCATTATCTCCATTAATGTCAATTTCACTACTTTGAAATGAGGATTTTATCAATTTCACTCAATTGAACTCAATTAAACTACTTTGAATGGGGGGATTTACTCAATTTCACTACTTTGAAATGATAATTTACTCAATTTCACTACTTTGAATTGATAATTTCCCAATTAAACTTAATTTCACTACTTTGAATTGAGAATTTTATTAATTGAACTCAATTTCACTAGCTTGAAATGAGGATTTACTCAACTGAACATAATTTTACTACTTTGAATTGAGGATTTTATCAATTGAACTCAATTTCACTACTTTGAAATGGGGATTTACTTAATTTCACTACTTTGAATTGAAGATTTACTCAATTGAACTTAATTTCATAGATGGGTGAAATGGATTGGTGAGATAAAAACAAAGATTCACGTTTCCATGAGTAATGATGTGATTGTGATCAAAGACTATAATATGTGAATCGATAATATGAGATTAACTTGTGTCTTGAGAGTAGGATGAGTGAATGACTGAGATTGAGATAAGTTTATCAAACAACGTATTTAATTAACATATTTTTGAGTATATATATATATATATATATTTTCTGAAAAGGGTTAAACAATAAAATTCATTATTAGTAATTGAAATCCAATAGTTAAATTATATTATTACTTCTTTTGATTATTAATACAATATTTTACCATAATATTTTTTTAGTGAATACTTATTCTTATAAGATGCTTTTAGAATAATTATTTTAAAATTTAAACAAATTTATCAATATATATGATCTTATATCACACTTTGATTTTTTTTTATAAAAATGTGATTATATATTTTTGTGTCTTACCTAGCCATATATAATTTTTTTGTTACATCGGCTCTAAAAAATAAAAATAAATAAAAAATCATAAATGGGGCGGGGCGGGTTCGGGTCGGGGTGCCGGCGAGTTACAAACGGATCGGGTTCGGGTCGAGTTACCGACGGGTTTTATAGAAAACCCGAATCCGAACCGAACCCGCTTTGGATTTTGAATTTTAATACCAAATCCACCCCAAACCCGTTTAAGAGCTTAACAAACCCTCCCCATTCGGGTCAGAGCAGGTCGGAACCTGGCCGGATTGGATTAAATTTTCATCCCTAGGCAAAACCCTAAATTCAAAGTGTTGTATATGCCCAAATTGGAAAACGACTAAGTCTCAACATCTGAAGGGCACAGTGGTAAATTGCTAATTGACTAGTTTTTAATTCATTTTTATGTTAAATATTCGAGGTAAAAACGTTAATTTACCTCTCAATTAACGGCTAGATGACGTTAGGGGTCCATTTGAGCACAATTTGAACTATAGGAATCTAATTGAACTTTTACGGGTTTAGTGCCCATTCGTGAAACTATCGGAGTGTTATATATTATACAAGTCCATGTGTATGTCCAAAGACCTTGTACTTTAATGGTATAAACTTTCCTCCCCAAAGGAAGAGGTTAGGGGTTCGAGCCCTCCAAGGAGGCTCATGTGGGGTGTGTGTGTGTTTATTGAACTACCTAAAAAAAAATTAAAGTTGTATGTTTTTAACTTTTTTGAACTTTTAAAATATTTTAGCAATTATTAATTCTAAGAAGATTAAGAAGAAAGGAAAAAAATAACAAAGGACGTGAAATTAGAATTCAAGACAAAACCCATATCAAGTAGCTATTCATTGAAATTCATCCATTCAAATCACTAAAATAGCCACCGGTGGTGCCGGTAGTGGTGTTTCGGCCCAAAGGAAGAAGTTTAGGGGTTCGAGTCCTCTAAGGGAACTCATGTGGGGTGGGGTGTGTGTATTGAACTACCTAGGAAAAATAATAAAAATCCATGTGTATGTTTTTAACTTTTTTGAAATTTTTTATTACACTTATTTTGATAATATTTTAGCAATTATTAATTCTAAGAACATTAAGAAGAAAGGAAAAAAATAACAAATGACTTGAAAATCAAAATTCAAGACAAAACCCATATCAAGCAGCTATTCATCGAAATTCATCCATTCAAATCACTAAATAGCCACCGGTGGTGCCGGTAGTGGTGTTTCGGATTTCATGGATAGGTAGGAGCTTGTGTTGATATTTATGTATATATTTATATAATACATTGAAAAAGAAGTTTTTGTATAAGTTATCATAGTGAATGTAAAATTGATTTTTATTTTTTCATGAATGAAGTTAAGGATAATTTTATCATTTTATTTTATTAATATTATATATATATATATATGTTTTTTAAAAATTTAATGTCAGTGGTAAATAGATAAATGAACAATCATGTTGGACAAAAAGTTGTCCCCGGTCAAATTTAGGAGGTAATTTGCTCACATTTAAAACTAGTAGGGTAATCCACTCATTTTTGAAGTCGAGGGGGGTATTTTGCTCACTTGGTGAAAGTTCAGGGGGTATTTGACACTTTTTTTTTAAGGGGGTATTTGATACTTTTGCCTATTTTAGGATAATACTTAGGTTCTGCCTCATGAGGACCAACGTTCGTCTTCCCCGATGATGTAGTCCAATATTTTGAGTTATTTAACACTGTTTTGTTTGGTTACCAAATATGTGGACACCAAAATGGGTTAACCCGAGCGTGTTGACCTAGTTGGAAAAGATTTGGAGTTGGGACTTGGTGTCTCAAGAAGCATGAGGTCTCATGTTCAATTTCTATTAAGAACAAATAATTTGTTAGGGCCACGACCACGGACATAGTCCGAGCCTTACCCGATCTGTGTTGGGGGGGGGGGGGTGGCCTTGCACGTGTCCCGTGGCTTAGTCGAGGTGCGCGTAAGCTTGCTCGGACACCAAAGTTATAAAAAAAAAATTTAGGTTAACACAATATAATTTTATCATCATTTACAAAAATTGGAAATGATTTGATCAAAATTTGAAAGTGTATGGAGTGATCTGATTTTACTAGAACTTAATTATGCATTTTAATAGAAAGTAGGGGATTTTGTGATATGATGAAGATTATTATAATAAATTTAGTATTTCATTAACAGACTCGACGACAATTTGATAAAGGGGATATTCGATTAAAAATTGAGTAATGCTACTTGCATCGAATTGTTAGGTCGTAATTAGTAATATTGTAGGACTCAAACACATCTATAGTTACCCATCTAACAATTGATGCATTATATATCCACTTTTGGATGAAATATTGTAGGACCCAAACATATCTATAGTTATCAATCCAACAATGGATGCATTCACTATCTTAATTATGCCCAACAATTCGGTGCAAAAATTATTTTTCTTAAAAAAATTAGTATAAGGGGCAATACGTGGTGGGTTTTATAATCACAATTGATTGTTTGTAGAGCTAACAATTCGTGTCTGTGGGTCGTGTTCGTGTCAAGTTGAGATCGTGTCGGGTTGAAATGGGCCATGTTGAAAAAGACCTGGTTAATATACGTGTCACATATGCTCAATCCTAACCCAACCCATTTATTAAACAGGTTACCCGTGTCGACCTATGTAACCGTTTTAATCCATTTATTATAATATATTAAATTAAATTTGACACAATCCCACATGAAACGAACTATTTAACTTATTTATCAGTAATTTTAAATTGAGTTTGACAAGAACCAATAATAGCTTATTGATATATTTCAATCAATGACCAATTAGAGAAGAGAAAAAAATAAAAATAAAAATAAATATAATCATGTCAAACGGGTTATTCGGATTACTCGGGTTTGACCCTAACCCGACACTAATATTCTCGTATCATGTTCGGGTCAACCCTTTTACAACTTCAACCTTTTTATGATCAACCCTAACCCTTTTAATTCATCTCGTGTTCATGTCGTGCCTTATTTTGCCAGCCCTAATTACTTGAATGGGTTTTATGATAATTACACTAAGATTTGTGAGTTGTAAGAAAAGGAATTTTTATTTTATTTTATTTCAATAGACATCGATTATCTACTACTATCACCTCCACCGAGATTTTCCCGTACTTTCCATATTTGTTTTTTGTTTATTGACTGGCGATTCACATTATTTATGCAAATTCAAGATCTTTACCGTAAAATTATATGGCAATAAATGACATTTACCACTAAAAAGAGGAAAAAAATAATCTCAATTAATTCTATATTAAAATAAAAATATCTGATAAAAAAACAGATAAATAAAAACTGAATTAATAAAAAAATTCAAAATCGGCCCCATTTGGCATGTGTTTTGTTTTTGGTGTTTCTGTTTTAGTTGCAAACCAATAAACTTTTTTTAATGAAGCATGTTAGTGTTGTTTGTTTTATTTTACATATTAATATGAATAGTGAAAACATTTTTGAATCAAACTCAAAATAGTTCCAAATTTACGTTATGAAAGATGATTCCATTCTTAACTAAAAATATCTTACACCAAAAATATCTAATTTGTTTTAGCCAAAAACAAAACTCCAAAAACAAAACATGTCCCCAAAGCGTCTAACTAACACAAGATGGACTTAGAAAGTCGGCCCCATGGACCTCAAAGAAAGGTAGTGAAGTATATGTCCATATAATTGATGACCATATGTGTATATATTGTTTTTCCTCGCAAACAAAACAAAACACAACAAATTTGCATTACAATGATTCTGAGCTAACCATGACATAGTTTGGGATATGACTTAAAACAAAATCTGACTCAAGGGAAGAACATGATAGAGAAGCCAGAGCATGAGCAACTTCATTCCCTTGACGCTTAATATACGAGATCGACACCTATGAGAGGCCTTCCATGGCATGTTTGATATAAAAAATAATCGACGCAATCTCCACAGGCCAACGGTACTTTCCATTCAAAGCCTCAATCGCGATTTTTGCATCGGTCTCAAACCATACAAAGTCAAAATGAAGATTTGAAGCTCACTCCACAACATTTCTCATATAAAAAGCTTCCGCTGACAAAGCCGAAGAGGTAGGAAATGACTTGAACACAATTGCACTGATTATTGACCCATGAGAATTTCTGAATACAGCTCTCCAGCTCCCATAAGGATAGATTTAAAAAAAAAATATCCACATTACATTTAACAGTTCCCTCTTTAGGAAGAGACCATAAAATTCGGTTCCTGAATTAATGGCGGCTCACTTTAATTTTTCTGCAACTCTTTTGCATATTAATAAATTCCCAGAAGCGAGAAAGCGCAATGGTATTAGTCACTAATAGTGGCAACCATAATCACCATCAAACACTTTCTTGTTTCAGGCCTTCCAAATGAGCCAAAAAAATTAGGAAGCCAATGTGAGGAGATGACTTGTATCTTCCTTTGAACCAGAAAGATATTGGAGACTTGACCACCACTCACCAAAAGAAGAAACTTGAAATTTTTAGAAAATCAAAACGTAGTGGAAAGAGTTTCCAAACCTGGGTGAGGGCACTTGGAGAAAATATAAATCAGATCTTCCTCCTCTAACCCACATCTAACACATATTGTATTAAGTCGCAACCCTCGCCTTTGGAGATTTAATCCCGTTTGAAGAGCATTGTGGCAACACTTCCATAGAAAATGTTGCACTTTTCCAGACCTCTGTTAGGCACCCTAGAATCATCTAAAAGAACTCTCAGATTAGCAAACATATATACATAATCATTATCACCTATACTTTGAATGATAACAATGCCAATCATATTATATATTAGAAGAATTACAGAGATATAAACTTTGTCCAATGAACTTCGAATTTCATGGTTTCAACATCACTTATTATTTGGAAACAGTGATATGAACTTTGTCGGATGAACTTTGAATATCATGGTTTCAGCATCACTTATTATTTGACAAGTATGATGTAAACGTGAAAAAATTATTTAATAACTTCACTTGCTTTATTAAATTGGGTACTAATTATGTGCAATAATCACATTTTGAACAAACAATGTTATTCAAATGGTGGTGGTTCATACGCGTGCACAATGTGGTAACTCTATGCACAATAATGTTATATACATACATAAAAGTAATATCTCAATAAATGTGTTAGTTATAGTGTGTGGGTGTCTTTGGACTTGACTCAATGTGGACCAGGCCCATATAATTTTGTGTATTCATTTATGTGTTATCCTAATATTTATATATATATATATGGCTGATAACCAAAAAATTAGTAAGTCAATATTACACTAATTTCAACTTGGTATTAGAGACGGATACTAAAGTTTGAGAAACTGTCTCCTCACAAAACCCTAACTCTAATCACCATCCTTCTTCCCTAACCCTAATCCAAACAAAACCCTAACCCTTATTTTTTTGTGAATCCAGATTCTGCTACACAAATTAGGTCAGGGATCGAGCTGCCCGGTCAGCTCGCAGGGGTCTAGGGGGCAGTGCCCTAAGAATATTTTTTCATACTTGGTTTGTTTTGTAATTTCGTTGATGAAACTCTAATATTTTCGTAACTCCAATGATGAAACCCTACTATTTTCGTAATTCTTCTTGCTATTGCATGTTTAGGGTTTCAATTCCCAACAGTTTGGTTCATGTCTTAATGGGTCCTTGACTGAAACATTGTCTTAATATATATAGGAGTGTGGTTCCCCCTTCTTTATGTGATTAGGGGTGTGATTCCTCCTTGTTGGTTTTTCTATTTCGATTCGCAGGGTCATGTCCGGATTTTTTATTTGAAATTTTATCATGGCGGATTTGTCATCTTTCGGTGGTGGGACTGTTGAGAACAAGCCCATTTTTTCTGAGATCGTTTCTACTTTTACCAAGCTTACAGATCAACATTTGGATGGATCTAATTTTCAACATTGGAGAAAGATTATTCTTTTTGTTATTCATGGTATGGATAAGGAAGATCATCTTACTACTGAATTCCTAAACCTTCAATCTGACTTTGTAGGTTATAAGATTTGGTTACGTGATGATTCACAGTTATATAACCAACTTATCAATTATATGGAGCCAAAGGTGGTTGGTTACCCACTGTGATTTAGTTAAAGTGTTATGGGAGTATCTACAAATTCTATATTCTTGCCGAGATGATATGAACAAATTATATGATGTATGTTAGTCTCGATTCCACCCTGAGTAAAAGGAAAGTATCAGTGATTATTTCGATCCGTTCAAGAAAACCTATGAAGATTTTAATATTTTTATGCCTATTATGTTAGATATTCATCAGATGCAGATATAGAGATAACAGTTGGTTATTCTTGCATTCATTAGTGGTTTAAAACCAAAATATGAATTAACTCAATCTCAGATTCTAGCGAGTTGCGAAACTTCACTTACAGAGGCATATTATAGGGCTCAGCATTCTACTCAACAATCTTCAGGTTTCAATGATAATGGTGACAGGACTACCCTACGAGGTCAATCCGGAGGCAATGTTAGGGGAAGACGAGAAGGTCGTGAGGGTTGAGAAGGACGCGTACCAGATGGTCAAGTTATTTATTTTCATTGTGGTGGCATCGGTCACATGTGTGACAAATGCTGGAAGTAACATGGTAAAACACCTAATGTCCGGTTCGTAAATATGATATCCGAGACTAGTCAGTTTACCCAGGATACTACTGTTGATGATGGTCGTGTGATTTTTTACTCTTAGGAGTACTCTCACTTGTTATCTAATCAGGCCTCTATATCTGCCACAGTTGCTTCGACGGGTCTATCTACTGCTTGTCTTTCAGCTTCTCCTCGAGCATGGATTATTGATTCTGGAGCTTCAGACCATATGATTGGCACCACAGGTATATCGAGTGCATATTCTCCTACATTATCTCTTCCCAATGTTTGGGTGGCTGACGGATCATATATTGTTGTTCGAGTGATTTGGAAAGCATCTCCTACACCTATTTTACAATTGTCATCCGTTTTATATTTGTATGATCTTCCTTTTAATCTGGTATCTGTCAGTGCACTAACTAGATGACGTAATTGTTGTGTAATTTTCTATGGGGAATATTATGAATATCAGGATCATTTGACGAAGAGGACGGTTGATAGGGGTCGTCGCACTTCAAGGGGACTCTATATGCTAGATGAGGAACCAATATCCATGGCGTGTTTCGACGTGTCATCCACTCCTTTTGAGCTTCATTGTCATCTTGGTCATCATGCTCTCTGTAATTTCAAGCGTCTATATCCAGGTTTTCAGTCTTTACCAAAGTTGTTTTCTGAGTCGTATTAGTTTGCGAAACATCATCGCGTGTCATATATGTCTAGGATAAATCAATAAGCATGTGCTCTATTTGATCTTTGGGGTCCATGTTCAGTTCAGTCTAAGTCTGGGTTCCGTTATTTTGTTACATTTGTGGATGATTATTCCCGTATTACTTGGTTATATCTAATAAAACAACATTCTAAGATATTTTCTGTCTTCTATGCCTTTTATAATGAAGTTTGTAATCAGTTTTCTGTGTTTATTATCACGTTGCTTAGTGACAACGCACGCGAATATTTTTATTCTCCTTTTATATCATTCATGACCCAAAATGGTATTATTCACTAGTTTTCATGCTTAGATATCCCGCAACAAAATAGAGTTGCTGAACGTAAAAATTAACATATTATGGAAGTTGATCGGGCACTTCTATTTCATATGCGAGTCCTTCAAATATTCTAGAGTGTCATATTTGATCAATCAAATGCCATCGTTTGTTCTTCAGGGGGAGATTCCACATAGAGTATTATTTCCTCACCAACCTATTCATTCTCTCTCCTTACGCATATTTGAATGCAACTGCTATATTCGAGACATTTGACCTCCGGTGACTAAACTTGATCCAATGTCCTTATGGTACATATTTCTGGGATACTCATGTACTTAAAAGGGCTATCGGTGTTTCTCTCCTGAGTTGGGGCGGTACCTAGTGTCATCAGATGTTGTTTTTCACGAGTTTTCTTCTTTTTCGTCACATCTTTCATCCATGGATCCACCTCCCACACCTGCAGTTGATGAGTTTTTAGTATATGACTTGATTCGCGTCACATTCGTCCCTTTCGTTCAGCCTGTGCATCCTTCCTTCCAGATATATATCCGTAGACCACGTCAGGTGTTTGGTTCTACTCCCGTAGCTGATCCTGAGCCACCCCCTACTGCATCAGACTCTCCATCCTTTGATCCTCTAACGCCAATTCAGACATCTGATGATGATTTGTCCATTGCTCTTCAGAAGGGTAAGCGCAATTGTGTTAGTTATCCTGTATCTGTGACCCTCTTCTATGCAGGTATTTCTCCATCATTACAGGCATTTGTATCAGCTCTGGATTCTATTTATGTGCCTCAAAATCTATCCAAGGCTTTTTTTTTTTTTGCAGATTGGTGGGCAGCGATGCAGGATGAAATGTCCATTCTAGAGACCAATTAGACTTGGGACTTGGTGCCTCTCCCGCTTGGCAAGAGACCTATTGGTTATAAATGGGTATATGTTGTTAAAACAAATCTAGATGGTTCTGTAGCTAGACTTAAGGTTCGCTAAGTGGCAAAAGTCTATGCTCAGACTTATATAGTGGATTACACTGATACCTTTTCTCTCGTGGCTAAATTTGCATCTACGTCAAGTTGGCCACTCCATCAGTTAGATGTTAAGAATACGTTCATGCATAGTGATCTCCAAGAGGAAGTTTATTTGGAGCAACCACTTGGTTTTGTTGCTCAAAGGGAGTCTGGTCTTGTTTGTCGCCTGAAGAAGTCTCTTTATGGTTTGAAACAATCCCCACGTGTGTGGTTTGGGTGCTTTAGTGATGTTATTTTAGAGTTTGGTCTTGAATGGGCAGCCAAAGATCACTTGATCTTTTTTCACCATTCAGATGTAGGTAGTATTTTACTTGTTGTGTACGTTGATGACATTGTGATCATTGACAACAATGGTATAGGTAGTTCTTCACTAAAAACATTTTTGCAGACTTGGTTTTAGACAAAAGATCTTGGTTATCTTCATTATTTCTTGGGAGTTGAGGTGGACCGCAGTAAACAGGGAATATTTTTCTCTCAAAAAAAATATGTTCTACAAAGAAAATATGTTCAAGATCTGTTATGTGACACGGGGATGATGAGTGTTAAACCGTGTGATAATCCTATGGTTCATGGAGTTAAATTATTTGGAGAAGATAAAGATGTGTTCTCTGATCCTAAGCATTATAGACGTTTGGTTGGGAAGCTTAATTATCTTGTAGTAACTCGCCCTAATATTGCCTTTCCTGTAAGTGTGGTCAGTCAGTTTATAGTAGCATCTCGTGTTCCATATTGGGATGTAGTGATTCGTATTGTACAATATATTAAAGGTACTCCCGGTCAAAAACTATTATACAATAACCATAGCCATATGCGGATTGAAGGGTTTTTGATACTGATTGGGCAGTATCTCCGTGTGATAGAAAATCTACTACAGGTTATTGTGTGTTCGTTGGTGGTAATTTGATTTTCTGGAAGAGCAAGAAACTGAATATATTGGCTCACTCTAGTGCTGAATCAGAGTGTTATGCATTGGCTCACTTAGCTAGTGAGGTGATATATTTGTAACAACTTCTCGATGAGCTTAGTTACAAGTCCTCAAAATCGTCCTAGTTGTGGTGTGATAATCAAGCAATTATGCATATTGCCTCTAATCCTATTTTTCATGAAAGAACAAAACATATTGAAGTGGATTGTCATTTTATGCGGGATAAGCTACAAGGTGGACAGATCTCTTTGAATCATGTGAAGACCAATAATCAGCTAGCAGATGTATTTACTAAATCTCTTATGGGCAATCGGGTTTCTTATATATGTAATAAGCTGGTCATGATTAATATCTATGCAGCTTGAGGGGGTGTGTTATTTATAAGGGTAATTTGCAGTGACACCCCCTGAGGTATATGTCAATTCCACCTAGCCTCCGGTAAACACACTAGTTTACAAAGACACCCCTTGAGCTTTAAAAAGTCTTGCAGTGACACCCATTTGAGCCGTGAAAAGTCAGGTTTGCTCTTATTATAAATATCAACAACTCAAAATGTCCATAATGCCCTTTATTTTAAATGTATATGGGGGGTTCGGTTATATGAAAAAAGTTTAACCGACTCAAAATTTTATAGGAAGAAAGTTGCACCAGAATTTTACTCTAAGCTTTATTATAGGATGAAATTTGCATAAACAATTTACTCACTTTAACCGACTCAAAATATGTTCACAGTCCAAGCTTTGTTAGAGGACAAAAATTGCCCCAAAATTTTACATCACCTCAACTGACTCAAAATATATTTGAAGGTACATTGACAAAAATAAAATTCAAAATAAACAATGAATCTACACAAAAAATAAAATAATAATATTTGGTTTAATGTGATTTGTAAGAACACTTTTGTGTATTGTTTATTTATGACATGTTCTAGATAATAATCATGTTGAGTGTTAGATAGGTTGTTTTGGTTTCAATGATATCGATAAGCTTTGTAAAAGGCAGAATCAAGTATTGAAGTAATGAAGAATACAAGTGAAGCACGAAAGTGAACATATTGAGAAAAAATGTCTCCTAGAGGGCGAAAATAATATTTTCCGAAGCCGTCACTTCAAGCAAAAAGTATTATGGATTTAAGAGGGTCATTTTGGCGCAGTTGCGAAGAAAAGTGATTTTAACAAAAATGTCTACACTTCAGTTTCAAAAAGTGGCTGGAAAACACATTTTTAGGCTTGGACCTACGCTTAAAGCGTAGTTGCGATAAATTTTTTTTTTTCTTCTGAATTTTGCTATGATGTGTATTTGCCCATGGGTTGGTTTTATGATATGTCCATGACTTATATACATCAAAGGGCATGTTATATACGTTATATTCACCAGAATATAGGGTTTGGATGTGAAATTACGAGAAAGGGCAAACTTAAAGTTTGGATCATCATTGTCTATAAATACCCAAGTCTTCAACAAGAGGAGACACATCTTTAAGAATTCTCTGCATGTTTTCTATAACTTCATATTCTTCTACAGAGATACACATATTGTGAGAGAATATTATTGAGTGATTAGAGATACACAAGTTCTCTCTTGTTATTAGACGTCTTCAATCGTACTTCTACATCGATGATTTCTATGCACGATTGAATGGTATAGTTGCTAAAACATTCACACACTATCTCTAACAACATTGTTGCATTGATCCGTTGAAGTAAAGAGCTGCTTGAGTGCGTAGATTGGAGCAGGAGGCTTCATGGTGATTTTGACATGTTGAGAAGCAAAGTCGTCAGAGTACGGAGATCGGAGTGAACGTTTCGTGGAGTGAGAGTGAATCTAGAGTTTTAGAAATTGAGTGAAGAATAATAAATTACAGCGGTTGTAAGTTCTATTTTCATAAAGTCTGTACAAATTCTCTAATTCATAGTGCATGGATGATAGGTGCTCAATATTGGTCATTTTTCACCCCTATCTTGTGTTTGTTATGTCTTTACATTTCGTTACTTGGTATTTTTATCCCGTTTGTGTGTGTAAGCATGTTTCAGGAGCTTGATGAAGAAATATAGCTAATCTCGGTGAATTAACTAAGTTCGTGTTCTTTTTTATCTCGAGAAAGGAATTAAGAGTTGTGCCAGAGCAAAGAAGAGTTACCAGAGGAAAAAATGGTAATTTCCCAACATCATTATCTCACCAAAGGGAAAAATATCATTTTTAGATATTATTACTTTAATCAAAAGCATCGGGAGTCAAAGGTGATCAGTCTAGCTCAAATATGAAAAAAATGAGTTTATAGCAAAAGATGCATAATACCTTATGTCGTCAGAGAGAAAAAAAGGCAGATTGGACCTGACCTATGCTCTTGAGCTACGGTTTGGTTTGGACCCTACGCCCAAGCGTAGGTCAGGAGCATAGGTCCCACCTTGTGGCCACATGATCCTTTTACGTGTAGAAGTTGTTTCGGAATTTTCCATTTTGTCCTTGCTTCGATATTTTAAGTGATCGGTGATTCCAGACCTCTATATACAGGCTTATATATTTACATTAGATTTTAGAGACATTATTCATGTATTATGAAATTAAGAAAATGACAACCATGAGGGTTTCCCTCACTTGTCTATAAATATGAGAGGGTTAGGTTTAGAGAGTTCTAGTTCTAGTTCTGATTTTCACGCACATTCATTCATAGAGTTCTAGTTCTAGTTCTGATTTTCACGCACATTCATTCATAGAGTTCATTCGTTCCAAGTTCAGACTTGCTTCCATTGAAGAGAACCATCATTGAAGACCTAGAGATCCGGAGAAGAAGGCCATGGAGAGCGTTTCTACACCAACAATGCAGACTCTCTCCACCATGATCAACTAACTCGGTATCTAGGGTTTTCTCGCAAAACCCTAGCCAAGTAATGTAGTTCTAATTTTATATTCAATTGTAGAGAGGGAAAACTGTGACTATACTATGATGATTGTGTTAGATGAGAGACCATTTTTATTCGTGATACAAGTTTATATATTTGAATTAATTCTTGTCTTAGACTTTTCGAATATATTTATCTTACACAGTCACAATTATTCACTATGGGATGGAACTCGGATGCTTAATCAATGATTTTCTACACAATGGTGGTCATAAAACTCGAAACCCTAGGTTGACACAGGCCATGCCCTGACAAACTGATATAGACATGCATTAGTTTATTTTCATGCTTTAATTTACTTTTCTGTATTTACTTTCTGTTAGTAGTTGGCATGCACTAATCAGTTTAGTCTTGAGATGGGTTGTCGCGATCCGGTTAAGAGTAATCCTTCTTGGGGTCAAACTGCTGGCACAGTGCGACCTGATTCATAGTCAATGGATCACCCTTATGTAATTGATATATAATCTGAACTATATTATGTGATTAGTGGTGGAGTGTGGAAACCCTAGTTTTATCTTTCTCTGAATCACAACCATTATTCATTATTGCTTTCTGTTTTATTTTCATTAGTATTAGATAATTCACAAAACCAAACTCTTTTCAGAAAAATATAATTCACTATTTTTAGACTATTGAAGTGAACAATCCTCGTCTCTGTGGGATCGATATTCCCCTACTCAAGCAAAACTGTCTACAATTGATCTGTGCGCTTGCAGAAGGGTAAAACCTAAAGTGTCGTTAAAGTGTCATTTTTAACCACATATTTTCTACACACCTAACACCCAACAATCGATACCCGAGTGTATCCGTCATTTTTACTTGGAGTCTTTTCAAGGTTTTTCACGTAAAAATCTCTGTCTTCTCATGATTTATATTTATGCACTTATATTCATATTTGATTGATTGATCTGTTTATGAGAATTGAATTAAGAATTAGGGTTTGTGACTAATTAAAATTGAATTTCCGCTAAATAATTTTAACTGATCATAAAATCGACAAAAGCCTATTCACCCCCCTCTAGGCTGTTTTCACTATCGTCTAGGTAATTTCAATTGGTATCAGAGCGTGGTTGCCCTGATTTAGGTTAACTACCTAGGGTTAGATCATGAGCTTAGACGATAGAGATGCCTCGTGAAGGAGGTTCCATATCTAGATCCCCTTTGTTTGATGGGTCGAATAACACATATTGGAAAGCGAGAATGAGAGTGTTTTGAAATCTTTAGATGAGACGTGTGGAATGCTGTAGAAGTAGGATACTCACCTCCCATTGTGAAAGATGATGCGACTAATGAAGTAAAAGCATAACCGTCAAATGAGTGGAATGCTACTGAGATGAATAACGCGAATTGAAATTCAAAAGCGTTGAATGCGTTATAAAATAATGTTACTCTGAGTGAGTTCAAGAGGATTGCTACTTGCGTAATTGCCAATGAAGCTTGGGACATTCTCTAAGTTACTCATGAAGGAACTTCGAAGTTAAATAATCAAAACTTCAAATTCTGAATTCTCGATTTGAGCAGCTGAAGATGAAAGAGGATGAAGTCTACGTTAACTTTGAGGCTAGGTTAACTGATATTGTAACGGGTTGTCATAACCTAGGTGGGCCTATTCATGAGACTACCATAGTAAATAAAATCCTTAGGTCTCTACGTGAACGTTTTCGATCTAAGGTCACTGTCATCTTAGAGGTCATGAGTCTTACAGAAATTAAGGTTGAAGAATTGGTAGGAAATTTAAAATCTTATGAGATAGAGATGTTCAAAACCCCCCCTAAGAAGGTTAGTGGCACAAAAGAGAAGATGATAGCTTTTAAAACCACTAGGGAGGATTATGTTGAACTTGATGAAGAAAATGAGTTGATTCTGAATGATATAACCATGTTTTCTAAGAGGTTGAACAAATTTGTTAGGGCTAAATAGAATGGCCAAGGACAAAAATTTGGGGATAAGTTGGGTGAGTCTAGAAGTAGAAATAAGACTCAAACTAGGAAGGTCAAGTCTGATCCTAAAAAGAAGAAACCCCAATGTTTTGAATGTCAAGGATATGGTCACATAACTGCAGAGTGTGCAAACGCTTTGAAGAAATCCAAAGGATTAGCTGTCAGTTAGGATGATGACTCTAACAATGGATCAACTAGTGATGCGACATACTCAGATATAGGTGATGATTTTGAGAATTTCACTCTGTTTGCTGCACAAAGCAAGGAGGTCAAAGAAGTTGCTACAAGTTGGGCGATGTCTGAAGAAGAAGGTTCTGACAGTGATGAAGGTTGTGATGATACGCTTCAAGAGACTTATGATAAATTACTTGATAAGATCGCACAACTTTATAAAAATCACATGAAACTGTTGACTAAGAGACTTAACGTGGACAAAGAATTACATTATTTAAAAGATGAATTAGTCAATAGTTCTAAAACTTAAAATCTCCTACAGGCTCAAAATGCCAAATTAGTTAAGGATTTGAAGAAATATGAACTAGAAAGAACTTAGGCATTGAATTTGGTAGATGGTATCAATAAGGAAGTGGTTGAGAAATCTACTAAGATTGAGAATTTGGAAAAAGAGCTGAAAGATGCTAAATTAACTCTTTGTAAATGGTCTGAAAGAACCCTTAAGCTTGATGAGATGTTGAGTAAGGAAAAATCAGTAGGAAATACAAAGGGTTTGGGTTTTGTTGGAGTAATGCCGAATTCGAATGTTATTGCAAAAATCACCTTTATAAAGGCCTCCCATGTAGCGTCTAGTTCTTCACAAGGAAATTTGAATTGGAATCCTAGTGTTCAAGCCTATGTCAAAAGACCTATTAAAAGTAAGCCTTTTCTTACCGCTAGATATCATAGGAGGTTGACTGATAGAGTTCAGAGGTTTATTCTTGTATGTCACCACTGTGGTGTTAGAAGTCACATTCGACCAAGGTGTTCTAAGCTGCGATGGAAGGTGTTGAAGTTAGTGAAGGAACAAAGAGTTCAACATGGAGATGGTGTTTAAGATTAAATTTGAATGCTGAATGAAGAAATGAAGAATTTGTCAAGATTCGCAAATGGAGCTCCGAAGATAAAGAAGGCATGGATTTGCAAAGGTGAGCTACACTGTCTTGTAGTTCATACTGCTCTTAGAGCATGCAAATATACTTTTTGGTATCTGGATAGTGGATGTTCGAGGCATATGACTAGAGATAGGTCATTTTTTGGATTTCTCGAGGAGTGTCATGGTGGGATAGTAACGTTTGGTGATGGAAAGAAGTCAAATGTTAAAGGAAAATGTACGGTTCTGATTCTTGGTCTACCTAAACTAGAAGATGTGCTTTATATAGAGGGTCTTAAAGCAAATTTGTTGAGCATAAGTCAGTTATATGATAACAATCATAACGTCACTTTTTCACCATATAAGTGTTTGATCATTGACTCTTCTGGGAATTGCGTGATGGAAAGTATGGTTCAAATGATAATTGTTATTACATTGTTCCTAGTTCTGAATTATTATGCAATAGAGTTAAACTTGATGAAATTGAAATCTGGCATCAGCGGATGGGACATGTTAATTTTTGTGAATTAACAAAAATTACTAAGAGTGAAATTGTTAAGGGAGTCCCTAAGCTTGATTGTGTAAAATGGATTGTGTGTGGATCATGTCAGAAGGGTAAACAAGTCAGATGTCAGGACAAAAAGACAAATATCATTGGTACTTCTAAACCTTTAGAGCTGTTGCATATTGATTTAATGGGACCCACTAGGACCATGAGCAAAGGAGGAAAGAATTATATTTTTGTCATGATGGATGATTACTCAAGGTTTGCATGGGTTATATTTTTGAGTGAAAAGTCTGAAGCTCATGAAAGTTTTAAGAATATTTGTTTAAGAATTTAGACTGAGAAGAATTGTTCCATTTCTATAGTGAGGAGTGATCATGGAAGGGAGTTTAAAAATTCAGAAATTGAAGTGTTTTGTGATGAGAGAGGAATAAAATATGAATTTTCAGCACCGAAAACTCCACAACAAAATGGAGTTGTTTAGAGGAAGAATAGGGTTATTCAAGAAATGACTAATGTTATGCTATAGGGTAGAAATGTTCCTAGGTATTTTTGGGCCAAGGCGGTGAACACATCGTGTTACTCCTCAAATAGAGATTATCGTATGCTTGGTACTTTAAAAACTCCATATGAATTATGGAATGGCAAGAAACCCAATGTGAAATATTTCAAGGTTTTTAAAGCAAAATGCTATATTATTAGAAATCAGGAATTCATTGGAAAATTTGAGTCTAAGAGCGATAAAAGAATATTTCTTGGATATTCATTGACAAGTCGGGCATATAGGGTTTTTAACCTTAGAACTCAAACAATGATGGAATCTGCCAATGTAGTGGTTGATGATTCATGTGTTGATGAGCATTCAACATCAGTTGATGAGGAAGATAATGAGCCGTTCTTTCAGTTAAGAAATGATTTTTCTGATGTTGGTGAAGATGACAATGTGGTTCATGATGGTAGTTCTAGTCCTATAGAATTGCATGATCAAACTTGTGATGTTCAACCTATTCCTTCTAAAGAACCATCTGCAAGGGTAAAGTTGTACCATCATTTGGATAATGTTATAGGATATGTTGGTCAGATGATGGTGACACGGAGAAATGATAAGAATGAGGTATCGTATGCATGCTATACATCTTCCTTGGAACCTAAAAATGTCAAAGAAGCTCTTCAAGATAGTGAGTGGATAAATGCTATGCAAGAAGAACTTCAACAGTTTGTTAAGAATGATGTGTGGTATCTTGTGCCTAGATCAAAAGAGATAAACGTGATTGGTACCAAGTGGATTTTCAAGAATAAAAAGGATGAAAATGGTACAGTTGTTAGGAATAAGGCTAGGCTTATTGCTCAAGGATATACTCTGATGGAGGGTATTGATTTTGATGAGACTTTTACTCCGGTTGCTAGGCTTGAATCTATTCGGATTTTGTTTTCTATTGCTTGTCATCTTGGATTTAAGTTATATCAAATGGATGTGAAGAGTGCATTTTTGAATGGTGTTCTTCATGAGGAAGTATATGTGGAGCAACCCAAAGGATTTGAAGATCCTCATTGTCCGGGTCATGTTTACAGGCTGAAAAAGACTTTGTATGGGCTAAAGCAAGCTTCTAGAGCTTGGCATGAAAGGTTGACTAACTACTTGTTGGGAACAAGTTTTGCTCGAGGGGGAATGGATAAAACACTATTTATTCAGAAAATTGAGAGTGATACAGTTGTTGCTCAAATCTATGTTGATGATATTGTATTTGGTTCCACTTCTGATCAGCTTGCTCATTATTTTGGAGATCAAATGAAACATGAATTTGAGATGAGCATGATTGATGAATTGAACTTCTTTCTAGAGCTTCAAGTTAGACAATTAAATAATGGGATTTTTGTTTCTCAAACTCGTTATGCCTTGGAAGTAGTAAATAAGTTTGGTTTGGAAAAGGCTAAAGATGCTCGCACTCTTATGAGTACCAATGTTAAGCTTAACATGGATACTAAAGGCAAATATGTTGATCCTACACGTTATAGGAGTATGATTATGAGTTTGTTGTATTTGACTGCCAGTCGACTTGATATAGCTTTTAGTGTTGGTTTGTGTGCACGTTACCAGGTAAGTCCTAAGGAATCTCATATTACTGCTATGAAAAGGATTATCAAGTATGTTAAAGGGACAATGAATTATGGACTGTGATATCCATCAGGTACTAATACTGATATCGTATCTTTTTCTGATGCTGATTGGGCCGATAATGTTGATGATAGAAAAAGTACCAGTGGAGGGTGTTTTTATGTTGGAAATTGTTTAGTTGCTTGGCATAGCAAGAAGCAAAATTATGTTTCCCTTTCCACTGCTGAGGCTGAGTATATAACAGTCGGTAGTTGTTGTACTCAGATTTTGTGGATGCGTCAAATGTTACAGGATTATGATTTTTCTCAGGACACGATGACTGTGCTTTGTGATAACACGAATGCGATAAATATTTCTAAAAATCTAGTTCAATATTATAGGACAAAGCATATAGATATTTAAGATCATTTCATTCATGATCTTGTTGAAGATGGTATAATGTCTCTAGAGTTCGTATCCACAGATTCTCAGTTAACAGATATCTTTACAAAATCATTAGATTTTCAAAAGCATGTTAGTCTTAGGAAATCTATTGGTATGCTTTCTTTAGAATAGATGTCTTATTATCTATCATTCTAGGAATACATTGCATTATTTTCCTAAAATTGATAGGTAATCATGCATTTGTATTATTTCTATTCATGAATGCATTTATTTTGAAATAAATGACAATAAATTTTTTGAGATTCTCGAGCTTGGCTAGAGTACAAAAGTTGTCATATTTTACTCTATTTTCACATTTACTTGTCTCATTATGTATATGTGTAGTAGAGGTATCAGTTTGACCTAAGATTTTTAGATGATCACTTGGCATGATTATTTTATGTTACAAAACTTTAATCTTAGGTGCTAGTTGCTTCGATGATGATTATAATGCTTGCTGAATCTGTTAATTTTTTTATTTTAGCCGAAGTGGTATGAAGGTTCATGAGCTATGCTAGATTGGTCTATGCATGAAATATCTTTTGCATGTGTATGAATATTGTGGTGAAAGCAGAGGAAATGATAAGATGATGAAAAATAAAAATGCAAAAAACAGTTCTTCAATCTAAAAGGGAGAGATAACTGATGAACATAAATTCCATGGAAGAAGCTCGGGCCCAGTTGGTAGAGACTAAAAATCCTCGCCGGAAAGTCCGGAGCTTAGAAAGACAAAGAGGGATATGGTGAAAAAGTTGAAAAGATGAAAGGAGGAAATTGTGTGACAAAGAGAAAGTATCTTTTATTTTTGCCTTCTAGTTTGGATTTTGGATTGAATTGTCATCACAGTTGGTGGGGAGATTATCAGCTTTAGTATGTATTATTTTCATCTTACCTTAGTGCTTGCACATGAGAATCTTCATATATATATATTTGCAAAACTTGAATTGTGCATTCTTGAGTTTACAAGGTATGTGTGCTGATTTTCTTCTATACTGTGTGTATAATGGTCGAGTTAAATATGAGAATATGATGTGTTAATGATTTGATTTGTGTCTCTATAGCCTTGCTCACAGATTTCTAAATACAATTGTTTTTTTTATTCATGAGATTTTGCATTTATGCATTTAGTAGTAGGATCATGCATGGTATAGATTTCTGTTTCCCTGAGAATTTAGATATGATCTGATAGAGTTCTGTATCTTGGTGTTTCTCTTTGAGTACTTTATTGCATCTCTCTACATTGTTGCTATGGCATTTACTCTTTTTGCTTGACATTTCAATGACAAAAATGAGGAGAGGTATTAAATGAGGGGGAGAGATTGTGTGATTAAGAGAGGAAGAAGTATTTAGTAAGGGGGATTTTATTCTCAAGGGGAGAATGATGATCATTATGTGTGCATTGTTGTTATGATTTTTTGATGATCATTATGTTGGTTTATATCTGTTTTCCACACTTGCGTTTAATGATTTGTTCAGTGTTATGGTTACATGATTGGTCGTGATGAAAGCAATGTGACAGTTTATATCTATGTTTGTTGGTGTGTGTTTATAGGTATAGATGTTATGTTGTTATTTGTGAGGCTATATTGTAAAACATGGTTTTGTCTCAGAAATGCCAAGGGGGAGATTGTAAGAACACTTTTGTGTATTGTTTATTTATGGCATGTTCTAGACAATAACCATGTTGAGTGTTAAATAGGTTGTTTTGGTTTCAATGACATCGATAAGCTTTATCAAAGGCATAATCAAGCATTAAAGTAATGAAGAATATAAGTGAAGCACGAAAGTGAGCATATTGAGGAAAAATATCTTCTGGAGGGCGAAAACAACATTTTCCAAAGCCGTCACTTCATGAAAAAAGTATCGTGGGTTCAAGAGGGTCATTTTGGCGTAGTTGCGAAGAAAAGTGGTTTTAAGAAAAATGCCTATGCTTAAGACTACGCTTTCAGTTTCAAAAAGTGGCTAGAAAACACATTTTTACGCTTGGACCTATGCTTGAAGCGTAGGCCCAGCCGTAAAGTTTTTTTTCTAAATTTTGCTACGATGTGTATTTTCCCATGGGTTGGTTTTATGATATGTCCACGACTTATATACATCAAAGTGCGTGCTATATACATTATATTCACCAGAATATAGGGTTTGGATATGAAATTATGAGAAAGGGCAAACTTAGGATTTGGATCATCATTGTCTATAAATACCTAAGTCTTCAACAAGAGGAGGCATGTATTTAAGAATTCTCTGCAAGATTTCTACAACTTCATCTTCTTCTACAGAGATACACATATGGTGAGAGAATATTATTGAGTGATTAGAGATACACAAGTTCTCTATTGTTATTGGACATCTTCAATCGTGCTTCTACATCAATGATTTCTATGCATGATTGAAAGGTATAGTTACTGAAAAATTCACACACCGTTTATAGCAACGTGGTTGCGTTGATCCATTGAAGAACGGAGCCATCTGAGTGTCGAGATCGAAACATGAGGCTTCGTGGTGATTTTGATCTGTTGAGAAACAGAGTCGTCAGAGTACGGAGATCGAAGCGAAAGCTTTGTGAAGCGCGAGTTAATCTAGACTTTCAGACGTCGAGTGAAGAATAGAAAATTATAACGGTTATAAGTTCTGTTTTCATAGAGTCTGTACAAATTCTCTGATTCATAATGCATCGATACCTGAGTGTATCTGTGGTTTTTGCTTGGAGTCTTTCCAAGGTTTTCCTCATAAAAATATTTGTCTCTTCTCATGATTTAAATTTATGCTCTTATATTCATATTTGATTGATTGATTTATTTATGAGAATTGAATTGAGAATTATGGTTTGTGACTAATTAAAATTAAATTTCTGGTAAATAATTTTAATTGATCATAAAATCGACAAAAAACCTATTCACCCACCCTCTAGGCTGTTTTCACTATTGTCTAGGTAATTTTATGATTTAAAGTGATAACTTGCCCCAAATCTTCCCATGGTGCATCCTCTTTTCATGATAGTGTGATGTAGATGAGTTTTTCGTAGTAGTTTGTATTTTTTTTTCCTTTCTTTTTCCTCTCGAAGAATCTGGTCTATTAAAGATATTTCCTGGATAGAATAACTTTATATTTCTGTAGTAGTTTTATTCATGTTACCCTCTTCTATTGTAGGGGTTTCGATGATGAAATGAGAACACTAGTTGCAATAAATCTGGAAGCAAGTGGAATAAATATGCATCCAAGGACAAACTTGACAGAGGTACTTCTCTTGAGTCTACCCTAACATATTTTTCTAGTGCTCTTTAATTTGTTGTGTAAGAACATTTATTTATGTAATGACATTATTCTGATAAAAAATCATGTTGAGAGTTTTGTGCTTTACATTGGGTTGTTAAGTGTTAAATGTGTGTACAAAGTGATGAAGATACAAATGATATTTAGTGGAACAACGGTTGGAAGTGGCTGTGCAAAGAAATAAAGATTTAAGAGAAATATAGGAAATGATTGTTATTGTTCCATCGAGTACTCGGTGGGAGTGTTACTGAGTACTCTGTAAGGTGCGAACTTGTGGCTGTTTGCGCAAAAGTGTATTTTCTACCAGAATATTTTGCGAACTTGCGCACCACTTACGCACGAAAAGGTTTACCAAGTACTCGGTAGAACAACCACCGAGTACTCGATAAGTGGGTACGTAGAATTATTTTTGGGAAGGTTTATTTTGATATGTAATTGATTTCTAATCACTTTGGGACGTGATTAGAAGATATTATCAGTATATTGGACTATCAATGACCTATTTATTTATATTTGGAAGATTTAAATGGAGAAAATACGAATCCTGATTGGAAAAAGATTCTTACCATTAGTTGAAGACTTTTCTCTATATATATGATTTAAACCTAAGAGAAGGGTGTGGCTTTTATGAGGGATCTCTGAAATTATTCTACAGTTCATATATTTCTATAGAGATATATATATAGATAACATTATTGAGTGATTATATATTTTCTACTTCTCTCTTGGTTTGGGGTTTTCCAATTGTGCTTCTACACCGAAGATTGTTATGCATAATTGGATGATCTAGTTGCTGAAAAATTACCACATCACATTGATCGAAGCATGAGGCTTCGTGGTTATTTGATCCGTTGAGAAGCGAAGCCGTCAGAGTACGGAGATCAGAGCAAGAGCTTCATGGAGTGCGAGTGATTCAAGACTGTCAGACGTCGAGTGGAGAAAGGCAGATCAGAGTGATTTATAAGTCTAAAACTTCATAGAGTCCTGTACTTATTGATTCATAGTGCATCGATACCCGAGCGTATCCATGGATTTTTATTTGGAGTCTTTCCAAGGTTTTTCCACGTAAAAATATTGGTGTCGTTTTTGATTTATTTTTTGCACTTATATTTATTATTGTGTGGTTTATATTGTGATCGAATTGACTTTTCCATAATTAAAATTTTAATTTGTCAATTAATTCATAAAAAGCCTATTCAGCACCCTTCTAGGCTTAGTTCACCATATTCTAGGTAATTTTAACTAGTATTAGAGCATGGTTTGCCTTGATTTATGTTAACGACCTAGGGTTAGATCTTGAACTTAGACGATGGATTTACCTCGTGAAGAAGGGTCCGTATCTAGGTCCCCTTTTCCTTTGATGGGTCTAATTATACGTATTGGAAAGCTAGGATGAAAACATTCTTGAAATCTCTTAATAAGAGAGCATGGCTTGCTATAGAAATAGGGCATTCACCTCCCACTGTGATAGACATGACTACCAATAAATCTAAATTAAAATCGGATAACGAGTGGACTACTGATGAAATAAATAGTTCTAATTGGAATTCTAAAGCCTTGAATGCTTTAAATAATGCCGTTACCTCTAGTGAATTTAAAAGAATTGCTACCTGCGAAAATGCTAAAGAAGTTTGAGATATTCTTCAAGTAACTCATGAAGGGATTTCAAAAGTTAAAGAATCAAAACTCTAAATGTTAAATTCTAAATTTGAATAGCTTAAAATGGAAGATGATGAAATTTTTGCTGACTTTGATGATAGACTAACCGACATAGTAACGAGTTGTCATATCTAGGAGAGCCCATTCCTGAGACTACTATATTGAAAAAGATTCTTAGGTCTCTCCCTTAACGTTTTCGGTCTAAGGTTACTGTAATCTCGGAAGTAATGAGTCTTAAAGAAATTAAACTTGAAGAATTGACAAGAAATCTAAACTCTTATGAGATGGAAATGTTCAAAAGTCCCCCTAAGAAGTCTATCGGCATTAAAGTAAAGAGCATAGCTTTTAAAACCACTAGAGAAGATCCGATTGAGTCTGATGGAGAAAGTGATTTGAATATGAATGATATTGCTATGTTTGCTAAAAGGCTAAACCAATTTGTTAAGGCTAATAATGGTAAAAAGAGTGGGAAATGACAGAATTTTGGGGATAAATTAAATGATTTTAGAAATAAAAATAAAACCCAATATAGGAATGACCAGTTTGACCCTAAGAAGAAGAAACCTCAATATTTTGAGTGTAAAGGGTATGGTCACATAGCTGCAAAGTGTGCAACCACGTTGAAAAAATCCAAAGGCTTAGTTATCACTTGGGATGATGAATTGAATGATGAATCAACTAGTGATGAAATAGACTCAGAGGTAGGTGATGCGTCTGAGAACTACCTTGTTTTAGCTGCACAAAACAAGGAGGTTAAAGAAGTTACTACCATATGGTCGATGTCTGGAGATGAAAATTCTAAGGGTGATGAAGATTGTGATGATATGCCTCAAGCTTATTATGATGAATTACCTGATAAAATTATGCAACTTAACTACCATCACAATTAACTATTGACTAAATATTTAAAGATGGATAAAGAATTACACTCTTTAAAAGATGAATTAGCCAATAGTTCCCAAACCCTAAACCTCTTGCAGACCCAAAAAACTCAAGTGTCCAAAAAATTAATTGATTCTGAATAAGAAAGGAATCATGTTTTGAAGAATGTAGATGATCTCAGTAAGGAATTAGCTAATCTAAGATTTGATATAAATGAGAAATCTATGAGAATTAAGGTTTTGGAAAAGAATTTGAAGGATGCTAACTCAACTATTTATAAATGGTCTAGTGAAATCCTTAATGTTGGCCATATATTGACACTTGGAGGGGGGTGAATATGGTCAATTACAAACTTTGAGACTTTTTTCAATTTGATATTGTTTTAACAAGATAGACATTGTAGGACTGTAGTCAAACTCTTAGCAAGAAAGATGATCTCTTAAGTGACTAAATCAATTCATACTTTGAATAATGCATTGGTGATTTACACAATTAAATACATGCATCATTGATTCAAGTAGAATGACAACTAGTTCAAGCATCTAAGTATGTATTTTAACTAAATATGTATAAACATTTTTCTCTTATATATATAGACATAATGCAAAGTGCTATTTGACATGAAAATGTTGTGTTGAATATCCATTTTTTCAAACACTTGGGGTGCATATGAACTTTTAAAGGCCTTGGTTGTTTAAGATGCATTTCATCAAATATTTGGTGAGTAACTAGATTATAGCAAAGTAGAGAATTTATAATCTAAGCTATAATCAAGTTCACATTGCAATTTACTTCATCCAAGCATTTTCCCAATCTTCTCATGAATATTTAAGCACACACAATTTCCAAGTATTGATAAATAAAGCTCAAGATTTAAATGAAATTGCTTCCATCACTCTTGCTTCTAGGTGAAGAGCCGAACTTTGCTCACTCTTGCGGGTGGAGAGCCAATCGAATCCTCTATTTTTAAGGTTGAGATTGTTGGCCTCGAAATTCTATCTCGATAATAACTTTTATTTTGATATTAACAAAAAATTTAAAAACGTGTTTGGTACTAATGTGACTTTGAG
The DNA here is from genome assembly GCA_963922005.1 of Cornus suecica. Lineage (NCBI taxonomy): Eukaryota > Viridiplantae > Streptophyta > Magnoliopsida > Cornales > Cornaceae > Cornus > Cornus suecica. The sequence goes on along the minus strand of OY998247.1, from coordinate 37,373,759 downwards.
CAAAGTGTTTCAGCAAGAACAGGAGAATGGTTTGAAAAGATCATCAACACAAAAAGCGATAAGCGATAAGGTAACTCAAGCGCAAAATCGGAAAAGAACAAAATGGTCAACGAAAGGCGAAAACTGAAGACTCAAGACCTGGGGTAGATAGGTCGGGGTGAGAATATTATAACAAGGTATTCTATGCGTTGATTGGTCTTATAAGCTCTTGTGATTAAAGAACCGAACTCAAAACGGATCAAAAATGAACCTTGAAACAATTTCATTGAGTCACCCAGTCGACTGGCCAAGGGCCCAGTCGACTGGATGAACCAGAGAGCTATAAACATTTTTGATTGCCTGAGGCAGTCGACTGGCCTGTCCAAGGCAGTTGACTGACTCATAGGGCAGTCGACTGACTCTCTTGAGGTAGTCGACTGGCCATAGCCGTTGGGGAAAATATTTTAAATTTCAGCATGGAGGCAGTCGACTGGGTGCTTCAGGATTTTAAGGAAAAGTATTTGTAAACAATATTTTTTCCCAATACTTTATGGTTATTCTTGCTACTTTTCAGATCCTACTCTACAAACTTCCTAGGGTGAGATTCACTTTCCAAACCTTAATGCTTTACTATATAAAGAAAGAGATATGGGATTGAAAAATATAGTTCTTGTGTGAGAAATTTTCTGAAAAATATTCATCTCTTCTTTTTTCTCAAGCACTCTCTGAAAAATATTTTGATAGCAAGAAGAAATAAATCTCATTTTTCACTCAAATTATTTTTAAGACTTAAACTCAAGCTCTTAGCTTATTCTCTCCTTGAAAATATATTTTGAGAATATATATCTTGAGTTCTTGAAATATCACCTAAAAACACTTGAGCTTATATTGATCTATCTTTCATAAAAACCTTAGGGTTTTTGAGTGATATATTGATTGCATACATAAATTTGTGATCTTGGGTGAGTGAAGCCCATTGTATCAAGGGAGGATTGTTCTCTTGATTGTGTGAAGAGCTAGTTAGCTCTTGTGTAAAGGTTTTGTTATTCCACCTATTAAAGGAAGAGCCATAGTGTGAGGTTGGGAAAGTTTCAAGGAAGGGGATTCTTTGAGCCGAGGAGTAAGAGTTACCGAACCTCGTAAAAATTACGGTGTCAATATCTCTATCTCTATCTCTATCTCTTTATTTTGTGATCTTGCATGCTTAATTTATATTGTGGTAAATAGCTTGTTAAAATTAAATTAAGTTTTTCATTGCATACTTACTTTGCAAACTAATATAGAGAATTGTAGTGATTGCTCGTAAGTACTAAAAAGAACTAGATAATTGTTTTTAAACCCTATTCACCCCCCTCTAGGGTAAATTAGTGACTAACAATTGGTATCAGTGCCTAATCTCTACTTGTTTTAGACTTAACCGTCTTAGAGAACGATCATGGCCTCAAACGTAGTCACTCATGTAGAAGGACAATCAAACAATAGCCCCCCATGGTTAGATGGTTCAAACTATAGTTATTGGAAGACTAGAATGGTAGACTTTCTTCAAGCTATTGATTATCAAATTTGACAAGTTATTGTTGATGTACCTTTCACTATAACCAAAGTAGTAGATGGAAAAACTATTCCTAAATTTCCCAACGAATGGGATAATGATGAGCGTAGGCTTATGTCATTTAATGCTAAAGCTAAGGTAAATCTAAATTGTGCCTTAAGTCCAAATGAATTTAATTGTGTCTCTACTTGCTCCACGATCAAAGAAATATGGGATAAACTTGAAGTAACTTATGAAGGAACTACTCAAGTTAGAGAATCTAAAATTGATATACTTATGCATGAATACGAATTATTTGCCATGAAGGAAGATGAAAATACCAATTCTATGATGTCTCGTTTCACTAATATTTTGAATGAACTAAAGTATCTTGGTAGAATTGTTCCTAGATCCGATGCGGCACGCAAAGTCCTTAGAAGTCTTCCGGTCAAATGGGATGCAAAAGTGACGGCAATTAAAGAAGCGCACTATCTTAGCACAATGAGCCTCGATGAGATTTTTGGGTCACTTCTCACGTGGGAAATCACCTTAAAGCCTTGTGAAGAAGACACCAAGCCTAGAAAAGGTATAGCCTTGCAAGCCTCCACTAAAAGTGAAGCAAATGAACAAATTGAAGAAGAGGTAGATGAAGACATTGCCTTTATCACTCAACGATTTAAGATATTTCTTCAACGAAAGAAGGCTAACAGTCAGAGATTCATAAAGAGCAACAAACCAAGAGGAGAGACGAGCAAGAAGGACCCTATAAATTGCTTCAATTGTGGAAAACTGGGGCACTATAGAAGTGAGTGTTTCAAGCCCAAAAAGGAGAACGAGAAAAGGCCAAACAAGATGGTCATGAATGCAACATGGGATGACTATGATTCTTGTGATTCGGATGAGGAAGAAAATGGTGAGAAAATTGCAAATCTTTGCCTCATGGCAAATGAAGATGAGGTACATTTAAATTTACATGCATTAGATAAATTCATTTTGTCATATGATGAGCTTCTATTCTCCTATAATGAATTGCAAGATGCATTTGAAGAATTGCATGATGAATTTGAATGATTAGCTAGTAAACATATTTTACTTAAGAAATCTAAATCTACATGCAGTCCTACTTGCTTCACTGTAGTTGATTAAAATATAACGGATGACAAAAGTATTAAGATAGAAAAGGAAAATGTTTTATTGAAAATGACTATAGATGATCAAATAAACATCGTAGCAAAATTCACAAAAGGAAAAGAAAATTTGAGCATCATGTTAGGAAGACAAAGGAGTTCATTTGACAAAAGTGGCTTAGGGTATGATGCATTTAACAAAGATGCACTTTTATTGAAGAAGAGAAAATCATTAAGGCATACTTTTTCAAAACAATCTTCTCTCTCAACCTCAATTGATCACAACCATGTTACATGTTATTATTGCAAGAAAAAGGGTCATAAAGCAAATGAATGTAATCTAAGGAAGAAGAAAGTTGTCTCAAAAATGTTTTGGGTTCCAAAAGGAACCATTGCATGTCTATGTGCAAAAGAAAATATGGTAACTAAAGCATTTTGGGTTCCAAAAGGAACTATTGCGTCTCTCTCTAACCATAGTGGACCCAAAACAAATTAGGTACCAATGAATGTCACTTAACTTTGTTTTGTAGTTATGCTTGAAGTTCGCCTCAAAAGAAAGATGATTTCTTGATAGTGGATGCTCAAGGCATATGACAGGAGACAAGTCAAAATTCATGTCTTTAAATTCATATGAATGAGGGAGGGTTACTTTTGGAGACAAATCTCAAGGTAAAATTATTGTAATTGGATCCATTGGTATATATTCTTCTCTATCTATAGATAACGTACTATTAGTTGATGGATTGAAGCATAACTTGTTTAGTATTAGTCAATTATGTGACAAAGGTTATGATGTTACATTTAGGTCAAATGCATGCATAGTTGATAAAGATGGAAATAAATTGTTCAATGCAAAGAGAAACAAAAATTTATATACTATGTTGCTTTGTGAATTGAATGAACAAGTGAAAACAGTTGGTTATGCCATAGACGCTTAGGACATGCTAGTATGAACCTCATTCATCGGTTATCTAAAATTGAATTAGTCAAAGGCCTCCCGAAGACTAATTTTTCAAAAGATAAAATATGTAGTGCATGTCAAGTAGGCAAGCAAGTGAAATCTTCTTTCAAAATAAAAAAAGATATTACCACTTCTAGACCATTAGAGCAATTACACATGGACCTTTTTGGTCCGGAGAGAACGGCTAGGTTAGCCGAAAAACTTTATGTACTTGTTATAGTCGATGACTACTCTAGATTTACTTGGGTTCACTTTTTTGCTCATAAAAATGAAACTCACTCCATTCTTGGTAAATTTTATAGAGTCATTCAAAATGAAAATGATTTGAAAATCAATAAAATTAGAAGTGATAGGGGTAGAGAATTTGATAATCAAGATGTAGAGAAATTATGTGATGAACTTGATGTATCTCATGATCTCTCGGCTCCAAGATCTCCTCAACAAAATGGTGTAGTTGAAAGAAAGAATAGATCTTTACAAGAAATGGCTAGAACCATGTTAAATGAATACAACCTTCCCCGAAGCCTTTGGGCGGAAGCCGTTAATACCGCTTGTGACACTCCCAAATTTCCATGCATAGGTTGGCCAGACCCATACACAGAAAACTAGGAGCATCAGTAATTGATAACATAAGCACAGAATAGAAGACATAAAATATAAATATAATAATAACAATAATAACAAAATAAGGATACAACTTATACATGAAGAAGACCACTCCCAATACATCCATAAATAAAATAAGTCCCACACAGTACAACTTGGAAATCCCATAAACATGGCCCCTAGAAACACACTTATAAGAAATACAACATATGACATTTATCGGATCCTACCCTGGAGTGGAAGGAAAATATGATAGAACCAGATGGATAGATATGAAGTCCTCAACCCTGCTGGTGAAACTGTCGAGGACCTGAAACAACAAAAATATGGGTTAAACCCACGAGCAAGTACAACTCTACATGATCCCAAGCAGAGTACCAAAATCCATCCCCTTTCCTAGTGACACCTAATCCCAAAATTATATTATAAAATAATAATATATTTAACTATAAATATAGTCACTAATATACCACCATTTAATATAATTATGTTTATAAATTTCTTACATTAATCTGATTTTTCCATACAACATCCAATCCATGCCCTACCATAACCATGTACCCGACAACTCACCCATGCCGTGACAACTCACCCATGTCCCGTGGTACTAGTTAGACTGCAGTAATAGTCAGCCTCCTTGTGGTTCCTTATAAATTTCCAAAACATAGTCATTTAATTTAAATCTTATGATTTTTCGAATTTAATAATTCACTCGTAATCTTTATTCGGAAACGTATAACAATTTATAAGGTCGAGCCTGGGGGGTCCAGGGGGGCGACACGACCTTATACGGTATTTTATACGGTCAAAACTATTCATTTATACGGTCAAAAATACGTAATCTAGTATAATTCATGATACACATAATAACAATATAAATCAATGTCTAGAGTCTGATAACAAAGAAAATAGAGAAAAACAATTACATAAATATGCAATATTTTTCTAATAACAGTTTTGAAATCTTTGTCAACATTGAAACCTAAAATATTTATGTATTCAGATATTTATACTAAGTTCCAACCATATACACATCATCAGAATCATACCAACAAGACACATAACCACGAATCCATACATGTATAGGTACACATGGTAAAAACAGATTTGTATGTATAGCTAGATATAAACATAGTCTCATGCATATATCAATATATCACCACAAATCTCTATATATATACAAGATCTATACATATAATCATGGATCTGTACATATATGTATAACCAGAATATAAATCATCATATATATATATATGAATATAAATATACTCTAACAGATTTGTACATATATGTCTATATAAGTCTACTAATCTCTACCTATATGCAAGATCTGTACATATGATCATGGATCTATACATATACATATAAACAGAATATATATCATCACATAAATAAACATGAATATGAACATACTCTAACAGATCTATACATATATGCCTATATAGATCCATGAATCTCTACATGTATACAAGATCTATATATATACTTACGGATCTATACATATATGTACAAATAGAATATATAAGTCACATAAATAAACATGAATATGAATATACTCTAACAGATCTATACATATATGCCTATATAGATCCACGAATCTCTACATGTATACAAGATCTATATATATATTTACGGATCTATACATATATGTATAAATAGAATATATAAGTCACATAAATAAACATGAATATGAATATACTCTAACAGATCTATACATATATGCCTATATAGATCCACGAATCTCTACATATATACAAGATCTATATATATACCTACGGATATATACATATATGTATAAATAGAATATATAAAAGTCATATATGAACATGATTTACACATACATATACATATATGAAAAATATTATTTAGCAGATTATAGATGCACAAAGTAAAGGCTACGAAATTTTAGTACAAAGAGGAAGAGTAGAACATATGTCTTGCCTGTAATGTAGAGCTGAATCCACCACAAGTATAGATCCAAACCAATTCTAAGCTCTCAACCTCTCAACCCTCACAATTTCGGGTATAATTGATGAAGAAGAAGAAGTAGTAGAATAAATGAGATGGGGGCTAGATCTGAAGTTAATGATGCTTATATAGAAGATGCTAGGGTTAGGGAAATGTCCAAACTAACCTTGTATTATGCATAAATCACCAAACTGCCCAAACACTAATTACAACCTTGCCCCCCTTCAGATCACAAAATTTCATTATAACCTACTAGAGTTAAAAAGACTAAGATAGCCTCATTCAATAATTTAAACACCCAATATGCCATCCAAAATAATTAAGGGAATAAATATCCATTAAATACGAGGTATTACACCGCTTGTCATGTAATAAATAGAGTTATCATTCGAATGAAATTGGGTACAACTCTGTATGAGTTATGAAACGGTCGAAAACCCAATATTGGGTATTTCAAGGTGTTCGGTTGTAAATGCTTTGTGCTAAATGACAAAGATAACTTGGGAAAATTCGACTCCAAATCGGATGAAACAATTTTCTTAGGTTATTCCTTAACAAGTAGAGCCTTTAGAGCCTTTAACAAAAGGACTTTAACCATGGTAGAGTCTATCCATATTGTTTTTGATGAATCACTACCTCTACCCTCACCTAAGGTTGACTTAGATGATGATGAAGTTGTAGGGATTGAGGATAGCTTAATGGACAAGAGTAAATTTGGGAATCAATCTAATGATGACTTGACAAGCTCTATTCCTAAATCTTGGAGGGTTGTACACAACCATCCTCTTGACCAAGTCATAGGTAATCCATCACAAGGTGTTAGCACAAGATCTCAACTTAGAGACTTATGCAATCACATGGCGTTTGTGTCTCAAATTGAACCCAAGAACTTCCATGAAACTCAATGTGATGATTCTTGGATCATGGCTATGCAAGAGGAGCTAAATCAATTTGAACGCAATCAAGTTTGGCATTTAGTTCCTCAACCCACATATCAAACTATAATAGGCACTAAATGGATTTTTTGAAATAAAAAGGATGAAAATGGAGTGATTATTCGAAACAAAGCAAGATTGGTAGCTCAAGGTTCCTAGAGCTTGCTATGAAAGGCTTAGTGATTTCTTGATTCAAAAGGGGTTTTCAAAAGGAAAGGTTGACAATACTCTCTTTACAAATCTGTCAAGAATAATTTGTTGATTATCCAAATATATGTTGACGACATTATATTCGGATCAACAAATGCTTCCCTTTGCAAAACATTCGCAACTAGTATGCAAAATGAATTTGAAATGAGTATGATGGGTGAGTTGAACTTCTTCTTAGGGTTGCAAATCAAGTAAAGCTTGGATGGCTTATTTGTTAGTCAATCCAAGTACACTAAAGATTTGCTAAATCATTTAGTATGGAGGAAGCCAAACATGCCATTACTCCTATGAGTACCTCTATTAAACTCGACAAAGATAAAAATGGAAAATGTGTTGACATCACTAAATATAGAGGCATGATAGGAAGCTTGATTTACCTAACCGCTAGTAGACCGGATATAATGTTTAGCGTATGTTTATGTGCTCCTTTTCAATCTTGTCCTAAAGAATCTCACTTGTTAGCCGTCAAACGTATTTTTCGCTATCTTAGTGGGACAATTAATTTAGGACTATGGAATCCATGTGGCACTACACTTAATCTCACTAGTTATTTGGATGCCGATTTTGCGGGATGTAAAGTGGATAGGAAAAGTACAAGCGGTACATATCACTTTCTAAGTCATTCCCTTGTATCATGGTCAAGTAAAAAGAAAAATTTCGTTGCCTTATCTACGGCTGAAGCCGAATATGTTGCGGCCGATAGTAGTTGCGCTCAAACTCTTTACATTAAGCAACAATTACTTGATTTCAGACTTGTCTTCAATCACGTACCTATTAAATGTGACAATACTAGTGCTATTTGCATCTTGAAGAATCCTATTCAACACTCGTGCATAAAGCACATAGAGATTAAGCATCACTTGTTGCGGGATCACGTAGCTAGAGGTGACGTTGAATTGGTTTTTATTGACACTAAAAACCAATTAGCGGATATTTTCACAAAACCTCTCTCGGACGAACCTTTTTCAAAAATTTGTAGAGAAATTGGAATGGCTATAGATTTTGAAGTAATTGTTTAGTTTTCACAAAACCTCTTCCACTATCTCGGCTTTCAAAAATTTCAAAATTATCATTTTTTTAAAGGCCAGTCACTGCCTCATAAACAGCCAATCGACTGGGTGAACCAGAGAGTTTTTGTGTTTTTAATCTACTTCAGCCAGTCGACTGCCTACCTTCGGCCAGTCGACTGGGTCATGAGCCAGTCGATTGCCTCCATTTTGACAGTCGACTACCTCTACATGAACTCAGTTTTTAAACCTCTTTTCCCTTCGTCTTCTCTCCAATCTCTCCACGATTTCTCCCATCTCTTCCCTATTTCACGCCCTATAATCACCTCTAATCCACTTCCCCACAACTCCATGACTCTCTTATTCATTCTCATCACTTCCATCTCATATATATACATATACATCCATATATATATATATATATCCACATCTATCACCCTTCTCCTCTCCAATCCAAGACATCATCCTCTTTTTCTCTCAAAATACTTCCCTTTATCTTGGTTCTCATCTCTCTCATGGCACCCTAGCCCATGCCCACTCGGAAGCGAGCCCGTCAGGGTGGAAGATCTTCGGCTGCACCTCCTCCACCATGTCCAACGCCCCCTGCTCAAGAGGAAACTGATTCAGAAACTGAATATGTTCCATTATCCATCTTTGCTTTTCTCGGTGATGATGAAGACAGTATTCGTCTCTTCGAAACCAAATTCATCCATCAAAAATTTGCTCGGTGTCACATTATGACTCAATCCTTATGCGAATAGATTGGTGCAAATACGTTCAACCTCTTCCAAAATATGGGTTGGGGCTTCTTTGTTTTGCTTGATGTTCTTCATTATCCGCATGCCGTCAAGGTTTTCTACACCAATCTGCGGAATCCTCCATAACCGAATCCACCTGCCACCACCCTCAGTTTTGATGTTGCAGTAAAATCCGTTGATTTCACCGAAGCAGTAATTAATACTGCATTTCGGCTCCCTCCCGGCGGCATCTCCTATTATTGTCCATCTATTTGGTATTCTTCAAGTGATTTCGATCCTCTCAAAGTGATTCGGGCAATTTCGGTAAACAAAGCCAGTATCGCAATTGTTGAGTTTCTATCTTCCTCGCTTACTCCCGAGGCTCCACTTGTGCATAATATTATCATTTATTCCATCTTGCCCAAGTTCGGAAGCCGAAGTCTTGTGTCGATCATGGACGTTTTCCTTGTCTATTGTGTCATGATCGGTCGAAAGGTCAATCTTGTTTTCATCTTCATTTCGGTAATCCTCGAGTGCCAGGAGAAGAAAGGCGCATTCATCTTTCCTGCCCATATCTTGTATCTTCTTGCTCGGAGCAATGTTCCGCTCCATGACGAGCCTTCGAAGCACAATCCGAGTTTTCTTGACCGCACTTATCTCAAGTAAATGCACATTGGCAAAGGTGCCAATGGGGTGTTGGTCTCTCTAAAGGATGCTCCTCCAAGCCGGTCCGTCCGCCCCTGGTCCCGATGCTCGTCGTCCAGAAGCTCCGACTTCTTCTTTTTCGTCTCTCGGCGGCTCTTTCGACATTCCTGATTTTGGGTTCGGTGGAAATCCTAAAACTCTTACCCAAATTTAGGAGGTCGTTAAGCGCAATGAGGAGGCCCAAAAGAATATGGCCGAGGACATGAAGCGCCTTGAGGACAAGATCAACCGCATCACCACTGCTATGGAAGCCCTTCGCCGTGATCCTCTGCCTTTTTGATGTTGTCAAAGGGGGAGAATTTTTGGCTAGTCTAGGTGTTTGCCGTAGCCTATTTTGTGTAGCATAGGGCGTTGCCTAGCCTAAGGGGGAGCATGAAAATAAAAATGAAAGATGCACACATTAAGGGGGAGTTTCACAAATACGAAATGTTTTGTCAACATAAAAAAGGGGGAGATTGTTGGCCTTTAAATTCTATCTCAGACAATAACTGTTATTTTGATATTAACAAAACATTTAAAAACGTGTTTGGTACTAATATGACTTTGAGCTAAGTGTTTCAGCAAGAATAGGAGAATGATTCGGAAAGATCATCAACACAAAAAGCGATAAGGTAACTCAAGCGCAAAATCGAAAAAGGACAAAATGGTCAACAAAAGGTGAAAGTTGAAGACTCAAGACCTGGGGTAGATAGGTCGGGGTGAAAATATTGTAACAAGGTATTCTATGCGTTAATTGGTCTTATAAGCTCAAGTGATTAAAGAACCGAACTCAAAACGGATCAAAAACGAACCTTGAAACAATTTCATTGAGTCACCCAGTCGACTGGCTGTGACCCAGTGGACTGGCCAAGAGCCAGCCGACTGGATGAACTAGAGAGCTATAAACATTTTTGATTGCCTCAGGCAGTCGACTAGCCTGTCCAAGGCAGTAGACCGACTCATGAGGCAATTAACTGATTCTCTTGAGGCATCGACTGGCCATAGCCATTGGGGGAAATATTTTCAATTTCAGCATGGAGGCAGTTGACTGGGTGCTTCAGGATTTTAAGGAAAAGTATTTGTAAACAATATTTTTGCCCAATACTTTATGGTTATTCTTGCTACTTTTCAAATCCTACTCTCTAAACTTCCTAGGGTGAGATTCACTCTCCAAACCCTAATGCTTTACTATATAAAGAAAGAGATATGGGATTGAAAAATATAGTTCTTGTGTGAGAAATTTTCTGAAAAATATTCATCTCTTCTTTTTTCTCAAGCACTCTCTGAAAAATCTTTTGATAGCAAGAAGATATAAATCTCGTTTTTCACTCAAATTATTTTGAAGATTTAGACTCAAGCTCTTAGCTTATTCTCTCCTTGAAAATATATTTTGAGAATATATATCTTGAGTTCTTGAAATATCACCTAAAAAAACTTGAGCTTATATTGATCTATCTTCCATAAAAACCTTAGGGTTTTTGAGTGTTTTTTATTCTTGAGTAATATATTGATTGCATACATAAATTTGTGATCTTGGGTGAGTGAAGCCCATTGTATCAAGGGAGGATTGTTCTCTTGATTGTGTGAATAGCTAGTTAGCTCTTGTGTAAAGGTTTTGTTATTCCACCTATTAAAGGAAGAGCCATAGTGTGAGGATTGGGAAAGTCTCAAGGAAGGGGATTCTTTGAGCCGAGGAATAGGAGTTACCAAACCTCGTGAAAATTACGGTGTCAATATCTCTATCTCTATCTCCTTATTTTGTGATCTTGCATGCTTAATTTATATTGTGGTAAATAGCTTGTTAAAATTAAATTAAGTTGTTCATTGCATACTTACTTTGCAAACTAATATAGAGACTTGTAGTGATTGATCGTAAGTACTAAAATGAACTAGATAATTGTTTTTAAACCCTATTCACCCCCCCCCCTCTAGGGTAAATTAGTGACTAACAGAGATAAACCTTTACAAAGCTTCAACAAACCCATCTCAACCCAAGACAACTTCTTGGTCTTTCACTCACAAAGAATAGGAATCTAATTTTGAGTTTATATAACATATCTCTTAATATATGGATATAGAAATTCAAAGCTCACTTCCTCACATACTTAGAGTCATAAATGAAATACCCAATTGAAAAGCTCAACTCAAGTATAAAGAATGAATCACAAGAAGAAAATATGAATGATTATCATGTGGTGATTCATGTAGGAGTTTTCTACCCAAAAATAATTTCAAAATTGAAGCACAAATGATAGATTTTTCATACTCCTATCTCCCTCTTCTTTAACCCTCTTTTGACTCATATATAACATATATATAGAGTAGGAAGGAATTATAGCCGTTTGAGAGTTATGGGGGATGTTTAGGTAAGTTTTGGAAGTTTAAAAATAGCCGTTAGAGTTCAAGATACGAAGCCGGAAGTTAGCTTCCCATTTTGAGCAGTTGGTTGCCCAATAGAGACTCAAACTTGGTTTCTTTCGTCCTAAAGAAGTCGGCTTCCCAAACACCAAGAGTCGACTTCCTAAAGAAGGACTCAAACTTGGTTTCTTTTGTCCTCAAGAAGTCAGCTTCCCAAAAATCAAGAGTCAACTTCCCAAACACCAAGAGTCGACTTCCCAAAGATGGACTCAAACTTGTTTGCCTTCGACCAAGTTTCGATGCAGTTTATGCTTTTGGTCATAACTAAAGTTCCATAACTCGGATGGAGGCGTTCTTTAGGTTTTTGGAAAGAAGACTTCAACCTATTGATTTTAGGATTTTTGAATCTCTCCATTTAACCCATATTTGAGTGCAATATGCTTGTTTGAATGTGACATTTCATTTCGAACTTCTAACCCACTTGACGGTTTTTCGTGAAATCTTTTGGCATTTTTCCAAAATGACTTAGACACACTCCTAAGATGTATTGGAGACTTATTAAGGTCATTGACATGCCTAAAGTTAATATTTATATCATAAAAATAATTTTCCAATTTAGATAAAATTCTCAATATTTGACAAAGACTTTTCATGATTTAACAATTTTGTTCAAAGCCTCAATATGCATCTAGAACCTATTTCAAGTAATATGAGTTAAGTTAATGGTTCTAAGACAACATCTTTGTTGAGTTCTTCCATAGCTTATAAAAGCTTGAACTAACTCAACTTTAGCAAAGACTATACATAGAAACATGTCTTCAATAATGTGCGTAGTTTATTGCTAATGATACAAGGTCTCAAGAATGATATGCATAGTCCTATATGCTATATGATCAAGAATTGAGCTTTCAAATAAGTTATTTCAAAAATAACTTTACATTTAATCTAGCACTCACCCAAGACTATTTTACCCATTTATTTGATCTTCAATTTCTTTAAGCATTGGGTTGATGTCTCCATCCTTGTCTTCAATGTATTTTGAGCTCTAAGCACCTTTACTTGATCTTATCATGGATTCACTAGCTCTCTCGAGTTTATCTTGAATCAACAACCTATTAAGCACAACTCAAGTAGACATTGAATTCACCACATTCAATGGTTTATTATCATCAAAATATCATGTTTACCTATGGTGAAAAACCTTGGGTCAACATTTAAGCTTGATCATATGTTGAGTATAGGTAAATCTGTAGGAAATACTAAATGGTTGGGATTCGTAGGAATAACGGGTAATTCAAATATCATTCCCAAAACTATTTTTGTTAGGGCTTCCCAAGTGACATCAAGTTCTTCTGAAGGTAAATTTGATAGAAATTATAAGGTTCAATCTTATGTTAGAAAACTGGTTGATAATAAGCCTCCCTTTACCTTTAAGTATTATAAGATTTTTGATAATGTTTTTTAAAAATTTGTTCCTACATGTTATCACTGTGGAGTGAAAGGACATATTCGACCTATGTGATTTAAATTAAGAGGAAGAAATTTGAATTTATTGATTAATCAATCAACTCAAAAAGGGCCTAATGATGAAAATAAAATTAGGATTTTGAGTAAGGAGGTAAATAATTTGTCTGAGCTGATAATTAGGGCTCCTAAAATGAAAAAGGCATGGGTAGGAAAATGTGAGATACACTGTTTTGTAGCTCACATTGCTTTAAGAGCTCATGATTTTAGTTCTTGGTATTTGGATAGTGGATGTTCTAGACACATGACTGGAGATAAGTCATTGTTTGGTTTTTTCGAGGAAAGTAATGGTGGGATAGTTACTTTTGGAGATGGAAAGAAGTCTAGAGTTCAAGGAAAAAGAACGATTGTGGCTTCTTGTATGCCTAGTTTATAAAATGTGTTTTATGTTGAGGGCTTAAAAGAGAATTTACTAAGTATTAGTCAAATTTGTGATAATAATCATAATGTCAATTTCTCTCCTGATAAATGTTTAGTTATTGATTCTTCTGGAAATTGTGTTATGGAAGGTATGCGGTCATTTGACAATTGTTATTGTATTATTCCTAATCCTAAATTAGCATGCAATAAGGCTAGGCTTGGTGAGATAGGGATTTGGCATCAAAGAATGGGACACGTTAACTTTCGTAATTTAACAAAGATTACTAAAAATGAAATTGTTAAAGGTGTTCCTAAGCTTGGATATGGCAAAGGTATTGTGTGTGGTCCGTGTAAAAAAGGGAAGCAGATTAGATGTCAACATAAGAAGACTAATATCATATATACTTCTAGAGCTTTAGAGTTATTGCATATTGACTTAATGGGACCTACTAGGACCTTAAGAAAATGAGGTAAGAAGTATATTTTTGTTATGGTTGATGATTACTCTAGATATACATGGGTAGGATTTCTGAGTGAAAAGTCTGAAGCTGCTGAAAGCTTTAGAATATTTATTTAAAAATTCAGACTGAGAAAAATTATCCTATTACTAGAGTAAGAAGTGATCATGAAAAGGATTTTGAAAATTCAGGGATTGATACATTTTGTGATGAAAAAGGAATAAAACATGAATTTTCTACACCACATATTCCATAACAAAATGGGATAGTTGAGAGGAAGAATAGGGTTTTTCAGGAAATGACAAATGTTATGTTACATGGAAGGAATGTTCCAAGAAGCCTTTGGGCTGAGGCCATGAACACAGCGTGTTACACTTGAAATATAGTTTATCTTAGGCCTGACACTTTAAAAACTCCATATGAATTGTGGAATGGCAAGAAACCCAATATAAAATATTTTAAGGTTTTTAGATCTAAATGTTATATTCTTAGAGATAAAGAATCTATAGGAAAATTTGACTCTAAAAGCGACGAGAGAATATTCTTGGGTTATTCACTGACTAGTAGGGCATATAGGGTTTTTAATCTTAGAACCCAAACCATGATGGAATCTGCCAATGTGGTTGTTGATGACTCCTGTGTTTATGAGTCTTGGTCTCCTGTAGAGGAAAACGAAGTGAACCATTTTTCATGTTAAGTGATGATTCTCCTACTGATACTGAAGAGGAGAAAATGGATTATGAAGATACTCATAGTCCTATAGAATTACATGAACCTTCTAATATTAATATTCAACCTACTCCTACTAAAGAACCATCTGCTAGAGTTAAGTTGAATCATTTGTTAGATAAATTCATAGGATATGTTGATAAAATGATGGTGACTCGTAGAAAAAGGCTAGGAATGAAATCTCTTATGCATGTTATCCATCCGTCTTAGAACCAAAAAATATTAAAGAAGCTCTTCAAGATAATGAATGGATAAATGCAATGCAAGAAGAACTTCAACAATTTGTTAAGAATGATGTGTAATATCTTGTGCTTAGACCTAAGGATATAAATATAATAGGTACAAAATGGATATATAAGAATAAAAAGGATGAGAATGGTACTGTTATAAAAAAATAAAGCTAGATTTGTTGCTCAAGGTTATACCCAATTAGAAGGTATAAACTTTGATCAAACGTTTGCTCCAGTTGCTAGACTTGAATCTATTCGTATTTTGTTAGTTCTCGCATGTCATCTTGGATTCAAATTATATCAAATGGATGTTAAAAGTGCATTCTTAAATAACATTCTTCATGAGGAAGTATATGTTGAGCAACCCAAAGGATTTGAAGATCCTTATTGTCCAGGTCATGTTTATAAGCTTAAGAAGGCTCTGTATGGGTTAAAGCAAGCTCTTAGAGCTTGGCATGAAAGATTGACCAATTATTTGATGGGAACAGGTTTTACTCGAGGGGGAGTTGACAAAACACTATTTATACAGAAAATTGATAGTAATATAGTTATTGCTCAAATATATGTTGATGATATAATGTTTGGTTCCACATCTAATCAACATGCTCATTAATTTGGAGAACAAATGAAGCATGAGTTTGAGATGAGCATGATTGGGGAATTGAACTTCTTTCTAGGGCTATATATTAGGCAATTAACTGATGGAATTTTTATTTCTCAAACTAGATATGCCTTGGAATTAGTAAAGAAGTTTGGCTTCGCACTCCTATGAGTACAAGTGTCAAACTTAGTATAGACACTAAAGGCAAAGATGTTGATCCTACACTTTATAAAAGTATGATTGGGAGTTTGTTATACTTAACTGCTGTAACACCCCGCTCCAACACTTGATATGATATTGTCCGCTCTGGGCCCAGCCTGTACGGTTTTGCTCTTGGGCTCCTCCCAAAAGGCCTCATACCAATTGAAGACAACATTGCACATATAAGCACAACCCAAGACCTCTACCCAGGCAATGTGGGACATCACAATCACCCCCCCTTGAGACCCAGCATGGCCCAGAGCCGACAATATCATACCATGTGTTGGAGTAGGGTGTTAGAATTGGTATCAGAGCCAGAGCCAGAGCCCGGCCGGAATTAAGTATAGGAGCATCCACATCATACATGGGTCACCAGCGAGGATGCTGGGTCTCAAGGGGGGTGATTGTGATGTCCCACATTGCCCGGGTAGAGGTCTGGGGAAGTGCTTATATGTGCAGTATTGTCTCTAATTGGTATGAGGCCTTTTAGGAGGAGCCCAAAAGCAAAACCGTGCGAGCTGGGCTCAGAGCGGACAATATCATACCAAGTGTTGGAGCGCCCGGGTAGAGGTCTGGGGATGTGCTTATATGTGCAGTGTTGTCTCGAATTGGTATGAGGCCTTTTGGGAGGAGCCCAAGAGCAAAACCGTGCGGGCTGGGCCCAGAGTGAACAATATCATACCAAGTCTTGGAGTGGGGTGTTACAATTGGTATCAAAGCCAGAGCTCGGCCATAATTAAGTGTTGGAGCATGCACATCACCCGTGGGTCACTAGCGAGGACGCTGGGTCTCAAGGGGGGTGATTGTGATATCCCATATCGCCCAGGTAGAGGTCTGGGGATGTGCTTATATGTGCAGTGTTGTCTCCAATTGGTATGAGGCCTTTTGGGAGGAACCCAAGAGCAAAACCGTACGGGTTGGGCCTAGAGCGGACAATATCATACCAAGTGTTAGAGCGGGGTGTTACAACTACCAGTCGACTTAACATAGCGTTTAGTGTTGGTATTTGTGTACGTTACCAGGTTAGTCCTAAAGAGTCTCACCTTACTGCTATTAAACGTATTATTAAATATATAAAAGGGACTGTTAATTATGGACTATGGTACCCATCGGGATCTAATACAGATGTTGCTTCTTTTTCTAATGCTGATTGGGCTGGTAATGTAGACGATAGAAATAGTACTAGTGAAGGACTTTTTACATTGGTAATTGCTTAGTTGCTTGGCATAACAAGAAGTAAAATTTTGTCCCCCTTTCCACTGCTAAGGCTGAGTATATAGCTGTTGGTAGTTGTTGTACTCAGATTTTATGGATGTGTCAGATGTTACAGGATTATGGGTTTTCATAAAACACAAAGACTGTTTTTTGTGATAATACTAGTGCTATAAATATTTTGAAAAATCTTGTTCAACATTCTAGGACAAAACATATTGATATTTGACATCATTTCATTCGTGATCTTGTTGAAGATGCAATATTGTCTCTAGAGTTTATATCCATTGATTCTCAGTTAGCAAATATCTTTACAAAACCATTAGATTTTCAAAAGCATATAAGTCTTAGAAAATCTATTGACATGTTTTCTTTAGAATAGATATCTTCATATGTATCATTTTAGGAATATCTTGCATTATTCTTTATCCTAGAATTGATACATTATCATGCATTTTTTATTTTGTTGTTTATCATTATGCATTGATTATATTTTGCTACAATTAGGATTATTCATGCATGTATACATTATGACAAAAATCATTGAAATTATATAAAAAATAAAATTCTTATCATGTTGAGCTTGGCTGAGAGTACAAATGGTTATCGTATTTCATTATATTCTCATATTTACTTTTTTTATTATGCGTATGGAAATTGGAGTTGTTAGTCTTACCTGATGATATGAGTTATTCATTTGACATATTTAAGTGTTATTTTTAGAACTCATTAACTTTGTGTGCTTGTTTCACTTCGGAGATGACTATAATACTTGCTGAAACTTTTAGTCTTTTTCATCTAACCCGAAGTGATATGTAGGTTCATGAGCTATGCTAGATTGATCGATGCTTTTGAATACCTTATTGCATGATTTTGAATGTTGGAGTGATGTAAAAAGAGGAAAGAATGAGAAGTTTAAAATATAGAAATGCAAAAAGTAGTTCTTTGATCTGAGTAACCAGGCTTCTTGCCTCAGTAAGCATTGAGTGTTCACGTAAAAAGGGGAGAAGACTAATGAGCATAAATCCCAAAGAAGAAGCTCATGCCCAGTTGGTCGGCACTAAAAATCCTCACTGGAAATCTGGAGCTTAGAAAGACAAAACAGGATAAAGTGAAAAAGGTGCAAAAGATTATATTGTGAGACATTTAAATGCAATAAGGGCCGAGCTAAAGATTTGACTTCTAGTTTAGGTTTTGGACCGAAGTATCATCACGGTTAGTGATGATATTATTAGAATTAGTACGTATTGCTTTCATCTTAGTTGTTTGCTTGCACCTGAATATTTTTTATATATGCAAAAACTATATAAAACTTGTCTTGTGACTGCTTATTACTACAAGGTATGTGTGCTGATTTTATTCACTGCGAATATGATGTGTTAATGATTAGTTCATTGTCTCTAAATGCCCTGCTCACATGTTTCTAAGAACAAAAATATTTTTCTAAGTTTAAGAATATTGTATTCATGCATTGTAGAGATTTTTGTTACTCGAGAATTTGGATATATTCTTTAGAGTTTTATGACTTAATATAAGTTTTGATTTGATTATTTGGTCATCTCGAATATTTTCTCAACATTTACCACTTGTCTATTTTTTTTCTCTCTTTTGATTATTTTTATTGTTATTTCATTCCTTGTCATTTCAGTGACAAAAAGGGAGAGAAGTTTAGAAAGGGGGGGAAATATTTAATAAGGGGGAGAGATATACAATTAAGGGGGAGAATTAATTGTTATTGATTCATGATCATTATGCTTCATGTTGATATTATTTATTTTGTTTATGATCATTTAATATTGATTATTCCTGTTATTTGTTTTCCACACTTACTTTTCACAGGTATTGTAACATCCCGCTCCAACACTTGGTATAATATTGTCCGCTCTGGGCCCAGCCCGCACGGTTTTGTTCTTGGGCTCCTCCCAAAAGGCCTCATACCAATTGGAGACAACACTGCACATATAAGTACATCCCCAGACCTTTACCCGGGCGATTGTGGGACATCACAATCACCCCCTCTTGGGACCCAGCATCCTCGTTGGTGCTACCCACGGGCTTGTGCATGCACCTACACTTAATTCCGGCCGGGCTCTGGCTCTGATACCAATTGTAACACCCCGCTCCAACACTTGGTATAATATTGTCCGCTCTGGGCCCAGCCCGCACGGTTTTGTTCTTGGGCTCCTCCCAAAAGGCCTCATACCAATTGGAGACAACACTGCACATATAAGTACATCCCCAGACCTTTACCCGGGCGATGTGGGACATCACAGGTATGTTTTGTTTAAGTGTTGTGATTTCAGGATTCGTATATCATCATGAGATTAAGAGAAAAGTCTATTTCTATGTTTGTCGGTGTGTGTTCATAGGTATATATTTTATTTTATCGTGATGATATATTTGTAAAATATGATTTTGTCTCAGAAATGCCAAGGGAGAGATTGTAAGAAAATTTATTTATGTAATGACATTATTGTGATAAAAAACTATGTTGAGAGTTTTGTGTTTTAGATTGGGTTGTTAAGTGTTAAATGTATGTATAAAGTGGTGAAGATACAAAAGATATTCAGTGGAACAACGGTTGGAAGCGGCAGTGTAAAGAAACAAAGATTTCAAAGAAATATTGGAAATAATTGTCATTGTTCCACCGAGTACTCGGTAAGGTGTCATCTTGCGACAGTTTGCGCAAAAGTGTATTTTCCACTAGAACATTTTGCGAAGTTGCGCACCACTTGCGCACGAAAAGGTTTACCGAGTACTCGGTAAGTGAGTACGCATAATTATTTTTAGGAAGATTTATTTTGATATGTAATTGATTTCTAACCACTTTGGGACGTGATTAGAAACTATTATCAATATATTAGACTATCATTGACCTATTTATTTATATTTGGAAGATTTAAATGGTGGAAATACGAATCTTGATTGGAAAATGATTCTTACCATTAATTGAAAACTCTTCTCTATATATATGATTTAAACCTAAGAGAAGGGTACGACTTTTGTGAGAGATCTCTGAAATTATTCTACAGTTCATATATTTCTACAGAGATATATAGAGATAAAAAATTATTGAGTGATTATATATTTTCTACTTCTCTTGGTTTGGGGTTTTCCAATTGTGCTTCTACACCGAAGATCGTTATGCACAATTGGATGATCTAGTTGCTGAAAAATCATCACACAACCTTGATTGAAGCAGGAGACTTCGTGGTTATTTGAGCCGTTGAAAAGCGGAGCTGTCAGAGTACGAAGATCGGAACGAGAGCTTCGTGGAGCGCGAGTGATTCAAGACTGTCAGACGTCGAGTGGAGAAAGGCAGATCAAAGTGATTTGTAAGTCTAAAACTTCATAGAGTCTTGTACTTCTTGATTCATTGTGCATTGATACCTGAGCATATCCATGGTTTTTTACTTGGAGTCTTTCCAAGGTTTTTTCACGTAAAAATATTAGTGTTATCTCTGATTTATTTTCTGCACTTATATTTATAATTGCGTGGTTTATATTGTGATCGAATTGAATTAAAATTGACTTTTCCGCAATTAAATTTTTTATTTTTCAATTAATTCATAAAAAACGAATTCACCCCTTTAGGCTTAGTTGACCATGTTCTAGGTAATTTCATGTTGGTTTATGACTGAAGCAATAGTGTAAGAATCAATACTTATTAGATTAACCAGGCTTGTGTCTTCCTATTTGGGAGCACCCGTTAACTGATTTGGTTGTTGTACTCATCACTATAAAGCATATTAAAGTACCATTAGATAGTGAATTGATAGGCGAACCTGTAAAGATTGTGCTTGTTTCTGAATTTGTTATTTATAGCACTATTTCATATATTCTGTCAAGTAAAGTTAGTAGATTTACTTTGTAGAAACCTGGTAATTCTGCTTTGATTATCAGTAAGTCAATCATTGTTCATGCCAAATTTTGTTATGTGATTTTACAAGTTTTATTGCAGCTTTATTTATGGGATACTCAAATTTGGTACGCTATATTTTCGACTCTCGATGGTGGATTTATTGGGGCCTTTGATCAACTAGGAGAGGTATAAAAACTCTTTCAATTAAATTTTAATCATTTTCCACACCTTATGGGGTTATGTACTAATGTACTATATATAAAAATTGGTTGTCTGTTCGGTTTGTTATTTTCATGTGCAACTTGAAAAACTTAGAAGAATTTGTGAATGGAAGCGCTGAATTTTTCATTGATATGTAGTATGTTATATACATATACAAGATTGTTGTCTATAAGGAAAATACATGATATAAGGAATGTTGATATTGTGCAAACTTTTACAACTATGAATTAATCCTTGAATTGATCCTCTGATTCCTCATTGACTCCATAATCAAAGGGATATTGATTGATTGAGGAATATTAATTATATTCCTTAACATTCCCCCTCAAGTTGGCGTAGGAGCTGGAACGGACACCCAACTTGCCGCAAAACAATTGGAAGGTATCCTTGGACAAAGGCTTTGTGAATATATCTGCTGGTTGGGAAGATGAAGGAATGTGCCTTGTAATGAGATTTCCCATAGCGACATTTTCTCGAACAAAATGGTAATCCAATTCAATGTGTTTGGAACGGGCATGGAACATTGGATTAATAGACATGTAAAGAGCACTAATATTATCACAAAATAATTGAGGAGGTTGAGAGAGTGATATTCCAATGTCCCGTAAGAGAAGTCTTAGCCAAGTAATTTCTGCAGTTGTAGAAGCCATGGAGCGATACTCTGCTTCAGAGCTTGATCGGGCGACTGTTGGTTGTTTCTTGGAGCACCAAGAGATGCAATTAGCGCCAAGAAAAATGCAAAAACCAGTGGTGCTTCTCCTTGTATTGGGACAACCTGCCCAATTGGCATCACTGAAGGCATAAAGAGAAATGGGGCTTCGCGACAAATAGTGTATTCCAAAGTGTTGTGTGCCTTTAATATATCTAAAAATTCATTTTACAGCCTTCAAGTGGAGCAATGTAGGGTTGCTAAAGTGTTGACATGCCCGATTTACTGCATATATAATATCTGGCCGTGTGAAAGTAAGATATTATAAGGCACCAACGGTATTTTTAAACATGGAGGCATCAACGGGATTGGCATCCGAAGAGGGCGATTTATCCTTGATGGCCATTGGTGTGGAAAATATTGAACTCTCAAGCATTTGAGTATGGGCAAGAAGATCATGTGTGTATTTTTGTTGTGTGAGAAAAATACCATCTGGAAGAGACTTTATTTCAACCCCCAAGAAATAATGTAATGCACCAAGGTCTTTGATGACAAACTCACAACTTAGTTGCTCAATTAAAATTCAAATAAAAGCATCATTATTTATAGCAAGGAGAATATCATCCACGTAGACAAGTAGAATTGTAGTGATGGTATTGGTTCGATAGATAAAAAGTGAAGAATCCGCCTTACTGCAATAAAAGCCAAGATGAAGTAAAAATTGAGAAAGACGATCGAACCATGCCCTAGGTGCTTGTTTCAAACCGTATAGGGACTTCTTTAATTAACACACATGATTGGGTCGTGTCGAATCAATAAACCCCGGCGACAGCTCCATGGAAACTGTTTCCTTGAGGTGACCATGTAAGAAGGCATTTTTGACATCTAGTTGCCGCATCGTTCAATTTTGAGAAAGAGAAAGTGCAATGACAAGCTAAATGGTGGTTGGCTTTACTACAGGGCTGAAAGTATTTTCATAGTCCATTCCAGGAACTTGAGTAAATCCCTTGGCAACTAGGCGTGCCTTAAATCGATCGATCGACCCATCTTCTTATGTTTTAATACGATAAACCCATTTTGAGTCTATGACATTAACACTGGATGGCCGAGGAACCAGCTGCCAAGTGTGATTGTCTCGAAGAGCAAGGAGTTCGTCTTGCATAGCTGCAACCCACCAAGAATCTTTTAATGCTGTTTTGAGGGTTTTCGGTTCAGGTGGCAATGAGTTCGATGAACCATTGGTTGCAATGGTTGTATAGTCACGTAAATAAGTTGGTGGTTATCGATTGGGAATAGGCTGAGAACTCGTTTTAGAATTTCTTAATGGAAGGCATCCATATTGGAGGGAGATATAATTTGCAAGTCTTGTGTAGGTGTTGGTAAATTGGAAATGGCAGAATCTACTAGAGGAGAAAGTGTAGCAGATTTTGGTGATGAATCAGTAATAGGAGTTTCAGTCAAGTCAACAACATTGTTTTGATGATCTCCTTGATTTTCGGTAGCCATCTGATTATGATTTGCAGGGATATTTTTAGCATAAATTTGAAAAGATCCTGCAAGATAATCATGATCACAAGCAGTTATGGAAATAGAATTTGAAATTTCAGAATTTTCCATATGTGGTGGTGATGCCATGTAAGGAAAATTTTCTAATTTCTTTGAGTCAACCCACTTATCAATCGTAGGAAATTCTGAAAAAGAATATTTTCAGGAGTTGCCACTGTCACTTGTCTTGGTTTAAAAGGAAAGTTCTCTTCATCGAAAACAACATGCCGAGAAATATACACACGCTTTATCTTTGGCTCCAAAAAACGATATCCCTTGTGAATCGGGCTATATCCAATAAAAACACAGGGATACGTTTTGTTTTGAAATTTTGAACCACCTTGATGCCTTAAAAAAGGAAAACACTGACACCCTAACACCCGCAAGGCACTATAATCTGGATGTCGTTTATAGAGTTTGAAATAAGGGCTCTCATTCTTCAACACAGAGGAGGGCAAATGATTGATGAGATAAACGGCTGTAGAGAAAGCTTCAACACAAAGTGACAATAGGAAGCCGACGTGAAATAACATAGTCAGGCATGTCTCGACTATATGTCGATGTTGTTGCTCCCCTACTCCATTTTGTTCCGGATTATCGGGACAAGAAACATGCAATTCAATTCCGCAACTTTGAACATGGTCAAGAAAAGCAATGGAACCGAACTCACCCCCGCCATCACATTGATGAACTTTAATTTTTTGATCAAATTGATTCTCAACTAGTCTTTGAAACTTGACAAAAGTATCAAAGAATTCAGATTTTCTTTTTAGAGGATACAACCATGTAAATCGAGATAAGTCGTCAACAAATACTGCATAATATCGGAAATTTTGATTTGAGGCTAAAGGTGCAGGCCCCCAAAGATCACAATGTATCTTATCAAGCGGAAACTTTGAGATTTTATTGCAGCTATTAAAAGGTTGTTTACAACTCTTGCCCATTTGACAACTAACACATATGACATGTTTAGTTACCCAATGGTTGACATTAATGACCTTGTTCTCCTTTAGCAAGGCTAACCACCTTGAGTTGGGATGTCCAAGCCGTTGATGCCAGATTAACGATGATGAACCACATTTCTTTATTGCGCTCAAAGCTTCATGGAAAATGCCATCTAATGCATATAATTTGCCCTTCTTATTCCCCCTCGCGATTATCCTCTGTTTTTTATCCTTAACAACAAATCCAGAAGATGTAAATTCAAAAATGTAAGAGTTATTTGAAGTGAATTTTCCAGCAGAGAGCAAGTTCTTTTTCAATTCAGGAACTACAAGAACATCATTTAGCACAAAATCCCCTTCTTTAGTAGAAACATTTGCATTACCAACAGGTGAAATTGATAAACCGTTTCCATCACCGACATATATCATATCATTTCCAATATATGGTTCTATTGAAGACAAATTACCTGCATTATTTGTCATATGTGAGGTAGCTCCAGAATCAACATAAAATGATGGATCATTTCCATCATTGAAAGTGAGGGCAGTGAGGGCTTGCGGCATCTCTTCGGACTGATATGAGTAATCAAACCTATACCAACAATCAATAGCAAAATGATTCATTTTTCCACAAATCTGACAAACAATTTTACCGCCATTATTTGAAGTGTTTGGATGTTGTTGCAGTGGTTGTCCTTGTTTTTGTTGGTTCATTGCATTGTTGTTTGGAAAATTCGAAGTTGAATTAGGTTGGCCACCATTTTGATTATTGTAGCGACCAACCGGCGTAAAGCCTTTTCCACGAGAGTTGAAATAAGCTCTACCACCACTACGTCCACCTCGACCATGACCACGTTGGCTGAAATAGACTTGTGCATGCTCAGTGTAAGTTTTCTCTTCCTCCTTTTGTGAATCAAGAGTTTGTTTATGGCCTTGCAGCGCCAAAACAAACTGATTGAACGATGGATATGGCGCCTTGGTGAGCATGGCCATGCGAAAGTCCATATATTGGTTTCCTAAGCCGTGGGCAAATTGAAAGACTTTATCAAGATCTGAAATCGGCTTCTTGATGGCTGTGAGAATATAGCAGATGTTCTTGAATTCTTTCGAGTATTCGCTAACGGATCGGGACCCTTTTCTGATTCCCATGAGCATGCTTTTCAGGTTTCCTTCTTTCTCAACGGTAACCGGAAGAAGTTGCTTCTCGAGTGATGTCCATACTTCAAACGCGGTGTTAGCCTCTTCAAAGATCATACTGAGGATGTCTTCTTTCATGCTTCCAAGAAGCCAAGAGGTCGGCAATCCGTCGTTAGTCATCCAAGACTGATAACGTGGATTTGGACTCTTATTGTCCTTTTCGTCCTCAATCTCCTCTGCTGGTTTATCACCCGTTGTAAGATGATGATAAATACCAAGGTTGCGGACTAATGGAATGATTTGGGAGCGCCATGGGAGGAAGTTTGTGGTGCTCAGTTTGACAGAGATCAAACTAGAGCATTGATGGAAAGCTTGGATATTGAGTTCAGATTCTTCCTTTTGAAAAGAAGAAGAAAGTGAAGACATGATTTCTAGGCTCACAGGTATTAGCTCTAATACCATGAAAAACTTATAAGAGTTTGTGAATGGAAGTGCTGAATTTTTCATTGATCTGTAATATGTTATATACATATACAAGATTGTTATCTATAAGGAAAATACATGATATAAGAATGTTGATATTGTGCAAACTTTTACAACTATCAATTAATCCTCTGATTGCTTATTGACTCCATAATCAGAGGAATATTGATTGATTGATGAAATTGATTATATTCCTTTAAGAGGTTTATAAGGTTATATTCAAGAGTATATGCAGAATTGCATTAACTTGGTCAATTTTAATTGCAATTTAATATTTGAACCATATTAATTATTTTTTGTACTATCCTACGTCAACTGATATTAATGGATTGAACTAGCTTGTGTTAAATGCTCAATCTTCTAAGCTATTTACTTTTCTAGAAAATTGTGTACAACATATTAAAATAAAAACTCATTGAAAAATGCTGAAAAAAATCAATAAATATTAAACATTGATACAAACAGAGTTTGATAGGAAAATCATTTTCCTTATTCAATTGCTGAAGGTGAAGATGTGGATCACCTTGTGTGTCTCCATGCTCCTCTAACCTCGTGTTAAGTTAATAAAGTTTTCTTTTTTAATGTGACTGTAGTGTAATTTTACAAATTTGGAAGAAAAAGTTTAGCTTGTCAAATATATATATATATATTTTTTTGATAGCTTGTCATATTTTATTTTATGCATGACGCCGAATAGAATAGAGATTATTCTGCAGGCTAGTGCAATAGGTACTCTCCAAGGAAAAACAGGAGAATTTCGACCCAAAATTCAGAGAACACTCTGGAATTTAATAAAATTGTTTATAATCAATAATAATGAAAAACAACGCACAAGCCGGGTTTAAATAACTGAAAATAGACCATTAATAGGATTTTTACCAAAAATAGCTAAACCCTAAAAGTCTTACCAAAACGAAATACGGAAAGAAATCAAAAGATTGCCAAAAATCTGGCTCAAATCGGGTTTAGAATAAATTCCTAATTGACAAATAAAAGATTACCATAAATAACTAAAAATAAAGATTTGAAAAGAAAAATAGCGGATTTAGGGCTCGAAACAATGTGCACCGAGCATAGCTCGGTGGCCACGACGTGCGCGCCGAAATTAGCTTTCCGGATTGGGGTCACGGGCGCGAACCGGACACTTGTAGCTCCAGTTATGGCAAAACAACTGACACGTGCACGGAAACCGCACCAATTAGGCTAGATCACGATTTCTTACTATCCTTGCGCTGATCCTCCCGCTCCAGGTAATCCAGCGCCATTAATGAGCAATCTGACAGCTTGACATCGTCTGACTCGAATCCCCCTGCATCAATGCACCTCTATAATCATGGTCTTATATCCTAAAGAAGTTCTTATATCCATGGCAGAGTTTGATAGGAAGACCACTGCCACGGAGTTGCTGCCAAAGAAGTTGTTGCCAAGCAATGAGGTTTATTTTGCTGAAGGTACTCCAACTTTTACGATACTATTTCACTACATTACCAGCTCTTTTAATTGCTTTTGGAATGGATTGTTTCTATTGTTATTCATTGTTAATCGACATGAAGTAATTTCTTTCTTGGGTTGCATACTTTGGAGATTCATGATGGAGTTTCCTAAGAGAATTGCTTCTTTTTAAGTGATCCTTTCTTTTCCTAGATTAATGACAAAGTTAGACTAAAGTTTCTCCCTTGTGAATATACAATGAAATATAGGGATTCCAGGTTAGAATGCAGTGAGTGGACTAATTCAGAGAGGCTTGCTAAAGCTCAATGGAGTTGTTGCCAAGAATGAAGAAGTGGTTTGTAAGTTGAAGTTTCACTTCGTTTTTATTTCATTTTTTTTGTGTATTCTAAATTGAGTTTGAGATTCACTTTCAAACTTTTTTTTTCCTTGTAACATTGGCAGAAAGCATAATAGTATGTTGAGAATAGATTTGATTTTGTAATAGTTTCATAATAGATAATTGTATGTTGAGAGAGTTGGACAATACATTTGATTTTGTATCAAATCCATTTTCTCTAAATCTAAATTAAGTTTTGATTAATGATGGTTAAATTATCACGTGGAGATGATTTTGTATGTTTTTAGATTCAATAATGTGAGGAATCTACAAGTTTTGAAGTAGAATGTTGAAAGAATTTTGGGGATATGGCAGCAGCCAATGACTGCTGCCAAAAGCTCACCTATGACAGCAGGCATAACTGCTGCAAAAGGGTCACCATTGGCAGTAGTCATAACTGCTGCTATAGAATTGAGTTTATGGCAGCAATCTTGATTGCCACCAATGGTGGCACCTAAGACATCAATTCTAACTGCTACAATATATTCAATTATTGCCAATACTTTCTCATTCAAGCCAGGTATGATTCAATTATTGCCTAGCTTTCATGGTATGGAATTTGAAAACCCTTATCTTCATCTAAAAGAATTCGAAGAGGTATGTTCAACTTTCTGGGATCGGGGGACTACTGAAGAAGTTGTAAGGCTTAAATTGTTTCCCTTTTCATTAAAAGATAAAGGCAAAATTTGGTTAAATGCACAAAGGCCTTGCTCCATTAGATCATGGCAAGAATTATAAATGGAGTTTTTGAAAACGTTGTTTCCGGTTCATAGAACCAATGCTTTGAGACGACAAATTTCAAAATTTTCTCCCAAAAATAATGAAACTTTTTATGAATGTTGGGAGCGTTTCAAAGAAATTTTAAATGCTTGTTCACATCATGGGTATGAGAATTAAAGTATAGTAAGTTTCTTTTATGAATCTCTACCGGCTCATATGCGCCAATTTGTCGAAACCATGTGTAATGGAGACTTTTTAAACAAAGATCCTGAGGAAGCCTTTTTGTTTTTTGACCAAATAGCCGAAAGTTTCTTTTTGGTTTTTGAAATATAGGGATTCCAGGTTAGAATGCAGTGAGTGGACTGATTCAGAGAGGTTTGCTAAAGCTCAATGGAGTTGTTGCTAAGAATGAAGAAGTGGTTTGTAAGTTGAAGTTTCACTTCGTTTTTATTTCATTTTTTTTGTGTATTCTAAATTGAGTTTGAGATTCACTTTCAAACTTTTTTTTTTCCTTGTAACGCTGGCAAAAAGCATAATAGTATGTTGAGAATAGATTTGATTTTGTAATAGTTTCATAATAGATAATTGTATGTTGAGAGAGTTGGACAATACATTTGATTTTGTATCAAATCTATTTTCTGTAAATCTAAATTAAGTTTTGATTAATGATGGTTAAATTATCATGTGGAGATGATTTTATATGTGTTTAGATTCAATAATGTGAGGAATCTACAAGTTTTGAAGTAGAATGTTGAAAGAATTTGGGGGATATGGTAGTAGGAATAACTGCTGCAAAAGGGTCACCATTGGCAGCAGTTATGACTGCTGCTATATGAGTTTATGGCAACAATCTTGATTAGCACCAATGGTGGCACCTAAGGCAGCAATCCTAACTGCTGCCATATATTTAATACCTATGGCGATAGAGGTTTAGGTGGCAAATAACTTTAGTAGCAAATGTTTGCCACCATAAGCTATAGTGACAGTTTTTGCAAAATTGAGGAATCTGACCTTTCACTACTTAAAGAGGTGTCTTTGTAAACTAGTGCGTTGACTGGAGGATAGGTGGAATTGACCTAAATCTCAAGAGGTGTCACTGCAAATTACCCTATTTATAATGCGTGGGTGTCTTTGGACTTGACCCAATGTGGGCCAGATCCATATGGTTTTATGTATCCACATATGTGTTGTCTTAATATATATATAAATATAGGGCTACTAACAAAAAAGTTAGTAAATCAATATTACACTAATTTCAACAAAATTAGTGTAAAAAAGTATGTCTGCACAAAAATTGGTACATTTGGCTTTGTGCTACACAAGAGTAGGGATGGTCGCGGGGCGGTTTGCGACGGTTTTTTCAATCCCCATAACCAATACCCTGAATCCCCAATAACTGCCCCAAAATCGTTCAAAACTTTTATCCTTACCCCCATAACTGTCACAAAATCGTCACCCATGTCCCCCATAACGGCCTAAACCGCCCCTTTAAACCCCTTTTTTTTCCATAAGAGCTAACAAAAAATAAATATCTTATCATAGCATTATGATCTATATACGAAACGAGTAATTATTCGATTTATTTAATCGCAATAATTTTTAAAATAAAAATAAATTTACTTGTTTTAAATTAATAAATAATTCAAATATAAATAGACAAACTTTGATAAAAGTCTCCAATTCTAACAACATAGAACAAACCACATAAAATATTAGTCAAGAAAAAACACATAAAATACTAGTCAAATATACCATACAAAAGCTACAAGTCCACTCTATAACAAAAACTAATAAATCCACAATTGGGACAAAAAAAGTTCCTTCTCGAAGGAGGCTCCCCAAAATCTAGGGTTTTTAGGGTTTCTCTATATATATTTATAGTGGGTGTATAAGTAAGTTGTTATTTTATTAAAGGACTATAAAGTAATTTTAATATAAAACTTATAAAAATACATATAATTATATATCTTTATTATAGAAATTATAAAACAATTATAATTATATTATGCGGTCTGGGGCGAGGCGGTTTCCCAATGGGGAACCCTTCAAATCGTCCACCGCCCCATAATCGTTAGTTTTTATTTTTTTCACCCCCATAACCACCCCATTTATAAATAAGACGGTTTTGGGCAATTCCCCGGCAGGCCATTTTTTTGCCCATCCTTACACAATAGTGGTAGTTAGTACAAAAGTGGTACATATATGAACATAAGTGGTCCATGCATGAGTAGGGATACTTTGGGCAAATGAACAGTTTTTCCTTTTTCATATTAAACTTCTAGAGAGTAAATAATTTTGCAACATGCACGTAGATTTTGACTTCTTCGATGCTTATAATATGTTTCCATGCTCCATCATAGCAATATTTATGGATTGTAATTGACATATGATTTATTCTAAATATAAAAAGTACTCAAATTAAACATAATATATTTGACTTATTTTGAACTAATGTTGTCTATTGGCTATACATATTGTTTCTACTTAAAAGGTTCATGTATTCCTATATAAAATATGTTGAAATAAGGATTTATACAATAGTGGTAGTATCAATTCTGATTATAACAAATCATTAATGGAGGTTCGGTACGTACTAACATCATACTGAGTTTAGCATTTTAGATTAATTAGATGGAAAATCAAAAAGAAACTGTCTCAAAGAAGAAACCGAAAAGGACAAATCCGTCTAAATTGCATGTCAAGGAACAACAAGGACTAGAGCAAGACCAAAGAAATAGATACGATGGTGAGCGAATTAGTTTGTAAAAGGTTTAATATTTTGAAGTCAAAATTAGCGCTCAAGTGGTATTAAAATGGTCAAGACACTCAACATATATAACCTAAACAACTGAAGAGTGATGCATATTGATGCAGATTGATGAGGGTGCCTGTAAGGGGGGTGTATTGAGTTAAGGTGGAGATTGAGACTCAATATGCAGCTCAATATGAGTCAATCCGAAACTCAAATCTTGTTCCTTTTTTTTCTTTTTGTCTTTTCGTTAATAAATAATTAGTAAAAGGCAGAAAATGTAAATATTATAAAAATAGGGGTAAGAAAGTAAATACCCCTAAAGAGAAATAAAACTAAAAGACATTTGAGGCTTAAAACAAAAAACCCTAAATTGGAAACACTCTTCAGCGCCTCCATGGTTTGCTTTCTCCATTCAAAAACAATATCGCGCCTTTGAAACAAGCATCAACAAGCCTTGAATCTCCATGGGATTTGAATAGTTGAGAAGCATCAATTATCAGGAGACTCATCAGATTGTCCACTCCAAATTTCAGCATCTGATACTATCATGCTTTGATTCTATAGATGGAACCCAACAACAACCAAAATCACAACCTGCTCATCTATGGTGGTTGTTGTTGGTAGGGAACTGGGTTGGGAAGGGGGTTAGGGCTATTCGTGTGGGTTGTCCTCAGATTCACAAGGGGGTGGGGTGGAATGTTAAGAGCTTGACTCGCCTGGTTACTCTTTATCGAAGCATTTGTAGCATCATTGAACGAGAAAAAGAGATTAGAACATTCAACACCCCAGAAAGAAGGTGGAAGGTTCCATTCATGGGCAATGGATTCGACAATAGGGCTCCTGCACTGGACGGAAAATAGTCTATCTCTCATAGATTTGATAATGGCATTGAAAAGCAGGAGAGGAGGTAAGCTTTTGTCCCTAAAAATTCTTGCATTTTTTTCCTTCCATATATGATAGATAAAACTTGTTAGGGTTAGCTTCCAAACAATGCTTTTAGTCTATATCAATTTGTTTTTCCAATTAGATGAAGCCCATATCAGGAATTGATGCCAAGAGTCAGATAATGTATAAAAGCCACACTTATCTTGAATTTTCCCCCAAATTTTCTTAGATTATGCACACTAGTGAAATAGGTGTTCATGGTTCTCTGCAACACTAAGGCACAAAGTGCATATGTTTGGTTCCATAGTGTATAGAAAACTAGGCTTGTCTTTAGTAAACAATTTTTCTTGTATAGCAAGCCACAAACAGAATGTGTGTTTAGGAATTCTATGCTTAAACCATATCAAGTTGTGTCAGTGGACATTTGGGATGGTGGGTGTTAAAGTTTTGATGGTATGGCTGACAGATAATCTTTTATTTGGAGAGGGTAGCCACTGAATGGAGTCATTGGTGTTTGTGTTTGGTAGGGGAAGGTTAGTTAGGTCACAGAGGGGGTTAATGAGGTTTGACAGGTGTCTAGGCCAAGACTAAACACCATTAGCAAGTAGGGATGAGACTTTGGTGTTTTTGTTGTGATGCCACCTATATTTATGTGTAGTTTGAGATAAGATCTGATAGAGAGGACCACATGCCAACCAATTGTCATAGAACAACATAGTAGAGGCTCCATTTTCAATTCTGTGTTTTATAAGAGGTTAGGCCACATTCTTAAGCTGCAATGTCTTCCTCCAGAACCATGAACAATCTTAGGGTATTGGAATCTCCCAAAAGTTCTTCCTTTTAACCAAATTTAGAAGAGTCCACTCCTTCCATGTGCTTTCTTCAAAAGAAGAGAATAAAGTCCAAATGTGTCTTAGGAATGAAGCTCTATTCCATAATTCAATGTCTTGAAGCCCCAGTCCTCCAGTCCTTTTAGGTATACCTAAATGTTCCCAATTGACTTTAGCTTTCTTCTTGGCTAATGATGGGCCACTCCATAAGAACTTCTGCAATACAATTCTGATATGACTGCATACCTTCTTAGGGAGCACAAGAATATTAGTCCAAAAAGTATGGAAACTAAAAATGGTAGATTAAATCAATTGGAGTCTTCTAGTAAAAGATAAAGCCTTGGAAGTCCAATTTGAAAATTTTCCCAACATACTATCAAGGAGGCATTTGCAATCAGAGGTTGATAATTTAGTGTGTAAAAGAGGGATACTTAGATACTTGATGAGCAAAAACGATATTGGATAATGAAAAAGATCACAAATATCATTCATTAGGCCATCCTAAACACCGGAGAAGAACAACTGACTTTTATTTGGATTAGGGGTTATGCCTGACTGGTTGGAGAAGGTGTCAATGGAGTTTTTAATAATCTGAGTTGAATGGAAATCTCCGCTAAAAAACATTAGGACATCATTAACAAAAGATAAATGAGATAACTTGGTTGCCATACATCTCCAATGGTACAAAAACAAAGGATCAGAAGCAGTGAGTTTGTTTGTAATTGTGGATAACACATCCATGACAATCACAAAAAGATAGGGTGACAAAGTGTCACCATATCTAAGTCCTTTGATGCTTTTAAACTAAGCATTTAACTCCCCATTAATTGAAACTGAAAAAGAAACAGTAGAAATACAGCTTTTGATCCAGTTAATGAAAATGGTAGGTAAATTAAGAAGTTGAAGAGTATCAAGAATAAAATTCCAATCTAGGAAGTCCTAGGCTTTATGCAAGTCCACCTTGAGAGTGAATCTTGGAGGATTTGACTCCTTATAATACCCTCTCACAAGCTCATGAGCCATAACTATGTTGTCCCCAATCCTTCTCCCCTAAACAAAAGCATTTTGTGTTTTGTCAATGAGATTAGGAAGAATAGATTTTAATTTTTCAGCAATGAGTTTGGAAATGCATTTATAAATTACATTGCAACATGATATAGGCCTATAATTAGAGGGTGAACAAGGGTTAGGAACTTTAGGTAATAATGCTAAATAAGTAGCATTTAATTGCCTAAGCATGCTCCCATTTTCAAAAAACATTGTTATAGCACTAGTCACCTCCTTACCCATTACATGCCAAGTCTTTTTAAAAAAGAAAGAGTTGTAGTCATCAGCACCTGGGGATTTATTGGATATGATAGCAAACAAACAACTTTTTTATTTATAAATATGTGAGTATACAACATAACCTCTCATGTTCATCCTCTGGAATACGTTTTTGAACAAAT
Source organism: Cornus suecica (assembly GCA_963922005.1). Lineage (NCBI taxonomy): Eukaryota > Viridiplantae > Streptophyta > Magnoliopsida > Cornales > Cornaceae > Cornus > Cornus suecica. Next base: position 37,339,036 of record OY998247.1, on the reverse strand, counting down.
TGAGATAAAGAAACCATACCTGTGTAGCAATAAGGATTGCTACCAAGAAGCCCATGAAAATAAGAGGTAAAACAATCCTTAAGCACCTCCTCATCATTAGTAACAGTGCCATTAGGAAGTGTAACAGAAGTAATTTATCTCTTGTTTTGTCTATTCAACACACTTTTATGAAAAAAACTAGAATTCTGGTCACCTAAGGCTAACCATTGTATTCTAGATTTCTGTTTAAAGAGTTATTTTTCCATCCTTCCCAAACTATTATAAGTAACAAAAAGGGATTTCTCTTTATCTCTTAGATCACTATTACTTGGATTAACATCCAACTCCCTCGGACATTGTGCCAACAACTCCTTTGCCTCCTCTACCTTAGCAGAAATGTCACTAAATGACTCGTGATTTAACAACTTGAGTTGGGTTTTAAGCAATTTGAGTTTAGTAACAATTCTGAACATAGGATAACCATGGATTTCAATTTCTCAAGCCTTTGATACAGTGTTTAAGAACTCAGGATGCTAAGTCCAAAAATTAAAATATTCGAAAGGGGTTTTCCTATGCTTAGTTTGATCCAAAGAAACAACTATAGGAGAGTGGTCAGAGCTCAAGGAAGGAAGGAAACAAACATTTGAGTAAGCATAATTGGTAAACCATTGAGCATGGACTAGAACCTTGTCCATCCTTTTAGCAATTACCTCTCCCCCATGGGTTCTATTAGGCCATATATGCAACAGACCAGTGTACCTAAGGTCATCCACACATATATCATCAATGCATTCATCGAAATCAATCATTCCATTGCTCCAATTACTATGCTCACCAAACCTCTCATTGGGGCTTCTAATGTCATTAAAATCCCCCAAAATAACCCAAGCACTGTAATTAGAAAAACTTCCAATCACCTTAAGATCCTTCCATAATTATTTTATCTCTTCCATAGTGTTAAGACCATAGACAAAAGTGACATTAAAAGACTTATGAGAACTAAGGTGAAACACGGAATAATGAACCAGTTGGTTGGTCATAAGTAAGCAATCAACTTTGATAGCAGAGGGGTTCCAAAGGACCCAAATTCTTCCCAAATGGGCTTTATCAATATTAGAGATGATAGGCCATTTGGAAATAAATTGGTGGACATTAAACATGTTAGAAACTCTGACTTTAGTCTTAACTAAACCTACAAAATCTAAGTGATTTTCACTCATAAACTTCCTGATATCCTTGTGTCTTAAGGGGTTATTCATACCCCTCACATTCCAAGCACCAAAATTCATTTCTTAGGGGGCTATTTGTAGGTCCTGAAAGAACCTATTATAGTCTTCCCCAGCTGTCTTATCTTTGTTCCTGGAAATCAACTTTACATTCTTTCTGAGTTTTTCCTTTCTCTTGGTGAAATGCTATGAGTATTCACCTTATTTTAATTACTGAAATTACCTAAACAAATAAGGAAAATAGCCTGGGGGGGGGGGGGGTGAATAGGCTTTTTATTTATTTTATGATCAATTAAAATTATCTAGCGAAAATTCAATTTTAATCAACCACGAAACCCTAATTCTCTAATCAGATTAATCAAGCAATCATGAATATAAGTGCAGAAAATAAATCATGAGAAGACAGAGATTTTTACGTGAAAAACTTTGGAAAAGCTCCAAGTAAAAACTACGGATACGCTTGGGTATCGATGCACTATGAATCAAGAGATATATAGACTCTATGAAGTTTTAGACTTACAAATCACTCATAATCTTCCTTTGTCCACTCGACATCTGAAAGTTTAGATTCACTCGTGCTCTACGAAACTCTTGCTTCGATCTCTGTACTCTAACGGTTCCGCTTCTCAACAGATTAATGCAACTACATTGCACAAGGTGGTGTAATGGTTTTTCATCAACGGATTATCCAATTATGAATAATCACCAAAAACTAGAGAGAACTAGAATATATATATGATCAGTCAATAATTTTCTCTCTCTATATCTCTCTGTAGAAGTATATAAACTGTAGAAGAATTGTAGAGATCTCTCACAAAAGCTACTCCCAAATTCTGTAGAGACTTATCTTAATTATAGAGAGATGAATCCTATATTGAGTAAACATGTATCCTATTTGGATTAGAATTCCTCCCTTATTTAATCCTCTTCTAATTTGGAGTAAATCTGACCAATCATGATGATCTGATGTATATAATGTGTATCGAGGTATAGAAGTCGCAGCCGCCATAAAAAAAAAGTCGAGGTCAATTTTTTCATTTTCAGCACTTAACCAGGCTAGACCCCTATGTATGGTGCGTAAGGGTTCCTACGCATGGTGCGTAGGTCATGTGTAGGGCCATTTTGGTCGTGCGTAGGTGATGCGTCAAAATATCACTTTTTAGCCACTTTTAGCTACTGGAAGTGTAGGTCATCCGTAACAAAACCCTTGGATCCAAATTTTCTTGGGAATAGTGCCATTTTAACCCCCTGACTTCATTGATATGTTTCTCGAAGTTTCGGCCCTGAAAAATGTCATTTATGCCTTCCGGAATGCATTTTTTGCTCAAACTTGCTACATCTTCACTACTTTAAGCTTGATTTGAATTTGACAAAGCTTGTTGATACCTTTTCTTGACCACATTAATTTTCCTAAATTTACCCGACCTCACAAGTCAATCAACATGGTTATTGTCGAGAATATGCCAAAAATAAACAATACTCACAAGTGTTCTTACAATTACCATTAGGGATACTAGGCTCAAGAGTTGGTGGTACTAGCAGTGTTCATGTGCATTCCAGAAGAGGTATTATTTCCATGGGAATTTTCCTCAATCATCACTGCAACAATAGCTTTTATGTTTTTTCAGTTTTATTACAGGTCTCATTAATAAGGGAGACACTTCTATTCTCATCAATACCTTGACCTGAAAGAACTTGAAACCTATTAGGGGTACCGTTAATGTTTGGGTTGGGGGAGGTTTAAGGTTTGAAGGGCCCTAAGAAATCATAATAGGAGGCATTAAAGGTATCATATTGACATTTAAAGCCTCCTTGGGAGCAATACAGGAAGGTGGATCATTTAAGATAGGAAGTAAATAAGCTCATGGAGATGGGAAGCATTGGAAACTTTGGAAGCATTTTTGGGTGGTACATCTTGCCATCCCTCATTTAAAGCACCATCAGGTTTTGTTTTGGGAATCCAGACCATTTTGCTCTTTGGGAAAGTGGTATCTGAATGACCAAAACAAACACATGTTCCACATTTTTGTGGTAACCATTGATATTCAACATCTACATCCACAAAATTATTTTCAACGACCTTTACTTTAACATAGTGTGGCAAAGTGTTATTAGCTTTTACCTTAACACAGATCCTTGCAAATGCTAATATTTTATTTGACTGAGTTACTTCATCAACAAACAAGGGTGTACCTATCATGCTTGCAATGCTGCTAAGGCCTGTGCTATTCTAGAAAACAACAAGGACATGTAGGAGCTTTATCCAAACATGTATTGAATTACAAGTTTCTTTTTTAAATTATATAGAAGGTTGCCATTATTTTAAAACCATGTTTCTGTTTGCAAACATCCATGGTCCTTCTTCAAGGATGCATTTGCAATCATATTCATTTTGGAACCTAAATAGATAGAAACCATTTTCCATTACTATTGTTTCAATCCAGCCCCTATTTCCCCACATTTTCTTTGCAAGAGAATCAACAATCTTAAAAGGTAGTCTATTAGAAATAAAGAAATGCACAATGCTGGACTTCTACTCAAAATTTCCTTCAATGTGAGCACATGGAGGAGGGTCAGCATAGGGGACACTATTGAGGGTTTTAGGCTCAATGTACTCCAAAGACATCCGAGATGACTTTACTTTAGCTAACTTAGACTAGAGTTGGGTAGGCTGCTCGAGCAAGGGAGTGTTAATAATAGTAGTTTGGGTATTTGGTAGGTCCGGTGATGGACTAGGGGTGGGATTTGGGTTAATAGGTTCATGTGTTTATTGGGAAACTTGGTGTGGAGTGGTAACTATTTGGTTAGGCTGAGCCAATGGGTTGGTTCCTAGTTCAGTTAGGGGGGGGGGGGGGGGGACAATGGTTAGGACTAGAGGAGTTCCCATTCAAATTCAAAGGAGGAAAATTATCTTGAGTGAGGGGTAAAGGGTCGGAAATGGTTGATATGTCAGTCATCAGAACCTTAGGACAAGGATGTGACATCACATCACATGGGGAAAACCTAGCCTTAATAGCTTTCACAACATTAGAAGCTAACAAATTGTTCATAAAAGTCTGGTGGGCAATACTATTATCCACTAAGTCATAATGAAAAGGATTAGAAGGTAGTACTTGTGGGGCAATGCCATTACCCTATGGACAAATGGAAGCCTTGCACCCATTTTCAATTTGGCTAAGCTTGTTATTGAGAAATCTCATTTGTTTCTTGAAATCGTTTGTTTCTTCCATCTGTTTGATGATTTTCTTAAGTTCAGCTTGGTGATCTATACCAGGTTGAAGCATTGCCAATTTGCTCTGCAATAAGGTGTTGTATTTGTGCATATATTCCATAATCATTTCCACAACATTAAACTCTTTGGTTAATGCATTCAGTTGAGCATTAGTATGCACTGCAGAGGAGACTTCATCATCCTCATCATCCACTAGGTGGTTAGATGCAACAGGATTCATAGATACAACAACAATAGGATTTAAGGAAACAGGTGTGGACGTTGGAATTAAAATCTAAGATGATGGTGAGGGATTTTGTGAATGGAGGGGAATGGTGACACTAGGGGGACATTAGCAAGAAACTAATTTCCATGAACATAGTGTTTCCCAGGCACGTGAGATGGAACAAGGAGGTGTGGGTGAAAGAGAGGTGGAACAGAGAGGGCACCAGGATTGATGGGATGAATGTTGCAAGAGGAGGAAATGGGGTGGATGGATGAAGAAGAGATGTTGGGGGTAGGAGGGGGTCGAAAGGATGAGGATACCATTGCAACTAATTCCTTTTTCTTTTACTATAGTCACCATCATTATCATTAAGTTTTTATGTCTTAAAATCGACCCAATAGTCAGTTTCCTACATTTTGATATCGGAAGAAATTAATCAACTATTGGTAACCATGTTATTGACTTCATCAGAAACCTTGCCATTTACTTTTTTAAGTCACAATGTCTGCACACATTATCAGATTGGTTGTCAAGTCATTGACTCCTTCAGCAACATCTTAACCGACTCTTTCATTAGTCACCTATACATTGTTAGGAAAATGTCTAAAATTCCTATTGTAATTAAGTTTCTTATTTTAGAGTTGTATTGTGAAAGGTAATTTCTTGTTAGAGAGAAGTCTTATTCTCCAAGGAATTGTAATCCCTGTCCAACAAGAAATTGTTTTTCGTGTTCAATAAGGAATGATGTTTAACTCTATAAATAGAGACCTAGGATTTGGGTTGAGACTTAGAGAGAAAATATAGAGATGTGGTGAGGAAAAGAGGAGTGAGTGAGGTGTATGCGATTCCATCAGGAGAAGGTGCAATGGATACTAGGTGTATGTGATTGCATCAAGATAAGATGCGATGGACATCTATAATATCTTCCTAATGAATATTCTCTTTCTATGGATGTAGGACAATTTTGGGGCTGAATCACGTTAAATATTGTGTTTTATTTGTGTGATTTATGTGTGTGAGTTAAAACATGTGTAAATGATCTTGGGCGGGATTAATTCTTAAGCATTGAAAAGAGAATTAATTCCTAACAAGTGGTATCAGAGCATAGTTGAACCAGATCCGTATCAGAGTGTTCAGTAGAAGCATATCGGCATTAGAGAGTTTCGGGTTGAAACACAGAAGAATCTCGTACGTTTTGGCCCAGATTCGAAGAATAGAGTTGCACGAAACCAGGAACAGTCCATACTAGGAGCTTCGTCTCATCAAGACGAAGTCGAAACAGTAAAGTATGTCACGAAAAGAGGTCCCACGCGCCCACTGGAGTTTGTCCTTGTCGCTGCTACCGTTGAACAGTCCGGCAATCGAAGTTTCGGAGAAGACAAAGAAAAGGTTACTGAGTACTCGACGAAGAAGTCACCAAGTACTCGACGTTCCAGTTACCAAGTACTTGACGCTATGGCAGAAAGAAAAAAAGGTCAGGTTACGGAGCATTGATTAAGGTTGTTTTACTCAATGAAGATGTTAATGAAGAAGTGCGTGGTGGAGCATGATGCATGGGCAACAGGAGTTGGACGGTGGTGCGTGTCAGATCCAATATGATCGTGGCTTGGCACAGATATCACAAAGTTGATGTCAATGAGGTGGAGGTTGTGTTCCAGTTGACGCATGGAGGCATGGCGCACAACGACGCGGTGGAGAGCGTGTAGCAGTGATGGCTCTCATGTACTAGATCTAGACAAGAGAGAGAAGAATATCAAGGAGTTTGCAGAGGAGTTGCAATAGTGGAGGTGATGATGGTGTTGGAAAACTCCATGCGAGAGCTGATGTTGAAGAATAGGAGCTTTGGAGCATAAAATAATTGATTTTATTTTGGCTTTAGCTTTGTGTTATTGTATTGAAGTGTGAAAAAAAATTATATATAGGTGAGTGGTGAGTGGGAGACAAAGTTGTTGAAAGTTGTTGTGAGGATTGGTTTGAAAAAGTGAAAAAAAAAGGAGAAGGGAAGAAGTAGATTCGGTGGAGGTGGAGTATAATGTAAAAAAAAAAGGGGTTGAAAAGAAGAATGATGATGCTTGAAGCAAGGTGGAGCCTTGAAGAGATGATTGGTGGAATGGAATTTGAGCCAAAGTGGAGATTGTTATGAAAGTGTGTCAAATTCCTATTGTAATTAGATTTCTTATTTTAGAGTTGTATTGTAAAAGGTAATTTCTTGTTAGAGAGATGTCTTATTCTCCAAGGAGTTGTAATCCTTGTCCAACAAGAAATTATTTTTTTTGTTCAACAAGGAATGGAGTTTAACTCTATAAATAGAGACTTAGGGTTTGGGTTGAGACTTAGAGAGAAAATATAGAGATGGTGAGGAAGAGAGAAGTGGGTGAGGTGTATGCGATTGCATCAAGAGAATGTGCAATGGACACTAGGTGTATGCGATTGCATCAAGAGAATATGCGATGAACATCTGTAATATCTTCCTAATGAATATTCTCTCTCCGTGGGCGTAGGCCAATCTTGGGGTTGAACCATGTTAAATATTGTGTATTATACATGTGTGAATGATCATGGGTGGGATTAATTATTAAGTAGTGAAAAGAGAATTAATTCCTAACATACACATACTACCAGATTGCTCTATCAAGCCACCTTCATAATCTTGTTTCCAAACTCATCATGCTATCTAGAATTTGTCGAGATTGTTAGACTAAAATACATACACATATATATATATATATGTGTGTGTGTTTTTTCTAGCTTATGATTTTCTTATATGCTTAATTCCTAATTATATTTCCTTAGACTTTGGTTCCTATTTTCTATAAACTGGCATTTATGGATTCTCTTTATTAAACACAACTCGATCAAAATATTCTCAATCTCTAACATATATGATTGATTTTTCACTCTCTCTGGTAAGAAGCTTCCGCGCTTATTTTGTGGCATTAGAACTTGAACCCCTGATATTTTATTTTAGAGAGTGAAGAAGAAACATTGGGTTGGGTCTTGGTCCTTAAAACGTGAATTTTTTATTTTTATTTTTTGACAGCAAGAGAAAGATATAGAGTTATTAGGAGGAAATCCTTGTGTTGTGGTACTGTTGAATTGTGGAGATCAAGAAATGGAGGGATTAGAGGGAGATAGCAACTTATTCCGGCCAGAATTAAAAGTATGGGTGAAAAACAAAGAAAATAATAAGATATTTTATCGATTTTTTCTTACTGTAAATGAATTATAGTATTAATCGGGACAAAGTCCCTGGACAATCTAATTATCAAAAGGAAAAAGAAGTGGATTATAATATTGCTCTGCCTCTTTGAAAAAAAAAAAAACAATCATTTCATTTCCCATTAGTTTCGTTTCATTCTAGTATACAAATCATTCAAACACTACATTAGTGCTCTATTTCTGGATCACTTTGTTTCTTGTTTTGGGAAACAACTAATTTTAAATAGTGAACTAAAATCATGATTTCAAAAAAACAGAGAGGTGACTAATATTATATGTAGGTTCATTCTATTCATTTATTTATTCAGTATGATACTTAAAATGAGAATGATCATCTTTAAAGAATAAAATATAAATGAGGGTAATTTTTTTTTAAAACAAAATTCAAATTCATTAAAATTAAATGGTGCTCCATTATTTATAACCAAATAATATAATGAGAATGATTATTTCATTTTCATTCTGTTTCCTTCTAAATCGGCTAAGTCAGCCGATTATCGTGATTTGTGCGGGCATGCTAGCAGGTTTTACCTAAACTCCTAAGGTAATAAGAAAACAAATAAAGTTTCATTTGATTCGACTTCTCAAGCGATGCGTGAGAGGGAGAACATTGAACTCTCACTTTTAGGTTCTTTTCCGGCCTCAATAAAATGGTCACGAAAGCAAAATTAGAGAACATGCATCAGAATCAAACAAAGTTTGATTTGGAATGACTCAATTGAGCTCAATTAGAGAGAGGATGGAATGAGTATGGGATGAGGAAAGAAAGAAAGGAATATAGAGAAGTATGGGAGAGGGTGAAATAGATTGAGTATGAGATGAGAAAAGAAAGAAAGGAATATATATGAGAGTGAAGTAAGACAGAGGAAAAGTGATAAAGGAGATTGCACTATGAGAATAGTGTTTGTTCGATTGGTCATGGGCCTTTTGCAAAGTAGCAAATAGATGTTTATTTTTAGGCTTACAAAGTAACAAACATCGAGAGAGTTTGTATAACAAATCTATCTAAATTTAAATAACATAATTACAATTAAAATTTAAACTAGGATAACTCCTTCAGTTGATGCAACAAACTCATCTTCATCCTCTAACTCTATCTCTGTTATTCAAATCTTTATCTCCATACAAATCAGTTGGCCCACCTTATCAATTAATTCTCAATTCAAACCAAAACTCCTCTTGTGATATAACTTATCTCTTCAAGCACTTATCACTAAATATGTTAACGGGCTCTACACTTGTTTTGTAAACACGGGCCCAAGTTGGCCCATTAACACAATCCTTTTCTTTGTTTCGGCTTAAGGTGCAGGCCTGAAACTTATCCATGCGGACCCATTAATCCAGCCCAACTATATCAATTTCTCGTGCCACATCACCTGTCAAATTGGGGTGTTAACACATTCTCATAACATTATCACTTGCATCCCATTTTTGTGTGTTGAAACGTATAAATATTCAAATTACACCCTCTTTTAAACAATTTAAGTTTTTAGATTAGATGGGTGATTAACATGGTATCACCCAATGTTAAAAGAGGAATGCTAACTACTCGTATATGCGAATGCAGTTCCATAGTTGCAAATGTTTTTGACCAGCTCACTTGTTTTTTGAGAAGGGTGTTTTTATTAGAAACCTAAAAAAAACGTGATCATCAATTTCACTCTTCTTTCTACATAGAGAGGTGATATTTTTTGAAAAACTGTAAATACTACACATTCATTATAATACAAATACTTGCATCAATTCATTATTATTATCGATTAGATTATTTTGGTTACATTAGATTATTTTTGTTATCGTAGATGTTAAATTAGACATGGTAGTATTATTATTTTTTGGTTTGTTTAAGAAATTAATCGCATTATCCACTCATTTACAAATTCATTCATTATTATACAAACACTTATATCAACCCTCACACAGTTTAATTATTATTTTTTGAATGGAACAATTTAATTTTTTTACCAAGATCATAAATATTTTTGTTATCGCTCAAACTAATAAATTAGAGTAAAAGTTAGAGTAGATTGTAAAAATATTTGTGATCAAGTGTTGGTAAAATAATTAAATTGTTGAAGGGTTATATAAGTGTTTGTAAAATAATGGATTTGCAAATGAGTGGATTATGCAATTAGTTCCTCAAAAAAAAAAAAAAAAAATACTACCATGTCTTTGTAATATAATCTAACATCTATGATAACAAAAATAATTTAATATAACTAAAAATAATCCAATCGATAATAATAATAGATTAATTGATATAAGTGTTTGTATTACAATAAATGTGTAGTATTACAGTTTTCCAAAAAATATCATCACCTCTCTTTGTAAAATGAGAGTGAAATTAATAATGACATTTTTTTAGGTTTCAATAAAAACACCCTTATCAAAAAAAGGTGACCTAGTTGTGTGGAACTAGCATTCCTCAAGTAAAAATGTTCTCCGGTAATGTGTTGTTAACATTTTTATCCATTTAATTAGATCTTTACTAATAAGTATCGCTAGTAAATAACATCCAATAATATTTCAATTCATTTTTTTTCGGATTTTGCTGTTTGGACCATTAGCTAGAAACCTAGGACTGAGTCCAATGGCCGGTCAGCAAAATTAGTCCTAATAGGACAATGCTTGGGTCCTCACCAGTCAGGACCAATTTGGTCCTCACTTCTTATTTGGACTAATAATATTAAGACACATGTTCAATGTTAATTAAAAAATAATAATGGGTATTACCCACTATCATGGGTTAAATCCGATCCAAAATATACATTTTGTTGAGCAATTAGTTTCATGATTTTATCATGAAGTAATAAAATGATAAGTTTGATATCAATTAATTTCTATTATATTATTTGAATTTCAAATTTAAGATCAGTTTAATATTTACCTACCAAAACAACACTCATCAATAATTATTTTCATGATGTTTAACATTTCTCTATTTTTTTTCTTTTCCCTTTTTCCTATATATCTCCAATATTACATATGACATATCTCCTTTGAAATCCAATTGCGGACAAAAAGATACGTAGATATATATTCAAAGGAAGATGCAGATCCTTCTAAAAATTGAAGTCTTTTTAAAGAAAAAATTTCCAACATTACACTCATCTCTTTAAAAAGCATCAATACTTCTGCGTAGATATATATATAGTATACACCCACCAATAACTAATCAAACACAAGGGGAAAATTAAAAACAAAAGACACTGAGGCTTCTTCTCTTGGCAATGGAAAAAAAAATTTTTATAGATTCTCAGCCCAAAATGGACTAAGAAAATAATATATTAATTTGTTATTACAAAATAAAATTGTAAAATAAATAATCTTTGAGTTATTAACACGAATTAAACAAACAACTGAGAGAAAGAGATGAAAAAATCTTGATTGATGGTATTAGTAAGATTTGTTTATATAAATATATATATATATATATATAAATAGACATGGAAAAATCTTGATTGATGGTATTAGTAAGATTTGTTTATATAAATATATATATATATAAATAAATAGACATGAAAAATCTTGATTGATGGTATTTGTAAGATTTGTTTCTATATATATATCTATATAGATTCGGGTTTAATCCATGGGTAATACTCATTGTTATTTTTTAATTAGTATTTGACATATGTCTTAATTTTATTGGTCCAAGTAATGGGTGATGACCAAATTGATCCTGACTGGTGAGGACCCAAGCATTGTCCAATGTAATATCATATCACTTTATTATAGACACCATTTTTTTCTCATTAAATGGTCCAATCTTCCATCGATATTCACCATAGAGAAACCGCGTTTTGACTTCGAAATTACCCTTGTATTCCTCGCCACCGTACTGATTTCCACAACACCATTTACTTTGTCACATTGACATTAGCATATTCGTTCTGAATTACAAATATTATAATAACAAATTAATATATAGCGGCAAAAAGATACTCCCTCACCAAATATATATACACACACACATATATTGCATAGCTCAAGTAAAGTAGCATAGATTATAGTCATGGATATTTGTATAGGTTCAAGTCTGCAAACTGCAAAACCACTTTTTTCCTATCAATTGGCCAGAAATTCAAGATGGTCTCCCAAGTACAATATCATTTCATGCAAGGCTAGTGAAAAAGAGAGTGCCAACTTGTATAAGGTACTTTCTCTGAGTTCAAACAATGCTGGGATTGAGGAAATAAAAAGAGCATATAGAACTATGGCTTTGAAGTACCATCCTGATCTTTGTCACCCTTCTATGAAGGAGCAATCAAACAAGATGTTTGTTCAGGTGAACGCGGCTTACAAGAGGCTGATCGATCCGGTTTCACGAGAAGACTATGATTATAAGATGGGTATAAGCCATCGTAGGCGGACTTACAAGATTGACAGAGATGATGAAGTTGCGAGAAAGAGGTGGGAAGGCCAAATTGTCGAGTTGAGAAGACGATCAAGTTTTCGTGCAGCCCAGAAAGATGGATCATGGGGCAGTAGAGCTAGGGCTAGGAATGGGCATTATGCAGCAGTTTCATGACCTATTTGGATGCTACATTGGAATTTATTTATATATTTTTTGGTGTCAATTTTTTGATGGATTCACCTTTAAATCTGTGATATTCTTTCATTGTTTCAATTTCTTTTCAGATGTTAAGTCAACAGGTAATTATTGCTATTATAGTTGGGTTAATTTTATTTTTCATTACTTCATAAGTTTTTCAAGTCGATCTTTATTGTACACACAGAAGTGACATCATTTTCTAATTGCTGATTGGCTGGTTTAAGTCCGACTTTAGTAAACCAAAGCTGAAATGCATTGGTTTCTTATGTGAGTAACAGAAAAAATTTCTCTTGCTTAGGCATGTATATCATCTATATTAGTTTTTTTTTTTTTCTTTTTTTTTTTTTCAAGGCAAACAATATCATACGGAGTATATATTAGTTTGAGAAAACATTTTGGTAATTTGTTTGTTAAAGTCCCAAAAAAAAAGGGAAAACGTAAATGCATTAATTTTTGTATTTAATGGTGTCACAACATTGCAACAATATATTTTATGTTGTATGAGTGTTGTATTTTTAATATAAACAAATTAGGTAACTGTACGAATATTACATTTTTGTGTGTTGTATTACCACGTAAAGTTGTCTTGTATAATTCACGAATGGGGTGTGGTGGTGTCAACCATTTGGAGAAATGAATGATGTTTTTGTAATTTGAGAAAAATATAATTCAAGTGGTCATGAAAAGACAACATTTGGATAATCTCTAGGGATGACAATGGGTGGGAGGCCGGGTTTTTTTTCAAATTCATGGGTGCTTGTCTCGCCTGTTCAAAATTGGATTTTTTTTCAAATATGTGCCTATAAATTAAATTTTCACAAAATTATGTGTAAAGGACTGTTCGTGAAGATGAAGTTCGCGAGTAAAGGGGTATGTCGTGAAATGAATGACGCGATATAGGTAGAAGGTCAGATTGGGAACAGGCCCAATTGAGAGTATTCGTTTGGGAAAAGGGGGATCTCGCAAAGTATTTAACACACATTTAATGGAATGTTTCAAATAAAATACGTAACATGAGTACGGTTAAAGGATTGTAATATTGGAAAGTGGCCCAAAGAAAGGAAAAGGTTTGTACGCGAAAGGAAGCATTACACAGAGGTAACTATGGGGGGACTAATATGGGTATAACTAACGTCTAAACCCATAGCCCTATATGCTGCTCGCGCAGGGAGTATTATATGGAATTTGGGGGAATGCTTTAAAGACACACAAGTAGTGGGTTGCGATCTTATTTGTGTTGTCTAAAAGCAATAGTACCTCAGAGAGGCCAGTAGTACTCAGGGTCATGAAAAGGGTACGCATCCAAAAGGATATGACCCCAAAAAATGCTATAAACATCAAAGAAAGGGGATAAAATATATTGAATAAAGAAGGGTTATGGATCCGTGAGAGGACTTCACGGATCAAATGGCGCTAGGTATTCTAGACCTCGTGAGGTGTATCAGTTGGGCCGCGACATGGGGTTGACGTTGCAAGGATATCTCGCAAAGACCAGCCTGACCTCGATGCCTATAAATAGAGGAGCACGGGCTCATTTTGGGAGACTTCCAGACTTAGAGGGAAAAATTCCTAGAGATAGAAAGAGTAATCCTCAGGCTCATTTATACTGCTCCTCTTCTCTTTCATTCTTCTTTCTATAGTTCTGTAAATCATTAAAGAGTAATAAAATCATCATCATCACTTTTCATATTAGCGAGTTTAGAAACTATCTTTGTATTGATTTAATATCGAACCCTTACATTTAAGGCGACTCTGTTAGGGAACAAATGTCTTTTGCACAAGCTAATCCTCGTCCAACTCAACGAAGAGGGCGTTCGCCCACACAGTGACGCCGAACAGAATAGAGATTATTCTGCAGGCTGGTGCAATAGGTACTTTGCAAGGAAAGAATAGGAGAATTTCGACCCAAAATTCAGAGAACACTCTGGAATTTAATAAAATTGTTTATAATCAAGAATAAAATGAAAAACAACCCACAAGCCGGGTTAAAATAGCTGAAAATCGACCATTAATAGGATTTTTACCAAAAATAGTAAAACCCTAAAAGTCTTACCGAAACAAAATACGGAAAGAAATCAAAAGATTGCCAAAAATCTGGCCCAAATCGGGTTCAGAATCAATTCCTAATCGACAAATAAAAGATTACCATAAATAGCAAAAATTAACTAAAAATAAAGATTTGAAAAGGAAAATAACGGATTTAGGGCTCGAAACGAGGTGCACCGAGCGTAGCTCGATGGCCACGGCGTGCGCACCGAAATAAACTATCCGAATTGGGGTCACGGGCGCGAATCGGACACTTGTAGCTCCATTTATGGAAAAAACACGGACACGTGCACGGAAACCGCCCCAATTTGGCTAGATCACGGTTTCTTGTCATCCTTGCGCTGATCCTCCCGCTCCAGGTAATCCAACGCCATTAATGAGCAATCTGACAGCTCAGCATCGTCTGACTCAGATCCCCCTGCATCAGTCACCCCTGGTTGGAAAGAACTCGTCCTCGAGTTCATGGCAGCATCAACAGAATCCGCAAAACAAGGAGTCAGGTGTTTCACATTAAAGACATCAGAAGTATTCAAGTGACTAAGGAGACGCAACTTGTATGCGTTGTCATTAATCTTCTGCAATATCTCACAGGGTCCAATCCTCCGCTCCTTAAGCTTATTATACTCGCCAACAGGGAAACGATCACGAGTTAATATAGCCCAAACAAAATCACCAACATAAAAAAGTACCTGATGACGATGACTGTTCGCTCGAGCTTTGTACTTGGCATTGCTCTCGTGAATGGCCCGTTTCACCTGCTCATGGATGCCTCGAAGATGTTGGGCTAACTAATCTGCCCTAGGATGCATACGGCCCACACGTGGAATCGGCGCTAAGTCCAGTACTCCAGATGGATTCTGACCATAGACGATCTCAAAAGGGCTCATTCCTGTGGTCCTGCTTGTTGACCTGTTGTAGGAAAATTCTGCTTGAGGTAATGCCAGATCCCACTGCTTGGGTTTAGTGCCTGCTAAACACCTCAACAGATTGCCTAGACTCAGATTCACCACTTCGGTCTGACCATCCGTCTGGGGGTGATAAGCGCTGCTGAAATACAGATTCGTGCCCAACTTTCCCCATAAGGTCCTCCAGAAATTACTGATGAACTTGGTGTCTCGATCTGAAGTGAGGGATCGAGGAACACCATTGAGACACACAATCTCCCTGAAGTAAAGATGGGTTATCCGAGCAACATCCATGGTTTTCCTGCAAGCTATAAAGTAGGCCCTCTTGGAAAACCTATCAACCACAACTAAAATAGAATCACAGGCCCGTTGGGTTCGGGGTAAACCCAACACGAAGTCCATACTGACATCGATCCAAGGAGCTTCGGGAACCGGTAAGGGGGTGTAAAGGCCTGCATTGGTGAGGACACCTTTGGACCTTTGGCATACATAACAACGCTCCACAAAGTGAGCCACGTCACTAGTCAATTTGGGTCAATAATAATCAGAAGCAATAAGGGCCAATGTCTTGTCTTGCCCGAAGTGACCATCATTATGAAGTTCATTAATAATTTGTTGCCTTAGCGAACAATCTGGAATGTACAATTGTAGCCCACGAAACAAATAACCATTATGCAAAAGGAAATCATGACGATGACCAGATGTTACCTCCTGAATGATCTTTCCAAAGGAAGGATCTGTGGCATACAAATCAGTGAAAGTTTTAAATCCTGTGACTCGAGTACTCATGGTGGTGAGGAGTAAAGTGCGACGACTAAGGGCATCTGCAACACGGATCAGATTCCCTGATAGGTGCCTCAGGGAAAAAGTGAACTCTTGTAAGTACGCCACCCATTTATCATGTCGTTTGCTCAGCTTGTGTTGACCATTGATGTACTTCAGGGCCTCATGATCAGTAAGAAGGATGAATTCCTTATGCACAAGGTAGTAACGCCAATGATTCTTCTTGGATCCCGACAGTTTCTCACTGAAAAAAGTTGTGGGTCGCTCTTCCTGACTTAGAACACCACCAATGCCAACTCCAGATGCATCACAATTCAGCTCAAACACTTTATCAAAATCAGGGAGTGCCAACACCGGTGCCTCTGTCATCTTCTGCTTGACCAGTTGAAAGCTGGCTTCTGCCTCCTTAGACCAGTGGAAATCACGTCCCTTGAGGCACTCTGTGATAGGAGCAATCAGGGTGCTGAAATTCCTGATGAAACGGCGGTAGAAAGATGCCAACCCATGGAAACTCCTAACATCATGCAAGGTTTTTGGCTGGGCATGAACACCATCAGTAGACACAACAAAACCCAGAAAAGTTACAGAAGTAGTGAAGAAAGAACACTTCTTCTGATTAACAAACAGGCGCTCTTTCTTGAGCATATCAAAAACTGCACAGAGGTGATCAAAGTGTGAGGCCCATGTAGGGCTATAAATAAGGATATCGTCGAAGTAGACTACCACAAATTTCCCCATGAAAGGCCGTAAAACCTGATGCATAAATCTCATGAACGTGCTGGGCGCATTGGACAGTCCAAATGGCATGACCATCCACTCATACAACCCATGCTGCATATTAAACGCCATCTTCCACTCGTCTCCAGGCCTTATTCGGATTTGGTGGTATCCGCTCTTAAGGTCAATTTTGGAAAAGACCTTAGAACCGGACAGTTGATCTAGTATGTCATCCAGGCGGGGAATGGGAAATCTATACTTCACCGTAATTCTGTTGATGGCTCTGTTATCGACACACATGCGCCAGGAACCATCTTTCTTTGGCACCAGCAAGACAGGAACGGCACATGGGCTCATACTCTCACGGATGTAGCCCATCTCCGGCAACTCTACAACCTGTCGCTGCAACTCTTCAGCTTCCTTTGGGTTGAGGCGGTATGCTGGTCTATTGGGCAAACTCGAGCCCGGGTTTAGGTCGATCTAATGCTGAATATCTCTCATAGGCGGCAGTCCAGGAGGAAGGTCTTCTGGCATCAAATCAGAGAATTCCGAAAGCAGCTGTTGGACCTTCGTGGGTAATTCTGGAACCTCACCTGTTGCACTATTTCCACAAGGTAGTAAAGCATAAACTACATGTTCACGCTCAACTTCAACCAAAAACCAGGACATAGTAAGCAGATTGTTACTATTGACAACCGGGGTGGGATTGGGTCCTTCCCGACGAGGTGCCAACACAATCTTTTTCCCTTTGATGCTAAGGGAATATGTATTCTTCCATCCGTCATGTATCACACTTCGATCATATTGCCAAGGTCTGCCTAACAGTATATGACATGCATCCATGGACACTACATCACACCAAGCATTATCGAAATATTTCTTGCCAACAGAAAAAAACACTAAGCATCGTCTATCTACTGTTACCTCACTGCCTTTATTCAGCCATGACAGTTTGTATGGCTTGGGGTGACGATCTGTCTTCAACTGCAATTTCTGGACAGCGTCTTCAGAGACTACATTCTCGCAACTGCCACTGTCAATAATCATCTTGCAGACTTTGTCAGCCACGGTGCAGGTTGTGTGAAAAATATTGGTTCTCAACCAATCATATTCGGAATCGCCTCTGGGAGTCAGGAGGCTCTTACGAATGACTAGAGTTTCATAGCCATCTCCATACAACACATCCTCATCTCCTTCTTTGTCATACACTGGCTCTCCAACCTCCTCAGTCTCGTCTTCCACGCCTTCCTCAAGCAGTAGATTTTTGCCCCTCTGACTGGCAGGCTTCCTGTAATGGGTTGCTATATGCCCCTGTTCACCATATCGAAAACACTTAATAGTAGGGTTAGGATTACCCTTTGGTTGCTGCTGGGGAGGACAGGATTCTTGAGGGGGAGATGGCCTATTGCTTTGGTCGTTTCTGATGACGGGTCTTCTATTCTGCTCTTTCTCTACAGCAAGGGCACACTAGTAGGCTTCAGAAACTGTTCACAGCGAGTGAAGGCTGAGGGCATCCTACAGAGGTTGTTGTAAACCCCCCAAATATCGCGCCACCATCTGTTCTTCTGTCTCAGTCAGATCATTCCGAGCGATCAACTGATAGAACTCCTTCGTATAATCTTCCACCGATCTCATCCCTTGCCTCAACGAATGAAGTCGTTGAAACAGGGTTTCAGTATAGCCAAAGGGAAGGAAGTCGCTCTTTATCTTTTTCTTCATCTTCTCCCAATTAGTGTTCTTGGCCTTACCCTGCCTGTTTCTCGAACGTTTCAACTGCTCCCACCACGCAGATGCTCTACCCTTGAGTTTGATGGCCACCAATTTCACTTTGACATGATCCAGGACCTCTTTATAATCGAAAATTTATTTTACTTCATTCAACCAATCAATAAAGCAATCGGCTTGTAACGTACTAGAAAACTCGGGTAGGTCCACTTTGAAGCCGAGATCTCCATAACGGTACTGATTGTGATACAGATTTTCGAAGGTGGAATTGTCGGTATCAGAATCTCCCATATCATGATTACCGCTTTCCTGCGCCGCCAGGCGCTGGGTTAACTCTGCCACTTGCCTCTGCAAATCCCCAATCATAACATCCTGAACGTTATGATCACGGTGCGGGACTTCCTCAATCGAAACCTGCCCACGATGACCACCACGACCACGACCACGATAATTAGCCATCGAAAACTGATGGAAATACCGCCTCAGGAAGATGCTGGGCTCTGATACCAATTGACGCTGAACATAATAGAGATTATTCTGCAGGCTGGTGCAATAGGTACTTTGCAAGGAAAAAATAGGAGAATTTCGACCCAAAATTCAGAGAATACTCTGGAATTTAATAAAATTGTTTATAATCAAGAATAAAATGAAAAACAACCCACAAGCCGGGTTAAAATAGCTGAAAATCGACCATTAATAGGATTTTTACCAAAAATAGCAAAACCCTAAAAGTATTACCAAAACGAAATACGGAAAGAAATCAAAAGATTGCCAAAAATTTGGCCCAAATCGGGTTCAGAATCAATTCCTAATCGACAAATAAAATATTACCATAAATAGCAAAAATTAACTAAAAATAAAGATTTGAAAAGGAAAACAGCGGATTTAGGGCTCGAAATAAGGTGCACCCAGCTTGGTGGCCACGACGTGCGCGCCGAAATAAGCTTTCCGAATTGGGGTCACGGGCGCGAATCGGACACTTGTAGCTCCATTTATTGCCAAAAAACCGACACATGCACCGAAACCGCCCCAATTTGGCTAAATCACGATTTCTTGCCTTCCTTGCGCTGATCCTCCTACTCCAGGTAATCCAGCGCCATTAATGAGCAATCTGACAGCTCGGCATCATCTGACTCGGATCCCCCTGCATCACACATCATACTGAGGAAAATGAAGAATAGGAAGCAGCGAAATGAGTAGAGTAAAATGAGGAGTCTGAACTAGTTCCACCAGTATGAAGGCAGCGTCATCGCACAAACACTGGCGTGGCTCAAGCAAAGAGTCCTTCGGTGAGAGATCCAACACCAAGGTCATCAGAATTGCCACTAGTTCTACTTCAACCTCTAACTAGCATTCAGGAAACTCAAAAGGCTATTCCGACCTTTATAAAAGCGTCACAACCCTCAGAGCCGATTTCAGCATCTCCGCAGATCAAAAATCACGCTCTGCCCAAAACAGCAACATAGAGCCTTCCACAAGAAGCAACACACACATAAGTTGAAGCACTGGAGAAGGAAGTTTATATCACCAAAGAGCAACTGTGAGCTATTCTAAATGCAAAATATGATGTAGATGAAGTAGAGACAACTCCAACGTAGCATCCAAGCATCATGGCCCTACCATATCCCGAAGATTATGGGGTAAGAAGTTTTCAGCAATTTGATGGTAGGGATGGCAACACGAGAGAACATGTCTCCCAATTTGTGGATGTTTTAGGGCCTCACAGAAACAATTAGTATTTAAAGCTTAGGGAATTTTCCAAGTCTTTGACAGGTATTGCATACACTTGTTATACTAGTCTGGTTCCGGCCTCAATAACAAGCTAGAAAGATATGGTAATCAAATTCTACACCAAGTTCATTCAAGGATATAAAGAAGTGTCGATACTTTCGCTCATAAGAAAAAGGCAACGACTGGGAGAGGAAGTGGCAACTTATGTCAAGAGATTCTACGAAACAGCTTTATAGTGCCATGAGTCACTCTATAACACCCCGTGTTATTTTTCCAATTTTTTGGAATTATTTCTGATTTATTTTTGGTCGTGACGTCACTTGTTCATGACGTCATGGTTATTCTTGGTATTTCACGTGTAAATTTTTCGCGTTTACATCTGCACTCGACTGGACAACATTGCGATTTCTCCTCGATGACTTCGTGGACTTTCTTTGGCTATTACATGACTTGACGTGACAATATTGTTTCTGACTTGGTGAAATGTTAACGTGAGTTATGGATTCGACAAGACGACTCTGCAATTGTCTCTTTGTTGACTTCATGGGGTTTCTTTGGTGATTACGCTACTTGAAGTGATGTTTTGTGTTTCGGACATGGCTAGAGGTTTACGTTAGTTCTAGTGGTGGATTATATGGTTTCGTTTAGACGTTTAATTTTTCGCATTTTGCAGACAGCCGTTGAAGGTTTTGACTCAGCTGTTCGAGTTCGACATTTAATGCTTTAGGAGTTCGATGTTTTGTGTCCCTTTGTAAGTGGATGAGTATGTGCCTTGTTTAGCTGGCGTGCTTAAGATTATTTATAGCCTCTTTGCTCATTTTCCCTGTGATTATATTTACGCGGTATAGTTGTGACGTTATCACTTAGCATTTCGTCAGCTTTAGGATGCGTCATGTGACGTCTGGTGTTATTATTTTTGTTCGTATTTAAATTGTTGTGTGGCCCTATAAGTTGATGTGGTTGTACTTGTTTGTTTATATCGGATTCTTTTCGTGTCTTATTGTTTGTGGTTATTCGATGGATTTTGTACGTATCCGGTATTCTAGTGGTTAGGTTTCACACCCCAGACTATTTTTATCGATTTATATTATTTATTAGCTATCAGTAGAGTTTACAGGCTTGCGTGATATTAATTGCGAGTTGATCGGGTATTTATTACGGATTATTTGAGTTATTTCGCATTCGTTAATTTTCAAGGTATTCGTGTATTCGTTTAGGGATTTAGATAATATTCCCTTTATTATTATATATTATTAAATGGAGATTAAATGTTTTATTTTTGTTTGGTACTCGACTCAAAAGATTCTTTTTTCTTTTCTTTGCGAGGTTTTGATTCGGTATTTTCTCAGATTTTTTCATTAACCGGGATCGTACGATTTTCGACTTTATGCAGCGAGTATGAGGTTAGAAATGTGGAGCATTATTATTACATAATAATTATTATATGTAATAATAATTGCTAATTTAAGGGTATTTTTATTATATATGTATATATATTTGTGTAATAATATATATATATATATATGTATCAAATATTTTGGGGAGAGACGACACCATCTCATGCGCAACTTCTTCTCCTCTTCACGCGATTGATCTGATCCACGCAGCTCCCTCTTCTTCCATTCTTCATCACTGATCAGGAAAGGGAGAAAGAGTGGTTGTGTGTGTGTGAGACGCGACCTGACCAACCTCCCCATCTCCTTCATGCGACATCAAATTCAGCCTCTCCTTCAGGACTTTAGGCTGCGCGACTTTTGATTCTTCTCCTTCAGGTCGTTGTCGATGAGGGAGAGGGTAGATCGGGCTATGAGAGAGGATCAGGCTGGGAGAGAAAGCTTGTGAGGGTTCGTACAGGGAGAGCTTCACGATCTGGGCCTGGTACTGTGGTCACGACCTAGTCTGGTGGTTCGCCGGCTGTTGCAGTGGCGAACAACAACGACGGTGGCGCGAAGGTGATGGTGGCACGCCGTGGTGGTGCATTTGACAGGGATGACTGGACAGTGACGAGTTCAGCCGAACCGAGTTGGGTTGACTCGGTGCCGATTCGTGCTTCATTTGCCACAAAATTTTTAGGATAGCTTGCTCCCGATGTCGTACACGATATACCCGAATTTGGTGCAAAACAGTTGAGCGGTTCACCGGGAATTTCATATTATAAGTATGAATTTTCGGTTTGGGTTTCGTTAGATTTGTTCAAATTTGTTAACGATTGTTAACGAGTTTCAACTATATTAAATAGGATGGTAAGACGGTCGTTTCGGTGTGAGCGGAAAGATTTTCGGACGACTTTGGTAGACGGGGGCCATTTTTGGGCGCTGACACTGTTCACGGCGAGCCGTTTCAGGGCTGATTTGTAAGCATTTATTAAGGTGGGATTTTTTTATATACATATCTATTTCTCACTGTTAGTACGTAGGAATTTCTAGCACTTCCGGCGTATGTTTATGTGTGTGTGATAGTCGGTGTTAGTGTTCCTAATTATAAACAAGAACTAGGAATTTTTATAAAATTGATGAGATATTCATAGGTGGAGTAATTGGGATCGGAAATAGAGTTCCCTTGATAAATTAATTTAAATTATTTCTCTGAAAAATTTGAATACTTAAAACCTACTTAAATTAAATTGAAGAGGCGACCTAATGTCCTTTTAATTTTAGAGTGGGTTAGTTGAATTGTGGAATTGGTTTTGAACTTAGAAAGTAACGATAAGTTTCCCCTGTTGTTTGTAGTTTATTGAAATTAAAAATATGTTAGGGGATACGTGGAAGCGAGGGACGTTAAAACTTAGACGTGGTTCTAGTTCCCTCTAAATTTTCTCGTAAATTATAAATAAGTGAATTTGCGAACTAGATTGTCCCTGGAGTGGACTTATTAGAATTCGGTTATTGAAATTTAAATTAAAGCATGCGAATATGTTGAAAATTTCTAAGAATTCGGTAATTGAGAACCCGAATGAACTCGAGATGGAGTTGTTGTGATTTATTATTTTACTTTAATTATAAAGCATGCTTTGTATGAAAATTTGGAATTTATACTGCATAATTGAGCATGAGGTCCATGTAGAGGCATTTTGCATTTATGTAGCACTGTGTACATGCATATTGATTCGGTGTGAGTTGCATGCCTCCTTTGTATCATATACATACGAATGGACCGTTTGGATAGTCACAACAGTTAGTCACTAATTTACCCTAAAGGGGGGGGGGGGGGGGGGGGGGGGGGTGAATAGGGTTTAAGAATATAATCTAACTCTTTTTAATTATTACTTACAAATTCTACAAAAACTTTAAATTAACTTACAAGGTAAATATGGAATGAATATTCCAATTCAATTATAACATTCAATTTACCACAATATAAATTTAGCATGCAAGAACACAAAGTAAGGAGATAAAGATAGAGATATTGACACCGTGATTTTTACGAGGTTCGGTAACTCCTACTCCTCGGCTCAAAGAATCCTCTTCCTTGAGACTTTCCCAATCCTCACACTATGGCTCTTCCTTAAATAGGTGGAATAGCAAAACCTTTACAAAAGAGCTAACTAGCTCTTCACACAATCAAGAGAACAATCCTCCCGTGATATAATGGGCTTCACTCACCCAAGATCACAAATTTGTGTATGCAATCAATATATCACTCAAGAAACAAAAACACTAAAAAACCCTAAGGTTTTTATGGAAGATAGATCAATATAAGCTCAAGTGTTTTTATGTGATATTTTAAGAACTCAAGATATATATATTCTCAAAAATTATTTTCAAGAAGAGAATGGGGACAAAGCTTGAGTTTAAATCTTCAAAATGATTTGAGTGAAAAACGAGATTTATATCTTTCTTGCCATCAAAATATTTTCCAGAAAGTGCTTGAGAGAAAATAAGAGATGAATGATTTTCAGAAAAATTTCTCACACAAGAACCTTAGGTTTTCAATCCATATCTCTTTCTTTATCTAGTGCATCACTAGGGTTAGGAGAGTGTATCTCACCCTAGACATTTTGGAAAGTAGGATCTGAAAAGTAGCAAGCAATGTCAATTGTTTTTTGGCCAAAATATTGTTTAGAAATACTTTTCCTGAAAATCCTGAAGCACCCAGTCGACTGCTTACCAACACCCAGTCGACTGCCTCCATGCTTAGATTTAAAATATTTTCCCCAACGGCTATGGTCAGTCGACTGCCTTGGACAGGCCAGTCGACTGCCTCAGGCAATCATAAAAATGTTTAGCTTACTGGTTCATCCAGTCGGCTGAGCTCTAGGCCAGTCGACTCGGTCACCAGCCAGTCGACTGCATCACTAGCCAGTTGGCTGCCATTTCATGGCCAGACGACTGGGTGACTCCAAGAAATATTTTCAAGGTCCGTTTTTGATCCGTTTTGAGTTCGTTTGTTTAATTACTTGAGCTTATTAGACCAATCTACGCATAAGGTAAATTGTTACAATATTCTCACCCGACCTATCTACCCCAGGTCTTGAGTCCAGCTTTTGTTCTTTCTTTGACCTATTTGTCCTTTTCCGAGTCTACGCATGAGTTTCCTTATCGCTTGTCGCTTTTTGGTATTAATGATCTTTCCGGATCATTTACCTGTACTTGCTGAAACACTTAGCTCAAAGTCATATTAGTACCAAACACGGTTTTGAATATTTTTTTAATATCAAAATAAGAGTTATTGTTTGAAATAAAATTTCAAGGCCAACAATCTACCCCTTTTTTATGTTGACAAAACATTTCGTGTTTGCGCTTAATTTGTGAAGTATCAAGTGATACTCCCCCTCAATGTATGCATTTTTCATTTATATTTTCATGCTCCCCCTTAGGGAATAAATTTTGCAATTCCATAATCATTTATGTAATGCATTGAAAGATAATAGAAACAACATTTTTCAATTAACATTGCAAGTTCGGTACATGTTGTTTTATCCCTACAATGATCCACAAAATGATAAAGCCTAAAATAGAAACTAAAGATAACATAAACAACAAACAGAGGTAACATCCTATGCTACACAAAATAGACCTATGGCAAAACACCTATATCCGAAAAGAAAATCTCCCCCTTTGACGACATAAAAAAGGCGGAGGGTCACGGCGAAGTGCATCCGTAGCGGTGGTGATGCGGTCGATCTTACCCTCAAGGCGCTTCATGTCCTCGGCCATCTTCTTTTGGGCCTCCTCATTGCGCTTTACGATTTCCAAGATTTGGGTAAGAGTTTCGGGATTGCCCCCGAACCCAAAATCTGGAATATCGAAATCGCTACCAAGAGACGGAAAAGAAGAAGTCGGAGCTTCCGGATGAGGTGCCTCGGGAAGAGGAACATCAGGACGAGGAGCAGAGGGACCGACCTGGTCCGCAGGAGGAGCACCCCTAAGAGAGACCAACACTCCATCGGCATTTTTACCAATGTGCTTCTGCTTGAGATGCGTGCGGTCCATAAAAATCGGATTGTGCTCCGTAGGCTCGTCACCAAGTGGAAGACCGTTCCGACCAAGAAGATATGATATATGGGTAGGAAAAATAAGTGAGCCTTTCTTCTTGTGGCACTTGAGGAGTGCCGAAATGAAGAGGAAATCAAGATTGACCTTTCGACCGGTCATGACACAGTAAACGAGAAAAGCTTCCATAATCGACACAAGACTCCGGCTTCCAGACTTAGGAAAAATGGAGTACGTGATAATATTGTGCACAAGTCGAGCCTCGGGAGTAAGTGAGGAAGAAAGAAACTCAGCAATGGCGGTGGTGGCTTTATTTACCGAAATGGCCCGAACTGCTTCGAGAGGATCGAAATCACTCGAAGAGTACCAAATAGATGGGCATTAGTAGGAGATGCCACCAGGAGGTAGCCAAAAAACAATATTAATTACTGCTTCGGTGAACTCAACTGATTCGCCCCCAACATCGGAGCTAAGTTTGGTGGTTGGTGGACGTGGTTGAGACGGATTCACCAGATTGGTGTAGAAAGCTTTGACGGCGCGTGGATAATGCGGAACATCAAGCGAAACAAAGAAATCCCAACCTATATTTTGAAAAAGATTGAATGTATTTGCGCCAATCTCTTCACATAAGGATTGAGTCACAATGCGACACCTACCAAACTTTCGATGAATGAATTGAGTTTCGAAAAGTCGAATACTATCTTCATCATCACCAAGAAGAGTAGAACGAGACATAAGACCAGATTCCGGCTCAGAATCAGTGTCCTCATGAACAGGGGACGAAGGTGGAGGAGGTGCAGCCGAAGAGCTTCCACCCCGACCGGCGCGTTTCTTGATGCGCACAACATTGGGAGCCATGAGAGAGATGAGAACCAAGATGATTGAAAACATTTTGAAAAGAGAAGAAAAGAAAAACGTGAAATAGAGAGAGAAGATGAAAAACTGTGAAAATAGATAGATATATGTGTTTGGATATGTATATATATGAAGATGAGAGTGGTGATAATGGACGAGAAGTCTGTGGAGTAGTGGGGAAATGGTTTAAAGGTGAATAAATGGCGTGAAAGAAGGAAGAGATGGGAGAAAACGTGGAGAGAGTGGACAGAAGACGAAGAGAAAGGAGAAATAAAAACTTGGTTTGCGCAGAGGCAGTCGACTAGCCATATGGAGACAGTCGATTGGCTCATGACCCAGTCGACTGGCGTAATGTAGGCAATCGACTGGCTAAAGTTGATTAAAATCACAAAAACTCTCTGGTTGATTCAGTCGACTGGCCGTATATGAGGCAGTTGACTGGCCCTCAAAAAAAATTTTGAAAATATTTTAAATTTTGAAAGCCGAGATCGTGGAGGAGATTTTGTGAAAATTAACTGATTACTTCAAAATCCATGGCCATTCCTATTTCCCTACGAATTTTTTAAAACGGTTCGTCCGAGAGAGGTTTTGTAAAAATATCCGCCAATTGATTTTTAGTGTCAATAAAAACCAATTTAACGTCACATTTAGCTACGTGATCCCATAAAAAATGATGCCTAATCCCTATGTGCTTTGTGCGAGAGTGTTGAATAGGATTCTTCGAGATACAAATAGCACTAGTGTTATCACATTTAATAGGTACACGATTGAAAACAAGTCCAAAATCAAGTAATTGTTGCTTAATGTAAAGAGTTTGAGTGCAACTACTGCCGGCCACAGCGTATTCGGCTTCAGCCGTAGACAAGGCAACCGAATTTTGCTTTTTACTTGACCATGAAACTAAAGAGTGACCTAGAAAATGCCATGTACCACTTGTGCTTTTCCTATCCACTTTACAACCCGCAAAATCGGCATCAGAATAACTAGTGAGATCAAGTGAAGTGCCACGTAGATACCATAGTCCTAAGTTAATCGTCCCATTAAGATAGCGAAAAATTTGTTTTACGGCTAGCAAGTGAGATTCTTTAGGACAAGATTGAAAGCGAGCACATAAGCATACACTAAACATAATATCCGGGCTACTAGCAGTTAAATAAAGTAAACTTCCTATCATGCCTCTATATTTAGTAATATCAACACATTTTCCATTTTTATCTTTGTCGAGTTTAATAGAGGTACTCATAGGAGTAATGGCATGTTTGGCTTCCTCAATACCAAATTGCTTTAGCAAATCTTTAGTGTACTTAGATTGGCTAACAAATAAGCCATCCAAGCTTTGCTTGATTTGCAACCCTAAAAAGAAGTTCAACTCACCCAACATACTCATTTCAAATTCATTTTGCATACTAGATGCGAAATCTTTGCAAAGGGAAGTATTTGTTGATCTGAATATAATGTCGTCAACATATATTTGGATAATCAACAAATCATCCTTGACAGTTTTTGTAAAGAGAGTGTTGTCAACTTTGCCTTTAGAAAACCCTTTTTGAAGTAAAAAATCACTAAGTCATTCATACCAAGCTCTAAGAGCTTGCTTTAACCCGTACAAGGCTTTAGATAATTTGTAAACATGATTTGGAAAAAGTTCATTTTCAAAGCCGGGTGGTTGCTTTACAAACACTTCTTCATCTATAGTTCCATTTAGAAAAGCATTTTTGATATCCATTTGATAAAGAATGAAATTGCTAGATGATGCAAATGCAAGAAGCATTCTAATTGCTTCTAATCTAGCTATGGGTGCAAAGGTTTCATCATAGTCAATGCCTTCCTCTTGATTGTAACCTTGAGCTACCAATCTTGCTTTATTTTGAATAATCACTCCATTTTCATCCTTTTTATTTCGAAAAACCCATTAAGTGCCTATTGTAGTTTGATGTGTGGGTTGATGGACTAAATGCCAAACTTGATTGCGTTCAAATTGATTTAGTTCCTCTTGCATAGCCATAATCCAAGAATCATCACATTGAGCTTCGTGGAAGTTCTTGGGTTCAATATTGGACACAAAAGCCATGTGGTTGCATGAGTCTCTAAGTTGAGATCTTGTGCTAACACCTTATGAAGGGTTACCTATGACTTGGTAAAGAGGATGGTTGTGCACAATCCTCCAAGATTTAGGAATGGAGCAAGTCAAGTCATCATTAGATTGATTTCCAACTTTACTCTTATCCATTTGCCTACTTGATGAGTTGGAGATATTGAGATTATTGAAACTATCCTCAATCCCTACAACTTCATCATCATATAGGTCAACTTTAGGTGAGGGTAGAGGTAGTGATTCATCAAAAACAACATGGATAGACTCTACCATGGTTAAAGTCCTTTTGTTAAAGACTTTAAAGGCTCTACTTGTTGAGGAATAACCTAAGAAAATTGCTTCATCCGATTTGGAGTCAAATTTTCCCAAGTTATCTTTATCATTTAAAACAAAACATTTACAACCAAACACCTTGAAATACTCAATATTGGGTTTTCAACCATTCCACAACTCATACGAAGTTTTACCCAATTTCATTCGAATGATAACTCTATGCATGACATGACAAGTTGTATTTACCGCTTCCGCCCAAAGGCTTCGGGGAAGGTTGTGTTCATTTAACATAGTTCTAGCCATTTTTTGTAAAGATCTATTCTTCCTTTCAACTACCCCATTTTGTTGAGCAGATCTTGGAGCCGAGAGATTATGAGATACACCAAATTCATCACATAGTTTCTCTAGATCTTGATTGTTAAATTCTCTACCCCTATCACTTCTAATTTTCTTGATTTTCAAATCTTTTTTCATTTTGAATGACTATATAAAATTTATCACGAATGGATTGAGTTTCATTTTTATGAGCAAGAAAATGAACCTAAGTAAATCTAGAGTAGTCATCGACTATAACGAGTACATAGAGTTTCCCGGCTAAGCTATCCATTATCTCCGGACCGAAAAGGTCCATATGAAGTAGCTCTAAAGGTCTAGAAGTGGTGATATCTTTATTTCTCTTGAAAGAAGATTTCACTTGCTTACCTATTTGACATGCACTACATATTTTATCTTTTGAAAAATTAGTCTTCGGGAGGCCTTTGACTAATTCAATTTTCGATAAACGTTGAATGAGATCCATACTAGCATGTCCTAAGCGTCTATGCTATAACCAACTGTTTTCACTCGATGTGACAAAGCACTTAACATCTTGTTCATTTAATTCACAAAGCAACATAGTATATAAATTTCCATTTCTTTTTGCATTGAACAATTGCTTTCCATCTTTCTCAACTATGCATGCATTTGACCTAAAGATAACATCATAACCTTTGTCACAAAGTTGGCTAATACTAAACAAGTTATGCTTCAAACCATCAACTAAAAGTACGTTATCTACAGTTAGAGAAGAAGATATACCAATGGATCCAATTCCAACAATTTTGCCTTGTGAGTTGTCTCCAAAAGTAACGCTTCCTCCTTCATAAGATTTCAAGGACATGAATTTCGATTTGTCCCCCGTCATGTGCCTTGAAGATCCACTATCAAGAAACCATCTTTCTTTTGAGGTGGACTTCAAGCATACCTACAAAACAGCGTTACGTGACTTTTATTGGTACCCAATCTGTTTTGGGTCCATTATGGTTAGAGAGAGATGCAATAATTCATTTAGGAACCCAAAATGATTTAGTTACCGAGTTTTCTTTTCCACGTAGATATGCAATGGTTCCTTTTGGAACCCAAAACATTTTTGAGACAATTTTCTTCTTCTTTCTTAGATAGCATGCATTTCCTTTATGACCCTTTTTCTTGCAATAGTAACATGTAACATGATTGTGATCAATTGAGGTTGAGAGAGAAGATTGTCTTGAAAAAGTATGCCTTAATGATTTTCTTTTCTTCAATAAGAGTGCATCTTTGTTGAATGCATCATATCCTAAGCCGCATTTGTCAAAAGAGTTTCTTTGTCTTCCTAACATGATGCTCAAATTTGCTTTTTCTTTTGTGAATTTTGCTAAGATGTTTATTTGATCATCAATAGTCTTTTTCAACAAAATATTTTCCTCTTCTATCTTAATACTTTTGTCATATGTTGCATTTAAATCAACTACGGTGAGGCAAGTAGAATTACATGAGAATTTAGATTTCTTAAGCAAACTATGTTTCTTAGCTAGTTTTTCAAACTCATCATACAAATTTTCAAATGCATCTTGTAATTCATTATGGGAAAATAAAAGCTCATCATATGACAAAATGGATTTATCTAATGCATGTAAATTTAAATGTACCTCATCTTCATTTGCCATGAGGCAAAGATTTTCAATTTCCTCACCATCTTCTTCCTCATCCGAATCACAAGAGTCATAGTCGTCCCATGTTGCATTCATGGCCATCTTGTTTGGCCTTTTCTCGTTCTCCTTTTTGGGCTTGAAACACTCATTTCTATAGTGTCCCGGTTTTCCACAATTGAAGCAAGTAATGGACTTCTTCTTGCTTGTCTCTCCTCTTGGTTCGTTGCTCTTTATGAACCTCCGACCTTTAGCCTTCTTTCGTTGAAGAAATCTCTTGAATTGTTGAGTGATCAAAGCAATGTCTTCATCCACCTCTTCTTCGATTTTCTCATTTGCTTCACTTTTAGTGGAAGCTTGCAAGGCTATACCTTTTCTAGGCTTGACGTCTTCTTCACGAGACTTTAAAGTAATTTCCCATGTAAGGAGTGACCCAAAAATCTCATCGAGACTCATTGTGCTAAAATCATGCATTTCTTTAATAGCCGTCACTTTCGCATCCCATTTGACCGGAAGGCTTCTAAGGACCTTGCATACCACATAAGATATAGGAACAATTCTACCAAGATGCTTTAGTCCATTCAAAATATTAGTGAAACGAGACATCATAGAATTGATATTTTCATCTTCCTTCATAGCAAATAATTCATATTCATGCATAAGTATATCAATTTTAGATTCTCTAACATGAGTAGTTCCTTCATAAGTAACTTCAAGTTTATCCCACATTTCTTTGGTCATGGAGCAAGTAGAGACGCGATTAAATTCATTTCGACTTAAGACACAATTTAGATTAACCTTAGCTTTGGCATTAAAAGACATAAGTCTACGCTCATCATTGTCCCATTCGTTGGGCAATTTAGGGATAGTTTTTCCATCAACCACTTTGGTTATAGTGAAAGGTCCATCGACAATAACTAGCCAAATTTGATAATCAATAGCTTGAAGAAAGTCTATCATTCTAGTCTTCCAATAACTATAGCTTGAACCATCAAACCATGGAGGCCTATTGTTTGATTGTCCTTCTACATGAGTGACTATGTTTGAGGCCATGATCGTTCTCTAAGACGGTTAAGTCTAAAACAAGTAGAGATTAGGCTCTGATACCAATTGTTAGTTACTAATTTACCCTAGAGGGGGATGGGGGGGTGAATAGGGTTTAAGAATATAATCTAACTCTTTTTAATTCTTACTTACAAATTCTAAAAAATCTTTAAATTAATTTACAAGGTAAATATGCAATGAATATTCCAATTCAATTATAACAATCAATTTACCACAATATAAATTTAGCATGCAAGAATACAAAGTAAGGAGATAAAGATAGAGATACTGACACCGTGATTTTTACGAGGTTCGGTAACTCCTACTCCTCGGCTCAAAGAATCCCCTTCCTTGAGACTTTCTCAATCCTCACACTAGAGCTCTTCCTTCCTTCAATAGGTGGAATAACAAAACCTTTACAAAAGAGCTAACTAGCTCTTCACACAATCAAGAGAACAATCCCCCCTTGGTAAATGGGCTTCACTCACCCAAGATCACAAATTTGTGTATGCAATCATTATATCACTCAAGAAACAAAAACACTCAAAAACCCTAAGGTTTTTATGGAAGATAGATCAATATAAGCTCAAGTGTTTTTAGGTGATATTTTAAGATCTCAAGATATATATATTCTCAAAAATTATTTTCAAGAAGAGAATGAGGAAAAAGCTTGAGTTTAAATCTTCAAAATGATTTGAGTGAAAAATGAGATTTATATCTTTCTTGCTATCAAAATATTTTCCAGAAAGTGCTTGAGAGAAAATAAGAGATGAATGATTTTCAGAAAAATTTCTCACACAAGAACCTTAGGTTTTCAATCCATATCTCTTTCTTTATATAGTGCATCACTAGGGTTAGGAGAGTGTATCTCACCCTAGACATTTTGGAGAGTAGGATCTGAAAAGTAGCAAGCAATGTCATTTGTTTTTGGGCCAAAATATTGTTTAGAAATAATTTTCCTGAAAATCCTGAAGCACCCAGTCGACTGCCTACCGACACCCAGTCGACTGCCTCCATGGTTAGATTTAAAATATTTTCCCCAACGGCTATGGTCAGTCGACTGCCTCAAAAAGGCAGGTCGACTGCCTCATGAGTCAGTCGACTGCCTTGGACAGGCTAGTCGACTGCCTCAGGAAATCATAAAAATGTTTAGCTCACTGGTTCATCCAGTCAGCTGGGCTCTAGGCCAGTCGACTGGGTCACCAGCCAGTAGGCTGCTATTTCATGGCTAGTCGACTGGGTGACTCCAAGAAATATTTTCAAGGTCCTTTTTTTATCCGTTTTGAGTTCGTTTGTTTAGTTACTTGAGCTTATAAGACCAATCAACGCATAAGGTAAATTGTTACAATATTCTCACCCCGACCTATCTACCCCAGGTCTTGAGTCCAACTTTTGTTCTTTCTTTGACCTTTTTGTCCTTTTTCGAGTTTACGTATGAGTTTCCTTATCGCTTGTCGCTTTTTGGTATTAATGATCTTTCCGGATCATTTACTTGTACGTGCTGAAACACTTAGCTCAAAGTCATATTAGTACCAAACACGGTTTTGAATGTTTTGTTAATATCAAAATAAGAGTTATTGTTTGAAATAAAATTTCAAGGCCAACAACAACAACTGGCCAGTGGGTGTTCTGGCACCTAGGGAGCTAGCATCTCTCGAAGCCTTAGAAGTTGGTGGTGAGGGCTTAGGCCACACTTGCCATTCCAGACGGACTTGTGGTCTCCGTACTCTGTTTGGCGACACCCACCCTTCCTTTTGCGGGTTTGTTAGCCCCATTATTTGAATGGTTTGGGATTCCTTGTTATCTGTTTGACCCCCACGTAGATAGGGTTGCACTTGAGTTGCATTGACATTCACATTGAGCATTTATTTGACATGTGCTTATATGTTGAGATTTTTTGTTGTTATTGCTTACTGATATGAAGTAGGTTTTATGTGGATAAATTTTAAAAATATATATTGTCCCCTTGAGTGCTAGGGCGCAATAGTTATGATTATATTCATGTTCCTGGACATAGAGATCCCTTGAAAATGTTAGAAAATTGAGTAATGAGATTTCTCAATATAAATGAAGGCTTAAAAACCTTAAGTTGAAAAGTAAAGAGGTTAAATAATAATAAAAAAAACCAGGGTTAATGGAGCCATGAGTGGCGGGTGTTCTGAGTAGTTAACTGGAGCTCAGTAGAAAAAGAGTCTTGGTGTGTATCTGTTTCCCGTTAATTGGGTACCTAGTTGAGTTGATTAATGCCTTATACCGGGACTTATATGAGGTTGTGGTTTTCGGCCATATAAGCCTTCGTGGTTGGTGACTAGTGTTACTGTGGGGGGATTGGTGGACCATTCTGGTTGTATGGGGAGTTTTTCAATTTTGGGGTCATTTAATTCTCGTTAGTCTGGCCTTCCCTCTTTTGACTCCTGTATTTTGAACTTATTGTTTTTTCATTGACTTTGGTGACGTTTTGAGAAGTAAACGATCTTTAGCCCATGAATCTTGAGATCATAGTTATAGTTTGGATCTTTGGGACAAAACTAAGGCTATCTAAATGTTTTGAAAACTTACAGCTTTTGTATTTTATAAATCTACATTTTTCACGTACACTGGGGTCCGTTCACTGTTTTTTAAAAACGATGAGTCAAAAACTTGTTTTATAAAATAGGAGTTGAACTCTTGGGACCGTATCAGAAGTAAAACCATTTTGAAGATGGGAGCAAAATTTCATTTTAGAAACATTCTTGTGAAGTCATAGAGTTCAGGGTACTGTATGCCCCTGTTTTTGAGACCTCGAGGTTGTGCCGAGATCTTGGTATCGTTGGAGTTCGAGAACTCCAGGTTCCTTCTAGTTGTTTCTAAAATTCCTTTTGAGCCAGTTATGCCATGAAGATATGTTTAGAGTTTTCTCAATTTTTTAAACAAATATTGATGGTTTGAGGACCAGTTTTAAAAGAAGTTTAAAACAGGATTTCGAAATGATTTTCGGTTTGATCTTACTCTTTGTTGTCGTTGTTCCTTGGCTTTTAGCCAAACATAGGATTCTAAGGTTTCAGCCTTTGGGGCGGACCTTACATACACTTGTATTGTTACTGTCCTTGTCATATTCTCAGTTAGGAGACGTTATGCTGATTTGAGCACACATAGTGTGATTCCTATTACTTTGGTTAGACTCAGAGACATTGGAACCAAATAGATTTGACCGGATCCTAAAATTTTCTTAAAAACCGGTTGAATCCTTCAGGGTTCGATAATTGTTTTCCTTAAAACTCGAGGGCCTCGGCATCCGTTTAGGACTAAATGACTTCAGTACCCCTTTATTGTGCCTCGATAGGCGGTGTAAATTAGAGATTGTCTTTAAATTATCGAATTTGATTCAGTAGTAGAGTTTTCCACTCGTGTTACATTTGAGGTTTAGATTGTAGCGGTGTGTCCAAGCAATCTGACTACTAGTTAGTTTTATAAGCCATCTTTGTTATAGGAGGCCTTGGAGAAAAGATTATTTAAGTGAACAGATTAGTTCACTAGTTATTGTGGATAAGATGATAGAGTTGAGGTTAGAAATTATGAGAGTGAGACTCTCTAGGAATGATTTGATAGCGGGGCTGTGTAAGCTTCGTGATTTAGTTGTGGGCGTGATTATGATTATTTCCCTCTAGTAGTCCTAAAAGAGTGACCTATTTACCTCCTAGGAACCTTGAGCGGCGTGCTCGATGCACGATGTGATAGATAGTTAGTTATTGTAGTATCTCTAGATGAGAGTGCGTATTAGACTATTTGTGTACGCCTATACGGGTATGATTAGTTATCTACGAGATTTTACTTGTGTACATGTTTATATTTATGTTGTTTTTACCTGTATTTGTGCGTTAGTGATATTTCTGTTGCTCAGTGCTTTATTGTGATTCTTGGTTAGGTTTGAGATTGTGGTAAGGTTATTTTTGGGTCTCGGTTTGGTGTGGGTGCCAAATGAGACAACTGACCTACCTAAGATAGATGCATGCACCTGGGATGGTAAGCATTTCCTAGATGGCTAAGAGTGTGTTATATAGATATTTTTGGTGAGCCCCCGAGGTTGTGCTCACCCCCACACAGATTGCATGTTTGTAGGTGGATGCAGCACGGCATGTTCAGCGGCGATGGTACGGGTGAAATGGGACGTTTTTAATTAGTTTTGTTCCTTTTATCCGTAATTATTCTTGTGTATTCTTATTTCTCTTGAGAGTATGTCTGTTGGCATATTCCCTTTCGTTATATATTTTATTTCATGTATTTTTTTATTCGGGGTGCCATTATACCTTTTTGGCATCGCCATGTGGCTTTCTTTATAATTTCATTTGAGCATTGGGGGCTCTATCGATTTTAGAGGGGTTATGTAGAGGTAACGGTGTTCTTTTCCACTACCTCAGCCTAGTAGGTTTCTGGAATGTTGGGCTACGTGCCTTTTATTATATTTTTGTTGTTATGGGCAGGTTATTCTGTTGTGTTATTTTTGGGTTGTCCGGATGTTCCATTTACAAACGAAATTTTGCCGGATTTTAGTTAAAATTTATTTTTGAGTTTTTATCACTCATGTGGCATGGGATACTTTGTTTTCATTCTTATTCCATGTATGTTATTGTTGTTAATGATTCTAGTGGTCGTTTTCTGTGATGTCATATCTCGAAATTTGTTGATTCTCCTTATTGGAGTCTCAGGAATAACGGAGCGTGACACACTCTCTGAGCTTCAGTTAATCAAGATATGCATAGAGATGATGCTACAAGAATACATGGTACACTTGGTGAATCATGAGTTTAGAACTTTCTCCACACTAGTTGACAATGCGCGAAGGCTGGGAGAAGTTCTCGTGCCTCCAACATGACCAAGTATTGCCACAAGGTGAGTGGCAATGGTAGCAGTTACACAGGATGAAAGAACAAGTGGAGATTGCACCAGAAGATCCGAGCCACCTTCTTTACCTTTTGGTGAAAAGGAAACAATTGTTTTGCTTAATCAATGGATCACTAATGAGGTTATATCATTGCCTTCGGTGCGGAGGATGCCAATGAGAGAAGATAAAATGAGAAGTAACTACTGTCCATATCACAGGTCCATCCGACATTCTTTAAGTGGGTGTTGGGCATTTCACGTATTAGTGCACAAGAAAATAACATCAAGAGTCTTAGATGTCTCGAAACATGTAGCCCATGAGCCTTTTCCTGTACATGTGGAAGTAGTAAGTGCTCATGACGACACTAAGGAAATGGTGAGCATGGTCAAGTATGAATGTGCTCCTGCTCGCGAAATAGTTGATACTGCTAAATTTGAAGTATTCTTTAATGAACTTCCAATTCAAGAGCATGTGAGAGAATTCTTGAAAGAGCAAAAAATTGATGCCCTCAATCACACCATTGTTATACCACAACAAGGGAAGGCTACAGGCGAGATCACATTCTTAGAAGTTAACAGACAAGTTTTGTTTCCTCACAATAGGCCCCTTTTTGTACCTGCTACTATTAACGGCTGAGAAATGAAGTGTACCTTTCTAGATGGGGGAGCATTTGTTAATTTAGTTCCACTTACAACCTTGCGAATGATTAACTTCCCTGAAAGCAAAATCGTAACTCATGCGATTTTAGTTACTGACTTCAATGGAGACCAACAAGCCACTATGGGATTCACAACGTTGGATCTCAAGGTTGGGAAAATCAGGGCCTTAACCAAATTTCATATTATTAAGGGAGAACTTTCGTATCAATTGCTACTGGGAAGACCATGGTTGTATGCGTATGGCGTAGTGCCATAATCTTATCACGAAATGATAAAGGCCAATTGGGGAGAGGAAATAATGACCATCAAAGCGTCCAAGAGTCCTTTTTGTGCCTCTGAATCTCACTTCGCAAATGAAGTTTACTTCTCAGAGTATGAAGAGGAGGTTGGCGGCGGTGTCTATGTTACCTCGTTACCAAAGTGGGAGGATTTGGAAGTTGAAATTTCACTTAAAAGATGGGAAAAAGAAGTGAGTTGGTCGCGAGTCAAAATGCATGATGGGCGTGTGGTATATAAATTGTGACGGGATTGGGGGTTAGAAGCCTGCACAGTTGGCACTGACCCCAGGAGATCAAAGTTGAATCCGCGACCAGAGCATGGTTTGCGCAAGGTTGACATTAAAGATGGAACAATGCCACAACCATCTTTCATAAACATCACCATATCCAAGGAAACCAGAGTGTCTTTAGTAAATCTCCTCAAAGAATATCGCGATGTTTTCACCTTAGATTATGGTCAGATGTCGAGGCTAAGTACTGGTCTAGTTAGTCATCATATCAATGTGCACCTCGCGTAGGAGCCAAAGAAGTAGTGATAACGGGTATTCCTCCCAGACCCGAAAATACAAATTAAGATAGAAGTGGAACAATTATTGAAGGCAGGGTTCATCAAACCTACTCAACACCTGACATGGCTCGCGAATATTGTACCTATGAAAAGGAAAAGTGGGCAAATTCGAGTCTGTGTGGACTACCACGACCTTAATAAAGTCTGCCCAAAAGATGATTTTCCTCTACCTAATATCGACTTTATAGTAGACGCAGTTGCGGAACATGAGATCTTTTCATTAATGGATTGATTCAGTGGTTATAATCAGATAAATATAACACTAGAGGATGTTGAAAAAACTTATTTCCATAATGCCCTTTGGACTTAAAAATGACGGGGCCACATATCAGAGAGCCATGACAACCATTTTTCATGATATGATGCATAAGACAGTTGAGGATTACGTTGACGATTTAGTGGTCAAGTGTAGAGCAGTTAAGGATCATGTTGGTGATTTAAGGAAAGTACTGCAAAGGTGTTGTGATTACAACTTAAAAATGAATCCTTTAAAATGTGCTTTTGGGGTACTAGAGGGAAAGTTTCTGGAATATGTGGTACATCGACATGGAATAGACTTGGACCCAACAAAAGCCAAAGCAGTGCTGGATAGTTGTTAAAATATTTTATGGGTAAAATCTCATATCTCAGAAGGTTTATCCCGACATTAACAGAAGTCACTCATCCTCTCATGCCCTTACTAAAAGAAAAGGCAACATATAATTGGGGAAGAGAGCAACAAGAAGCTTTTGACAAAATCCAACAAATTATGGCTTCTCCCAAAACGATGGTAGCGCCACAACTAGGAAAGCCATTGATAATGTACCTCACCTCCACCAATAAATCAATATGAGCATTGTTACATCAAGAGCATGAGGGAGAGGAAAAGCCAGTATATTACATCAGTCGCGTGCTCAGAGGGCCATAATCGCGATACACATCCTTGGAAAAATAATGTTCAGCTTTGGTATTCGCGGGACAGAAATTTTGACATTATCTATTGGCTCATCCGTTGGAATTGGTGACCAAAAGTAATCCTATCCAATATTTGCTCACAAAGCCCATACTCAGTGGGAGAACAACACGTTGGCTGTTGGCATTATCCGAATATGAGATTATATGCTCTAAGCCAAAAGCAGTAAAAATCCAAGCACTATCAGATTTGTTGGCTTTATTTCCAGGAGGTTCTGAGCCTAAAGAGGAGGATGTGGGAATAGCAGATGTAATGCGAAGCACGATATATACAATATAATTTGATGGTTCTTCCACATAACAAGGGGATGGAGCCAGTTTTGTGCTGAGAAATGAAGAAACAAAAGAAGAGGTGGTCGTGGCCTACAAGCTATTTCTCTACACCAACAATAGAGTATGCAGGGTTGGTGTTAGGATTAATAATGGCTCAGCAGTTGAAAGTAAAAGTCCTGCATGTAAATGGGGATTCCAAGCTTGTCATTAAGCAGGTCAGAGGTGAGTATGCTATCAAGGAACCACATATCATGCCAAATAGAACCCTCATAAGACAAATGTTAAGAATTTTTGAATCTATAAACTTTCAACATGAGTCGCAAGAGGGAAATCGGCGTTCTAATGCTTTAGCAATAATTGGCTCGCGACTACAGTTTCAAGGAAAAAGTACCACTTTACAAATACTACGAAGAACCAGTTCCGCTATCAGTCATGATGAAGAACCGCAATCTTTCCAAGAGCAAGATTGGAGGGAAGACATAGTACAAGCTTTGCTAAAAAATGACAACACTGCCTTAAGGTGAGGTTGTCAAATCATAAGAGAAGTGCTATATCATAGAGCAACTGAAGGAATTTTAGATAAATGTGTGCCGATAAATGAAGTACAACAGTTACTGCAACAGGCTCACGGAAGTATGTGTGGACAAATGGATAGAGTCTCTATAGAACTATATAATGGGAAGGATATTTATGGCCAAACATGAAGAGTGATGCAGCTAAGCTATAAGGTAGATGTCAAAACTGCAATGCCTACCCCTCTACGAATGAAGGAAACTTTACGAAAGTAACTGATTGGCGAGAAAAGTATGTGTTGTACATAAAAGAAGGGGTTTTACCTGAAAAGAATAGGTCGCGATTCAAAAAAATTTCCTCACGATTTGTCCTTCAAGACGAAAAATTGTTTCGTAAAATTTTTGAAGGAAAGTTACTAAGATGCATTGATGAAGAAGAAGCAGGAGAAGTACTGAAACTGACTCATGAATTTAGGCAGCAAGGACAAAGGAAGGTATTTCAGCAACTACTTTTGTCTGGATATTATTGTCCAACAATGGAGAAGGATGCTGGTGACTTTGTCAAGAAGTGTCACATATGTCAAGTACATGGAGATCTTATTCATGCTCCGGCAGTAGAATTGCATAGTTTATCCAGCCCTTGGCTATTTCATACTTGGGCACTGGATATAATTGTGCCAATCACGCCTCAGGCTCAAGGACATACGGGGGTGCTAGTTGCAACTGAGTCATTTACGAAATGGGTGGAAGCTATTCCGCTACGGCGAACAACAACAGATAATGTGGTTCGGCTTATAAAAAAGAATATCATTTGCCGATTTGGAGTACAGAAGGTTATACTGTCAGATAATGGAACTCCTTTTGTCAACCATAAGGTCGCAGATCTGTTGAAAAAATATTCAGTAATCCATCATAAGTCAATGTCATACTATCCTAAAGGGAATGGATAGGCTGAAGCTTCTAACAAAGCATTGATTCGAATCCTGTATAGGTTGGTACATGATAACCAAAAGAAATAGGTAGAAGAGCTTCCCATAGCATTATGGCCACATCGGACCTCATATCGGAGTGCGACAAGCTTGACTCCATATATGTTGGTCTATGGAACAGAGGCCATGTTTCCAGCAGAATTGGAGGTCACGACTAAAATATTGATGTCACAAAGTAGTGAGGAAGAAATGTTACTGGAAATTGAATCTTTGGAAGAAACAAGGGCAGAGGCATTCACAAATCAAAAGGCTTACAATAAGCAACAAACAAGAAACTACAATAAGAAGGTACGATACCGATGGTTCAAAGAAGGAGATTGAGTGCTTAAAATAGTACCGACAATCATGAGAGGGCAAAGAGTAAGAAAGTTTGAACCTAAGTGGGAAGGTCCTTATGTGATTACAGCTGAAAGCAGTAGCAGTTATTACAGAATGGAACATGAAATCATACGTGAGAGAACTGGGCCCCTTAATGTGAAATGGATAAAAATGTATGAGGCATAAAGCAGTAGACATAATAAAAGTTGTATTTCTCAAAAGTCGTTGAAAGAAATATATGAGGCACTATATATATATATATAAAGCCAACATTGTGTAACAACAAAAGCTGAGGCACTCATGACGAAACCCACAGAGTATACATGTCTGAAAATAAAATGTGTGTACAAAAAGGGATGACACCAAGGAAATACAGAACAAAGCTACATAAGGAATCAGAGCAGATTCCTGGTAATGGGATCAGAAAGACCAAATCCCTCATGCTATTCAAGGTACTCACGAGCCCTTGTAGAATGCTCTGCTGAGTCCTGTAGAACCAGGCTCTTTTGTTCTAGAGAGGCTAAAAGTATTTGTGCTTCCTCGACTTTGGCTCCAGCCTCTTAAACTTTGATTTGTTTCTCCTGAAAGGTGGTATGAGATTTGAGTTCATCTACATGACAATCATGTAGCCTGCGAACAGCATCTAAACGTGTTCCTCCACCAAGCTACATCCATTCTGATGTTTTTCTAATCCTTCAAACGAGCATAGCACCAGGGCAGAGTCTTGGGCTCAAGATCCTTCGTAGATACAGTAGTGAGTGTAATAAAGACATCTGTAATAAGCTGAAGATGGATGGGCTGAAGAAGAGGCTCATGAATCTCCATATTGGAGAAGGTCTCTGGATGACTTAATGCAACTTGGTTAAGAATAGGGATGAAACGCATGTAGCACAACCATCTTTGCCAAGGTACTGGTGTTTCTACAACAGCACTGGGTTATCTGTATGTGTTTGAGATGGCTCGCAAGAGGCATGGGATGATTCTGGAACTGCATGAGAGGGCTCAGCATCTCGCGGATGGAAGATAGAATCTCGTGAGGCATTCTCATGTCGCGAGGGATCCTGGGACTGACCAAAGCCATGAGCCCGCAGTATCTCCTGATCTTGAAGATGAGTCTGAGGAGAAGTCAAAAGCTCCTCAAGCTTGTCTTGTTTTTAATATTGGGAATTGGCCCAAAGAAAGGAAAAGGTTTGTACGTGAGAGAAAGCATTACAAATAGGTAACTATGGGGGGACTGATGTGGGTATAACTAACATCTAAATCCATAGCCTTATATGTTGCTCGTGTATGGAGTATTATATAGAATCTGGGGGAATGCTTTAAAGGCACACAAATAGTGGGTCGCGACCTTATTTGTGTTGTCTAAAAGCAATAGTACCTCAGAGAGGCCAATAGTACTCAATGTCATGAAAAGGGTACGCATGCGAAAGGACATGATCCCGAAAAAGGCTATAAACATCAAAGAAAGGGGTTAAAGCATATTGAAGAAAGAAGGGTTATGGATCCGTAAGAGGACTTCGCAAATCAAATGGTGTGAGGTATTCTAGAACTCACGAGGTGTATCAGTTGGGCTGCGACATGGGGCTAACATGGCAAGGATATCTCGCGAAAACCAGCCTGACCTCAATGCCTATAAATAAAGAAGCACGGGCTCATTTTGGGAGACTTCCAGACTTAGAAGGAGAAATTCCTAGAGATAGAAAGAGTGATCATCAAGCTCATTTGTACTGCTCCTCTTCTCTTTCGTTCTTCTTTCTACAGTTCTGTAAATCATCTAGGAGCAATAAAATCATCATCATCATTTTTCATATTAGCGAGTGTAGAAACTTTGTTTGTATCGATTTAATATTGAACCCCTACAATATGCTTTTAAAATAAAATTCTATATTATAAAAACTAAATTGAACACCAAATTTTCCAATAATCCAAATTAAATAGCATAGTACTTTAGGTTCTAAATAACAAACTAAATTATCAAAACAAATTACAAAATAACGAAACCGACAGTGGAAAGATAGAATAACTATTTTAGGTTCCACTTACTTTATATATACATATAATTATAATACTCCCTCCATCCCAAAATAAATGTCCCTTTTTCCTCTTTTCACTGTCCCAAAATAAATGTCCACTTTTGTAAGTCAAAGCACTTTATTCGATCAATTTATCAATTTAACCTTCAAGTATTAAACTTATAAAACATATACACTATAAACCTTCACATCACTATGGTGGGGTCATGGGTAAAATTGGTATTTCATTCACTAACACTACAATAAAAGTAACACTCTTAAAAAGTTGGATTTCCCAAAAGGGACTTAAAATTTGGGACGAAGAGAGTATATATTTTAATGGGGCAGATTAACCAAAAAGCGAGAAATTATTCGTTACAACCGTAATACCACGTCGTTAGACCTTACATGGTATCACTAGCAAATAAAATCATTATTTTTTACATATGTGTCATATTATTTACCAACTGAGCATTTTAACACATATGCAAATATTAAACAAATGAATAAAAAATTAACAAAAGGAGCAATCTCACCTTCACAATTTGCCTTAAATGAGTCGTCTCCCTTCTCGCTTATCTCCTCCAAACCCGAAGTTCAAGAAAATAAAAATTTCAGCCGTCATCATCTTCTCTCCATCGTAGCGGATTAAAGATTCAAACCGAAAGCTCTCCAAATCTCTCTCTCGTTGCAAGTTGGTAATGATCTGGATTCATCCCATGGTGATTAGCTTTAGTTGGGTTCAGATCTTCATTTTTCTTGAAAGGAAAAGAGATGAAGAAGTCAAGGTTCTTCCATAAAGGATGGGTGCATTTGGTGAGAAAATCATAATGGGAATCAGCACAAGAGGATTTGGTGATAGCGGTCTGGATAGAGGTGATATCATCAGTAAGCTGGTAGAGGTTATGTCATGGCTAGTGTCACTAGCCAATAATGCTAGCTAGTGACATCAGCCATGACATAAACAAAAAAAGACCAAAATACCCTTACCGACAGTTTAAACGGCAGGAAAT
The DNA here is from genome assembly GCA_963922005.1 of Cornus suecica. Lineage (NCBI taxonomy): Eukaryota > Viridiplantae > Streptophyta > Magnoliopsida > Cornales > Cornaceae > Cornus > Cornus suecica. The sequence continues at coordinate 37,294,634 of OY998247.1, read as the reverse complement.
AAATGTGGATAGACATTTATACCCTTGCCGACTATAATTATTACAACAAAACCTTACTACATCACTCAGACTAAATTATTACATAAATAGACAAGATAGCATACATCAGAAAAGTGTACTGTTACCAATCGCCAGGAGGGCTCCAATCATCTGTGTGAAAGTCTTCGGAATTGTAACCACTAGGAGCTGGTTCAAGGGGATAAGCATGGAGGTGAACCTTGTAGATGGGATGATCTAGATCTTGAAGATCCCATGAATATTGAGCTTCATGATCTGCAAGGATCTGGAGAAGTTTGTGACGTCAGTCTAATGGATAGAAATCGGAAGTCCGACAATTTGCAGTGTCAGGATAAAAAAGAAAATGGGAAATGGACTGGGGAGGAATTCCATTATGATGACAGATTTGAGTTCTGAAAATATCAAAGTGGGTAGCCAATTCATAGACTAAAATATTCTCATGACCTATAAAAAAGGAAACATGAAAATTTCTTTGAATATGGATACCATTATAAGGAGAGGGTAAGAACTGCTTAGAACTCCAGAAGACAAACATAGGATTTTGAAAAGCAGTACGACAGAGTTGATTTTGCCAGAAGGAGATGTCACCAAACATAATTAACCAGGAACAGAATTTCAGTTAGGCTGGAGAAAGATTATTGAAGAGACACTGGGCTAGATATTGTAGGAACTGAGATTTATCAAGAATAATCCCAATATGATAAATATCCACAAGATACAATAGGAGAAGAAAAGTTCTAGAGAGAAATGGAAATAAAAGGCGGGATTGATCTCAAAGTGGGTGAGGAAGGGATATACAGGATGGAAGGGCATGGTTCTGATAAGGCCAGACACTAAACCATAACGGTGAACATAAAGAAACTGAAGGGAATTAACCATATGACAACTACGGGAAATGAAGGTTTTCTCAAGAAGGATGACTTGGAGATGGAAAGGAAATGGGAAAGGTTCAAAACAGGAAATCAAGGGGAAACAAATTGGGTGGATTTCTTTTTTCAGGCGAGAAAGGAAATCAGGGAGGATATTGGTTTTTCCAGGAATATGAATTGCATCAAAGGACCATTGTGAAAACCAATTTGCCCATCTGAGAAGTTGGACCTTGGGAGGATGCTTTTGTTTAAATTTTAACATATTTGGAAAGCTGCTGAGGTCTGTTTCGATCAGGAAATGATGTCCAAGGAGATGGAACTCAAATTTTTCAATACGTATTTTAATGGCTAAAATTTCCTTGTAGGTGGAATGTTAGTGAATTTCAGCAGGAGTGAAAGTACCACTTTTGTAGCCACAAATAGAACGGGACTTATGAGGCATCTTTTCGAGGAGAACAACACCCCAATATAGGTCAGAAGCATCTGTAATGGGGGAAGGGTTTGGGAAATGGTCTTGAGGTGCTTGATGGCCGCTGTACAAGGGGGACACCAAGGGGGAGGATTCTTTTTGAGAAGGTCAGAGAGGGGTTTTCTAGAAGGGGCAAGGTTGGAGATGAACTCAGCCATATAATTTACAATTCCAAGAAATTGTTGGACTTAGGTTCTGGTGAGGTTTTCATCTGGGAATTGGATGAGCTGGGTAGCAATGTGAGGCTGCAGAACATACTGGCCATGTGATATCTTCATTCCCAGAAACTCGGTTTCTGGTTGCGCTAGAATCATCTTCTTGGCAGAGAGCATTACTCCAAATTTTAAGACAAGTTGGTGGAATTCTTGTAGCAGGCTGGTATGAGAGGCAATGTCTGGACAGAAAAGAAGGATATCATCGATATAGATGAGGGTAGACGAGAGGATATGATTGAAGATTTTGATCATAGCTTGCTGGAACAAAGAGGGGGCTGTTTTGAGACCAAAAGGCATCACTGTCCACTGGAAATGGTGATCTGGGATACAGAACCCAGTTTTTGGGCGCTCGTCAGGTGTAATTCTCAATTACTAAAATCCGGATTTTAAATCAAATTTAGAATATATTTTTGCATTTGGAAGATTTGTAAACATGACAGCTCTGCGAGGGAGGGGGAACTTGATGTCTTGAAGGAAATGGTTTAATGGCTGGTAGTTGATGACAAGTCTTAATTTGCCACGAACTTGTTCGGCCCTTTTGTTGACATAGAATGCTTCACATGCCCACTGGGAGATAGTGGGTTCCACAAGTCCTTCTGATTAGAGCTCTTTGACAGCAAGTTGGTAATGATCTGGATTCATCCCATGGTGAGTAGCTATAGTTGGGTTCAGGTCTTCATTTTTCTTGAAAGGGAGAGAGATGAAGAAGTCAGGGTTCTTCCATAAAGGATGGGTGAATTTGGTGAGAAAATCATAATGGGAATCAGCACAAGAGGATTTGGTGATAGCGGTCTGGATAGAGGTGATATCATCAGTAAGTTGGTAAAGGTTATGCTGGGTGGTCCAAGGAAGAAAGAAATTCTTGTATTTTAGTCCTTTTGGGAGCCAGGAGACATGAGAGAGCTTTTGGAGGATATCGAATCCTATGAGAAGGTCTTTGTTTGGAAGGTCAGATCCTAGCACTCGATGTTTAATTTGGACTCCTGGGAACAATTGGATTAGGATTGGTTTGCTTCGCAGAGTGATCACAAATGTTTCACCATTCGCAGCAGTGAATGGGAAGTAGCAGGACTGCCAGTAGGATCTGGGAAGAATTGCAGGATTCATAATGGTTGAAGCAGCACCGGTATCAAAGAAAGCAATAACATATATGGGGTGAGAGTATTTTTCTGGAAAGACCTTGATTTGGGCCAAGGGTTGGACAAGGAGAGCATGGGAGATGGAAAACTCAAAGGAGAAAAGGTTTTGAGAAAAATCTTCATCATCTGAGGTGGAGAACACTGAGGAGTCATCTGAATCAGATGCATCCAGGGAGAAAGCCATGATAGTGGTTGGGGATGCTTCATCATCAAAAGAAAATACTAATTCGATGTCAGCATCGTCATCAGCAGGGAAAAATGATGAAAGAGTCTGGATCATGTTGGTTCTTGCAGTTTTGTTGGGACATTTTTTAGTATAATGGCCCTTCTTTCGGCAAATGTAGCATCGATCAGATTTTCGAAGACCACGTACAGATTTCTTTCGGAAGAAACGCCATTTATTTTTTCTAGATTTAGGAAAAGGGGAAGACTTGCCAGACTTCCATTTTTTGAAATGTTTCTTCTTTGATGCAGAGGTAGGACAGGTACAAGAGCCAGAACCTTTGCATTTGATGAGGAGATCTGGTCTGTCACAGGCAGTACCAAGCAATTTGCCTTGTTCATGCATGGTTTTCAGGAATTTCAGGTAGTTACACAACTTCTCAAGAGATTGAAGTACATGCTGGTAGATGGATCTAAGAGAATTATTTGGCAATGTCATGTTCATTGTTTGTAGAAGCTTAAGGGTCTCATCGCCGAGAGGATCTGGAAGAGACTTGAGAAATTTTTGCTTCATATTTACATCATCAATTCCACCAAGGATATAAAATCTCTGAGACATTCGAAGGAAATGGGCTTATAAGTCTTTTCTTTTGAAGGAGCAGCAACGCATACTGAAATACTCTTCTCGGGCGGCACTAAGAAGACCTTCAGTGGAGCCAAGGAATTCATTATGAATTGCGTCGACGAAGGCATTAATGGAGGGAGCTTGGACAAGCTAAAGTTGTCTGTATTCTCCCATACTAACATACCACTTGCGCAGATGACCAAGAAACTTGGAAACACTTCGGGTTAAGACTGTGCGCAAAGTAACATTAGGGAGGAACATCTCTGCAGAACACCAGGCATGGATTTCATAGAATTTATCAAGCCACTTGCTTCGAGGAAGATCATCAATTGAAAAACTGGTGGAGGAGCTCTGGGATTAAGGTCTGGGATATCCGTTGGATCCTCAACTTCATCTATAATAGGATCATCTGGTGGAGGAGGGGGATCAGCCATATAGAGGACTGAATATGGATCTTGACTTTCAGAGTCAATGATAGAACCGGGATTAGGATCAGAAAAAACAACTATTTTGAACAACATATCACTGATAGGATTCTTGGAGGAAGGTTCTAACGAATCTATCATGAGCTGCTGAGGTGTTGGAGATTTGCCTTTGGGATCCGGTGTAGGCTTGGATCCAGAAATAGGTCTAGAGAAGTGGGAAGGTGAGGTAGATGAGGAGCAGGTTGCAGTGATAACTGGTGGTGAAGGTGGTGGCTTGGAAGGAGGAATAGAAGCTATGGGAGTAGCTGGGTCAAACAGACTATGGTGTCCAGTGGGAGTCATGAAGAGGGGTTGAGATATATTTTGGGGAGTATAAGAGGGGTAAAATGGAGAAGAAAATGAGGTTCCAAACAAATCTGGAGGTTGCAGAGTTTGGTGGAGTTGCTGGGTTTGCAAAGATTGTAACTGGTGTTTGAGGCTTTTCATTTCAGCGTCTTTGGCAACAAAGGCTGAGGTGAAGGCTTGGTTAGTGTAGGCCATCTGGAGAAGTTCAGTATGGAGTCTTTGGATCTTTTGCTGCAGATCGTGGATCAGAAGTTCCAAGGAAGTAAGTTTCCGGTTTACAGTATTTTTGAGAGATTGTTGAGATCTGGAAATTCTCTGCAATATTTTGTTCTGTGCCAGGGCATTGGCAGACTACCAGTTAATGGCAGCTTCAGCAGCAATGACAGAGGTGGAAGATCCATCGGAGTTTATAACAGAGGCATCTGGAATTTTATGCTGATGGGTAGTCTGTTCGGTATCATCATGGTAAGAGAGGGGAGGAAAATCATCCTTGATCCATGAAGATGCAGGAGAGAACATATAGCAAGGGACAGGTTGAGGCAGATCGGGAGGAGGAGTCTGTCTGGGAGCACAAGGAGTATAAGGAGGCTTACAAGCTGGAGGAGAAGGCTTAGGTTGTGGTTTCTTTGGTTTGCCATATTCGACATAATAGTCGAATTTGCCAGATGGTTCACCAAGTAGGCCAACTGTGGGATCACCATCCTCATATCGCTTTTGGAGCCGATACTGGGAGGATTTCCTCTTTCGCTTTGAGGGTTCTTCATCATCCAAATCGCGGAGGCAATCATCACAATCACAAGCATCGAAATACTTGTGTCCAGAGTGTGGATCTTGGAAGTAGTAAATAGGATCTCCAGAGGATTGGATTTTACTGATGGGGATTTGGTTCCTCAGGTCTGAGGGACAGAACATATTGATCTCCGAAAGCTTTGAGGAGAAGATAGGTAGGGCAGTGGAAGAACTGCTGGGTTTGGGAAAGGTAATGGAAACAGTACCATCGGGCTTTGTGATGCAAGTTAGATTACTGGAGTGAACAGGTTTGGGTTGTTGATGAATTTTTTCATAAGAGGTGACCCAAGAATTGGGGAGAAACTGGTACAACTCAGCTTTGGATAACTGTTTGGGTATATGGGTACAGGTGGCTTGGTGCTGGGTATTAATATCAAGGAGGAGAGCATCCTGGGAAGCATTAGAAGGGAGGCTCATGTCCATGGCATGTTTTTGCAACCGGTATGCCATTTGGTAGTGGAGAGTGGCCACATATATGGTAGGAACCATATAGACACCATGGATCTGGACTTGGATCTAGAGAGCATTTAGGAGGTGTGGATCCTTCAGAGGCATGTTAAAATTAGGGAAGAAGGTGAAGACCATCGTTCCCGCATTTAACGTCGTCTGGACTGTGGCGATATAGGCATGTTGATACTGCTGGAAATGAGTATCAAGAAGTGCAATCCTGGAAGTGACAGGGAGGCCTTTGCGACCGTGGAAGGAAAGGGCAATATGCACCGCTCCAAAGTGGAGGTGAGTATATCTTTTTTGCTGCCATTGGGTTGGTAGCTCAGAAGGCAACTCCAGAGGAAAAAGTTTTTCAGCATCTGTAGCCGGGACAAAGCATTGATCAAACCGAGAGGGTTGAACATACTCAAGAACCGAACTTGGGTGAGGTGTATGGAAAAGCTTAGTAACTTTGTTTATGGCAGAGGGAGGCTTGACAAAAGCTGTGTAAGGATTAACCAAAGGTAGATCTGTTACTGGAATCTTACTGGATTCATCCAGATATTCATACTCATATAGATATTCTACTTTAGAGGAAGACGAGATCGGGAAGAAAAAAATCGAAAAGAACGAGAGCTTGAGCCAGAACTGGAAGATCTAGACATACACATAATAAGGGAGATATGGGTTCATCAGTTACTTCCACATACAAAAATAAGTCCAAAATCATACAGGTATAATTTCATGCAAAAATATTATGAAGAAGTGGTCTAGGCAGAGCGAGATCTATGGATCCGTCATGCACCGTAACGCTCTTTAGGTTTGGTACTAAATACATATATAATACGAAGTCTACCAAGGAACGTAACCCGAGCTACAAGGCCCTCAGCCAACAAACGCTCAGAGACTATTATCCTTAATAGAAGAAATATGATATAGTATGAAGGTACCCAAAATAACCAATTTTCACAAAGAAAAGAAGAGATGTTTTCAGCATGTAAATGAAATGAAGATCATAAAGCCAACAACCATTATATTGAAAATATCCAGATGAAAAACTACCATAATGATAAAGAATAGATTAATGCAGTGGTTGGAACTGAATCCCCCAGTAGGTGTTTAAGTAGCCATCTGGCTCTGATACCAAATATACAAACACGAAGTAGGACAGGATCAAAGATAGGATCAAAGATAAACAACAAGAATATACATATACATCATGTGTTCATAACTCTTTGATTTTTTTTTTTCCAATCTAACTCTCTCTTTCAATAATCAAATGAAGATACACTTTATATATCTTTCTGGATAGCAATTTTAAGATTTTTCGTGAAAATTATGAATTTCATTCGACTTGCATGATGATATAGGGTTAGGGTTTTCTTTTGCCTCTCAATTAAATGAAGCTAAATTAATTCATGATTTTTTACATAAGGTTTGCAGTTTCTGTTGTGTTTACTTAGAGTACTCCTTTATTGTAATTTTTTTTTAGTTTCAGTGTGAAACCATATCCATATGTGAGGAGAGTAGAGAGAGACTACAACAATGAATAGAAGAGGGAGAAGGCTAAATTTTTTTTTTAGAATCGTTAATAGTGAATATTGATTTTTTTTTCCTTTATTTATTTATTTAATGTTTCCATATGCATTTTATTGCTTAGCTACCATGTAATATAACACATGCAAAAAACTATAATTCTTTTAGTTGGTGATACCATGTTAGCGTTATGACATGGTATCACCGTTAGAACGAATAATTTCTCCCAAAAACCACCTCCGCCTTGTATCCACTGAGTCTTTTCCTCAACCTCATCCTCATCCCCGCCCAAATAATGAAAACAAGGCACCTAAACCGCTTTAAATGGGACGAGGAGGGGTGGGCAAATTGGCCTCTCTCTCTTAACCGGTTGGCCTCTGTCTAATTCTCTCTAAATTTTTTCTTGTTTGGAGCGTAATCTAGGTCTTGGGTTGAGCTAGAGAGTTGCTCTACGCAACAAAGCCTTTGATTTGGTGCAAAATTTTATGTGTTTCTCACTTTTTAAAATATTCTATTTTTATATAGACTAACTTGTCTGGTACTACTTCTTTGTCACCCCTTAGTCTAAGTCTATGGTAAACAAATCAACCACAGATCGATCCAACAAATTCATCTATTAAATTCCACATTCATAGCGTCAGTAATATATTTGCTCTATTAAGTCTCAACAAATCTATATGCATAATTTATCTATGTAGCGGGAGTTATGTTCTCAGGGCTGGTCCTCGACCAAGGCAGTTACCTAAACTGTCTCGGGACTCGGGCCAAGAGGGGGCCTCAAATTTTTTATTTTTTCCTTTTAGTATTGTAGGCCCAAAATTTATTAATTAGTTTTGGCCCAACAGAAAAGTAAACTTCAGCCTATATGGGGGTCTCATATTTACTCTTGCTTTGGCCTCAATTGTTTTTAGCAATCTCAGGGCCGACCTTATATGTTCTAACTATATATATAGTTTATAAACATGGTTTAGTTTTTGAATTAAGAACATAAATCAGTAAGAAGTTGCACAAATTTAGCTTGAGAGTGATGCTCTAACGATATAGATATAAACATGGTTAGCTAAACAAATTTGTATTTCACCAAAGGCCTTGTAGCCCTAATGGTATCACCTTCCTCTCAAAGTGTGACTGTGTGGGAGGTTAGGGGTTCGAGTCCTATAAGACTCATGTGGATATGTGAGTATTTACCTATCAAAAAAAAAAAATTGTATTTCAGTTTTTGAACAACATAAATCAGGAAGAAGCTGCATAAATTAAGCATATGCTAATATAAAACTTAAAGATCTTCATAAATGTGATTCTGCTAGGATAAAGAGAACTGTAATGGTTGAAATATTTGGCCCAATTATAGATGGGCCACTGGACTGATGGGCCGACGACGAATGGGCCGAAGACCGATGGGCCGACGACGGATGGGCCAAAGACCGATGGGCCGGAAAACAGACGGGCCGAAAACAACAATGGGCCCATGGAAAATTCTAGAAGCTAAAGTGTGGTCCACAAGGCAAGAAGTAATCCAATTATAGTATATAGGGTCCAAAAAAGGTTAGGGTTTATCAAATCCCTTGATTTAAGGGATTGATAAACCTGGGTACATGGGCTTGACCCATTGGTCACAATTTGTATAAATAGGGAACTTTGATTAATGAAAAGGAGGACTTCCAACAAAATTTCTATTGTGTAATTTTTCTGCACTTACACAATTGGCGCCGTCTGTGGGAAACCCTATTATTGAAATCCTTTTTCAATAAGTTTCTCACCCTCTGCAAAAAAGCTAAGATTAGTACCAACAATGGCGATCACACGTTCACAGCATACCGATTTACCTCCAAACGGAGGCCAGCAACCAGAAGATCCGATCAGACGAGCCCTAGAGGAGAGGACTGCCGAGTTAGAAAGGCAGAACGCTGAATTGGCGGCAAAATTGGCTCAACTACAGAATCCACAGGAGACCCATGACGACGAGCAGTCCGCACAGCACGAACGGTCTGTAGGCCGCCAGGCACACATGGATGACCTACCCGCTAGAGCCCACAACGATCGTGAGGAACAGGCAGAGTCATCCCTACAGGTTCTTGGGGCGCATAATCCGGAGGAGGTCCTGACCATGAAAAAACTGGAGGAAATCATGTCCAGATTCCAGCGGGATGTGCTTAGGGACCTGAAGGTACAAACCCCAATCGATCTGGCATCCGAAGCATCCATAGACGCCGTTCAGACACCATTCACCACCTCGATCACCAGCGTGCCTTATCCGGAGAGGTTCAGATTACCGAAGTTCACCCTATTCGATGGTACAAAAGATCCAACAGAGCACATCTACCACGTTCATACCAAGATGAATGTTTACAACGAGAATGAGGCCTTACTCTGCAAAGTGTTCCCCACCAGCCTGACCGAAGCAGCCCTCCTGTGGTTCAGAAAGCAACCGCCCCGATCGATCGGTAGCTGGCTCAGACTCTGCGAGTTATTTATTGCCCAATACTTCGGCAATAAAAGGCAGAAGAAAACTATCTCCAATCTGTTCACCATGATCCAAGAGAAAGGCGAATCCCTGAAAAGTTTTGTCTCACGGTTCAATGTGGAGATGTCTTCGATTGACAATTGCGATCAGCATTCAGCTGTCGAAGCCTTCAGAATGGCCCTGATCCCTGGATCCAAGTTCCATCAGTCCCTAGTTAAGAGGCCACCCGCCGATATTGGAGAGCTCAACTCTAGGGCACAAGGGCACCTCCGAATAGAAGAGGAATTGGCCATACGACAAAGAAGAACCGCCTTTGCAACAGTAGAGGCCAGAGCATCCGAACCTTCCAGGGTAAAGGATCGGGCACCAGACCGGAAGAGACCAAGCGCACCTCCTGCTCCTTCCCCAGCCCCAGAGAAACGACCAAGGTTTGAGGAGAAGGTCACCCCCTTAAAGGTGACCTTGGCAAAGTTGTACCAGGAAACAAAGGGCAAAGGAATCTACCGGTCACCACCTCCCATCAGGCAGCCAATGGACCAAAGGGATATGTCGAGGCACTGCGCCTTCCATGGCGAATACGGGCATCACGCTAATGAGTGCAGAAGCCTCAGAAGACAGGTGGAAGCCATGATTTCAAAAGGGGAATTAACCGAGTATGTTGCCAAGGAAGGAGCCCGATCAGATCAAGCGACGCATGCCCCTATCAAGGGAGCTATGGGACAACCCGTACGAGTCATTCACATGATCCATGGAGAGCCCAGTCGGTCAGAAGTGGAAGAAGCTCGTAGATCACAGATGCGGCAAGCCCAGAAGTTACGAAGGGTTGGAGAAGTTACCAAGTTTCGAAGCCCGAAAGAGGATGCCCGGATTATTTTCACCTCTGCGGATATGCAGGATATTCAGACACCTCATGACGACCCCCTGGTTATCTCCCTCATGGTCTCCAACTGCCTGATCAAGAGGGTAATGGTCGATCCAGGAAGCAGTGCCAACATTATCACCAAATGGGCGTTTGAGAAATTGGAAATCAATCCCCAGGAGATAGTCCCATCCAGAAGCCCGATAGCAGGATTCGATGGAAAGAGAGTAGAACCAGTGGGGGAAATCCAGCTACCAGTAACTGCAGCAAGGCGCACACTCCGAGAGACTTTCGTGGTGGTGGATGTCAAACCTTCCTATAATCTCCTCATGGGAAGGGGATGGATCCATCGTATGCACGGAGTCCCTTCTACCATGCATCAGGTCATGCGGTGTATTGATCCGAACGGAATTGATGTAGTCGATATCAGGGGCGATCAGGTAGTAGCAAAGGAGTGTTACGCCGTCACTATGAAAAGCTTAAAAAGGAGAACGGAACCGGAACAAAAGTCACAGTCCAAGACAATACTTAATCCCAAATAGCAATTACAGGAGGGCGGTTCGGGATCACCAGTAGCAGTTGAACCATTACTGGAAGTTCAAATTTGTCACGATCGCCCTGAGAGGTTTACCTATATTGGTTCAGGCCTCAATCCACAGGAAAAAGAGGAAATGGAATCCCTTCTCCGATCCAATGCTGACATATTTGCGTGGAGCCATATGGACATGACCGGTATTGATCCATCAGTTGCCCTGCATTCTCTCAATGTGGATCCCAGTGCAAAGCCCGTTAGACAGAAACAAAGACGAATGGGTGCCCATCGAAACCAGATCATAGCCGAAGAAGTTGATCGACTTCTGCAAGCAGGATTCATAAAAGAGGTCTAGTATCCTTCCTGGTTGGCAAACGTGGTGGTGGTCCAGAAGAAAAACGGCAAGTGGAGGGTATGTATCGACTTCACTGATCTGAACAAAGCATGCCCAAAAGACTGTTTCCCTTTACCAAAGATCGACCAGATGGTAGATGCCACCGCAGGATTCGAACGCTTGAGCTTTCTGGATGCATACTCTGGCTATAACCAGATCCGAATGGCTCCAGAGGACCAGGAAAAGACTGCCTTCATCACTGAGTCAAGTACATTTTGTTATACAGTTATGCCTTTCGGACTAAAGAATGCAGGTGCTACCTATCAGAGGTTGGTCAGAAGGGTGTTCCAAGGGATGATGGGATCCACCATCGAAGCCTACATCGATGACACGGTGGTCAAAAGCAAGGAGAAAGGAGACCATCTAGCCGATCTGCAGCAGGTATTCAACACCCTCCGGAAGCATAATATGAAGCTCAATCCGGCCAAATGTTCTTTCGGAGTATCCTCAGACCAGTTTTTGGGGCACATAGTTGACCGGACGGGAATACAGGCTAGCCCTGCACAATTCAAAGCTCTCATAGAGACTGCTGAGCCAAAGTCCCGGAAAGAAATCCAGGTGCTAACCGGAAGAATAGCGGCCCTCAGTCGTTTCATCTCTCGGGTCACCGATCGGTGTAGGCCGTTCTTTCAAGCAATAAGAGCGGCACGAGGAGAAGTCTGGGGGCCCGAGCAAGCGGAGGCCCTGCACAAACTCAAAAGTTACATGACGAAGCCCCCGATCCTGGCAACCCCTGAAGCCGATGAGCCGTTGCACCTATATCTGGCCGTTTCAGTAACATCTACCAGCGCCGCTCTGGTCAAGGAGGGCAAAGGGTACCAGACACCGGTCTTCTACACCAGCAAATCCCTTGCTGAGGCAGAAACCCGTTATTCAAAGCAGGAGAAACTGGTACTATCACTGATCAATGCTAAGCGACGTCTCCGGCATTATTTCGAAGCGCACCCGATCATAGTTCCCACTGTAACACCGATAAGATCCATAATGGCGAAGCCTGAGTTATCTGGGAGAATCTCAAAATGGGCAATTGAACTAGGGATTTTTGACATAACCTACGGTCCCCGAACGGCCATCAAAGGATAGGCAGTAGCTGACTTCCTGTTAGAAACAGAAACTACTGACTCCACAGAGGAAGGTGAGCTTGGACTATGGGTCATATTCGTAGACGGATCGTCCAACATCAACGGAGCAGGGATCGGGGTAGTACTCGTAACACCGGATGATACTAAAATCCAACAATCCGTTAGACTGGAATTTCCAGCCTCAAACAACGAAGCAGAATATGAGGCCCTCCTTGCAGGAATTCGGTTGGCCCGAAGCCTTCAAGTCCAAAAGGCAGTAGTACGAAGTGATTCCCAGCTAGTCGTACGACAGTTAAATGGGGAGTACGAAACCCGAGAGCCGAAAATGGAAGCATACAAGACTCTGGTTCTAAAGGAGGCTGAAGAGTTCCAGCAAATAAACTTTGAACAGATTCCCAGAGGAGATAACTCTGTAGCAGATCATCTGGCTAACCAAGCCTCCGCAGCAGGAGAAAGTATGACTCGCACTGTACCGATAGACTTTGTCGTCCGATCTAGCTTGGAACCCCCCGAAGAAGTAATGGTTATCCCGTGGGAACCAAGTTGGATGGATCCGATAGTGGATTATCTGAGATTTGGCACATTGCCTGAGTCAAAATCAGAAGCCCGGAAGATTAGAATAAAAGCAGCCAGATATGCCCTGTACAACGGCCAACTATATCAAAAGTCTTTTTCCGGACCATATTTGAGATGTCTCACCCCATCAGAGGCATCGGAAGTCATGGAGGAGATTCATGCTGGAGCTTGTGGCAATCATTCTGGAGGAAGGTCCCTAGCTCATAAAGTCCTCACCCAGGGGTACTTCTGGCCCTACCTGGCAAGAGACGCTGAAATTTATGTCAGACATTGCAAAAAATGCCAGTTTCATGGAGATGCCATTCATCCACCGCCCGAGTTCTTAAACCCAACTATTGTCCCTCACCCTTTTGCCCGATGGGGGATGGACATAGTGGGGCCCCTTCCTCAGGCAATACGATGTACAACGCATGTTCTCCTGGCTACCGATTATTTTACCAAATGGGTGGAAGCGGAGGCATATCCCACCATAACAGGAAGCCATGTCATAAAATTCATCTGGAGCCACATCATCTGTAGATTCGGCCTACCCCGAACCATAATGATGGATAATGGCACCAACCTGGACAACAGAAGGGTTCAAGCATTCTTAGCAAAGCATGGGATCAATCAGAACACTTCTTCCGTCGGCTACCCGCAGGGAAATGGGCAAGCCGAAAGGACGAATAGAATAATTTTTGACACATTGAGGAAAAAACTTGAAGACGCAAAAGGGGCATGGCTAGAGAAATTGCCTGAGGTATTGTGGTCCTATCGGACTACTCCAAGACAGCCAACCGGGGAAACCCCTTTCGCCATGGCTTATGGGGCTGAAGCAGTTATCCCGACCGAGCTAAGGGTACCTACTTTAAGGAGTCAAGCATGGGAAGAAGGGCCGAACAATCAACATTTAGCCCATGATCTGGACCTCCTAGAGGAAAGAAGGGAAGCTACTGGGATAAGACTAGCTGCCTATCAGCAGCAAGTAAGAGCACGATTCAATCAGAAAGTCAAAAGGAGAAAATTCCAAGTAGGCGACATGGTGCTCAGAAGGAAGATTGGGATTATAGGCAAATTACGGGAGATATGGGAAGGACCTTACACAGTGGTTGAGGTTATCGGTCGCGGGGCCTATCAGGTTCGGAAGAACGAAACAGGCCGCCTCGAGTCCAACTCCCAAAATGCTTATCGGTTAAAGAGGTATTATCCTTAGATAGTTATTTTTTCTTATTAATAAATAAGACTGTGTCTTATTTTGACACCATCGTTACGAAGCATCTGTGCCCGATATAGGCACCTCTGCTTCATGATTTTAGAATTCATCTCAATAAAGATAGAGTTTACTTTTATACAATGCTTCAGGATAAAATCAAGCCTCAGGGGCCAAATGCCCGAAGGCTTTATGTTCATTGAAATTTTCCTAAATGTTTGAGTTCAAACCTGATTTGAACTAACCAGAGGATAAAATCAAGCCTCAGGGGCCAAATGCCCGAAGGCTTTATGTTCATTGAAATTTTCCTAAGTGTTTGAGTTCAAACCTGATTTGAACTAACCAGAGGATAAAATCAAGCCTCAGGGGCCAAATGCCCGAAGGCTTTATGTTCATTGAAATTTTCCTAAGTGTTTGAGTTCAAACCTGATTTGAACTAACCAGAGGATAAAATCAAGCCTCAGGGGCCAAATGCCCGAAGGCTTTATGTTCATTGAAATTTTCCTAAGTGTTTGAGTTCAAACCTGATTTGAACTAACCAGAGGATAAAATCAAGCCTCAGGGGCCAAATGCCCGAAGGCTTTATGTTCATTGAAATTTTCCTAAGTGTTTGAGTTCAAACCTGATTTGAACCAAACAGAGGATAAAATCAAGCCTCAGGGGCCAAATGCCCGAAGTCTTTATGTTCATTGAAATTTTCCTAAATGTTTGAGTTCAAACCTGATTTGAACTAACCAGAGGATAAAATCAAGCCTCAGAGGCCAAATGCCCGAAGGCTTTATGTTCATTGAAATTTTCCTAAGTGTTTGAGTTCAAACCTGATTTGAACTAACCAGAGGATAAAATCAAGCCTCAGGGGCCAAATGCCCGAAGGCTTTATGTTCATTGAATTTTTCCTAAGTGTTTGAGTTCAAACTTGATTTGAACTAACCAGAGGATAAAATCAAGCCTCAGGGGCCAAATGCCCGAAGGCTTTATGTTCATTAAAATCTTCCTAAGTGTTTGAGTTCAAACCTGATTTGAACTAACCAGAGGATAAAATCGAGCCTCAGGGGCCAAATGCCTGAAAGCTTTATGATCATTGAGATTTTCCTAAATGTTTGAGTTCAAACCTGATTTGAACTAACCAAGGATGAAATCAAGCCTTAGGGGCCAAATGCCCGAAGGCATAATGTTCATCGAAATTTTTCCTAAGTGTTTCAATTTGAAAGCAATTTAGAACAACCGGAGGATAGATGGCGTCAGGCGTCAGATGTCTGAAAGCTCAAATAATTCATAAAAAGCAAAGTGCAATAACTAAAAGAGAAGAATAAATGAAGGAAAGCTTCTTGTTCATTAATAAAAAAGAGGTTACAAGAAATTAGCCCTTTAAAGGGAGCGAAAACATCTAAAAATTGCCTATACTACTGTTCAGGAGGGTGATATTCTTCACCCTTCAGGATGGCGGCAAAGCGCTTCTCGTTATCAGAGGCGAGAGGATTTTCATAAGGAAATGATACTCCCATTTGGGCATCAAACTCCTCTGCGGTCTTGAATTCCCGGGATTCCAGAGGAATATGCTCCATTTCATGCCTCCGTCTCCAGGCCCTGACCGCTCGGATGTCGCAGATGACACTGTATCTTTTGAACATGTCAAGCCCTCCCAGACGGCACACCTCTACCTTTTTCCGCTCAAGAGACAGAAGCCTTTCTGATTCTGCCAAGAGTCTATCAGACTCAGCTTTCTCAGCTGCCATCTGCCCTGCAGCCTCTTTCGCTTTTTCCAGCTCGGCAGCAAGAACCAGCTTTTCGGCAATCAAGGTTTGTTTTTCAGCCTCACCGGTTTCCATAAGGGTCTTCTGTTCAGAGACGGTCTGGCGAAGACCAGCCGCCTCCTTGACTAGGGATACCCGGTGGATTTCATTCTGCTTTATTTGGGCCTTCATACCGGCCATCTCTTTGACGTCGGTCTCAAGGAGGCTGTTGTAGGCCTGAACACCGTAGAGAAGCTGCACGATGAAGAGTGGATTATTACACAAATAGCAATCAATAAACGAATTAGAGAATATAAAGGTTAAATAAAGTCTTTTACCTCCATAACCATTATCGAAGTCTTCTTAGCCAGATCAGTTCTGGTGATCTTTGACTGAGCCACCCTATCAGCTGGTGTCCAGACCCCTTTGGCCATAGCCCGAAGAGCTTCCGGATTACTAAGGGTGATTTGATCAGCACAAACTGGATTTCCATCTGGCAGCAGAAACTTAGGCTCCCAAGGAATCAGAGCTTGGGATGATTCAGGGGCTGCTGGAGCCTTGCTTGAAGAAGCATTTTCGGCTTGTGTCCTAGCCCTTTTGGTTGCATTTGATCTGGTCCTCACAGTTGGAGCATTTGCAGGAGGCGGAGGAGGAACCGATGGGTTCGGTACTGGTGGCGCTACCGGGCTCTGAGCAGGTGGAGGTACCGAAGTTGAAGGCGGTGCTGTTGACAATGGCACAACATCAACAAGCGTAATACCTTCGGGAACTTGAGCGATTCTAGCGGACATAGGTTTGTCGGCCAAGTCCATCCTGTCAACACCAGCGCCCAAGTTAGAGATCGATTCAATATTGTCCACGGTCAACAGGTCAGTAGCCGATCGGGTCTTGCCCCAAACATGGGTTTTCAAGAGGCCTATCCGCTGTTTTATAAAGGTAAGGGGAAGATCCTTGTCCTCATAACCTAGAAATTTGAAGGCATAGTCCCCCCGGTGAAGGTCACAATGGTCACAGAGGCAAGAAGCCTTATGAAGTGGGCGGTAGACAGGCAGGCGAATGGGACCGAACTTGTTGGGGATCGGGAAAATACGAGAAAAAGGGTACGACCAATTGCCACTCACTACGACCATTCGTTCTTTCCATCCCTTATCCGATTTTTCAGTATCGGTACAGATGCTGCGGCCGTGAAAGGGGAAAAGGTTGTATCTACCTCTACTCGCTCTGGCATTTTGGAAAGAATAGCAAAGGAGGAGGTCGGCTAGGCCTAGGTTCAGATCCATATCCCTATTGTACAACAGTAGCATGGATATGATCCTAATCCTGTTCGGGTTCAGTTGAAGAGGGTGCAACCCAAGCATGAAAAACACATAGTGAAAAAAAGGATGAAGAGGAAACCTCAGAACCCTAAGATGAGATGCCGATAGCAAAATGCTACCGGGGGCCAGGCCCTGGCTCTGAGTAAAGTCTAGATAGCCAGGATAGGGGGACACATCAACGTCCTGGGGAACGTGGGTCTCAGCCCGGAGGTGTTTAACGTCCACTTCAGGTCGGGTCCTCTTAAGTGGGGCCACTACGAATGGTTCAGAAGGCTTGGTTTTCGCAGGACCGGTCGTTGAGGAACCCGGAAGGTCAGTACTTTTAAGAGTGGTTTTTCTGGTTCCTCTAGGAACAGGCTGGGGAGACTCACTACTAGTGGAGTCGGTGCCTGAGGAAGTAGGCAAAACAACTTCCTCTACCGACCGGGTATCATCACTATCGGACATAACGTTAAGAAATGTAGAAGAGACAGAAGGAGGTAAAGGTGATAAATTAAAGAAAGAAGAAAAGGAGAAAACCGATCGACTTACTTAGTTGGTGAAGGAAGAGTTACAAAAGCTCTGAGTAACAGCCGGTTTCTATGATATCTGGGATGAGCGACGGAATGAACGGTGGCAGTGACAAAGAAACGAATCCCAGTAATGAAGAACTAAAGAAGGCAGAGACGAGAATAGAGAGTTTCAAAGTGTGAAATGTGATAAGAAGTGAAGAAAGAGGAGGTTTTTATAGAAGGAGAGGAGGAAGCCAAAAAGGCTGCACGAAGTCCGAAAGACACGCCACAACCGTCATGGTACGAGATTTGATGGAGTAGTGGCCTCACGTTTTGGCACACCATTAAATAGGCAATGATGACATGCCAACTCATTACCTCATTTCCCATAAAAGCTATTATTGTATATATACATAGGTATTTACATTTATTAGGTCATGGGCTTTAAAAAGAATGTCAAGCCCATAACCTCAGGGGCCTGTGTAATGGTTGAAATATTTGGCCCAATTATAGATGGGCCACTGGACTGATGGGCCGACGACGAATGGGCCGAAGACCGATGGGCCGACGACGGATGGGCCTAAGACCGATGGGCCGGAAAACAGACGGGCCGAAAACAACAATGGGCCCATGGAAAATTCTAGAAGCTAAAGTGTGGTCCACAAGGCAAGAAGTAATCCAATTATAGTATATAGAGTCCAAAAAAGGTTAGGGTTTATCAAATCCCTTGATTTAAGGGATTGATAAACCTGGGTACATGGGCTTGACCCATTGGTCACAATTTGTATAAATAGGGAACTTTGATTAATGAAAAGGAGGACTTCCAACAAAATTTCTATTGTGTAATTTTTCTGCACTTACAAGAACATACCCAGGATTGACAACATAGAATTAGTTCATATGGTTGACAACGAAAGCGGAAATATAAACATAATATTTTTTGCAGGATCAAATGAGTAATTAAAATTGAAAGAAATTAATCAATCATTTGTGCTACTTATCACCCCTTAATTAACCATTAATTAATCAAGAAATTAATTAATCCACAGGATTTTGCTAGAACAAGCTGTTAAAAGGCTAGAAAAATATGGTTGATGTTCTTGTCAAACTATATACCAAGCAAGAAATATCCAATGAAAAAAGTATACATATATACATATATATATATATAAACACACACGTAAAAGTAAATCATTTGCCCAACTGCAACAAGGGCATCACAAAAAGTCTTGGAAAAGTCGACCTCCTTGATCTTGGTATCACAAAGAATCAGGGATGCCTGTGAGAGCAATCTAGTGCTCTATGCCTCGCATCCCTTGATTCCTTGTGATAGGAAGAAAAATGATGACATAGATTTTTCATGCTATGCTCATGCCTGTATGTGTTTATATATAGATCTCATATCTATATCAACAAACAAAAGAATTACTACAAAAGGTAACATGATGTGTTGCAGTCTGAGAGCTCTGAAAAAGATGACAGAGGGTGGCGGGTTTCTCTTGCTGGTTTAACCTAAGTTT
This sequence comes from Cornus suecica, assembly GCA_963922005.1. Taxonomy (NCBI): domain Eukaryota; kingdom Viridiplantae; phylum Streptophyta; class Magnoliopsida; order Cornales; family Cornaceae; genus Cornus; species Cornus suecica. The sequence goes on along the minus strand of OY998247.1, from coordinate 37,275,457 downwards.
GGGAAGGTAGTCTCTTTATGTAGAAACTGAAAATGAGTGAATCCGCACATGGCTTCTTTATACAATTCCATTGAATATAGAAAAAAAAATGTAGCAACAATTTTTTATTTTATTTAGGTAGTTCAATACACACACTCACACATAGCCCTTTAAAGGGGGCAAACCCCTAACCTCTCCCTTTTCCTTTGGGGGGAAATGTTATACCATTAGAATATAAAGTCATTGATACTTTATGCTCTCCTTTTACTTTCACTCCAAGATAGTAATAATAAAAAAAAGAAGTATAATTTACATTGACACCTCTGAGGTATTAGTACATATAATAATTCTAGTTCTGCTAACTACAGTTAGCTAATTTAACTATTTTTCTTTAATATATAAGATGAAATGAGACATGATTAAGAAAACTTCTGCTATAGCACATTGGAAATTTCATTCATAGAAATTCCGGGTTCGAACCCCGACAGCGGAAAATTTTCTGATATACTTTTTCTCTTTTCCAACAAAGAAAATTCACTTTTTTCTTTCTTTCAGTTTTCTCTTCTGATTTTTGGGTTGAATCCAACTTTGTTTATATACCCTATAGAGAGACCAGCAAAGAAAACACACATAAATGTTTAGAATTATAATTATAAAAAAAATATTTAAATCTTGAGGCCATTCCAATTTGATGGTCCTAGATGAATTCCTACACCGATAGATCTAAGAAAGAATAATTCGACCTGTGCGAACTGCAGTTGCAAAAGCTTTGACAGCACTAAGGAAGTATAATTCTACTTGTGGTAACTCCAGTTGCAGAAACTAAAAAAATACCAGTGCAAAAGTTTGCTACTTAATTTAACCATTTTTTCGGATTGGATCCAACTTTGTTTAAATATTCAAACTATTAATAACAAGAAAAAACTTAAATCTTGAGGCCATTCCATGTTGGAGGTCCTAGACGACTGCCTAGAGACCGGCAGGTCTGATTCGACGACACTAAGGAAAGATAATTCTACTTGCCCTGCAGTTGCAGAAGCATTTAAATTAACGATGGACAAGTTTGTTAGCAAATTTAAGTATTTTTGTTTAATAAACTGCATGAAATGAGACAAGATTACTAGATGTTCCGTTGGAGCACATTTGAAAATTCATTGGCAAACATTGTTCAAACCCACGGAGCGGAGAATTTTCTCATATTCTTTTTCTCTTTTTTGGGGGGAGGATAGATCCAACCTTGTTGATATACCCTATAGACATCATTAAAGAAAATGCACGAAAATTTTTGGACTAAAAAATAATAAGATTTTTTTGTTGATATACCCTATAGACATCATTAAAGAAAATGCACGAAAATTTTTGGACTAAAAAATAATAAGATTTTTTTAAAAAATCTTGAGGTCATTCCATGTTGGAGGTCCTAGTCTCCTAGATGACTGCCTAAACAGACAGGTCTGATTGGACGGCACTATGCAAGAATAATTCTAGTTGCGCTAACTACAATGTGGAATGTAAAAAAATTACCAATGCAGAAGTTTCTTAGGTAATTTAAATATTTTCTTTTCATATATAACATTAAATGAGATATGATTAGTAGAAGTTCCGATGTAAAACATTGGAAATTTCATTTAAATAAAATTTTGATTCGAACAATTTTCTCATTTTTTTTCCAGGTGGGATCTAACCTTCTTGATATACTCTACAAAGATAACCAGAGAAAAAAGCACAAAAATATTCGGACTTCTACTACTAGGAAATCTTAAAATCTTGAGGTCATTCCAAATTGGTGGTCATACATAACTGCCTAGACCGACAGGTCAGATTTGACTATACTAAGAGATAATGGAAATAAGTCTAGAGGGGGTGAATAGGGTGACAAGTCAGATTTGACTATACTAAGAGATAATGGAAATAAGCCTAGAGGGGGTGAATAGGGATTTTATAAATTTAATGACCAATTAAAATTATTTATGGAATATTTAATTTTAATCAGAATAAATAGGTCATTAAAAAACTTTTTCTATACTAATAATATTTATCACAGTTGAAATAAATTTTTATTAAAAATATATTTTTGGTAAAAAATAATGAATTTTTAATCAAACTATTTTTGTCTTAATAAGAAAATTAATTTTTTATTAAATATATATTTTTAATAAAAATAATATTTTTTTATTAAAATATAATTTTCTTTTAATAAAATTAATTAACCTTTATTAAAAATATTTTTCAACACAAAAAGAAACTATTTTGTGAATAATCAATTGGTGATGTCCTAAAATCAATATTGTGATACGTAACATACAATCGTTACCCAAAGATGTGAACTCATATTATAATAAAACATATTGTTGATCCACCGATTGATCACATATTACAACTGATCGATTGCTAGTGTGCCACTTACGGTTCATTCACGTTCCTTTTTCATTTACTCCACAGATTGATCGCAACACCACCGAACGATCCTTGTACCACCGATCGATCGCGAATGTGCTAGGGATAGTTCGCAATTTTCCCACCGATCGATCGAGATACCCTAAACGTGAATAACAGTAACATGACCAATGATTGATGTTTGGGTTATTGTCGTTTATTAATCCACACAAATTAATCTTCTGCACAATTTATACCAATTAAACAATAATATAATAGCAGAATTTAAAGCATTAAAATAACACAAATATTTTTACGTGGAAAAACCTTGGAAACGTTCCAAGGAAATAACCACAGATACCATCGGTATCGATGCACTATGAATCAAATAGTTTATACAGATTCTATGAAGTTTTGGACTTACATTAACTCTGATTTTCCATTCCTCACTCGCCGTCTGATTTTTACTTGATTCACTCGCGCTTCTCACAGATCAATACACACACAGTACAACAGATAGTGTGTAGATTTTTCAGTATCTAGGTCATCCAATTGTGCATAAAAATCACAACTATTATAACACTGTTAGATCATCCCAAAAACTAGAGAGAACTAGAAGATGAATGATCAATCAATATTTTTATCTCTCTCTATATACAGAAGGATCTTTTTAGTGTAAGAATTGCAGAGCTCTGAAAACTTGTATTCTCTTCTCAATATCTATTCATATTTATAGAGAGAGAAGTCTTCTTCAATTATTGATTAAGATTTCTTGATCTGCAAGCCTTTTTCTTGTCTTTCAAGTCTTTTCTTTGTCCTTCAAGTCTTGAACTTTTTACCATTAAGTCCTCAAACTTTAATTAATATACCTAATGTACCTAACATGATCATTGACTAGACTTGAGGCCATTCCAAGTTGGATGTCCTAGACATTGCCTAGAGACTGGCAAGTCTGATTGGACGACACTAAGGAAGTATAATTATAATGGTGCTAACTGCAGTTAGATAATTTAACTATTTTTGTTTAATATATAACATGAAATGAGACATGATTAACATAATTTCTGATGTAGCACACTAGAAATTTCATTGCGAAATTTTTTTTAATATACTTTTTCGCTTTTATTTTGGGTTTTCTCTTTTATTTTTTGGGTTGGACGCAACTTTGTTTAAATACTCCATGGAAAAGTCCATCCCGACCGGATCGGTCCAGGAATGACCCGAGATTGTGACCCGATCATCATGCCCGCGTCATAACCCGACCGTTACATCAGCCCCTGGTCCGAGAAATATCTTGGCCCGACCATCATACCCCTTTTGCCCCGACCCGAAGAGCATTTTTGGGAGGAACTCGAAGGTTCTAGAAGATACTTGTGGTTCAAGGCAATAGCATGATATAGGATCTACATAGCTGACGTGTAAAGCGAAATATTATGTAAAGTTGAAAGAGTTGCCCTAATGGGCCAAAGGCCCATTGGGAAGATGTATATAATTCAATGAAAAGTAATGAGAAGGGATCTTTTTGTGTTGTGCAAATTTTGTATCTACACAATGGCGCCGTCTGTGGGAAATTAGGTCAGATAACCGACCATCTTCCTACCTCTGAAAAGCTGAGTGAAACCGAGATACACCCAACAAAAAAAAAAACACCTTCCATACCACCCTCCCGGTCCAGATATAACGATTCCGGTAACCAGATCCCATTCGGAAGCACTGATTCCCGGCACCGGACAACCGAGCGCCCCACCAACGATTGAAAATCTCCTGCGGCAGCTTATGGAAGCCGAGAAACGCAGCCAGGCAGCCGAGGCAAGGAGCCTGGCGGCGGAAATGAGGAGTGAGGAACTCCTTGCAAGATTGAATCAGGCAACTATCCCACAAATAGTTCCCGATCAATCACAGACCCATGAAGAGGCCGAACCACGAGAAGAGCATGGTGAAACATCTCACAGGCCTGGCAAGGCCCCGGCAACCGGCGATTCTCCAGTTACCGACGAACCACTGACGACGCAGAAGCTCCAAGAGATGATGGCAGAATTTCAGAAGAAAGTCATGAATGATCTGAGAGCCAGATCCACCGATGACCAGGCCCTCAGAGCCTCTGCGGACTAGGTTCAGTCGCCCTTCAGTGTAGAGATCACCCGGGAACCCTTCCCAAGGAAGTTCATCATGCCCAGATTTACTCCTTACGACGGGACGAAGGATCCCGAGGAGCATATCTACCAGATCCACCAGAAGATGACGATGTACGCCGAGAACGAAGCCCTGCTGTGCAAAGTGTTCCCGACCAGTCTTGTCGATGCACCACTCCTCTGGTTTAGAAAACAACCGCCGAGATCCATTGGCAGCTGGCAGCAATTGTCTGATCTCTTTGTGGCGCAGTATTTCGGGAACAAGAGGCAAAAGAAGACCATCTCGAGCCTCTTCACCATGACCCAGGAAAAGGGATAATCCCTCAAGAGCTTTCTATCCCGATTCAATGTCGAATCATCCTCCATCGACAACTGCGACCAGCACTCTGCCGTGGAGGCCTTCAGGATGGCTCTCATCCCGGGGACCAAGTTTCACCAATCACTTGTGAAGCGACCTCCCTCGGGAATAGGAGAACTCAATTCTAGGGCGCAAGGCCTTTTGAGGATCGAAGAGGAAGAAGCAACCTGACAGAGGAGAGCAGCGCTGGTCAGTGTGGAAGTGAAATCAAAGGATAAAGCGTCAGACAAGTCCCGACAGGATATGAATCGCAAACGCTCGAATCCCCCGAGCCACTCTTCATCTCAGTTTCCCCCTCAACCCGATAGACGTGCGAAGCTTGAAGAGAAGATTACTCCATTGAAAGTGACGCTTGCCAAGCTTTTCCAAGAGAACAAAGCTCGAGGAATCTTCCAAACTCCTCCCCCAATCAGGCAACCCCTTGACCAAAGGGATAGATCCAAGCATTGCGCCCTCCATGGTGATTTTGGCCACACGACCAACGATTGCCGAAACCTGAGACGCCAGGTGGAAGGAATGATAGCCCAAGGGGAACTGAAGGATTACATCCAGAGGGATGGACCAAGGGCCAACCCACCAGCACAGTATAACCAACGGAATCAGGGTCCTGCTCACCCGGTCAGGATCATCAATATGATCCATGGGGGTCCCGACCCACAAAACAGCGAAGGATCGAGACGCACGCAGCTGAGAAGAGCACATCAAGTCGCCAGGATATCTGGGATAAACGAGGTCCACCACCGAACGGGGCAATCTCAGATACTCTTCTCCCAGGAGGACCTCCGGGACATCCAAGTCCCGCACGAGGACCCGCTAGTCATCACTCTGATGGTCTCGGGATGTCTTGTGAAGAGGGTCATGGTCGACCCGGGAAGCAGCGCCAACATCATGACCAAATGGGCTTTTGACAAATTGGAGATCAACCCGAGGGACATCGTGACATCCCGAAACCCAATCGCCGGGTTTGATGGAAAACAAGTCGAGCCTCTCGGGGAAGTCAGGCTGCCTGTGACGGCGGCCCAGAGAACTCTGTCCGAAACTTTCGTGGTGGTGGACGTGAAGCCCTCATACAATCTTCTTATGGGAAGGGGATGGATACACAGAATGCAGGGGGTACCGTCGACTCTCCACCAAATGATGAGGTGCGTCGGTCCAAACGGGTACGACATAATCGACATCAGAGGGGATCAAGTGGCGGCCAAGCAATGCTATGCAGTCACCATCAAAGAAATGAAGGACAAACCCGATCGAAAGAGGTCCCGAGAAGATGATCAGGACCTGGAGTCCAAATAGCAACTACAGGACGGGGAGTCGGGTCCCCCGATCGTGGCCGAGCCTCTGCAGCCGGTGTTTGTAAGGCCCGACAAGGTTACCTATGCAGGTACAAACCTCAACACTTGTGAATTGAATGAACTGACAACATTCTTACAGGACAATCATGACGTCTTCGCTTGGGAGCATACTGATATGCCCGGCATCGACCCCTCTATAGCCCGACACAAATTACATGTCGATCCAATTATTCGACCCGTTCGACAAAAACAGAGGCGAATGGGGGGCCAAAGGAACCAAATCATAGCCGACGAGGTGTCAAAGTTGCTGGAAGCCGGATTCATCAGAGAGGTCCATTATCCCGAGTGGTTGTCCAATGTGGTTGTTGTACAGAAAAAGAACGGGAAATGGCGAGTCTGCGTCGACTCCACCGACTTAAACAAAGCTTGCCCGAAAGACAGTTTCCCCCTGCCCAAAATAGATCAAATGGTCGATGCTACTGCAGGCTACGAGAGGTTAACCTTCCTGGATGCTTACTCGGGTTATAACCAAATCCCGATGGACGCAGGGGATGAGGAAAAGACCTCCTTCATTACGGAAACAGGTACCTATTGCTTTAGAGTTATGCCTTTCGGACTAAAGAATGCAGGAGCCACCTTTCAAAGACTGGTGAACAAGATATTTAAAGGGATGATGGGCACTGTGGTCGAGGCTTACATTGACGACACAGTTGTCAAGATCAGAAATAAGACTGACCATTTGGGACATCTCCGTAAGGTGTTTGATACCTTGAGGAAACACGGGATGAAGCTCAATCCGGCGAAATGCTCCTTCGGGGTGTCATCGGGACAGTTTCTGGGACACATAGTTGATTGGTCGGGTATACAAGCCAGTCCGACCCAAGTGAAGGCTCTGCTCGAAACAAAAGAGCCATCCACACACAAAGAAGTTCAAATCTTGACCGGAAGGGTCGTGGCATTAAGCCGATTCATTGCAAGGCTGACCGACCGTTGCCGACCCATCTTCCAGGCGATCAAGGCAAGAAAGGGAGAAGTGTGGGGACCCGAGCAAACTAAAGCCTTGTCCCGATTGAAGGAGTACATGCTCAAGCCTCCCATTCTTGCAACACCCGAGCCCGATGATGTCCTGCTCTTGTATTTGGCAGTATCATCAGTTTCAACTAGTGCCGTACTCATCAGAGAGGACAGGAACCTCCAGATGCCCATCTTCTACACCAGTAAGGCATTGGCCGATCCCGAGACACGGTACAACAAACAGGAAAAGTTGGTCTTATCCCTGATCAATGCCAAACGACGTCTCAGACATTACTTCGAAGCTCATCATATCATTGTCCCCACTGCCACTCCCATTCGTGTACTTATGGCAAAGCCCGACCTTTCCGGAAGAATTTCCAAATGGGCCATTGAGCTGGGAATTTATGACATAACTTATGTGCCCCGAGTGTCGATCAAAGGACAGGCCGTGGCCGACTTCCTCTTAGAATGGGAAACCGAGGAGGTCGATCAGCCCGTCGAGTTGGAAACATGGAAGTTATTCGTGGACGGTTCAGTGTGCGCCAATGGAGCAGGCGTCGGGCTGGAAATCCATACTCCCGACGGAACTAAGCTACAAGCCTCGACGCAATTACAATTCTCAGCCACCAACAACGAGGCGGAGTACGAGGCAATTATATCGGGACTAAGATTAGCCAAGAGCCTTCAAATTCAATCCCTATCCGTGTACAGTGACTCCCAGCTAATTGTCAGGCAAATAACCGGCGAATACGAGACTAGGGATCCGAAAATGGAATCTTACAGAGCGCTGGTGCTCAAGGAGTCAGAAGGTTTTCAAAAGTTAACATTCAGCCAAATCCCTCGGGAAGAGAACACCTCTGCTGATCACTTGGCGAATCAAGCATCCGCGGCTGGTGAGGACATGACTCGAGTAGTACTGACCGACTTCATCACTGCACCGAGCATCATAAAGCCCGATGAATTGATATGTCTAGTTCCCCGAGAACCAAGCTGGATGGATCCTATAATCGACTATCTAAGTCTCGGGACACTACCGACTGATAAAGCAGAGGCAAGGAAAATTAGAATGAAGTTAGCTCGATACGCGATCATCCAGGGCCAGCTATACAGAAAATCTTTCTCGGGTCCGTATCTGCGGTGCGTAACTCCTTCCGAGGCAGAGACAGTAATGCAAGAGATACATGCTGGAGCTTGTGGAAATCATTCGGGTGCCCGGTCTCTTGCCCATAAAATCCTGTCCCAGGGTTATTTTTGGCCCTACCTGTCCCGAGATTCGGAGGAGTATGTGCGCAGATGCAAGGCCTGTCAGATGCACGGTGACGCTATACGGCAGCCCCCGGAATTCTTGAACCCGACAATCGTTCCGCACCCCTTTGCCCGATGGGGAATGGATATAGTCGGACCACTTCCAAAAGCCATCAGGAAGAATACCCATGTACTCCTTGCCACCGACTATTTCACCAAATGGGTCGAGGCCGAGGCTTATCCTTCCATAAAGGGGAGCCACGTAATCAAGTTCATATGGAATCACATCATCTGCAGGTTCGGAGTACCTCGGACCATCATGATGGACAATGGCACTAACCTAGACTGCGAACCGGTCAGGTCATTTCTGGCCCAGCACGGAATCAATCAAAACACCTCCTCTGTAGGGTATCCGCAAGCCAATGGTCAGGCAGAAATGACCAATCGTTCCATCTTCAACACTCTTGCGAAGAAACTCGAGGAGGCCAAAGGAGCCTGGTTGGACAAATTGCCAGAGGTACTATGGTCGTATAGAACAACTCCCCGACAACCGACCGGTGAAACACCTTTTTCCATGGCTTATGGGGCGGAAGCCGTAATCCCGACGGAGTATGCCGTCCCGACGCTGAGATCACTGGCCTGGGTTGAGACCACAAATAATGAACGCTTGTCTCACGAGCTCTACTTGCTGGAAGAAAAAAGAGAAATGGCCGGGATAAGGCTGGCAGCTTACCAACAACGGGTCAGAAATCACTTCAATAGGAGAGTAAAAAGGAGGGGATTCCAAGTTGGAGACATGGTCGTCAGACGAAAAATTGGACACGTGGGCAAACTCCAAGAGCCATGGGAAGGACCCTACACCGTCACAGAGGTAGTCGGACGCGGTGCTTATCGATTACTCAGAAATTTTGATAATCGAAGGGAGCCTAACACACAGAATGCGTCCCGACTCAAGAAGTATTACCCCTAGGGATACTCAATTTCAATTACTGTAAAGAAAGGCCACTAGAGCCAGAAAGATTACAATAGAAGTTCAATTTCTTCCCTATCATACCTAAGCGTACCTAAATCGTCTCCATGATTATATAAATTTAAAAACCTTTAAGTGTTGAATCCTCTCCATGGGCCCAAAGCGCCCGAGAGATCTTCACAGACCCACCAGTGGTCGGGTTTTATCTAAAAAACCTTAGTGTTGAATCCTCTCCATGGGCCCAAAGCGCCCGAGAGATCTTCACAGACCCACCAGTGGTCGGGTTTTATCTAAAAAACCTAAGTGTTGAATCCTCTCCATGGGCCCAAAGCGCCCGAGAGATCTTCACAGACCCACCAGTGGTCGGGTTTTATCTAAAAACCTAAGTGTTGAATCCTCTCCATGGGCCCAAAGCGCCCGAGAGATCTTCACAGACCCACCAGTGGTCGGGTTTTATCTAAAAACCTAAGTGTTGAATCCTCTCCATGGGCCCAAAGCGCCCGAGAGATCTTCACAGACCCACCAGTGGTCGGGTTTTATCTAAAAAACCTAAGTGTTGAATCCTCTCCATGGGCCCAAAGCGCCCGAGAGATCTTCACAGACCCACCAGTGGTCGGGTTTTATCTAAAAACCTAAGTGTTGAATCCTCTCCATGGGCCCAAAGCGCCCGAGAGATCTTCACAGACCCACTAGTGGTCGGGTTTTATCTAAAAACCTAAGTGTTGAATCCTCTCCATGGGCCCAAAGCGCCCGAGAGATCTTCACAGACCCACCAGTGGTCTGGTTTTATCTAAAAAACCTATGTGTTGAATCCTCTCCATGGGCCCAAAGCGCCCGAGAGATCTTCACAGACCCACCAGTGGTCGGGTTTTATCTAAAAACCTAAGTGTTGAATCCTCTCCATGGGCCCAAAGCGCCCGAGAGATCTTCACAGACCCACCAGTGGTCCCAAGGTGCCCGACTATTATTGTCTGATGGCATTGGTAGTCCTACCAAGTTACAATTCCAAATCCCAATTTACATTAATATCAATGAAGCATTGGATCATACATATTTCCAGCAAAGTTTAAATAGGTGAATTCAATTATATTAAAAGGGCCCCAGTGGCCAAGGCTGATACAGTAAAGCTTAAATAAAATTGTTGGAAACAAAACAAAAAGCAAAAGTCTAAAGGAAGAGCCCTATTCCACCGTCGGAGGGTCCTCATTGCTACCTGAGGCTTGGTTCTCGATGGGTTGTTCTTGAGGTTCATCCAAGCCGGAACGAGAAGGCGGAGCGGGCAAGGGACCCTGAAGGAACTCACCAAATGCCAGGTCCTCAGGTTCCGCCTCGGGATCGGCATACGGAGGCCCCACTCCTATGCTGAGATCAAGATCTTCTATGGTCGGGATGTATCGGTCACCCTCAGGCTTTTGAAGCTCAGTTATGCATTCCCGCCAGCCCTGCTCGTAACGGTACTTGCTTGTCAGCACAAAACGAGCAATCATCTGGTTACCTCCCTTGTGACACATCTCTACCCGAGATCTCTCCACGCCTAGTGCATTCTCAACTTCGACCTTCTCCTCAAGCAGCTGCAGCCCTGAAGTCTTTAACTTCTCAATTTCTTCGGTTAGGGCCTGCACTTGAAGAGTTAGGACTTCCCGGGACTGGATTTCTCGACTAGCCATCTGTTCAGCCTCCCGAGCCTTACCCTCAAGGTCGGAAATCGCTGCCTTGGCGGCTGCAAGTTCTAGGGTCGCCGCCTTGGCAGATACGAGCTCTTCCTCTGCTGCGACGGCCCGGTATGTCAAGGAATGAATCTTCTCATTGGCCCTCTTGACCTGTTCCAGAGCCTTGGCACACCCAGCTTTGTGGACCTGGACATCCCGATTCAGGGCGTGAATGACCCGGGCATCATCCTCAAGCTTGCAATTATACGCCTGTGTAGCGTGAAGCATCTGAAAGCAAGAATGTTAGCACAAAGGAGATAAGGGGAGAAATAGAAACCAAGTAAGCAAGTGTAAGGGAATTATTACCCTCATTGCAAGCTCGGGCCCTTCCAGAGCCAGGCTCATCCTATCATATCGACCCATTGCCAATCTATCAGCCGGGGTCCATACCCCCAGGGCCATCTCTCTCAGAGCTTCAGGGTTCCCAATCGTTGGGTCCGCAACCCCCAGATACGGATGACCCTTTCGATCATCCAGCTTGAATTGGGGGCCATGGGGAATGTGTCTCCCACTCTCAGCAGCTTTCTCGATCTCCCTATTATCCTGTTTCCTGACATTTTTAGAAATGGCAGTACGCAGTTTGGAATATCGGGATCGATCCTGGTCCTCGTCATCAGAGCCTAAGTCCCAGCTATCCGATACTGAGGAAGGAACACTCAATACAACGCTTCGGCTAGAACTGGGTCTAACTGAATGATCTGCCCGGCGAGGACTCTGACTCACACCTCTCAGGCTCGGGACCTGGGCATGACCGTCCCCGACCTCGGCCGCTTCCGATGCACCAATTTTCGGACCTTCAGTAGGCGGAGGCGGGGGCGTGACGGGATGACGCTCTGCCGGAATAGGAGGAGGTGGCGTGCAAGGAGGCCCTCCGGTGGATCCTGCCGGTTGACTGTTTTCTCGATTCTCACCAACTGGGGGGACATCGGGATTTGCGGGGACTGTAGGGATATCAACCCCACAAATGAAAGATGTGGAGCCAGAATCAACCTTTCTGGCCCTCTTGATCGAAAGTCTGGGCAGGCTAACCGCCTTCCTTTTCTGTTGATCCCCAGACATTTTTCTCTTGAGCTTTTTAGTTCCTGATGACTTGAATTGAGATTTCCTTGACCCTGATGTAGTCGCGGCAGAACCCGAGGCGATCCTCAATGTTGATTCTCCCGATGCAAACTCCTGCAACACAGATCCGGTCAGGCAATTCTGGCTATCCATTAAATCCTGACTCCATACTTTGGCATGCAACAGTTCAAATCGAGACCTTATATACCCGACCTCCCTTTTTTCCCGAGGAGCTTTCAGGAAATCCATCACTTGCGTACCCAACTTATCATTGCACATTTCGCAGTGGCAAGAGGCTTGGGTATGAAAACTCTTAAACTTAGGAAGTCGGGTTGGCTGGAAAACGTGGTTGACAGGGATGTTCATAGCATCGGGATGCCTCCACCGACCACTCACTATTATCATCCTCTCTTTCCATCCCTTATTGGATGTCGGGACGTTGTCACACAACTTCCTCTTGACGTACGAAGTGAGGTTGTACCGACCCCTATTATCCTTTTGTTCTTGAAGTTTATATGAGAGCAGAAGCTCGGCCAAACCTAGGTCTAGGTTCAGTTCCCTATTAATGAACAAGATCATGGCCAGAATCCTATAAAAATTGGGACCGACTTGGAGGGGGGGCAGACCCAAAGTGGCCAATGTCAGGAGGAAGAAAGGATGAATGGGAAACTTTAGTATAGCCAGGTGAAATGAAGAAAGCAGTATCTCCCCGTCCTTCAAACCTTCTCCGATCCTAAAATCTTTGTCCCGAGGGTAGTGTCTAACCTCCACCCCCTCGGGGACCCTGAGGCTCCTAAGTTGAGCGTCTTTCCTATATTTGGCTGGGAGAGGGTCAGTACAGCAGTTCTCCTCCTCCTCAGCATCCTGACCCATCTCAATATCGTCCTCTACTACCCGATCCCCTGCTTCCCGAGTGACTTCTGGGGGACTAGACCTAATGACCCGAGTAATCTCTACGGACGGGGTGCTCACCGAGGTTTCGGGATCGGTAACGGTTAATTCAGTGTCTGTTACTTGCAGGTCGCTAACCGACCTGGTATCATCACTCCCTGACATATTTGACGAAAGGTAGAAAATTGAGAAGAACAACTTACAAAAAGGCAAAGATGATTCCGGCAGCCTCTCCTTGCGTTTTTCTCCGGCTAGGTGATTTGCAGAAACCGGCGACTGTACCAAGAAACAGAAGAGGATGCGTCCGGTCAAACGCTTTGCAACACGGATCAAAACACTTCACACAGTGTAAAAATCAATTAAGACCGTTGATATTTGCAGAATTTGAGTAGACAGTATGGAGATTTGGTAGGAGAGAATGGATTTGAGTTGCAGATAATGCTTGAAGTATGGTAGAGAAGAATAATGAGGAGTAATCCAAAAGTGGTGCAAGTCTGGCGTATGTGGGTTATATAGATAGGTGTGACGTTTCAATCACCCGGGTCAGAGTATCGGATCGACATGACCCGGCCCATCTCACGCAATCCTATGCCACCTCAGCCACAAGTTCAAATTGCAATAATGGCGGCAACTGTAGCATTAAAGGCGTCCCGCATCATCCGGCACGCCTCCCCTCATCATCCGCCACGCGTCCCGCGCACCAACTCCGAGGACTTTTTGATGGGCCTTAAGATTCTTTCACCTAATGGGCCCATTGGATGCAGGCCCATAAGCTAAAAGAGGGCCTGTGTACATGTGAGTTTTCCCGGCCCATGGAAAAGTCCATCCCGACCGGATCGGTCCAGGAATGACCCGAGATTGTGACCCGATCATCATGCCCGCGTCATAACCCGACCGTTACATCAGCCCCTGGTCCGAGAAATATCTTGGCCCGACCATCATACCCCTTTTGCCCCGACCCGAAGAGCATTTTTGGGAGGAACTCGAAGGTTCTAGAAGATACTTGTGGTTCAAGGCAATAGCATGATATAGGATCTACATAGCTGACGTGTAAAGTGAAATATTATGTAAAGTTGAAAGAGTTGCCCTAATGGGCCAAAGGCCCATTGGGAAGATGTATATAATTCAATGAAAAGTAATGAGAAGGGATCTTTTTGTGTTGTGCAAATTTTGTATCTACACTAATGCACGAAAATATTTACACATATAATAATTCTAGTTGTGCTAACTACAGTTAGCTAATTTAACTTCTTCTTTTTTTAATATATAACATGAAATGAGACATGACTAACAAAAATTCTACTGTAGCACATTGGAAATTTCATTCACAGAAATTCCCGAATCCCGGCAACAGAAAATTTTCTAATATACTTTTTATTTTTCTTTTTATTTTTTTGGTTGGATCCAACTTTGTTGATATACCCTACAGAAATAAAAAAAGAAAACGCAAGAAAATGTTCGGACTTATAATAAGAAGAAAACAAAATTAAATCTTGGGGGCATTCTAAGTTGGAGGTCCTAAACAACTACCTAGAGACCGGCAAGTCTGATTCGATGACAATAAGGAAAAATAATTCTACTTGTGCTGCAGTTGAAGGAACTACAAAATTAACAATGCAGATGTTTATTAGCTAATTTAAATATATATATTTTTATAATTTGCAAATAAATTGCTAGAAATGAGACAAGAATAATAGAAGTTTCCATTATAGCACATTGGAAGTGTCTTTAAAAGAAATTCCGGGTCCAAACCTCGGCAGGAAGAATAATTCTACTTGTGCTAACTAGTAGTTATAGAAGCTAAAACATTACGCATGCATAAGCTTGTTAGCTAATTTAACTATTTTTGTTTAATTTATAAAATGAAATGAGACAAGATCAGAAGAATTTCGGGTTAGAACCCGGGTAGCGGAAATTATTCTCATAATCTTTTCTTTTTCCCCGATGGGATCCAACCTTTTTGATATACTCTAAAGAGATCAACAAAGAAAAAACACAAAACTGTTCGAACTTATAATACAAACTAAATTTAAAATCTTGAGGCCATTACAAATTTTCAGGTCTTAGACGACTGCCTAAACCGGCAGGACATATTTGACTCCACTAAAGAAGAATAATTCTTTATGTACTGCAATTGTAGAAGCTTTAAAATTACCAATGCAGAAGTTTGTTAGCTAATTTAAGTATTTTTGTTTAATATATTACATGAAATGAGACATGTTTAAAAATAGTTCTGATGTAGCACACTGTAAAATTCATTCACACTAATTGTTCAAATTCCAGGACTTTATAATTTTCTCATATCCTTGTTCTTTTCTGTTTTTGGGTTTGGATCAAACTTTGTTGATATACCCTAATGAGATCAACATAGATAATGCACAAAAATATTTGCACATATAATAATTCTAGTTGTGCTAACTGTAGTTAACTAATTTAACTATTTTTGTTTAATATATAACATGAAATGAGACATGATTAACCAAACTTACGCTGTAGCACATTGGAAATTTCACTCACAGAAAATGTTCGCATATATAATAATAATAATAAAAAAATTAAATCTTAAGGCCATTCCAAGTTGAAGGTCCTAGAAGACTTCCTAGAGACCGGCACATCTGATTCGACGACACTAAGGAATAATAATTCTAACATATATTTAGCTAATTTAACAATTTGTTTTTAATATATAACATGAAATGAGACATGATTACCAGAAGTTCCGCTGTAGCACATTCGAAATTTCATTCACAGAAATTCCGGGTTCGAAACCCAGCCGCGAAAAAGTTTCTGATATACTCTTTATTTTTTATTTTTTTGGGTTTTCTCTTTTATTTTTTGGGTTGGATCCAACTTTGTTGATATACCCTTTAGAGAGACCAACAAAGAAAATGCATTTTTTTTCCTTCAGTTTTCTCTTTTTATTTTTGGGTTGGATCTAACATTGTTTATATACCTTATAGGGAGACCAACAAAGAAAAGACACTTAAATGTTTAGAATTATAATTATAAAAATATTTAAATCTTGAGGCCATTCCAATTTGATGGTCCTAGATGAATTCCTACACCAGCAAGTCTGATTCGACAGATCTAGAAAATAATAATTCTAATTGTGCTAACTGCTTTTGCAGAAGCTTTGAAAACACTAAGGGAGAATAATTCTACTTCTGCTAACTCCAGTTGCAGAAACTAAAAAAATGTAAGTGCAAAAGTTTGTTAGCTAATTTAACTATTTTTTCGGGTTTGATCGAACTTTGTTGATATACCCTATATTGATCAACAAAGAAAACGCACTAACATATTCGACATATTAATCACAAGAAAAAGTTAAATCTTGAGGCCATTCCAAGTTGGAGGTCATAGACGACTGCCTAGAGACCAACAGGTCTGATTCGAGGCACTGAGGAAAAATAATTCTACTTTCCCTGCAGTTGCAGAAGTAGTTAAATTAACAATGCAGAAGTTTGTTAACGAATTTAAGTATTTTTGTTTAATAAACTGCATGAAATGAAACACGATTACCAGAAGTTCCATTGGAGCACATTGAAAAATTGTTTGGCAAAACTTGTTTAAACCTACGGAGGGGAGGATTTTGTCATATTCTTTTTCTCTTTTTTCGGGGGACGGGTCCAACCTTGTTGATATACCCTATAGAGAGCAATAAAGAAAATGCATGAAAATTTTTGGACTTAAAATAATAATATTTGTTTTTAAAATCTTGAGGCCATTCCAAGTTGGAGGTCTTAGACGACTGCCAAGATAGACAAGTCTGATTTGACAGCACCATGGAAGAATAATTCTGATTGTGTTAACTACAATGTGGAATATAAAAAATTACCAATGCGGAAGTTTGTTAGCTAATTAAACTATTTTCGTTTAATATATAACATAAAATGAGATATGATTAGTAGAAGTTCCACTATAGCACATTGGAAATTTCATTTGGATAAAATTCAAATTTGAACAATTTTCTCATATTTGGTTTCGCTTTTTGTTTCTAGGTGGGATCCAACCTTCTTGATATACTCTACAAATATCAACAGAGAAAAAACATAAAATTATTCATAGTTATAATACAAAGAAATTTTAAAATCTTAAGGCAATTCCAAGTTGGAGATCCTAAATGACGCCTAGTGTCACGCCTCGTTATTCCTGAGATTCCCATCTGGAGAATCAACAAATCCCGAGGTATCACGTCAGTGAAAATGACTATTAAAATAAATAATATCTAGGAAATACATGGAATAATAATGAAAACAAGGTATTCCATGCCCACCTGAGTGATAGAAACTCAATAGAAAAATCTAATGAAAATTCGGCAAAGTTGAGTTTGTAAATGGAACATTCGGAAACACAACCACAACACAACAGAATAACCTGCAAATAACAAGTTCAATAATGATAATGGCACGTAGCCCAACATTCCAGAAACCTACTAGGGTCGAGGTAGTGGAATGAAAATCATCGCTTCCTCTATACAACCTCTCTAAAACCTACAAAGCCACAATTCTCGAATACAAATAAAAAGAAAACCACATGGCAGTGCCGAAGAGACCCAAATGGCACCCCAAAATAATAAATACATGAAATAAAAGATACATCAAAAGGGAATATGCAAATAGACTAGCTCCCAAGAGAAATAATATTACACCAAAATAGATTTGGATAAAAGGAGTAAATCTAAATAAAGCGTCTCAAGTCACCCGTACCGTCGCTGCTGTACGTATCGTACTACATCCACCTGCAATCCTGTAACCTATGTGGGGGGTGAGCAACAATGATGCTCACCAAAAATATCTATAACAACACACCCATAGTCGTCTAGGAAATGCTAATCATCCCGTGTGCAAGCATCTATCCTGGGTCGGTCAGTCATCTCACATGGCACCCAGCCAATCGGAGACCCCGAAACAGCCCCACAAATAACCTCAAACATACTCAAGAATTACAAGAAACCACAGATCAACATAAATATCACCAACATATATACACAGGTCAAATCAACATATATATACATAAAACCCCATAGATAACTAATCCTACTCACTTGGGCGTATACACAAATAGTCTAATACGCGTTCTCATCTAGAGATACTACAAGAACTAACTACCCATCACACCGTGCACCGAACACACCGCTCAAAGCTCCTAGGAGGTAAATAGGTCATTCCTTAGGACTACTGGAAAGGAATAACTATAATCACACCCACAACTAAATCACAACTCCTACACATCACCTCTATAAAATCATCCCTAGAGAGTCTTAGAGTCTTACTCTCCCAATTTCTAACTTCAATCTTGTCATTTTATCCACCATAACTAGTGAAATAATCCTTTCACTTAAAGGATCCTTTTTCTAAGGCCTCCTATGATAAAGAGGGGTTATAAAACTAACTAGTGGTCACATGGTATACACACAGTGCTACTATCTAATCCTTGAAAGTAACATAAGTGGAAAAGTTTTGTTAGTTACTAATTAACCCTAGAGAGGGGGGGGGGGGGGGGGGGGGGAATAAGGTGTTCAAGAATCTTTTTGGAAATTAAAACAAGCTATGTCAAATTAACAACTACTGCAAGAAATAAGTAGTAATTACAATTAGAGGTTAAAGTAACTTTATCTAGCAAGATATCACAAGATCAATATAGCATGCAAAATAATGAAATAAAGAGATAGAGATAGAGAGATTGACAATGCGATTTTTTTGAGGTTCAGTAACTCATACTCCTCGGCTTAAGAATCCATTATTGAGACTTTTCCCGATCCTTTCACCATGGCTCTTCCTTCACAGGTGGAATAACAAACATTTACACACGAGCTCACAAGCTCGTCTCTTAATCAATAAAACAATCCTCTCTTGAAAATGTTGGGCATTACTTGCCCAAGATCACAAGAATGTTATGTAATCAATAGAATCACTCAAGAACAATCCACTCAGAAACCCCAAGGTTTTTATGGAGGATACATCAATGTAAGCTCAAGTGTCTTTGGTGATATTTCAAGACCTCTAGAAAAATATTCTCAAAAGATGAATTCAATGAATGAGTTTTGGAGAATAAGAGAAGAGACTAGAGTTTCAAAGATTCAAAAGATTTGTAATGACCGGGTTTATTTAATTAATTTTTTTTCTTTTTCAATTATATTTTTTTTTATCATCAATTTGTGACATTACGTGGCATTACATGTGTTTTCATGCATTGGGGATCATATGATTAGTAAATTTTGCTAAGACATTTATTTGATCATCTATAGTCTTTTTCAAGAAAACATTCTCCTTTTCTATCTCAATACTTTTATCATCCGTTATACTTGAGGTGACTAAGGTAAAACAAGTTGAACTACATGAAGATTTTGTTGTCTTAAGTGAAATGTGTTTCTTAGCTAATTTTTCAAATTCATCATGCAATTCTTCAAATTCATCTTGTAATTCATTATAAGAGGAAATAAGTTCTTCATATGACATTTTATATGTATCTAATGCATATAAATTTAAATGTACCTCATCTTCATTTGACATGAGACAAAGGTTTTCCGTTTGCTTGTCATTTTCTCTCTCATCTGAATCACATGAATCATAATCATCCCATGAAGCATTCATAGCCATTTTGTTTGCCCTTTTCTTGTTCTCCTTTTTTAGCTTGAAGCAATCGGACGTATAGTGTCCCGGCTTCCCACAATTGAAGCAAGTTGAAGGCTCTTTCTTGCTAGGCTCGCCCCTTTGCTCGTTCTTCTTTATGAATCTAACACCATTTGTTTTCTTTCTTTGAAACAAACTTTTGAATTGTTGGGTGAACAATGCAATGTCCTCATCTACCTCTTCTTCACATGGCTCATTTGCTTCATTTTTTATAAAAGCTTGCAACGTCATGCCTTTTCTTGGCTTAGTACTTTCTTCACGAGATTTTGGGGTAATTTCCCAAGTGAGAAGAGACCCAAAAATCTCATCAAGGCTCATGGTGTTGAGATCATGTGCTTCTTTGATTGCCGTCACTTTTGCATCCCATTTTCCCGGATGGCTTCTAAGAACTTTGCGTGATGGATCGGATCTAGGAATAATTTTACCAAGATGCTTTAGTCCATTCAAAATATTAGTAATATGAGACATCATCGAATTTACATTTTCATCATCTTTCATGGCAAATAATTCATATTCATACAGAAGTATATCAATCTTGGAGTCTCACACTTGAGAGGTTCCTTCATAGGTTACTTCTAGCTTATCCTACATTTCTCTAGCCGTTGAACAAGTAGATACACGATTAAATTCATTTGGACTCAATGCACAATTTAAATTAACATTGGCTTTAGCATTATAAGACATAAGATAATGGTCGTCATTATCTCACTCATTGGGTCATTTAAACAGTTTTTCCGTCAACAACGACTTGCCAAATTTGATAGTCAATAGCTTGAAGAAAATCTATCATTATAGTATTCTAATAGCTATAGTTTGATCCATCAAATCATGGGGGCCTATTGTTAGATTGTCCTTCAACATGAGTGACTAAATTTGAGGCCATGATCATTCTCTAAGATGGATAAGTCTAAAATTAATAGAGATTAGGCTCTGATACCAATTGTTAGTCACTAATTGACCCTAGAGGGGGGGGGGGGGGGGGTGAATAAGGTGTTCAAGAATCTCTTTAAATCTTTTTGGAAATTAAAACAAGCTATATCAAATTAACAACTACTTCAAGAAATAAGTAGTAATTACGATTAGAGGTTAAAGTAACTTAATCTAGCAAGATATCACAAGATCAATATAGCATGCAAAATAATGAAATAAAGAGATAGAGATAGAGAGATTCACACCGCATTTTTTCGAGGTTCGGTAACTCCTACTCCTCGGCTCAAGAACCCATTATTGAGACTTTTTCCGATCCTTTCACTATGGCTCAAGAATGTTATGTAATCAATAGAATCACTCAAGAACAAAACACTTAAAAATCCTAAGGTTTTTATGGAGGATAGATCAATATAAGCTTAAGTATTTTTGATGATATTTCAAGACCTCTAGACAAATATTCTCAAAAAATGAATTCAATGAATGAGTTTTGGAGAATAAGAGAAAAGACTTGAGTTTCAAAGTTTCAAAAGAATTGAGTTGAAAATCAAGTTTTTTTGCTTCTTGCCTTCAATGGTTTTTTTTCAAAGAGTGGTAGAGAGATGAATAAAGATGGATAGAATTTCTTTTTCTCACACAAGAACTACTGTTCTCAATTAAGGTTTAAAGAGTGAGAGAGTGATTTTTGAAATTTACAAGAATCAAACACCAAGTGATGGGCAAAAAATGTTCGAACAAGTCGTTTGACTGCATCAGCAGTCGGCTTCCAATACGCCATCAGTCAGCTGCCCAAAAGAGACTTAAACTCATTTACCTTTGACCTTAAGTAGTCGGCTGCATCTCATGCAGCAGTCGGCTGCTGGACCACAAGAAGTCGGCTGTAATACCCCGTAATTTTTATTTATTTATATTTGATATATTTAATTTATTTAATTAATTAATTATAAGTTAATTAGTTGGGCTTATTAGTTAATGAGCTATAATATATTTTTGAGTTAATTAGTTGGGCTTATTAGCTAATGGGCTATAATATATTTTTGGGCACATCGGAAGTATTAAATATATATAAATATGTTTTATATATATTTATATAACCAAAATAAAATCCTAAGATAGTCCTACGTTTTCTATCAACCGATTCTATAGAGGGGAGTAGAGAGAGAGCTGCGTGAAAGAGAAGAGGAAACAACGATCGATCTACAGTTGCATGTGATTCGGTTCTTAAATCAGGCAAGTAGAATGTTCTTCTCTTCCCCCTTTGAACCTGCAATCACATCTTCTATATATTGCAATCTTGTTAAATTTGTGTGCATACATATTTATATATATATATATATATATATATATGATATATTCAAATTTGGGTTTAAGCGCTCATATATATATGTATAGAATCGTGCGGTAATATATATATATATATATATATATATATGTTGTTTGCTAATATGTATGTTTCATAAAATTGTGTCGCTGTAGTCTTTCATGTATGCCATAATTGTATTTTGTGCAACCTACTTGTTACTGCTAGGTGATGGATTGATATGTCGGGTCTGTAATGGATTGATATGCTCCTACTTTAAATTTCAATGATCAGATTATTTTATAGATATATGCACGTTCATATCTCTAGGTGTGTGGAAGGGTTGTTGACTTTGAATTTTCTAACCAAAGTTATAAAGAAATTAAATTATATAATAAGAATATAACTTGAGAATGGAGGCTGAGTTTGGCTTGGTGATGGGCCATGGACTTTCACGTGGTATAACATTGTCATATACAACTAGTTGTATTCATATTGTTATTATGTATATAGGAATGCTTTTATAAATAGTAATATACATATATATCTAGTAGTTTATTAAAGGTGAGATGATAATAATAGAAGTAATAACAGGAAGTTATATATATATAATGATAATAAAAAAATAAATTATAATTATATTATAATTTATTTATTTATTATCATTATATATTTATAACTTATAATTATAAAATAAAACAGGATAGAATAAAATGGAAAATGTCAAATCCCTTAACTTTTCATCTAATGGGAGTTAAGTATTTTTGATGATATTTCAAGACCTCTAGACAAATATTCTCAAAAAATGAATTCAATGAATGAGTTTTGGAGAATAAGAGAAAAGACTTGAGTTTCAAAGTTTCAAAAGAATTGAGTTGAAAATCAAGTTTTTTTGCTTCTTGCCTTCAATGGTTTTTTTTCAAAGAGTGGTAGAGAGATGAATAAAGATGGATAGAATTTCTTTTTCTCACACAAGAACTACTGTTCTCAATTAAGGTTTAAAGAGTGAGAGAGTGATTTTTGAAATTTACAAGAATCAAACACCAAGTGATGGGCAAAAAATGTTCGAACAAGTCGTTTGAATTCATCAGCAGTCGGCTTCCAATACGCCATCAGTCAGCTGCCCAAAAGAGACTTAAACTCATTTACCTTTGACCTTAAGTAGTCGGCTGCATCTCATGCAGCAGTCGGCTGCTGGACCACAAGAAGTCGGCTGTAATACCCCGTAATTTTTATTTATTTATATTTGATATATTTAATTTATTTAATTAATTAATTATAAGTTAATTAGTTGGGCTTATTAGTTAATGAGCTATAATATATTTTTGAGTTAATTAGTTGGGCTTATTAGCTAATGGGCTATAATATATTTTTGGGCACATCGGAAGTATTAAATATATATAAATATGTTTTATATATATTTATATAACCAAAATAAAATCCTAAGATAGTCCTACGTTTTCTATCAACCGATTCTATAGAGGGGAGTAGAGAGAGAGCTGCGTGAAAGAGAAGAGGAAACAACGATCGATCTACAGTTGCATGTGATTTGGTTCTTAAATCAGGCAAGTAGAATGTTCTTCTCTTTCCCCTTTGAACCTGCAATCACATCTTCTATATATTGCAATCTTGTTAAATTTGTGTGCATACATATTTATATATATATATATATATGATATATTCAAATTTGGGTTTAAGCGCTCATATATATATGTATAGAATCGTGCGGTAATATATATATATATATATATATGTTGTTTGCTAATATGTATGTTTCATAAAATTGTGTCGCTGTAGTCTTTCATGTATGCCATAATTGTATTTTGTGCAACCTACTTGTTACTGCTAGGTGATGGATTGATATGTCGGGTCTGTAATGGATTGATATGCTCCTACTTTAAATTTCAATGATCAGATTATTTTATAGATATATGCACGTTCATATCTCTAGGTGTGTGGAAGGGTTGTTGACTTTGAATTTTCTAACCAAAGTTATAAAGAAATTAAATTATATAATAAGAATATAACTTGAGAATGGAGGCTGAGTTTGGCTTGGTGATGGGCCATGGACTTTCACGTGGTATAACATTGTCATATACAACTAGTTGTATTCATATTGTTATTATGTATATAGGAATGCTTTTATAAATAGTAATATACATATATATCTAGTAGTTTATTAAAGGTGAGATGATAATAATAGAAGTAATAACAGGAAGTTATATATATATAATGATAATAAAAAAATAAATTATAATTATATTATAATTTATTTATTTATTATCATTATATATTTATAACTTATAATTATAAAATAAAACAGGATAGAATAAAATGGAAAATGTCAAATCCCTTAACTTTTCATCTAATGGGAGTTAATAGTAACTATAATGAATAGTTTGATTTCCTTGGATTACCTTTTGAATAAATTGGTTACGAAAAGGCAATTGGAATTATTGTTGGCAGATCAATTAAGTACGATAGATATTTATTATTAAACGTGGTCATGTTCTGTAAATTGATCTTTTATAAAATGCATGGGTATATATATATATGACATGCGTATATTTCTTTTGATGGGTGAAATTGGTTCAAGTCTCAAAGATAAAATATTGAGATATTGAGATGGTGATCTAGTGTATAATGTGAAAGAATTAATAAATCCTCTCACACGTGACATAAATGGTGTTTATTAATTTATTATTTTTTTTTATCATTATTAGTATTTTATTATGGAATGGAGGAAACCACGATGAACTGACTAATAAATCGGTCTCATCTGTACCATAGTCGACTAGTCATGGATAAGTTGTCGGGTACGTTGCCTATTGACATGTGATTTAATTTTGGTTGCACTTTATTTGTTTTGTTTTATGCCTTGTGGTTGCACTTTGTTTGTTTATGTGTTATTTATTTGTTTTTATTTGGAGGATATTTATTTAGGAGTGGTATTTAAAGTTATAGAAATTATAGTATTACCCTTATTTTTGGTTGGGTAGATGATGGGATTATTGACACTCTGTTTGGGATCATGTAGAGTCTATTTTGCTTATGGGTCTGACCCACCATTGTTAACATTTCAGGTCATTGGCAGTTTCAGTTACAAGGTTGATGGTTCATCTCATTTCTTCTTGAGTTATTCAGATTTTTGCTTTGTTTCAATGTAGGGACTCTATATTAATATTTTCTTTCGGATTTATATTTTCGTTTATGATTTTAGGGGCCCATAGTTATGGGATTCTCGAGTTGTACCCTTTGGGGACTTGAATTTCTGAATTTTTTTATTCATGAGAATTAAACTTTTGAGACTTTGTTATTTTTTAAATATGTCTTTTGTTTCTGTGCTTGTTTATTGTTGAGTGTTGATGCACCTTAGTTTTCGGTATAGGCCTGGCCAACCTATGCATGAAAATTAGGGGGTATCACATCGGTTGCTCAACACAACAGTCGGCTGCTGATAAAAACGTTTAAGCTCATTAATCTTCGACCTTCATCAGTCAACTGTATCAAATACAGCAGTCGGCTGCTGAATTGTCTTTCACAAATTTGATAACTTTCATTTTTAATTTCAGTCGGCTTCCTAATACCTATCAGTCGGCTGCTGAAATCTAAACCTTAATAATTTGAAATAATTTTGTTTTTTTGTTTTACACTTGAGCTTTATACGATTATAAACTCATAAATTACCTTGTTACAATGTTCGCACCCCGACCTATCTACCTTGAGTCTTGAGTCTTTGGCTTTCGCTTTTTGTTGATCATTTTGTCCTTCCATTTTTGCTCTTGAATTCCTTTGTCGCTTTTCTCTTTTTATGCTTGCATGCTTTCCGAATCATTTTCCCGTTCTTGCTAAAACGCTTAACTGAAAATCACATTAGTACCAAACACACTTTAAATGTTTTGTTAATATCAAAATAGGAATTATTGTCCAAAAATAAATTTCAAGGCCAACAAGCTCTATTATTAGATCAGATTTGACAATCACAAGATAATCTCCAATTCATACTGCCTACTGAGGCACTGAAAAGGGGTACCGGAGTCATTTAGTCCCAAATAGATGCCGAGGCCCTCTGGTTTTAAAAGAAAAATACAGAACCCCGAAGGATTCAACCTGTTTTTAAGAAAAAAATTTAGGACCCAGTCAAATCTATTTCGTTCCAACGTCTTCGAATATACCCAAAGTATTAGGAATCGCACTATGTGTGTGCAAATCAGCATCACGTTCCTTACTCAAGAATATGACAAGGGCAGTAACCACACAACTGAATACATGGTCCACCCCCAAATGCTAAAGCCTTAAAATCCCAAGTTCGGCTAAAAGCCAAAGAACTATGACAACGAGGAAGAAAACAACACTAAGAATTTAAAACCGAAAAACCATTTCAATGTTCCTTTTTTTAAAAACTCCTTTCAAAACTGGTTCTAAAACCTTTAATATTAATTTAAAAATGTGAGAAAACTCTGAAAGGATACCCGAAACATTACTGGCTCAGAAGGAATTTCAGAAACAACTAGAACAAGCATGGAGTTCTTGGATTCCAACGATGTCGAGATCTTGGCACAACCTCGAGATCTCACAAATAGGGACAAACAGTACCCTGAACTCACTGACTTCATAAGAACGTTTTTAAATGAAAGTTTCTGACATTTTTTAAAACGGGGTTTGCTCTAGACACCCCGGCCCCAAGATTCCAAAAATATTTTATAAAACAAGTTTTTTAACTTAGGGTTTTCAAAATTAGTTGACAGGACCCCGGTAAACGAAAAACACAGCTTTATAAAAAACTCAAAAGCTTTAAGTTTTCAAAAGATTTGAGAGAGCTTTAGTTTGGTCCCAAAGATCCAAACCGTAACCGAGATTTCAAGGGATACGAGCTAAAGATCGTTTAGTTCTTAAAATATTTTCAAAGTGAAAGGAAGAGCGACAAGCTCAAAATACAAGAGTCGGAAGAGAGACGGTAAGACTAATAAGCCTAGACCGAATTTTAACTTAATAAAATCACCACTCCACCATAGGGGTACGCCAGCCACCTCGGGGTAGCATTAATCACCAAAAACAAAGGCCTATATGACCGAAAACCACAACCTCATCTAATTCTTGGTAAGGGGGTTGACTAGCTCAACTAGAAACCCGATTCAAGGGGAAACAATTATGCCATTTGACCACTTTCCACTTAGTTCCACATAACAGTTTAGGACCCGACCAACCGTCATGCTATCATCCCTGGTTCTTAACTGTTATTAAACCTTTTACTTTCCAACTTAAGGTTTTTAAGCCTTCA
Organism: Cornus suecica; assembly: GCA_963922005.1. Lineage (NCBI taxonomy): Eukaryota > Viridiplantae > Streptophyta > Magnoliopsida > Cornales > Cornaceae > Cornus > Cornus suecica. Next base: position 37,248,292 of record OY998247.1, on the reverse strand, counting down.
TTCAAATTGAGAAATTTCGTTAGTCAATTTTCTAACATTAATAAGGGATCTTTATATCCAAGAGCATAACCAATAACACAACTATTGTGCTATAGTGCTTAGGGGAACAATATATATTTTTAACATTTATCCACATACAACCTGTTCAATATCAGTAAGCAATAACAACAGAAAATCTCAACAAATACTCATATGGAAAATAAATGCTCAATGTGAATGCCAATGCAATGTCAATGCTCATGACAGTGCCAATACAACTCAAATACATCCCTATCTACATGAGGGTTAAATAGATAACAAGGAATCATAATCCGATCACTTTTGGGGATAACAAACCCGCAAAAGGAAAGGGGGATCATCATATTTTACGAAACCAAGGGTTTGGACAACTCCTTCACGGCTCTCTGATTCGGGGAGATACTAGCTCCTTGGGTCACGAGAACACCCCCTGGTCAGTTGTTGCGACTATCCAAACAGTTCATACGTATATATGATACAAATGAGGCATGCAACTCACACCAAAATAATATATGCACGCGGTGCTACATAAATGCAAATATGCCTCTATATGGACCCAATGCTTAATGATATAGCATAAATTTCAATTTTCCTCATACAAAACATGCTTTATAATTAAATTAAAGCAGTAAACCACAACAATTCCATCTCGAAGTTACCCAAGTTCTCAATTACACAATTCTTGTAAATTTTACGTATCCGCATGCTTATAATTAAATTTGAATAACCGATTTCGAATAAGTCAACCTTAGGGACATCCGTTTCGCAATTTGACATCTTTATAGTTTACGAGAAAAATAAAAGGGAACTAGAACAACGTCTAATTTTTCTTGTCCCTTGCTTTCACGCATCCACAAATTTTACTAATCTACTTCAAATCCAAGGGGTGTTAGGCTGCCTATCTTAATCAACTCAAGCACGTCTTTAATTATTCTAATTTCTCAAGGGAATTTCTATCTCCGACTTCATTCACTCCACCTATAGGTGTTTCATCAATTTCATAAAAATTTCTAAGTCTCGTTTATAGCTAGGTATTTAGGCACATGCTACCATATACCCATAAACATACAACATCGGAAATGTTAAAATTTTGTAGTGAGAGTTAAATATATATATAAATATCCCACCTCAATCAGCGCTCCTAAAATAACCCCAAAATGGGCCCATTGTAAACAATGTTGGATCCCGAAAATGGGCCCCCCCCCCGACCAAAGTTGTCCAAATGAAATTATGCTCGGACCGAAATGTCGGCCTCGACGACGTATTCAACATAGTTGAAGCTCGTTAACTAGTTTCAAACGAAGCCGAACAAATCTAACAAAATTCAAATGAAAATCGTACCTAAATTCTTGATTTTTTGAAAAACCGCTTTATAGTTTCACGCCAAATTTTAGCATATTGAACAAGGAGCCGATACCCAGCTTTTCTCCGAATTTCACGTCGATCGGAGCTCAAGAAGCCGTTGAACTGGTGGGCACAAAATCTGGCCAAACAGGGCTCTACCGTACACCACCACCGCGTCACCCTCGCAACGCCAATTGCCGTCGCCGCATGTCATGCCCGAAAATTCCAAAGACTACTGCACCGGGACATCCGAGGAATCCGGGGTGTGATCCATACAAAGAGCGACCAACTAACATCATAAATAACATTAAAACGAATGAAATATTATTAATAACAATAATTCCATACAAAACCAAGCGAAAACTAAACCAAATGATATATAAGGCATATCGAGGCGCCGAAAGAATACATCTATATAATGATGCAATGATACCAAATACAAGGAAGGAATATGCCAATAGACTGGCTCCCAAGAAATACAACAACAGTCCCAATACAGGGGACAATCAATGGAAACTAAAATGGAACAACTCTATGTATAACCGTCCCAAATCCCGCAACAACATTCGTAACACTCTGGGCAAATCCAGAACCTGCAATGAAAAAAAAAGAAAGGATTTTGCACCCAAGCAACCCGTAGCCGAAATATCCCTGCAAACTGGTGTTTGGGGACACCAGGCAAAAGAATGTCGGGGTGAGCTCATTGAAGCCCCGTGGGAGAAAGGAATCATAACTGTCACATCCTCCGACTGTCCAAGTCGAGTGCGAACCAATCCATGTATATGCATCTACCCTAGGTCGGTTAAATGTTCCACCTGGCACTCATGTCAATACGAGACCCTAGAAACACATTCTTCTAGTCCCCTATCATGCATTAACAAAAAGGAAAACTAGCACGTAGTGAAACCATAGTATAGAAAAATATAATAAATGCACACCTATATATATATATATATATATATATATATACATATACAACCAATAGAAGCCACATAGTACAGATCACTTCATAAATCACTATGATTTGTACCCGCCAATCCCGCATTGACAATCAACACAACACTAAACACCAAATCATGGGACCAACACTCCTATTCATAACACTCAGGAAGGATAACAATCACATTTCCTAGATCACGAGCATATCGAGCTCCAAAACCTTCAATCAGTATCAAATCATACTACTAATCACCTCACTAGTCACGGGGGTGAGCGAAAACGGATTTCTCACTTAAAAATCGAATGGACTTAAATACAAGTCTTGTGAAAAATCCATTTTCGGGGAAACAAACCAAAACACCAATGGAAAAACTAAAGCGAATTTATATATGCTCAATGGAGTGAGGAAATGATGAATCGAAGTAAAAAGACAACTCGAAGGGAAAGACAAGTGACTATATGCAAAGGCACTAACTCTAACTTAACCATACCTAGTTTGGGATCCAAATCCCTAAACTCTATAACGACTTATTAAAGAGTGACCACAACTTCAAAGATACTCCAATCTTTAAGATTGCTAAAGGGAACCTAGTGGTCGTTGCCACAGAATCAACTAGTTTCAATCAAAACCTCTTCCGATTCTTTCAAACCTCAATTTCACATTCTAAACCACATCAATTAGGATTCTAACAATATCATATGACCATCAATACACAATCAACTCAGTTCATTCATAACCTCGTCTATCATAACTAAACCATCAATATCATGATTGATGCCACGGTGCTACATTAATGCTAACTAGACCACAAAACCATCCCCGCCTTCTAAAGGCTTCAACTCCATAGTCCACTACCGACTTTATTTATCACAAGAAAGTCATAAAAGCAACTCATATCACCACTCTAAAGTATATAAGTACATATCAACAAGTATAAGCATTTATCTCACATTATACAATAAAACAAGTCATGCAAATCATATTCTCACATCCTTCAATTTCACTTGAGCATTTTAATAGAAAATGAATTATATATCGAAATTCACATTAAACATGCCCCTCAACCACATAGGTTAATATCATGATCCACATGTAAACATAAATCACATAACGGTAACTCAATACAATGTGACTCACACACCTCATGGTACACACGCAACCACACCCACCCTAACTCCAAGGGTCAACGAGATCATTATCTAACCCTTCCCTTTATGCTCATAAGGAAAGTTAGATTTATTGTACAGATTCTTCCCAAGTGTTTTTGACACTTCACACTTTGAACTAGGAACATCGTCAACCACGACGCGGTCATGACAGAGGATTTGGAACAAGTCCTTCCCCTACCATCTCAATTTCTCGAAAGACTATTTTCGTAGGAGCGAGAAGCACCCGTTGGCCAGTTGTTACGACGATCCAAAACAAGTCTACTCACGCATAATTACGCAAACGGACGTAGACCAACACCAATTGAATTCTCAATACAAATGGTGAACTCCATATGCACTATGTCTCAATGCATCAACATAAATATGTATCTCATCATATTTATCAATAACATTCCCAAAATGTCAACACGAATGCCATTACTTATTCAACATGCTTTCAATTCTCACTAAAGCAATAATTAATAAGGATGTTTTCTCATGCACCATTCATGATCCCAAATCATCAAGTTGTCCTTTAATTCACAAGGATAACAATTTACTTCTTTTAAACATTCTTTTAGTGCAATTAAAGAAAGCTTCACACAAATCACATCTCAAACATAACATCAATTCCCAACAAAGTAAATAACATCCATAAAAGGGGAACTAGATAGTCGCTCTAAGTTGAGATGTCGAGTTACACCAATCACATATTATATCCTCAAAGGTGCTAACCAAAGGAGCTAGCCTAATCTCACTACCAAGGCTACATCTCGAACACCTTCATACACATATATATAATTACACTTAAATCATATACACAACTATACCCACATACATATACACATATATAGACATACAAGCGTACTTTAATCTTGTTAATCTGAAGAACAATCACCCAACTAGCAGGCATTATGGTCCTTGCAATATCATCACCAAGTATACCATACTCAAGGGTTAATTCACATAAACATGTTCAACCCTAACTTCACATTTTCAAGGATACACTTAGCAATTTCAACTAAGATTAGGAACCCTAGAATCCACTTCTCACACCTACCCAATCAAAAGATGAAATAGTTAAGAAGTTTTCCCCCACCTCCATGAAGAGTAAAGCAAAACCACTAGCAAGGCCAAGAAACCCTAGCTCTCACCCAACATCAAAATCAAATGAGCAAATTGGTGGCAAGCTTCACCATAGCCTCCTAATAATGAATCAAACTCAAACACAAGAAAAGAAGAAGAATCATCAAGTGGTTTGACAAGAAAATCCAAAACTAGGATTTGAAAGGAAACACCCAAGGAAGGAAGAACACTTACCAATCATTGACTCAAATTAAAGAGAAGAACACCATGAACAACTTCCATGTTGAAGGCCACATCAAACTCCCAACTTAGGGTGATGAAATTCACCCATAAATGAAGAAGAACCAAGAAGGAAAAGATGAAGTCTTACAATGAAAGACTTTAGATGTGTAGAGATCCTCTACTCACACCTCTCACCATCCAATGGCCAAGATTCAAGCTAGCACATGAAGGCTTAATCCAAGTCCACAAAGTAGTCTTGCATTGAAAGACTAAATACACCACAGACAAAACCCATTAATTTTCCAAACAAGGCCTTAACATCCAAGGGCTGAGAATAAGACAATGAAAATGAATAAAGGATCCAAGAGTTGACATAAAGTCTTGCATAATGAAAAATTCAGAATAATGCATTCTTGCATTTAAATGTCATCCAAACAAGGCCCTATGATCCAAGGGTTGAGAACAACAATGGGAGAAGAAGATCAATGGCTATAAGTGAGACACCACTTGAAAATGAGAAATGACCATTTTTTTTCCAAACTTAGGGTTAATTACATGAGTGTCATCATGCCTCTTAATTACCCTTCCACCCCTTGTCATCCTCTCTATTTACCACTATGTCACTCACACCCCAACACTTAGCCAAATTTTTATACTTTCCACTAAGTGCTCTAAATATGAGAATACTAATTTACCCTTCAGTCATTTCATTCCTGAAATCATTTTTAACTATTTTCATTACTTACAAAATGAAAATACACAAACAATTCATATAAGTGCTACACTGGAACATCTACAATAAACTAGGGTAACACATTTAGGAACGTAGTAAGATTGCCGAAGCTCCAGCGAGAAAATGTTGCAACGAACTCACGTAGTCGTCAATGAATAATAAATCCCAAATCCGGAAACGAAAGTCCACGACGTCATCCCGCTAAGTCCAAAAGTTAAACGCGAAACATTTACATGTACCAAGATTACACAAGACGTCATGAATAAGTGACGTCATAAAACGTTAACACTTGGAAAAGAATTCCAGAAAGGAGGAAGGAAACATAGGGCATTACATCGCCACTCCTGTACAAATCGGCTACGAACTAGGTTGAGAACCACCAGCAAGTCGAGACTTCTTCCCTCTCAAGCAACTCCTCTCTTTCTCTCTCTCTCGTCGATTTGCAAAGAAGAAGAAGATGGGGCTGGTGATTGATCGTGTGAAGAGGAAGGTGAGGTGATGGTGGGTCGGCTCTCTCTCTAAATCACCGATCTATACATATACATCTATCTCTATATTTTCATACATATAAACTTAAATAAATATATAATAATTATTATTATTACACGATTTAATTATTATGTAATAATTATAACACCAAAATTCTAACTCAATACTTGATGCACCAAATCAAAAATTGAAAGATCCCGGTAATGAAAAATCAGAGAAAACACTAGACCAAATCCTCGTAAAGAAACGACCCAAAGACCCTCCGAGTCGAGTACCGAACGGAAAATAAAACATTTAGCCTTAATTTAATAATAAATAATAATAATAAAGGGGAAATTATCAGAAAATCTCTAAACGAAAACACGTGTACCCAAAAAAATCAACGAAATGCCAAATAACTAATATAAACGAAGATAAAGAGTTTGGGGTACAAAACCCAACCTCCGAAACACTGGGTAATTCTAGAACCCTTCAAAACTCCTAAAATAAGGAAGCTCTAAAAGTCAAACAAATAAGTCTAAGACTACGCATCACGTAAGCACAAATACAAAGAAACAGACAAGCTAATGCAAATACCCCTAAGAGCACGAGCCAAATAATTAAGGCACATATAAAAACCAAAAACAATCAGACAAGTAAAGTAACAACAACACATAGGGGCACAAACATACAAACATAAACAAAATGAGTGAAAGAAATATAAATACCCCTAAGCACATCAGCCAAACAAAACAATTACTAATCCAATTACAAAGGGAAACAAAAATGTTGAACCCCTAAAGCACTAAATGCCGAACTCGAACAACTGAGTCGAAACCTTCAACGTTGGACATACTAAGCACATCACCACCCAGTCGAAGCACCAAACGTCAAACCTCAAAATGAATTCACTTAGTCAACAACAAGAACTCCCGTAAATGTTTCACCAAGTTTGAAACACAAAACATCACCGTCAAGTCATGTAATCACCAAAGAAACTACACAAAGTCATCAAAGAGATAATCATCAAGCCGCCAGTCGAATCCAAATGTAAATGTGGAAAATTTACACGTGAAACATCCAGAATAACCACGACATCATGACCAAGTGACGTCACAACCCAAAATAAATCAGAAATAATTCCAGGAAAAAGGAAAAGTAACACGGGGTGTTACACCTAGATCGACAGTCCCGATGGGATCCAACCATCTTAATATATTTTATAGAGATAACCAGAGAAAAAATACAAAAATATTCAGACTTCTACTACTAAGAAATCTTAAAACCTTGAGGTCATTCCAAGTTGATGGTCATACACTACTTTCTAGACCGGCAGGGCAGATTGGACTACACTAAGGCAAAAAATGTTGACATGTGTTGCAGTTGTAGAAGCTTTAAATTATCAAGAAGTTTGGTTACTAATTTAAGTATTTTCATTAATAAATTACATGAAAAGATACATGATTAAAAATAGTTCCTATGTACCACATTGTAAAATTCATTTGTAGAAATTGTTCAAACACTAGAACTTGAGAATTTTCTCATATTCTTTTTCTCCTTTTTTTTTTTTGGTTGGATACAACTTTGTTGATATACCCTATAGAAAATGCACGAATTTTTTTGCACATATAAGAATAAGAAAGGAATTTATATCTTAAGGCCATTCCAATCTAGAGATCCTAGACGTTGCCTAGGGACTGGCAAGTCTGATTCGACGGCACTAAGGAAGAATAATTATAATGGTGCTAACTGCAGTTAGATAATTTGACTACTTTTGTTTAATATATAGCATGAAATGAGACATGATTAACAGAATTTCCGCTATAGCACATTGGAAATTTCATTGCAAAATGTTTTTTAATATAATTTTTGGCTTTTATTTTGGGTTTTCTCTTTTATTTTTTGGGTTGGATCCAACTTTGTTTAAATACTCTATACAGAGACCAATAAAAAAAATGCATAGTTTTTTTTTTTTTGGGGGGGGGGGGGGTTCTCTTTTGATTTTTGGGTTGGATCCAACTTTGTTGATATACTTTATAAAGATCAAGATAGAAAATGCACGAAAATGTTTGCACATATAAGAATTCTAGTTGTGCTAACTCAATTAGCTAATTTAACTATTTTTGTTTAATATATAACAAGAAATGAAGTGAGACACAATTAACAAAACTTTCGTTGTAGCACATTGGAAATTTCATTCATAGAAATTGCGGGTTCAAACCCGGTAGCGAAAATTTTTCTAATATACTTTTTTTCTCTTTTTTTAGGTTTTCTCTTTTATTTTTTGGGATGGATCCAACTTTGTTGATATACCCTACATAAACCAAAAAATAAAACGCAGGAAAATGTTTGGACTTGAAATAAAAAGAAAAAAAAAACTTGGGGGCATTATAAGTAGGAGGTCCTAAACAACTGCCTAGAGACATAGAAGTCTAATTCGACGGCAATAAGGAAAAATAATTCTACTTGTGTTGGAGTTACAAAAGCTACAAAATTAACAATGCAGATGTTTGTTAGCTAATTTAAATATATATTTTTTATAATTTGCAAATAAATTTCATGAAATGAGACATGAATAATAGACGTTTCCACTATAGCACATTGGAAGTTTCATTCACATAAATTCCGGGTTCAAACCCCGGCAGGAAGAATAATTCTACTTGTGCTAATGGGCAGTTATAAAAACTAAAACATTACCCATGCATAAGTTTGTTAGCTAATTTAACTTCTTCTTTTTTAATTTATAGCATGAAATGAGACAGGATTAGAAGAATTTCGGGTTCGAACCCCGACATCGGAAACAATTCTCATTGTCACGCCCCTAAATTCCCAAGACTCCCGAACCGGGACATCCGAGAAATCCGAGGAGTGATCCATACAAAGAGCGACCAACTAAGATTATAAATAACAATAAAACGAATAAAATATTATTAATAACAATAATTCCATACACAACTAAGCGGAAGCTAAAACCAAATGACACATAAGGCACATTGAGGTGTCGAAAGAATACATTTCTACAATGATGCAATGATACCAAATACTAGGAAGGGATATGCCAACAGACTGGCTCCCAAGAAATACAACAACAATCCCAATATAGGGGACAAGTAAAGGAAAACAAAATGAGAGACACCCTACGTAAGGACGTCCCAATCTTGCAACGTCATCTATAACATGCTGGGCAAATCCAGAACCTGCAACGAGTAACAAAAGAAATGTGTCATTGCACCCAAACAACCCGTAGCTGAAACATCCCTGCAAACTAGTGTTTGGGGACACCAGGAAAAAGAACGTCGGGGTGAGCTCATCAAAGTCTCTAGGAGAAAGGAATCATAACTGTCACATCCTCCGACCATCCAAGTCTAGTGGGAACCAAACTGTATACATGCATCTACCCTAGGTCGGTCAAACCTCCCACATGGCACTTATACCAATACAAGACCCCTGAAACACATCTCTCTAGTCCCCTACCATGCATCAACAAATAGGGCAAGAAACACGTAGTGAAACCATAACATAATATCATATAATAGATGCACACCTATATATATATATATGTAAGTATATACATAGAGAGATATACAACCAATACAAGCCACGTAGTACAGACCACCTCAGGGATCACTATAACTCGTACTCGCCAGTCCAACACTAATAATCAACACAACATTAAAAACCAATCATGGAAGGAATATTCCTATTCATAACACCCCAGGAAGGATAACAATTACACTTCCTAGATCAGGAGCATACCGAGCTCTAAAACCTCCAATTACTATTAAACCATGCTACTAATCACTTCACATGTCACTCCCCACCATCCATAAACCTAACACAGGGGAAAAATAGTCAATCCAGCTTAAAGGAAGTCACAAAGGTTGTCAAAAACCAAAAGGGAAGTGAAAGGGATCAAATGACTCATCAAACCGACCACTTCAAGGTCACATGTTCGCCCAAGGGTAAAATAGTCATTTCAAGGGAAAAAATGTAATTTCAAACTTTATCCCGTATATTTTGATATAGGACAGGCTATAGAAACAAACGACACTTAAATTAAAGCCACGGTACAAGAGATATGAATTTTGGAAAACGGTATCGGACAACGTCGACTAAAACTGAAAGTTAAAGTACCCCTCTTGCACCAAGGGTAAAATTGTCATTTCAAGGTAAAAATTACAATTCAAATTATGTCTCAACAATTTGGACATAGGACAGGCCACAGAAACAAACGGGACCTAAATCGAAGTCCTATTTCACGATGGGTAAAACAAGCATTTCAAGTGCAAATAAATGATTTCAAAATTTGTATCAAATATTTGGACATAGGACATGCCATAGAAACAAACGGGGCTCAATTCGGAAGCACGAGACGTAAACTACTCATTTTTTAAATTACACGCATGGACTTGGCTGCTACAGCCCCTAATGTAGTCAACTATAGTTTTCAGTGTACCACCAATGTAGTTAGCTACATTTTCCATCCCCTAAACCTCAAAATTATGAAGTTTTGGAAATAATAGAAATATGCAGATTTTGCATACAGGTTCTCTTTTTTGCGCTGTCGGTCCCAAGAAATCATAAATATTTTAAAAGTGAGTTTTTCATTTGCGAAACTCAAAAATAGCCACCAAAATCTCGGGAAACGCGTTAAACGCAACCTTTGAATAACAGTGCTTCTCTAAAGTTTTGTAAAATTATCCGTCTTGCCACCGGTCCTCGATTTGGCATACCACCGACTTTTCACATGTCAAATTCTTTTGAAATGACTCGAAATCACTTTTTCAAAGCGTAAAATTTTAGTCAGGGTCACAGGGGTGGGCAAAAACGGGTTTTTCACTTACAAATTGAATTGATTGAAATACACGTCTTGTGAAAATTCCATTTTCGGAGAAGAAAACTGAAAAACCAACGGGAATACCAAAACGAATTTATAGACGCTCAATGGAATAAGGGAACGAAGAACCGAAGTAAATGAAACTTGAAAGGAAAAGGCAAGTGGCTATACCCAATGACACTAACCCTAATCCAACCACACTTTGCTCAACATCGAATTTCCTTAACTCTATAATGACTTAACCAAGAGTGACCACAACTCCAAGGACACTCCAATCATTAAGATCACTAAAGGGAACCTAGTGGCCATTTCCACAAAACCAACTAGTTTCAATCGAAACCTCTTCCGATTCTTTCAAACCTCAATTTCATATTTGAAACCACATCACTTAGGTTTCTAACAAGACTAAATGGCCATCAATACACAATCGACTAGGTTCACTCATACCCTCGTCTATCATAACCAAAACATCAATATCACAATTAATTCCACATTGCTATACCAATGCTAACTAAAACCACAAAACTATCACCCGTCTTCTCATAAACTTCAACTCATAATCAACTCTATGATCCATCACCAACTTTAACTTATCACAAGAAAGCCATCAAAGCTAATTTATATCACCACCCTAAGGCATATAAGCACATAACAAAGAGGATAAGCATTCATCTCACATTATACTTTAAAACAAGGCATGAAAATCATATTCTCACATTATCCAATTTCACTTGAGCATTTTAATAACATATGAATTATATATCGAAATTCACATTAAACATGTTCATCAACCACGTTGAATAATATCATGATTCACATGTAAATATAAATCACATAACGACAACTCAATGCAATATGACTCACACACCTCATGGTACACATATGACCATATACACCCTAACTCCAAGGATCAACGAGATCATTCTCTAACCATTCACTTTTGAAGATACAAACTCATGAAGGAATGTAGATTTATCATACCAATTCTTCCCAAGTGATTTTTCTCTCTTACACTTTTAACAAGGAAGACGTCAAACACGACGCAATCGTGCAATAGGATTTGGACAAGTCCTCCCCCTACCGTCTATGTTTCTCGGAAGACTAGTTCCGTAGGAGCGAAAAGCGCCCCCTGGCCAATTGTTATAATGATCCAAAACAAGTCTACTCACGCATAAATACACCAACGGATGTAGACTAACACCAATTAAATTCTCAATACAAAAGGTGAATCTGTATGCAATATGTGTCAATGACCCATGCACCGACATAAATATGTATCTCATCATATTTATTAACAACATTCCCAAAATTCCAAGACGAATGTCATTCATCATTCAACATTCTTTTAAATTTTATTGAAAACAATAATCAACAAGGATGCTTTCTCATGCACCATACATGTTCCAAATCATTAAGTTATCACTTAATTTCTCAAAGATAACATTTTCATTCATTTAACATGTTTTTATCTCAATTAAAGCATTTAAATCACAAGGATACATTCATACGCAATTAATGTTCCAAGTCATCAAGTTATTCTTCAATTTACAAGGATAATAATTCCATTCTTTTAAACATGCTCTTAGTTCAATTAAAGCAAGTTCTCCATAAATCACATCTCAAACGTAACTTCAATTTCCAAAAAATAAAATATCATTCACAAAAAGGGGAAATAGATAGTCTCTCTAAGTTGAGATGCCGAGTTACACCAATCACATATATATAATTACACTACCAAGGCTACATTCCTAACACCTACATACACATATATATAATTACACTTGCACATATACACAACTATACCCACATACATATACCAATATATAGGCATACAAGCATACTGTAATATTGGAATTCTCAAGAACAACCACTAAACTAGCATTGTAACACCCCGTGTTATTTTCCTTTTTTCTGAAATTTATTTCTATTTAATTTTGGTTATGACGTCACTTGTTCATGACGTCTTGTTTATTCTTGGTATTTTGTGTGTGAATTTTCGCGTTTACGTTTAAAGTCGAGTGGATGACTTTACAATTTTTCCTTGATGACTTTGTGGAATTTCTATTGTTGATTACGTGGGTTAGTTTCGATGATTGAATTTAGTGCTGCGACTGGGTAGCGATGCCTTTGTTTGTTCAACATTTAAAGGGTTTGATGAGGGGGTTTCATGAACCGGTGTATTTATATCACCTTATATTATTTAATTGGCGTCCTGTGGATTTTTGGGTTCGTGTGATTTCATTTAGGAGTTATTTAGAATGAGAATTGATTAATGGTGGGCTTGTATTGTAATTTAGGGAACCATTGTCACAATTATTTATTTTAGTCACAAGTTTAATGTCACATGACCTATTGGAATTGAAGTTACCAAATTCATTTCCAATTGTTTAACTATCTGATATGTGCACATTGTTATATACATATTTGATATTTTAGATATATGTATATAAGCATGTATCAATTTGGAGAGAGAGATGATCAAGTTGTTTTCCCTTCTTCCTCTTAGTCGACCACCACGCATTTCTCCTTCACCATGACCTGTTTCAGTCACCTTCATCATCACCTGTAAGAAGAAAGCCAGAGAGGGTGACCGAGAGGGAGAGAAGTCGGACGAAGAGAGGGGGCAGAGTTCGCGACTCAAAACCCGAGCTGGAGTAGCGACGCCGACTGGGCTGGACGGCGGTGCAGGAACGGGGTAGTGTCACACAGGAGGCGCGACGACGTTGAGGCATCGACGAGTAGAGAGCAGTTCGCACAACAGGGCCAATTCGGCCTATAGTTTCGGCGACTTCCCGAGCACCGTTTGAGCTGATTTTTGGAGGGTAGCTTCATCTTAATGTCAGGTACGACGTGCAAGAATTTAAGATATTTTCGTTGAGCGGTTTCTCAGGAAATTTTATTTATAGATTCAAATTTTCATTTGGTTTATATTAGATTTACCTAAATTTATTAACATATTGCTAATGGGCTTTGTATATATTGTATAGGTCATCGAGGTGGATGTTTCGATATATTCAAAATTTTATTCGGACAACTCTGGTCGACAGGTCGCATATTCGGGCACCGATACTGTTCATGGTGGGCCCTACTTAGGGCATGAACATGTTGAGCCAGATTTGAGCGTGCGTCTTGGGCGACGTGTCGGTATATCCTGCTCGGTCGTGGGCACTATGGTTAGTTCATAAAAACGCGTCGAGAGGTAGGGGAAAATTCATTATCGATACAAATGACTCTAGATTTGTAAGTGATATTTTGATTGAGCATGTTAATTGTATAAAATTGAATTAGAAATCTTGTTTAGGATTAATTGACATGATGGTAGGTTTATATATATATATGATTGTTTACGATTTCATGTTATATGATTAGTGGGACCCTATATGTGATTTTGGTGATTTATGTGACATGAAAATCTATGAACTTAGAGCGTTATTATAGTTCCCCTATTTTTGTTGATAATTGTTTTAATAAAATTTAAAGCATGTTAAAGGGGATGAAATGGATGTAATTGTGAATTATTGCTTTAATTGAATTAAAAGCATGTTTAAAGAAATAAAATTGATATTCTCATGGATTATAGCTTTAGTAATATAAAAGCATGTTGGAGAATATTTTCATAAATATGATGTATTACATATTTATGTTGAGGCATGGTTTTTATTGAGGTCCTGTATGCATATTGAGTACACTATGTCGTGTTGAGTATATGGGTGTCGATCTATGCGAGTCGTGTAATCATGTGTGGGTTTGACTAGTGTCGGATAGTCGAAAGTGTTCATAAATATGATGTGATACATATTTGTGTTGGTGCATGGGTCATTGAGACATAGTGCATATGGTGTTCACCTTTTGTATTGAGAATTCAATTGGTGTTGGTATATGTCCGTTTGTGTAATTTTTCGTGAGTAGACTTGTTTTGGATCGTCGTAACAACTGGCCAGGGATGCTTCTCACTCCATGGAACTAATCTTCCGAGAAATCGAGAAGCTAGAGGAGGACTTGTTCCAATCCTAGGTTCACGACAGTGTTCGTGGTGACGATATTCCTTGTTAAAAGTTAAAAGAGAGAAAATCACTTGGGAAGAATCAGTATGATAAAGCTACATTCCTTCATGAGCATAGTGGGAAGGGTTAGAGAATGATCCTGTTGACCTTTAAAGTAGGGTGTCTTGTCCTGTGTGAACCACGAGTGGTGTTGGGTCACATTGCATTTGTGTAGCATTTATGCGATTCTATTTGACATATAGAATATGATATTATTACATGTGGATTTTGGAGCAAGTTTATTATGTGATATTATTACATGTGAATTTTGGAGCATGTTGATTATGAATACTGAGAAATAAATTTATATTTTTATAAAAGCTCAACTAAAAGTGAATAATGTGAAACTATGATTATATGCGATAACTGTTAAAATATAATGAAATGTAAATCCTTATACTTGTGATTATGTATTTTTATGCCTTGGAGGTTTAAGTATCATTGTGTAGTGACCTCTTGGATAGTTGAGGTTAGTGATGAACTATGGAGTCGATTTTGAATTGAGGTTTTTGAAAGAGGCGGTTGATGGTTTGTGATCGTGGTTGGTTGTGTGAGCTCTTTAGAGAGTTGAGGTGAGGGATTGATTTTAATATCAACTGTGATTTGAGGCCTTAGAGTAGGCGGGTGATGAGATTGTGAACCCAGTTGATCTTATTGTATAGGCCTTTATATGCCTTTCACCTTTTTGAGAAATGGTTTATCAACCGTACTTTTAAGATTTTGGTTGAGTTAGACCAAGTGGCAATTGAACTTAGTTCTTTTCTTGGCAACGACCATTTAGGACCTTTGGTGTCTTTAGTGATTGTGTTCATCCTTAGAGTTATATTCATTCTTATCTAGCTATCTTTTGAAAACGGCATTTTTCAAGTTTTGAAAACAAACCTATTCGTATTTAAAAAGAAAAACTCATTTTTGCCTACCCCCATAGCAAGGATAGGGGAATGTCGGAGACCAGGGGCAAGATGGTCATTTTTAATGTGTTGATATTTAAAAGAAAACCTACTTTTTAACATTTCTCGAGATTCTGAGGTTTCTTTCTCAAGATCTCGACCTACAGAGTTTTGAAAGGTGTTTTCTTGTTTCACCTTTACTTACAATCATTTCTAAGTCTTGGGTATGAGGCTTGTTGTTTAGTGCACACACGTAATGTTGCCTTTCCTCTGCTTTTGGTTTCTTTTGTCCAGGTGTTTTCTCTAAACACTTTTGGTGTCTGTAACCTTGACATTGTTGTCCTGGTTATCCGCTGGTTAGCATTGGGACCTCTTTTCCCTTACTTTGTTTCTTGACCCTTATATGGTTGTTGATGAGGGTAGTGTTCATATACTCTCCGTATTGTGATTTGGTTAGCTTTTCTTATCTATAGTGAGAGCATTGGTGATTTATTGATCGTATTGGAGATATTATTATGAGATTCATATAGTGATATGATATAGTTGATTCAGTCCTTGAGGTGTATACTTTCTCTATGAATGGAATTTATGGTTCATATATATATATATTATATTGCTGATGATTGTGTTAGTATGCAAGGACGTGAGTGTTTTCCCTCATGTGTTCTCGGGGAGTGGGTTGTGAGCATTCCTTGGTACTATTAGTGGATTTATATTCATGTGGATATTAAAGGTGAGTGTGATTCTCATTTGTTGGATTCTCTGGTTAGCGTTGTGAGCGCTTGGTGATTTATTAGTTTGGACTTGGGTGTCGTGTACTTAGTGTACGTTTATGTGAGTAGTGTAGACTACTGACATTAGATTGATATGTACGAGGCATTGTGTTCTATTGTGTATCCATACTACGTGTCTTGTAATTATTTGTTATATGAGTAAATTACTATGACCTCCCCTAAGGTTTTGCATAATTACTCTCATATTAAAGTTTGAGTAAATTTACACTGACCACCCCTTTAAGATTAATATTACACTAATATTTTTGTGCATTTACTGAAGTACATATAACTTTAGTGTTTTAAATTGAGTAATTTATGTTAAAATAACCAAACCAACTTGCATGAGAAGGGATAAGGATGTTTTGAGTTGTGTCAATTGAGGGGTATTTCAGTAGTTTAAATGATAGGAGGTCATTAGATATGCAAATCATAAACTACATTAGTTTGAAACACTTAAGTTTAGAGTACTTTACAATATGCACAAAAATATTGATGTAATATTAATCTTACAAGGAAGGTCAGAGTAAATTTACACGAACTTTAATTTGAGAGTAATTATGTGAAACCTCAAGGGAGGTCAGAGTAATTTACCCTTGTTATATATATATATATAGGTATGCATTCGCCACGTGATAGAGATTTGTCATTACCATTGTATTATATGCTTTGTGACATATTGTGTTTCCCTGAGTTATGTGGCGTTATTTGGGTTATTGCATTGTCGTGAGTGCCATGTGGGACGATGGACTGACCTAGGCTAGATGCATGTACACGTATTGGTTAATATTACTTGAACGGTCAAAGAATGTAACGGTTATGATTTCTTGTCTCCTACGGGGCTCGATGAGCTCACCCCGGCGTGGTTTGCCCTGATGGTTTACACCAATTTGCATAAAATGTTTCGGCTACGGACAACATGCGATGTAACAACACCTTGTCTTTGTTTTCCTTGTTACAGGTTTTGGAGTTGCGAAGTGTGATGCGGTTACAGTTGTAGTGCGATTAGATTTGAGGACGATAGTTATCTACTGTCTTCTTTATTTTGTAGTTCCTTTACCCATGTTGTATGGGATTGTTATGAATTTTTCTTGGGAGCCAATCTGTTGGCATACTCCCTATTGGTGTATATTTAATTTCCTGTATTTATTATTTCGGGATGTCATTGTATCTTTTCGGCGCCGTCATGTGCATTTCCATATTCTTATTCGAGCATTTGTGGTTCCGTTGATTATAGAGGGTTGTGTAGGGGTATCGATGTTTCTTTCCATTACCTCGGCCCTAGTAGGTTTGTTGAATGTTGGTCTCTAAGCCATTGATAATACTGCACTTGTTATTGCCAGGTTTTATGTTCAGTTGTGTTTCCGGGATGTTTCATTTACAGACGGAACTCTGTCGGATTTTTATTGTATTCCGCTGTGTATTTCTATCATTCAATTGGGTATGAAATGTACCACTTTTGTCAGTATTCTATACATTTTAATGGTTATTGATATCCTTAGTTAGTCGCTCATTTTATGGATCACATTCCGGAGTCCTTGGATGTCCCGGTTCGGGAGTCTTAGGAATTTGGGGCTTGATAGTTTGGTATCAGAGCTCTAGGTTTCATTGTCTTAGGGATGACAGGTGAGGGTCGGCGATATGTTCGACGTTTGATGTTATCTACAATTTCGATCTGCGTTTTCTCTGTGTGTTTTGGGTTTCCGTGTTTTCGTTGTGTGGCGTCGAGGATGTATTTTTCTAGATATATCCTGTTGTGATTGAATTCCAACGGAGTAGGACCATTCCTTAGTCATGGTGGAAGTTGACTGCATCGATGATGTAGAATCGATCTCCATAGTCTTCTTCTCCGAATCTCTAGGTTTGAATACTCTGAATGTATGAACATGAACCTCCACAACTGAACAACCCTAATGAACATCTCCTCTAAAATTCTTCTATATCCTTCACACTGATATATGATCGTGTTTATATAGGCAATGGTGTAAAGAGGCCATTTTCAGTCTTTCCACTCTCAACTTCATGCAAACCCTAATCTTCTAATATATATAACTGTATATACATGTATATAGAGGTCTGGAGTCACAGGCAAGTCTTCACATCCATCTGAGGGTAGAACAGGAAAAAATATCCAAAAACCACAAATTCTTGTAACACATACGGATAAGCGTAGGTCCAAGTGTAGACATGTGATTTCCAACCACTTTTTGAAACTGAAAGCGTAGGCAAAAGCGTAGGTATTTTATGGAAAACAAATTTTCTCCGTGCATGCACCAAAACAACCGTCTTAAACCCATGATACTTTTTGCTGAAGAAGACAACTTCTAGAAATGCCATTTTTGCCCTCGGGGAGCCATTTTTCATCTCGGACTGCCTCCTTGACTCTCCTTTCGGATAGAAATATCACACTCTTTAGTTAATTCACCAAAGTTAGCTCCATTTCTTCATTAAGCTCCTGAAACGCGCTTTAACATGCAAACAACATAAAAATACCAAATAATGGAATGAAATGATGTAACAATAGCGAGTTAAGGGGTCAAAATGACTAATATTTGACACCTATCAAACACGAATGCCATTCATCATTCAACATGCTTTTAAATCCCATTTAAAACAATAATCAACAAGGATGCTTTCTCATGCACCATACATGTTCCAAAATATCATGTTGTCCTTTAATTTCACAAGGATAATATTTTCATTCATTTAACATGTTTTTATCTCAATTAAAACATTTAAATCACAAGGATACATTCTCATGCACAACTAATGTTCCAAGTCATCAAGTTGTCATATAATTCACAAGGATAACAATTCCATTATTTTAAACATGCTCTTAGTTCAATTAAAGTCAGTTATCCTCAAATCACATCTCAAACATAACATCAATTCCCAACAAAGTAAATATCATTCACAAAAGAGGAACGATATAGTCTCTCTAAGTTGAGATGCTAAGCTACACCAATCACATAGTATCCTCAAATGTGCTAACCAAAGGAGCTAGCCTAATCTATCTACCAAGGCTACATCCTGAACACCTACATACTCATATATATAATTACGCTTACACATATACACAACTATACCCACATACATATACCAATATATAGCCATACAAGTATACTTTGATATTGAAAATCTCAAGAACAACCACCCAACTAGCATGCATCACCAGGTACTCCATACACAAGGATTACTTTACATCAACATGTTCAAACCCTAAATTCACATTTTCAAGGATACACTTAGCAACTTCTAAGGTTAGGAATCCTATAATCAAATTCTCATACCTACACAATCACAAGATGAGATAGTTAAGAAGTTTTCCCCTACATCCATGAAGAGCAAAGTAAAACCACTAAGCAAGGCCAAAGAAACCCTAGCTCTCTCCCTACACCAAAATCAAAGGAGCAAATCGGTGGCAAGCTTCACCATAGCCTCCTAACAATTAATCAAGACCCAATACAAGAGGAGAACAAGAATCAAGAAATGGTTCATCAAGAAAACCCAAAAGTAGAGTTTGAAAGAAAACACACAAGGAGGGAAGAACACTTAGCAATCCTTGGCTCAAATCTAAGAGGAGAACAACATGAACAACTTCCATGTTAAAGACCACATCAAACTCCAAACTTAAGGTGATGAATTCTACCCATAAGTGGAGAAGAAGAAAGAGGAAAAAGAGGATAAAAAATGGAGAGAAATAATGAAGTATTTCCAAATAAAAGACAACTACCCTCACACATGTGTAGAGATTTCCCACTATTAATCCTCCCAAATCCAAGGGTCCGAAACAAATGTGGATAAAGAGAAATGGATCCAAGGGCTAGGAACAAGTCTTACAATGGAAGACTTAAACCAATACACACCACCCTTATACACTTGCCGAACAAGGCCTTAACATCCAAGGGTTGGGAATAAGGCAATGAAGATGAATAAAGGATCCAAGGGTTGACATAAAGTCTTGCAAAGTGAAAGACTAAGAATAATGCATTCTTGCATTTTAGTTTCATCAAAACAAGGCCCTATGATCCAAATATTGAGATTAAATATGGGAGAAGAATATCAATGGCTATAAGTGAGACACCTCATAAAAGTGGAAATGACCAATTTTTTCCAAACTTAGGGTTAAATACAAGAGTATCATCATACCTCTTAATTACCCTTCCACCCATTGTCACCCTCTCTATTTACCACTATGTCACTCATACCCTAACACTTAGCCAAAATTCTTGGATTTTCCATTAACTTAATACTTAGTGAAAATACTATAATGCCCCTAGGTCATTATTTTCTCAAAATTATTTTTAACTATTTTTATTAATTACAAAATAAAAATACAACAAGTAATGCACATACTTACACCTATCAAGAAACACCCATTAAATATACTAAGCACAACAACCATAAAATAAAATAAGTGATGCACCAGAACGTTTACAATAAACTTAGGTAACACGTTCGGGAACGCAATAAGATTTCCGAAACTCCAATGAGAAAATGTTGCAACAAACCTATGTATCGCCAACGAACAATAAATCACGAAGCCAGAAATGAAAGTCCACGACATCGTCCCGCTAAGTCCAAAACATAAACGCGAAAAATTTACACTTACCAAGATTACAAAAGACGTCATGAATAAGTGACGTCACAAAACTTTAACACTTGGAAAAGAATTCTAGAAAGGAGAAAGGAAATGCGGGGCATTACAACCTTACCACCTTAAGAGATTTCGTCCTCGAAATCAGGGAGTACCTTAGTCCATGAGCCACATCCGGTTGATCAGACCAAATGATCTACTCACATTCCTCTGTAGCCAACACCATAATATGAATACAAAAAAGGAAAAGTGACTGAGGAGTGCTCCTACTCCATTGGAATTAAATCATAACGGGATATATCTAGCAAGACACATCCTCGATGCAACACAATGAAAACACATAGAGAAAATACAGATAAAAATCGTAGATAACATCGAACGTTGAACGTACCCTCGACCCTTACCCATCGTCCCTAAGACGGTGAAATCTAGAGCTATGATACCAAACTGTCACGCCCCTAAATTTCCAAGACTCCTAAAACCGGGACATCCGAGGAATCCTTGGTATGATCCATATAAATAGCGACCAACTAAGATCATAAAAAATAATAAAATGAAGAATGTGCCAAATGATACACAAGGCACATTGAGGTGCCGAAATAATACATCTCTATAACGATGCAACGATACCAAATACAAGGAAGGGATATACCAACAAACTAGCTCCTAAGAAATACAACAACAGTCCCAATACAGGGGACAAGCAAAAGAAAACAAAAGGAGAGCCACCCTACGTAAGGACATCCCAATCTCGCAACGTCATCCGTAACATGCTGGGCAAATCCAGAACCTACAATGAGTACCAAAACAATGGTGTAGTTGCACCCAAGCAACCCGTACCCAAAATATCCCTGCAAACTGGTATTTGAGGACACCAGGCAAAAGAATGTCAGGGTGGGCACATCAAAGCCCCGTAGGAGAAAGGAATCATAACTGTCACATCCTCCAACCGTCCAAGTCGAGTGTGAACCAAATCATGTACATGCATTTACCCTAGGTCAGTCAAACGTCCGACATGGCACTCACGCCAATACAAGACCCCAGAAACACATCCCTCTAGTCCCATACCATGCATCAATAAATAGGGCAACTAGCACGTAATGAAACCATAACATAACAACATATAATAAATGCACACCTATATATATATGTAAGTATATATAGAGAGAGAGACATACAACCAATATAAGTCACGTAGTACAGACCACCTCAGGGATCACTATGACTTGTACCCGCCAGTCCAATACTAACAATCAACATAACACAAAACACTAATTATGGGAGGAACACTCCTATTCATAACACCCCAGTAAGGATAACAATTACACTTCCTAGATCACGAGCATACCGAGCTCTAAAACCTCTAATTACTGTCAAACCATACTACTAATCACTTCACATGTCACTCCCCACAATCTATCAACCCAATATAGGGGTAAAATAGTCATTCCTACCTAAGGGAAGTCACAAAGGTTGCCGAAAAAACCAAAAGGGAAGTGAAAGGGATCAAACAACTCATCAAACCGACCACTTCAAGGTCACATGTTCGCCTAAGGGTAAAATAGTTATTTCAAGGGAAAAAAATATAATTTCAAACTTTATCCCGTATATTTTTACATAGTACATGCCATAGAACCAAATGGAACCTAAATCAAAGCCGTGATACAAGAGATATGAATTTTGGAAAACGGTATCGTACAATGTCAACTAAAACTAAAAGTTAAAATACCCCTCTTGCACCAAGGGTAAAATAGTAATTTCAAAGTAAAAATGAAAATTCAAATGCTCTTTCAAAAATTTGGACATAGGACAAGCCATAGAAATAAATGGGACATAAATCAAAGCCACGAGATGAGATTTGAATTTTTGAAAATGGCATCGGACAACGCCGACCCAAACAGAATGTTAAAGTACCTCTCTTATACCAAGGGTAAAACAGTCATTTCAAATGCAAATAAATGATTTCAAATTTTATATCAAATATTTGGTCGTAGGACAGACCATAAAAACAAACGAGTCTCAATTCGGAAGCACGAGACGTAAACTACGCATTTTTTAAATTATACCCATGGACTTGGTTTCTACAGCCCCTAATGTAGTCGACTAAAGTGTTCAGTGTAACACTAATGTAGTCAGCTACATTTTCCAGCCCCTAAACCTCAAAATTGTGAAGTTTTGCAAAGAATATAAATATGTCAATTTTGAATACGGATTTCGATTTTTGCACCGTCGGTCCCAAAAAATCATAAATATTTTAAAAGTGAGTTTTTCATTTGCGTAACTCAAAAATAGTCACCGAAATCTCAGGAAATGCGTAAAACGCAAACTTTGAATAAAACTGATTCTCTAAAGTTTCGTAAAATTATTCGTCTTGCCCCTGGTCTCCGGTTTGGCATACCACCGACTTTTAACATGTAAAATTAATTTTAAAAGACTCGAAATCACTTTTCCAAAGCTCAAAGTTTTAGGCGAGGTCAGGGGGGTGGGCGAAAATGGGTTTTTCACTTAAAAATCGAATGGATTCAAATACACGTCTTTTGAAAAATTTGTTTTCGGAGAAGCAAACTAGAAAAACGAATGGGAATACCAAAGCGAATTTATAGATACTCTATGGAACAAGGGAATGAAGAACCGAAGTAAATGGCACCTCAAAGGAAAAGGCAAGTGACTATACCCAACGACACTAACCCTAATCCAACCACACTTAGCTCAACATCCAATTTCATTAACTTTATAACGACTTAACCAAGAGTGACCACAACTCCAAGGACACTCTAATCCTTAAGATCGCTAAAGGGAACCTAGTGGCCGTTACCACGAAACCAACTAGTTTCAATCAAAAAAAATTTGATTCTTTCAAACCTCAATTTCACATTTGAAACCACATCACTTAGGTTTCTGACAAGATTAAATGGCCATCAATACATAATCGACTAGTTTCACTCATAACCTGGTATATCATAACCAAAACATTAATATCACAATTGATGTCACGTTACTACACCAACGCTAACTAAGACCACAAAACTATCACTCGTCTTCTCAAGGACTTCAACTCATAATCAACTCTATGATCCATCGCCGACTTTAACTTATCACAAGAAAGCCATCAAAAGTAGTTTATATCACTACCCTAAGGCATATAAGTACATAACAACAAGTATAAGCATTCATATCACATTATACTTTAAAACAAGGCATGCAAATCATATTCTCACATTATCCAATTTCACTTGAGCATTTTAATAACATATGAATTATATATCTAAATTCACATTAAACATGTTCCTCAACCATATTGAATAATATCATGATCCACATATAAACATCAATCACATAACGACAACTCAATGCAATGTGACTCACACACCTCATGATACATACATGACCACATACATCCTAACTCCAAGGGTCAACGAGATCATTCTTAAACCATTCACTTTTGAGGATACAAGCTCATGAAGGAAGGTAGGTTATCGTACCAATTCTTCCCAAGTGATTTTTTTTCTCTTTGACTTTTCACAAGGAAGACGTCAAACATGATAGGTGTCAAATATTAGACATTTTGACCCCTTAACTCACTATTGGTACGTCATTTCATTCCATTATTTGGTATTGTTATGTTGTTTGTGTGTTAAAGCATGTTTCAGGAGCTTAACGAAGAAATGGAGCTAACTTTGGTGAATTAACTGAAGTGCATGTTCTTTCTATTCAAAGAGGAGAGTCAAAGAGATAGTTCAAGACAAAAATAGCTGCCGGAGGGCAAAAATGACATTTCCAGAAGCCGTCATTTTTAACAAAAAGTATCGAGGGTTCAAGGCGGTCGTTTTGGTGAATTTACGAAGAAAATTGGCTTTGAAGAAAACACCTACGCTTTCAGTTTCAAAAAGTGGCTGGAAATCACATTTTTACGCTGAGACCTACGCTTGAAGCGTAGGCTAGGTACGCTTGAAGTGTATCTGCAACTGGTTTTTGTGAGTTTGATGGTTTTTCCTTGTTATACCCTTGTTCGATTCGAAGACGTGTCTGTGATTCCAGACCTCTGTATACATTTATATACACTTATATATATCAAATTTTAGGATTTACGTGAGATTTAGAGTGAAAAGACTAAAAAGGGCCTCTTTATACCATTGTCTATATATACACGATCATATACCAGTGTAAAGGAGTAGTCGTTGGTTATTCATTCATTGAGGGTTGGCTGGTTCATGAATTGAGTTTTTTTACGTTCATATTCAGACTTGCTGCTGTTAAGAGCCATATTCCGACCTAGGTATCCGGAGAAGAAGACCATGGAGATCATTTCTACATCACCGATGTAGTCACCTTCCACCATACCCAACTAACTCAGTATCTAGGTTTTTTTTAGCAAAATGCTAGCCAAGTAATGTAGTTTTTTCATTGTTTTCTATTGTAACGAGGGGAAACTATGATCATACTGTGATAGTTGTAGTGGTTAAGAGACCATACTAATTTGCAATATAAATTTATATGCTTGTTCTAAATTCTTATCTTAAATGGAATGAATGTATTATTTTGCACAACTGTAATTATTCACTATGGGCTGGAACTCTGATGCTTAATTATGATTTTCTACACAATTGTGGTAATGAAACTTGAAACCCTAGGTTAACACAGGTCATGCCTTGGTGATTTAATATAGACATGCTTTAGCTTATTTTCATGCATTAGGAGTAGATTAGAGTAATATAATTGGCATGCACTAGTTAGGTCAGTCATGATATAGGTTAACGCAATCCGGTTGATAGTACTCCTTTTTGGAGTCGTATTTAGGTATTTGTAGTATGACCTGATTCACAGTTATGGATTGCCCTCTTACATTTGATATAGTGAGGAACTATATTATGCGGTTAGTGGGGGAGTGATGAAAACCCTAGTTTTCTCTCTCATCTGAATCACAACCAATTTAATTTGTTTTCTAGATAATTTTAGTTAAAATAGATAATTTGGAATTTGACCACCCAAACAAACCATTTTCAGAAAATATAATTGAATGTTTTTGAATTTTCTAAAGTGAACAATCTTAGTCTCTGTGGGATTGATATCCCTTACTCAAGCCATTGCTATTTTACAATTGATATGTGCGCTTGCGTATGGTAAAACCTAGCGCTGTCATAAAGGGCCATTTTTAACACATATTTTTAGCACACCTCGACAGACATTAAGTTTTTTGCGTCGTTGCTAGGGACTAAACATTGTTCATTAGCTTTAGTAGTTTATTTACATTGTGTTATTGTAGTGTACTGAAAGTTGAAATTTTTGTGTGATTGATAAGTACTCTGAAAAACATAAAGGGATTTGGCGAAGCTCAAGTTGCGTCGTTGGACCTATGGTGAGTTTTAGTTTATCTTAATATAGTGCATAATTTTAACTTTATTTTCTGTTAATATTTAGAATAGTTTAGAAGTAAAAAACAAATATTTGTTTGGTGTATGACCGATCAAAAATCCCGTTTTGATCCCAACGTTGAACTAGAACCTTTTTATCCTAAGATCGAACGGAATTTTTATTTAAATCATTGAGCTATTGAAGAGCGTCATCTTCAATTAGAAGAATAAGCGATGGGTGACGAAAGAGCCAACCTACAGAGGGCACCGAAGAGTCCTTGAAAGGATACTACGCACTTGATGCGTATGATTCCTATGCTAATTTTCCAGAAGAAGAAGGCGTGAAGCACATTGAGATCAAGACAAACGTTATTAATATGCTTCCTAAATTTTCTAGACTTAGAATTGAGGACCCATACGAACACGTAAATGATTAGTTGGAGGTAGCCTCTACTGTTAGGTATGATAATCTATCCAAAAATGAATCGAGAGTGCGATTTTTTCCTTGTTCGTTGAAGGAGAGAGCCAAGAGATTGTATATCAAATTAGCTAAAGTCATTAAAATTGTCTGGGAAACCCTTAAAATAGAATTCATAAAAAGCATTATCCCATAGGAAAGACCTCAGATGCCCTAGATGCGATCAAAAGTTTTAGAGAGTTACCTAGTGAGAAGTTTCATGATGCTTGGGAGAGATATAGTGAAATCTTGTATAAGTGTCCCCACCATAGGTTTTTTGAACATGATGTAGCTAAGAATTTTTACATGGGACTTGGAGAAGCACATAAAACTTTGATAGATGCGTCAACAGAAGGTCAATTTCTCCTAAAGCTGGCAAAAGAACTCTTAGATTTATTTGATAATATTAGTGAAAATACAATTCAATATAAATCTGAGTTGCGGGCTAGAGATATAGATGAGAGATGATCTAGCAAAACATTTGTCATGAAAGGAAGGCCGGCTAAGGATGTTAGAAAGTTAGTGGCATTGATAGGAGAGAAAGTAGAAAGAATTGATAAGTTTCTTCAGCGAAGTCATTCCTACTACGAGAAAGAGGTTAGAAGTAGAGGCTGATTATTCTTAAACTGAGTGTCAGAACATAATGGTTGTTGATGCCAAGGCATTGTGGAACTATTCAAATAATGCTCCTTTCACTAATTCATACACCTCAAATGCAAGAAAACACCCACTTCTGTCCTATGGATCTACAAATGTGGAGAATCCACAACCAAGGTTCCAATAGAGTCAACAATCATTTGACTCCCAACAAACAATCATGGCTCCAAATCCCCAGTTAAATTACCAATCCAGATAGCCATCCAATAATTCTCAAGCTTTCCAACCATTCAATAATAATCAGGTTGTCCAACCATATAACTATCAAATTCAGCCTCAAGGAAACCAAACCCAGGGATTTAATCCAAATCAAGCTTACACTCCATATCCTCAAAATCATCTCCAACATCAAAATCCAACAAAAAATCCACCACCAAAACCAACTGGCTTTCAAGAAAAGGTGGTGAGCGCCTTGAAGGAGTTAAAAAATAAAGTTTTTGGGGAGTTAAAAAATTTATAGGCAGTTATCCAATTGACGAACTCTAAATCCCAATCCATTTCTCAGATAGAAACCTAAATGGGGCAACTAGTTAATGTGGTGAATAGGCTTGAAGAGGAAATATTGCTTAGGCAACCAGTGGTTAATCTAAAGAGTCAACAAGTAGTGGATAGTGGTTCATTTACTGAGCATAATTATGAAATAGTCCAAGCCATTACAACTCTGAGAAGTGTAAGGGAAGTGGAAAGTACAGTTGAGGAGGAACATGAAGAGAAGTTGTAAAAAAGAAAGGAGGCGGAACGAGCACAAAGAAAGGAAGCTAAATAAGAGTGAATAAATGAGGCTGACAGAGTTCAGAAAGTTCAATCTCAAGTGGAGAAAGATGAAGAGCCAGAAAGGGCACCATATGAGGAGGAAACACCGTTTTTTCAACGTCTTAGAGAGCCGACAAAAGATGGTAAGAATAAAGAGTCAGACATGTTGGAGACATTTCGATAAGTCAAGATTAATCTACCTCTCTTAGACATTATAGACCAGATACCACCCTATGCTAAGTTTTTCAAGGACCTCTGTACTTAAAAATGGAAAAAACAAAGCGAAGACTCAAAAGAAAATCATGTTGACTGAACAAGTGAGTTCATTGCTTTTAAGTAACATACCACCTAAAAGGATAGATCATGGTGCTCCCACTATTCCATGTATTATTGGTGACCAGGAAATTAGTAGAGCTCTTCTTGATCTGGGTGTGAGTATTAACTTACTACCATATTCAGTTTATCAACAGCAAGGGTTGGGAGAGCTCAGTCCTACCTCGATGGAGCTCCAATTTACATACAAGTCAATCAAGCAAGCGGGGGGAGTTCTGGAAGATGTCATCATTCAAGGGGACAAGTTCTACTTCCCAGTGGATTTCATAATTCTTGATACAGAACCTCTTCAAGACTTGAAGGAACATATCTAAGTGATATTAGAAGAACTGTTCTTGGCTACAACCAATGTACATATTTATTGCAGGACTGGGGCGATGGATTTATCTTTTGGGAATATGAAGGTAAGGATGAATGTTTTTTATATAGGTCAGCAAATCAATACACCGGTCGAGTGCTTTAATGTAAAAGAAGTCAATAAGACTTGTAAAGAACCGGTACTTCAGAGTTGGGTAGGAAATGACCTGGATGTTGTGATTGAAATGGCAAATGCAAAGTTTGACACATGGGAGGAGTCAAAAGGTTTGTCTGAATCTCCATTTGTATCACCAGCGGCATTGGTGCCCAATAAATCACTTTATAAGATTGGATTGTATGACGACACTGAAGGTCGAGAGACAAGCTTAGTGATGAAAAGATCGGAGGTGAGTTTTGAAAATTGGGAGGACCAACAATGATCTAGTTTGAAAGTTATTGCTGCATTGGGAGCTGCGTTGTACTCGCCGTCAGAGAAAACATCAATAGATTCGTTTGGACCTCAACTTATTTCTCCACAGAAGTTGGTGTCTGAAAGTACACTTCCTGAGATGGTGTTGTATAGAGAGGATGACGTATTGAAATATAAAAAGGGTGTGAAGAATGTTAGAGCTGATCATTTGCCACCAATTGTCATAGAGCCTATCAAGGATGACACCCCTCTTAAGGATTCCTTTCCAGATGGGCAAATGCTGAGTATAGATATGGTAGACAGGTTGTATGTCTAGGAAGATCCTCGATTAAGAGATGAGTATGAGGGGATACGAAATTGTTCGTATGAGGATGTTCGAATTTACATAGCTCGGACAAGAGTACATCATGCTCAGCATGTTCGTCTTAAGTTCCTTGAGCTCAGCCGGAAAGGATGACAGTGTAATTCAAAACTGAAATTGTTTCCAGGTAAGATCCGGTTAAGAAGAGACGGACCGTTTAGAGTTAAATCGGTTTACCCCCTCAAAGAGATAGGTTTTGGAAATGAGAGGTTAAAAAGGCGTGGTTAGCGGCTGAAGATTTATGAGTTGATTGATCCGGGACCGGAATTTATGGCATCTGTCAGTTTAAAAGAAAGTGATGAATTGTTGGATGGAACATTACATAAGGTGTTGAAGAAGGATATGTTGGACATATTGCCTGTACATGGGGTGCAGTTAGAATGTGACTGAGGAGGTACTTTATATGGTGATTATTGTTCTATATTTGATGTCATGTATAGTACTACTTGTCCACAGGTGAGAGTACTAAGAGAGTCACCTCCTATATTTTGTTCTATGATTAGGGGAAGTGTTGCATAGAGGAAGGGTGTTAGATAACCCTTTGAGTGGTCATGTCATGCCGACGACGTTCAACATTGGTCCTAGGCTGTGAAAGTTTGTTTATAACCTCGGTTTGTAGAATTTTAGGTCATTTATTTTGTGCAAATTTAGATTTTTAGAGATTGTAGGCCCTTAAGGCCAAATCTTTGCTGATTTTATTTTAATTTCATAATATTGTAGGCCTTTTAGGCCAAATCAAAAAACAAAAAGGACAATTTTTAATTCCTTGAAAAATTTATGTGAATTTCTGGATATTTTTGAAATTTCTTTTCCCTTGATATGATTGGGTATTTGTGATTTGTTAATCATATCTATAGGTGATCCAAATCAAGTTTGAGGGAGGAGATCAAGTGTTTCAATGTTGAATTCAGAATTGAGCTTCAAGGGTAATTGTATTTGTTCTCATACTTTATTTTTGAGCAGCTTTTTGTTTTCACGCATGAATGTTTTACATTACAATTTAATTGAGTTCATATTTATGATATATAAGTAGTATGTGATTTGATATTCCCACTCATGAGAGTAATGATTAGATCAAGTTATTGGAGTGGTGTGGTTTTACATGGGTTAGTGAATGAGTAAAATTGAAATCAAGAAGGACGACTTTGACCTATAAGCACAAGCACACATTCACTATGGGAAATAAGTTGATCTTTAACTATATAGTTGAAAAAATAATTTTGCCACAGTAAAAGGGGAGAAAGGAAGATGTTATGGTTGAAATAGAGAAAATTGAAAAAATCATTTTGATAAAATAAAATGCAAACAGTAGTTCTTTGATCTGAGTAATTGGGCTTTGGTATCACCAATATCACTGTTCACGTTTAAAGGGGAGAAAAACTAATGAGTATAAATCCCATGGAAAAAGCTCGGGCCCAGTTGGTCAGGACTAAAAATCCCCACTGGAAAGTCCGGAGACATAGAAAAAAAAAGGGATAAAAGTGAAAAGTTGGAAAGATGAGTTTTTATTAAAAATGACAAGGTTTGATCAATGAAGTAGGATAATAGAAATTGAAATATCATAGTTGAATGTTCACAAGAACGCGAAAGGTTGTCTGGATTGAGAGTAGAAAGTAACAAAATCATTCACTTTAGTGGGAGCCATTCATGACACGAAGCTGAATATAATTATTATTTGGTAGTGAGTGAGAGTATTTGCATCCATGTTGTCTTTTGCATTATATCATAACTTAATTAACTTGTGTGTGAATTCATGAATGCGTGATTACAGAGAACTAAGAATTTTGTGGGTACCATCACTGGAAACCTTCACGAGGCTTGTTACACATGCTAAGTGTAATCGTCAACCGTCACGAAAGCAAGGGATTAGGTTAGATTATGTTAGATTAGTTAAAGTAGAAAGATTACAAATCATCACAAAAAATTTCCCTAAGTTTATTGCTAAGGAACTAGCAATATGTAAGTGTGGGGGTGTGATATGTGTCAAATATTCTTGACCCCTTAACTCACTATTGTTACGTCCTTTCATTCCATTATTTGGTATTTTTATGTTGTTTATGTGTTAAAGCATGTTTCAGGAGCTTAACGAAGAAATGGAACTAACTTCAGTTTATTAACTAAAGTGCATGTTTTTTCTATTCAAAGAGGAGAGTCAAAGTGATAGTTCAGGACAAAAATAGCTCCTGGAGGGCAAAAACATCATTTCTAGAAGCCGTCATTTTCAGGAAAAATTATTGTGGGTTCAAGGCAATCGTTTTGGTGCATTTACGAAGAAACGTGGTTTTGAAGAAAACACATACGCTTATGCGTACGCTTATGCGTACGCTTTCAGTTTCAAAAAATGGCTGGAAATCACATTTCTACACTTGGACCTACGTTTGGGATGTACGCTTGGACCAACGCTTGAAGCGTATTTGCGGCAAGTTTTTGTGAGTTTTGATGATTTTCGCCTATTCTACCCCCGTTCGATTTGAAAACGTGCCTATGACTCCAAAATTTTGTATACATGTATATACAGTTATATATATCATATTTTAGGGTTTACATTAGATTTAGAGTGAAAAGACTGAAAAGGGTATCTCTATACCATTGCATATATACACACGATCATATATCAGTG
This sequence comes from Cornus suecica, assembly GCA_963922005.1. Lineage (NCBI taxonomy): Eukaryota > Viridiplantae > Streptophyta > Magnoliopsida > Cornales > Cornaceae > Cornus > Cornus suecica. Next base: position 37,215,934 of record OY998247.1, on the reverse strand, counting down.
TAAAGGAGTTGAGTCGTTAATTGTTCCTTCATTGAGGGTTGGCTTATTCATGCATTGAGTTTTCTCATGTTCATATTCAGACTTGCGGCTGTTGAGAGCCATATTCCGACCTAGGGATCCGGAGAAGAATACCATGGAGATCGTTTCTACATCACCGATGCAGTCACCTTCCACCATGGCCAACTGACTTTGTATCTAGGGTTTTCTAGCAAAATCCTAGCCAAGTAATGTAGTTTTTTCATTATTTTTAATTGTAACGAGGGGAAACTATTGACAATACTGTGATGATTGTAGTAGTTAAGAGACTGTACTGATTTGTAATATAAAATTATATGTTAGTTCTAAATTCTTGTCTTAGATGGAATGAATGTATTATTTTGCTCAACTATGATTATTCACTATGGGCTGAAACTCGGATGCTTAATTATGGTTTTCTACACAATGGTAGTAATGAAACTTGAAACCCTAGGTTGACACAGGTCATGCCTTGGCAATTTAAAATAGACGTGTTTTAGCTTATTTTCATGCATTAGGAGTAGATTAGAGTAATATAATTGACATGCACTAGTTAGGTCAGTCATGAGATGGGATGTTGCAATCCGGTTGATGGTACTCCTTTTTGGGGTCGTATTTCGCTATTTGCTGTACGATCTGATTCACGGTTATGGATCGCCCTCTTACAGTTGATACAATGAGGAACTATATTATGCGGTTAATGGTGGAGCGATGAAAACCCTAGTTTTCTCTCTCATCTGAATCATAACCAATTTAATTTGTTTTATAGATAATTTTAGTTAAAATAGATAATTTGGTATTTGACCACCCAAACAAACCATTTTCAGAAAATATAATTCAGTGTTTTTGAATTGCTAAAGTGAACAATCTTAGTCTCTGTGGGATCAATATCCCATACTCCAGCCATTGCTATTTTACAATCGATACGTGCGCTTGCGTAGGGTAAAACCTAGCGCTGTCATAAGGGGACATTTTTAACACATATTTTTAGCACATCCCGACAAATATCAAAATACGACACGGTCGTGCAATAGGATATGGTCAAGTCCTCCCCCTACCGTCTCTGTTTCTCGAAAGAATAGTTCCTTAGGAGTGAGAAACACCCCTTGGTCAGTTGTTACAACCATCCAAAACAAGTCTAGTCATGCATAAATATACAAACGAACGTAGACCAACACCAATTGAATTCTCAATACAAAAGGTAAACCCATATGCAATATGTCTCAATGACCCATGCACCAACATAAATATGTATCTCATCATATTTATTAACAACATTCCCAATATGTCAACACGAATGTCATTCATCATTCAACATCATTTTAAATCTCATTTAAAGCAATAATCAATAAAGATGCTTTCTCGTGCACTATACATGTTCCAAATCATTAAGTTATCCTTTAATTTCACAAGGATAACATTTTCATACATTTAACATGTTTTTATCTCACTTAAAGCATTTAAATCACAATGATACATTCTCATGTACAATTAATGTTCCAAGTCATCAAGTTGCCCTTTAATTTACAAGGATAACAATTTCATTCTTTTAAACACGCTCTTAGTTCAATTAAAACAAGTTTCCCACAAATCACATCTCAAACATAACATCAATTCCCAGCAAAGTAAATATCATTCACAAAAGGGGAACTAGATAGTCTCTCTAAGTTGAGATGCCGAGTTACACCAATCACATAGTATATCCTCAAAGGTGTTAACAAAAGGAGCTAACATCATCTATCTACCAAGGCTACATCTCGAACACCCACATACACATATATATATATAATTACACTTATACATATACACAACTATACCCACATACATATACAATTATATAAGGATACAAACATACTTTAGTATTTGGAAATCTCAAGAACAACCACCCAACTAGCATGCATCATAGTCCTATCAATATCATCATCTAGTACTCCATACACAAGGGTTAATTTATATAAACATGTTCAAACCCAAACTTCACATTTACAAGGATACACTTAACAATTACATCAAATGTTAGGAATCCTATAATCAAATTCTCACACCTAAACTATCACAAGATGAGATAGTTAAGAAGTTTTCCCCTACGTCCATGAAGAGCAAAGCAAAACCACTAAGCAAGGCCAAAGAAACCCTAGCTCTCTCCCTACACCAAAATCAAAGGAGTAAATCGATGACAAGCTTCACCATAGCCTCCTAACAATGAATCAAGACCCAATACAAGAGGAGAACAAGAATCATGAAGTGGTTGATCAAGAAAACCCAAAACTAGGGTTTGAAAGAAAACACACAAGGAGGGAAGAACACTTACCAATCATTTACTCAAATTCAAGAGGAGAACACCATGAACAACTTCCATGCTGAAAACCACATTAAAATCAAAACTTAGGGTGATGAATTAAACCCATAAGTGGATATGAAGCAAGAGGAAAAATATGAGAAAAAATGGAGAGAAATAATGAAGTCTTGCCAAATAAAAGACAACTACACTCACATATGTGTATAGATTTCCCACTATCAATCCTCCCAAATCCAAGGGTCCAAAACAAATGTGGGGAAAGAGAAATGGATCCAAGGGCTAGAAACAAGTCTTACAATGGAGGACTTAAACCAATACAAACCACCCTTATACACTTGCAAAACAAGACCTTAACATCCAAAGGTTAAGAATAAGGCAATGAAAATGAATAAATGATCCATGGGTTGACATGAAGTCTTGTAAAGTGAAAGACTAAGAATAATGCATTATTGCATTTAAGTGTCATCCAAACAAGGCCCTATGATCCAAATGTTGAGATTAAATATGGGAGAAGAATATCAATGGCTATAAGTGAGACACCTCATAAAAGTGGAAATGACCAATTTCTTCCAAACTTAGGGTTAATTACAAGATTGTCATCATGCATCTTAATTACCCTTCCACCACTTGTCACACTCTCTATTTACCACTATGTCACTCATACTCCAACACTTAACCAAAATTCTAGGATTTTCCACTAACTCAACACTTAGTGAAAATACTATAATGCCCCTAGGTCATTATTTTTTCAAAATCGTTTTTAACTATTTTTATTAATTACAAAATAAAAATACAACAAGTAATGCATGTATTTACACCTATCAAGAAACACTCGTTAAATATGCTAAGCACAACAAGCATAAAATAAAATAAGGGCTGCACTGGAACGTCTACAATAAACTAAGATAACACGTTCGGGAATGCAATAAAATTGCCGAAGCTCCAATGAGAAAATGTTGCAACGAACCCAAATAGTCGCCAACGAACAATAAACCACGAAGCGGTAAACGAAAGTCCACGACGTCGTCCCACAAAGTCCAAAACATAAATGCGAAAAATTTACACGTACAATCATTACACAAGACGTCATGAATAAGTGACGTCACAAAACGTTAACACATGGAAAAGAATTCCAGAAAGGAGAAACGAAATGTAAGGCGTTACACTCATATTTTTTTCCCGATAAGATTCAATTTTCTTGATATATTCTAAAGAGATCCACAGAGAAAAAACACAAAATTGTTTGAACTAAGGGCTCGTTTGGATACCGGTCTAGTTTGGTCTGGTCTAGTCAGGTCTGTGTTTTAAAAGTCTGTTTGGTAAGCGGTCTGGTCTGATGGTCTTGGTCTGAGAAAATTGGAACTAGACCATGTTCGGCAAACTGTCTGAAAGTCCATTATTATGTATCCTATACTATTTATTTATTATTTATTATAATATTTATTTATTATTTTTCTTATTTTTATATATTATTTAATTCATTTTTTTATTATTTATTATTTATTATTTATTCATTTATTTTTATTTCTTTATAAATATAGTTTATTAATTTATTATTTATAATATTATTAATTTTTATATTTATTTACTTTTTATTATTTTTATATATTATTTAATGCATTTTATTTCAATTATTTTGTTTATTATTTAATTCCATTTTTTTTATAAATATAACTCATTTAATTTAATATTTATATTATTATTTATTCATTTATTTAATTAATTTATAAATCTATTTTATACATTTATCATTTATTTATTATTATTGTATTTATTGATTTATTATTATTAATTTTGTATTATTTAATTCATTTTGCTTATTATTTATTTATGTATTATTTAATTCATTTTGTTTATTATTCATTATTTTTATTTTATTTATAATTATGCCTTATTTAATATATTATTTATATTATTAAGTTATAATTTAATATTATTTATTTATTTGTTTAATATAAATATATGTTATTAATTTATTATTTATATTACTATATCTATTTTGTATTATTATTTTTATGTATTATTTAATTTATTTCGTTTATTATTCATTATTATTTTTTATTTATTTATATCAATGTTTAAATATATTTTATTTAATTTATCATTTATATTATTATTTTATTCATAAATATATTTTATTTTATTTTTATTTTTATTTATTCATTTATTTTTATTAATTTATAAATATATTTATTAATTTATTATTTATATTATTATTTATTTATTTATTTATTATTAATTTTATGTATTATTTAATTAATTTTATTTATTATTCATTATTTTATTTATTTATTTTTGTATTTTGGTTTTGATATTGGTTAGATGTTCAATTATTGGAGGACATTTTGTTTAGATTTAAATAGATTTTGTAACCAGACTAAATAGAACCACCAAAAATCTTGGAATGAAAAAAGGTCATTTTGGTTCAATTTGGTTCAACTTGATCAGGGTATATTTTTTGAGACCAATATAAAACAAACATGATCTGGTCTCAAAAATCCATGACCAGACCTGAAAAATGGGACCATAACCGCCTACTAAACAAGCCTTAATAATACAAACAGAATTTAAAATCTTGAGGCCATGACAAATTGCATGTCTTAGACGACTGCCTAAACCGGCATGCCATATTTGACTCCACTAAGGAAGAATAATTCTACATGTACTATAATTGTAGAAGCTTTAAAATTACCAATGCAGAAGTTTGTTAACTAATTTAAGTATTTTTGTTTAATATATTACATGAAATGAGACATGTTTAAAAATAGTTCTGATGTAGTACATTGTAAAATTCATTCACACAAATTTTCTCATATTCTTTTTCTTTTCTGTTTTCGGGTTTGGATCAAACTTTGTTGATAAACCCTATAGAGATAAACATAGAAAATGCACGAAAATGTTCGCACATTTAATAATATGAAAAAATAAATAAATCTTAAGGCCATTCCAAGTTAAACGTTTAAGACGACTTCCTAGAGACCGGCATGTCTGATTCGATGGCACTAAGGAATAATAATTCTATTAGTGCTAACTATAGTTAGCTAATTTAACAATTTGTTTCTATTAAATAACATGAAATGAGATATGATTAACAGAAGTTCCAATGTAGCACATTGGAAATCTTTTTCATAGAAATTCAGGGTTCGAACCCTGATTGTGGAAAAGTTTCTGATATACTTTTTCTCTTTTATTTTTTGGGTTGGATCCAACTTTGTTGATATACCCTTTAGAGAGACCAACAAAGAAAATGCATTTTTTTTTTCTTTCTCTTTTCTCTTTTTATTTTTCGGTTGGATCCAACTTTGTTTATATACCCTATAGAGAGACCAACAAAGAAAAGACATTTAAATGTTCAGAATTATAATTATAAAAATATTTAAATCTTGTGGCCATTCCAATTTCATGGTCCTAGATAAATTCCTACGCTAGCAGGTCTGATTCGACTGATCTAAGAAAGAATAATTCTATTTGTGTTAACTGCTTTTGCAGAACTTTGACAACACTAAGGGAAAATAATTCTAATTGTTCTAACTCTAGTTGTAGAAGCTAAAAAAATACTAGTGGAAAAGGTTGTTAGCTAACTTAACTTTTTTTTGGGGTTTTATCCAACTTTGTTGATATACCCTGTATTGATCAACAAAGAAAACGCACTAACATATAAATAATATGAAAAAAGTTAAATCTTGAGGCCATTTCAAGTTGGAGGTCCTAGATGACTTCGTAGAGACCGGCAACTCTGATTCGACAACACTGAGGAAAAATAATTCTACTTGTCCTGCAGTTGTAGAAGCAATTAAATTAACAATGCAGAAGTTTGTTAGCGAATTTAAGTATTTTTGTTTAATACACTGCATGAAATGAGACATGATTACCAGAAGTTCCATTCCAGCATAATGAAAAATTGATTGGCTGATAAAGAAAATGCACGAAACTGTTTGGACTTAAAATAATAATAGTTTTTTTAAAATCTTGAGGCCATTCCAAGTTGGAAGTCATAGACAACTGCCTAGACAGAATGGTTTGATTTGATGGAAGTATGGAAGAATAATTCTAGTTTTGCTAACTACAAATGCGGAAGCTAAAAAATTACGCGAAAGTTTGTTAGCTAATTTCACTATTTTCATTTAATATATAACATAAAATGATATATGATTCGCATAAATTCCGTTGTAGCACATTGAAAATTTCATTTATAGAAATTCCAGATTCGAACAATTTTCAAATATTTTGTTTTCCCCGTTTTTTTTTTCCAAGTGGGATCCAACCGTCTTGATATATTCTATATTGATCAACAGAGAAAAAATACAAAAATGTTCGGACTTATAATGCAAAGGAATTTTAAAATCTCAAGGCTATTCCTAGACAGACAGTCCAGGTGGGATCAAGCTTTCTTAATATACTTTACAGAGATGAACAGATCAGAAAAAAACACAAAAATATTCGTACTTCTACTACTAAGAAATCTAATATTGTGCTCATTCCGAAATGGTGGTCCTACATGACTGCCTTGACCGGCAGGGCAAATTTGACTGCACTGGGGCATAAAACGTCTATATGTGCTGTAGTTGTAGAAGCTTTAAATCAAGGAACGAACAATGAGAAAAAATCAAAATTTTATTATAATAATGAGGGTATAATCTTCTATTCTACTGTTTACAATAAAAAGAAAAGAAATTCTCTAATTCGATTTTTTTTGTGGTTTGAATCCAAGGATAGTGATGCTTGATCTTGAATCAACAAGTATTTGGATGAAGAACGACACGTTGTGATGTGCTTTTTGTTCTTCGATATGGAATATGGAGAAGGGTTGTAGAAATTATGTAACTTTTCTCTCTGCAGATAATATCACAATTATAATATTATAAATGTAATAATTATCTCTTTATAATAATTATGATCCAATCATTATTTATTTAATTAAAAAATAATTAATATAATTATTTAACCAAGTGAATTTACGTTTAGTTAAATAATTTGGATTAATCCAATAAAAATTGAATTTACTCCAAGTCTTGTATAAGTATTCACCATCTCGATTAGCGAGACTTGGAGTAATCCTTCATGAACCGGAATTGTCAGACTCCAATTTCCTCGTCAAAGTCGAATTTACTTATATTCCAAGCCTCATCAAAGTTGAACTCATCTGTCTTTTCCCAATTCCAACTCCAATTCGAACTTGGTGCCTTTCCAACTCCAAGTTGTAATTGATCTCGAACCGGTAACGGTACCTATTTATACAAAGCAATACACGTTTTTTTATTTTCAGTCACAACTTTGAAAACTCCCAAGTGTACCAAGTCCCACAACGCCAACAGAAACAGCAACATCTTTGGCAAATTCCAAGTAAGCTATCTTCAATTTTGTACAAGTATCTTATCATGTATTTCGCATTGTTTATTCTGCTCTTCCTCATATATATATATATTAATGCTTCTTCACATGCCATGTCACTTTGGTTGCTTCATCAATGTACCTAGAGACTACTGCATAATTTCTCACATGCTTCCTTTCTTTGATTTCTTTTGGACATGCCAAGCCAATGTAATTTTATTTATCCATCATTCCCTATAGGACACACATCAGAACCCAATTTAAGCAAGCCTGCCACACCATAGAGAACCACAACAGCGTACATAAATATATGTCTTTATAAATCACCATTGTCGTAACCCAGAAGCACAAAATACGAAATCAAAATCCTTCAATTGCCCTAATTTTTTCAACGTTCGTTCTTCTTGATTCCGACTTTCGGATTCAGAATCCCCAATTTCGGTTTCATCTCTGCAAAATCTTGGCTGCCATTAACAAATTCTTTTGGGAAAGAAACAATTGTTATTGACATTAATCCCAACAGTAGACCTTAGAAAATCATTCTCATAGTCGATCTGCAACATGCGAATTCCAATCGCAAAACACCTTTGCCTTCTCGCGCTTGCAGCAGTTGGTAATACCCAAAATAAAGAGTTTTTTTTTTTCCGCCAGCGACGTCTTTCTTGATTCCGATTTCTATTGCTAATATTCCCAATTTTGATTTATGGAAATTTCTTGGGGACAAAACAGTTGCCAAACAATAAACTTATGAAAACCATTCTCGCGATTAATTTGCACCACACGAACTCCAATCCCCACAGCTGGTTCATCCTACGAACAGATTGAAGAATCGGAGCGATCCGAAGACCTTGCTCGAGAAATTGCACCCCACCCCATCTTGAGTAAAGCATGAATAGAATCAGTTGTCCACATCGCTTGAAATTAGAGTGGTTCTGAATCAAAAAAACAAGTCTCAGAACCCGCTCATGCGCATCATTGCAGCCGCTGTGGTTAGTAGTGGCGTCAATCTTGCGCTTGATCGCCTTCGCCGTGTGCTTGTTTCGAACACCTTTTCTGAATTGCCATAGCTAGGTTTTGAACATATCTGTGGAAGTTCTGTGTGGGTTTGTGGTTTATATGTATAATATATGCATACATATATGGGGCTTCTGATTTAGAAGAAGAAGTGGGTCATACCCACTTCGAGTTTTGATTTTTTTTTTTATTTTTTTTATTTTTGATTTTTTTATTCTTCCTTTCACTTTTCTAACACTATTTTTTTTCAGCCTGCCTTTTTCCTTCTCCTCGCTGCTATGCATTAATTGGGCTTCCCAACAGGAACCGTCAACTGTAACGAACTGGTATATATATATATTTATTTATTTTTATTTTTTACAAAACACATTGTTTTTCCGATTTAGTTTTTTTTTAATATTTTTGTCGCACCATGTCTTTGTCTCGTGTTTCTCTATCAACAGACATTGTGTCCTTCATAGAGATAGCGTGGGCCGAAGTTATCGTTGCAGGGGGCGTATGTCATTGCGAAAACCCTTCCAATGGTAGTTGCTGTTCGACCATATTTTTGTCACGTCATACTTTTGTTTAGCGTTTCTCTGTCAACAGACATTGTGTTCTTCACAGAGATAGCGCGGGCCGAAGTTATCGTTGCGGGGGTGTATGTTATTGCGAAAACCCTTGCAATGGTAATTGTTGTTCGACCATATTTTTGTCGCGTCATGCCTTTGTTTCGCATTTCTCTATCAACAAACATTGCGTCCTTCACTGAGATAGCGTGAGCTGAAATTATCGTTGCAGGGGGCGTATGTCATTACGAAAACCCTTGCAATGGTAGTCGGAGTTCGACCATATTTTTCTCGCGTCATGCCTTTGTTTCACGTTTCTTTGTCAACAAACATTGCGTCCTTCACAAAGATAGCGCGGGCCGAAGTTATCGTTGCAAGGAGCATATGTCATTACGAAAACCTTTGCAATGGTAGTTGGTGTTCAACCATATTTTTGTCGCGTCATGCCTTTGTTTCGCGTTTCTCTGTCAAGAGACATTGCGTCCTTCACAGAGATAGCGCGGGCCGAAGTTATCGTTGTAGGGAGCGTATGTCATTACAAAAACCCTTGCAATGGTAGTTGGTATTCGACCATATTGTTTTTTCACATCATGCTTTTGTTTCATGTTTCTCTGTCAACAGACATTGTTGTTGGTCACATATTGACACATTGAGGGAGGTGAATAGGGTCAATTACAAACTTTGAGTCTTTTTCGGTTTAACTTTGTTTTAACAAAAGTAGTCTTTGTAGAGCTCTAGTCAAACACTTAGTTAAATAGATGATCCTTAAGTGACTACCTCATTTCATACTTTGAATTATGAACAATGAATTGCATTACCAAATATATACATAATGGATTCAAGAATGAGAACTAGTTCAAGCATTCAAGTATTCACTTCAACTAAATATGTATAAACACTTTTCTCACATATGTATAGAAATGATGCAAAGTGCTATTTGTCATAAAAAATACTTCAAAGAGTTTATGAAAAGTAATTAAACATTTTATGCATATAAACTCTTAAGAAGAATGACATGTTCAATATGCATTATTTCAAACACTTGGGGTGCATATGAATATTTTATGCTAAGGTGTGTTGAATATGAATTTTATCAAAAACTTGGTGTGCATATGGATTATATCTAAATGAGATGGTAGTCTAAGCTATAATCCAATCATGTTCACAATTCAATTCATTTCAACTATGCATTTTCCTAACTTCTTCATTGATACACAAACATAAGCAATTCCATATCATTGATATATAAAGCTCAAAATTATAAATGACAATTATTTTTAAAGTAAAGAGATAAGGGTTAGAGTAAATGCACACCATATACACCAAGATTTTTACATGGTTCAACCAAATCTTTGGTCTACGTCCATGCCTTGAGATAACCTCCCAAGGATTCCACTATCCTATTTTTCTTACGGGGGTAAAAAACAATCATTCACATTTCCTTCTTTCCGGGTGAATGAGTAAACCCATACATGCATCCTTCTTTCCGGGTGAATAGCAAACCCATACAATCTTCAACAAGCCTATCCCAAGCCAAGACAACTTCTTGGTCTTTCACTTACAAAGAATAGGAATTGAATTTTGAGTGTTTACAACATATCTCTCAATAGATGGATATAGAAATTCAAAGCTCACTTCCTCACATACTTAGAGTCATAAATTGAATACTCAATTGAAAAGCTCAACTCAATATGTGGAACAATGAATTACAAGAGAAAATATGAATGATGCTCATGGTGATTCCTATAAGAGAGTTTTATACCCAAAGATAAATTCAAGAATGATGCACAAATGGTAGATTTTTTTCATACTCTTATCCCTCTCTTCTCTCAACCATTTTTGGCTAATATAAGGCATATATATAGCATAGGAACACAATATAGCCGTTTCAGGGTGTTTTGGGAAGTTTTGGAACACTTTGGATCCGAAACTAGCCGTCAGAATTCAAATTCTGGATGAGCCAGTTGACTGGGTGTTTTGGGGCAGTCGGATGTGTCTCCAAAAAATCATTCCAAACTTTATTTTTAGGTCTCTGACTCAGCCAGTCGACTGGGCTATTCAGTCTAGTTCCGACGCAGTTTACGCTTTCGGTCATAACTAGAATTCCGTAGCTCGGATGAAGGCCTTCTTTAGCGTTTTGGAAAGAGGACTTAAAGCTCTTGAGTTTAGGATTTTGAATCGCTCCATTTAACCCATATTTGAGTCTGATATGCTCGTTTGAATGTGTCGCTTCATTTCGAACTTCTAACCCACTTGATGGTTTTTCGTTAAATCTTTTGGGATTTTTCCGAAATGAGTTAGACACACTCCTAGGATGTATTAGCGAATTAATAAGGTCCTTGACATGCCTAAAATCAATATTGAGATCATAAAATATTTTTCCAATTTAAACAAATTCTCAATATTAGACAAAAGTTTTTCATGGTTAAACAGTTTGGTTCAAAGCTTTAATATGCATCTAGAATCCATTTCAAGTGATATGAATTAAGTTAATGGTTCTAGGACAACATCTTTGTTGAGTTCATCCATAGCTTATGAAAGCTTGAACTAACTCAACTTTAGCAAAGACTAAATGATGTTGATAGTCTAATGCTAATGATGCAAGGACTCATGAATTATATACATGATCCTATATGTTATATGGTCAAGAGTTGAGCTTTCAAATAAGTTATTTCAAAAATAACTTTACATTTAATCTAGCACTCACCCAAGACTATTTTACCCATTTCTTTGATCTTCAATTTCTTTAAGCTTTGTGTTGATGTCTCCATCCTTGTCTCCAATGTCTTTTAAGCTCTAAACACATTTGTTTGGTCTTCTCATGGATCCACTAGCTCTCTTGAGTTTATCTTAAATCAATAACTTATTAAGCATAACTCAAGTAGATATTAAATTCACCACATTCAATGGTTTGTTATCATCAAAATGTCATGTTTACCCATGGTGGAAAACCTTGGGTCAACAATTGCGTCCTTCATAGAGATAGCGCGGTGCAAAATTATCATTGCAGGGGGTGTATGTCATTATGAAAACCCTTGCAATGGTAGTTGGTGTTCGACCATTTTTTTTTTCGCGTCATGCCTTTTTTTTGCGTTTCTCTGTCAACAAACATTGCGTCCTTCATAAGGATAGCGCGGGTCAAAGTTATCGTTGCAGGGGGCGTATGTGATTATGAAACCCCTTGCAATGGTAGTTTGTGTTCGACCATTTTTTTTTGTATATATATATATACAAACTTGTTCATATTTAAAAAGAAAAATCCGTTTTCGCCTACCCCTGTAGCCACGACAAGTCTTGGTACTTTAAAAAGTGATATTAGGATCTGATTTAAAAAGATTTTTAAATTCTAATAGTCGGTGATGGCGACTGACGGACACTGGGGGCAAGATGGTCATTTTCACTTTGTGGATTCTTAAAAGAAAACTTACTTTTTAACGTTTCTCGAGTTTTCAAGATTTCGAGGTTTCTTTCTCAAGATCTCAACCTATAGTGTTTTGAAAGGTGTTTTCTTGTTTCACATTTACTTTCGATCATTTCTAAGTCTCGGGTATGAGGTTTATTGGTTAGTGCATACCTATAGTGTTGCATTTCCCTTCTTCCTGGTTACTTGATGTCACCACCTAGGTGATTTGAGTTTTTACACATGTTGGGGACATGAATGCTGAATGGCTTGGTTTGAGTTTTAAAACCTTTTTCTTAAAACTATTGAATCTTTGGGATTCATCTTTTTATGACGTTCACTCTCGGCCATTCGCTTTTGGTTGATTTTGTCCAGGTATTTTCCCTAAACACTTATGGTGTTTTTAACCTTGACATTGTTGTCTCAGTTATCCGTTGGTTTAACATTGGGACTTCTTTTCCATAGTAAAAGAAGTTTATGTGCTGGTTTAACCTGAAAGCTAGTAGAGTTTATGTGCTCTTCGTGATTTGATCGGTTAGCTTTCCTTATCCATAGTGAGAGTGTTGGTGATTTATTGATCATATTGGAGATAATATTATGAGATTCATATGGTGATATGATTGATGTGATTCAGTCCTTGAGGTGTAGATTATCTCTAGGAATGGAATGATGGTTGGCATATATATATACATATATTATAGATATATATTGATGATGGTTGTGTTAGTACGCAAGGATGTGAGTGTTTTTCCTCTTGTGTTCTCGGGGAGTGGTTTATGAGCCTTCCTTGGTACTAGTTGTGAAATTTTCTTCCTTTGGATATTAGAGGTGAGTGTGATTCTCTTTGTTTGGATCTTCTGGTTAGCGTTGTGAACGCTTGGTGATTAGTCAGCTTGGACTGGATTATTGTGTACTTGGCGTATATTTGTGAGAGTAGTGTAGACTAGTAGAGTTAGTACTTGGAGTATGAGTCTTAGTAGTATCTTATGGGACTCATGTTGTGTACTTATATAGATATATATATGTATGTATATATATATCCTCTATATACTTATGTACGTTAGTATATGGGTGTGTGCCTTGTAATTTTGGGGCCGGGATTAGTTATGTGTAACATATCTTGCTGGATGGTTTAACATTACCTAAACAGTTAGAGGATGTGGTAGTTAGAATTTCGTTTTTCCACTGAGCTTCGTTGTTCACAGGGTGTTTCATACCCCTGGTATTCCTCACCAGTTTGCAGGAAATGTTTCAAGTACGGATAGCATACGGTGCAGCGACACCTTTCTTTTATTTTCCTTATTACAAGTTTTGGAGTTGCGCAGGGTGATGCGGTTACGGTTGCAACGCGACTGGATTTGAGAATGATTGTTATCTACTATCTTCTTTATCATTTAGTTTCTTTACCTATGTTATATGGGACGACTATGTACTTCTCTTAGGAGCCAGTTTGTTGGCATATCCCTATTGGTGTATCTTTTATTTCCTGTATCTATTATTTCAGGATGTCATTGTATCTCTTCGTCACTACCATGTGTCTTTCTGTATTCTTATTCGTACATTGTGGCTCTGTTGATTATAGAGGGTTGTGTAGGGGTAACGGTGTTTTCTTTACACTACCTCGGCCCTAATAGGATTGACGAATGTTGGGTTGTGAGCCATTGATATTATAACACTTGTTATTGGCAGGTTATCTGTTGTATTGTGTTTCCGGGATGTTCCATTTACAGACGTAATTCTGCCGAATTTTTGTTGGATTCTGCTGTTGTATTTCTATCATTCACTTCGGTATGAAATATACCACTTTTATCAGTATTTCATACGTTTTAATGGTTATTGATATCTTTAGTTGGTCCCTCATTTTATGGATCACACCCCAGAGTCCTTTGATGTCCCGGTTCGGGAGTCTTATGATTTTAGGGACGTGACAGTAAAACAAGTTAAAAATAATAAGTATTAAATGAAAAGTTTAAAATGGTTAAGAAATAGTAACCTTAATTCAATATTAGAATTGTTTATTAGTAAAAAAAATTTAATTTGAAGAAATACAATATTTTATAGTTTCAACTCTTGTAAGCTTATATATTAAAGTATGAAATTCAAAATTTTAAATTGGGTGTCCATCCATCTCCCTTTGTAATTGTGGAAGACATCTAGCTATACTAATTTTTATAAAAAGATAAATGTATTCAAATACTAGATTGTATATTTAGCATGAAATTAAAAATTTTGAATTTGGTTTTTCACGCCCCAAAAATCCAAAGACTCCGGAACCAGAAATCCGAGCAATCCCGAGGGTGACGAAATGAATAAAATGAAAGTGAATGGAAGCAATAACCAGAAAATAAGGACAACAAGTGACAGACCAAACCACTCTGATACCAAGCTATCATGCCTTAAAATCCTAAAGACCTTAAGGGTGACGTAAGAGGGAAAAAAGAAATGAATGATAAACAAAAGTTAAAGTTGAAAATCGAACAAGACTCCAATACCAAAACAAGACCGACAATGCACAACCTACCGAGAAAAAAAGTGAAAGCAAGAGTCATAAACTAACCCTAACCATCCCCATTTGGGCATCAAGGGAAGAAACAAGTCAAACCGTGGCACCCAAAATCCCTCCCAGGTCCGTACGTGGAACAGGAGTAAAAAAAATACAAAAAACCACACATAAACCTCAAAGGAAACTCAAAAGGGTCCTTTATCCTAATAAGTTCCCTAAAGAATCTCTGAAGAAAGGCGAAATGCCCGTAGGACCGAAAAAGGTCCCGCTTAAACAATTAGTCATAACTTAGCCAAAACAACCCCAAATTGAGTGGTTCAAAAGCCTAACATCATCCTCATGAAATCAGCTTTCCAATACACTAAAAAAAGGCCCAAAACTCCTCCCAACGCAAATGTTATGGCCAAAACATTGCAACAGGTCAACCGGAAGGGAGATTGATCACTCGACCAACATGAGAAGAGTCAAAGAACAAGGGTGCGATCAATTGCAACGGCTGCGATCGTTCCCCTAGCTGCGTGGAGAAAAAAAGCTCCAAAAATCACCTAAAATGATGCTGAATGATCCTGGCAATTCCTGGAACTACCCGAGACCAAAACCAAACATCCAAAAGACACTGAAAAAAACTCAAATGGTGCGTGACCAAGATGGAAAACCTAATGAGCAAGAACGCCAAAAATCACATGATAGACATGAGACCGGTACATGACCAAAAAGACACCAAACGGGAACCAAACTATCACAGCGAAGTGTGCACACTAAATGTGCTTGATACACTTTAAAACCACATGAACAAAAAGACACTATACGTGATAACATCATACACAAAACTACCATACTACGCAGAGCATAAACATGACCGTACTACTACGATCATAAACACAACCATGCTACTATAAGCCTAAACACGAAAACATACATTAAATATGCATGCATTGACAACAAGATAAAACATATAGATACATGGATTTGCTTATAAACATGCTTTGAATAAACGAAGCTAACATGCTAGCTCTTACAAAATAATTACAAGTATAGAAATACAAGAGGAAAAGCATGAGAAGACGAGCCTCTCTCGACATCCGTCGAACCAAAAGCCGTCAATGACCGGCTCTATTCCTGAAAAAGATTTAAAACAACAGGGTGAGCAACAAAGCTCAGTAGGAAAGCGTTATTCGCTTCATCCCCCAACCGTATATGTCATGCTAACCAAAACCATTGGTTCATGCTTCTAAGCCCTAGGTCAAAATATATCTCACCCTAACACATATGTTAATTCGAGACCCAAACGTCCAATCATCCCAAGTCAAAAATTTATATAACAATGAATGACAATAATCGTACTGTAAGTACGA
Source organism: Cornus suecica (assembly GCA_963922005.1). NCBI lineage: Eukaryota > Viridiplantae > Streptophyta > Magnoliopsida > Cornales > Cornaceae > Cornus > Cornus suecica. The sequence goes on along the minus strand of OY998247.1, from coordinate 37,199,469 downwards.
AAAACAAATAACAAGAAAAGAACTATAACCTAACAATAGGTTCGCCATCTATACACCCATGGATAAAAGGGAGTCCGAACACTAAGTTCATCATCCAAGCACCACAGGATAAAACAAAGCCGAACATTAAATTCGTCACCCCTATGCTACGGAATGAAACCTAATAATACCTTAAGTCTACAATCCTTATCTCCAAAGAATCACTACTATCACACTTCAGGTTCATAACTAACTATGATCACGCCTCGATTCCGTGATTCATACTCCAATGAACACTAAAATCACACCTCAAGAACCGTAAATCATACTTCAATGAATTACAACCTACACACCACAAGTCTACAATCCATACTACAATGAATTTACTATAAGATACCTCGAGTTCATGAATTTATATGACCATGAATTAGATCAACACACCTTGAGTTCACAATTCATATATCCATGAATCAACTCCACACACCTTAAACCCAGAGTCGGTCCTGAAATTCCAAAAATAAGTTGGGGCCCTAGGCGAGTGATAGGAGCCAAATATAATATATTTAAGGCTCCTAATTATACATTTTTATGTTCATGTTTATCATTATATTGGTTTTTTATACGATTTTCATGTTTTAAGACGTTTTAGGCCATGTCATATAAAACAAGTTAAATTCGGTGAAATAACTGGATTTGTGATTCAAGATTGTTCGAGAGCCAAAACCATGGATAAAAGACCTATGAAGGACCAAAAATAAGTCAAGAATGCAAAAAGAGTGAAGAAGAATGAAGCCGAGAAGAGAAACGGAATAAACAAGATGAAACATGAAAAATGAGGTGAATAACTACCGAGTACTCGGTGAGTGCGCAAGTGGGAGAACTTGCATAAATAAATAAAAATGACCAGAGCCCTATGCGCACTTGTGCACGTTTGCATGGAAATCTAAGGCCACCGGGTACTCGATGAGCCAAGTTCAAGAATTTAAAGCTACAACTTCAACTCCATATTCAAACCACCATAACCTAATCAAAATGTCATTAAATGGAGTGGTTCAAAAGCTTAAACTCATCTCCATGAAGTCATATTTACAACGCACTTTGAATCACGCAAAAATTCATCACGTAGACGAAGCTAAAAATCAACTCCGGGCAACTTCGAGTAATCGGTATAATTCCATCGAGTACTCGAGATTTGGACGAAATAAACTTAATGGGTGGACCCCGTTTCGATCTCGTTTGACTTGGTTTGCACTCCAAAACACCTTGGGAGATATTTTAGACATATTATGATCAGATTTCATTTCCTTTCTTATCAATTCACAAAAGGAAAGGATTTACTTAATGGTGAAGCAATTTATATCCAAATAGGACTTGATCAACCTCTATAAATTAAAGGGTTGGGGTCATAGTTCTGTATCTATCTATCTACCTTTCATGTACTTCATCTTACATCTTTTCAATGGAAGATTCTAGGTAAGAGATTAGAGAATAAAGGCATGGAATTGCGTGCCTCGATAAAGGAAAAACAACGATCTTGGAGGTAGTGTCTACATCAACAATGGAGATCACCACAATCATGAGCGGCTAAACGGGTATCTAGGGTTTTTTAAAAAACCCTAGCTAAATAATGTAATTTTATTTATTTCAATTTTTATTTTATTTTATTTTCTCTTTATTAGTAGTTTTGTACCGTCCGGTATTTTTATGTGTTAATTAAAAAAAAATTATTTAAAAAATTAAGCGTTTATGTGATTCTGTGTTTAATGTGTTTATGTGTTTAGCATGACTTACATGCTTTATGTAATATTAAAATTATAAGTTTCATGTTGTATTTTCATTTTTGAGAATAATGAAAATTATTGAAAACAATTTCGGGAAAGAAATGGCCGAAAAATAAATAAGTAATTTCAGATTTTGAGCACTTAGTGGAAAGTGTAGAGATTTTGGCTAACTGTTGGGGCATGAGTGACATGTTAGTAATTAGAGAGGATGACAAGGGGTAAAAGAGTATTTAAGAGTCATGATGACATTCTTGTAAATAGCCCTAAGTTGGGAAAATATTTATCATTTTACACTTTTGGAGTGATGTCTTATTTCTAGCCCTTGATTTTCTTCTCCCATCTTTGTTCTCAACCATCGGATCATAGGGCCTTATTTGGTTGGCACTCAAATACAATAATTCATTATTCTTGGTATTTCATTTGGAAAGACTTCATGTCTACCCTTGGATCATCTTTTCATTTTTCTTGCCTTATTCTCAACCCTTGGATGGTGAGAAGGTGAGTGGAGAATCTTTACAACCCTTTAGGGTTAGCCACTTTGCAAGACTTCAAACATCTCACAAACTCTTGTTCTCTCTTCCTCTTCTTGCTAGTTGGGGATAGTTCTTGGTGGTGTTCTTGAAACACTTTGGTAAGTCTTCTATTTCACTCTAGGGTTTTGTTGCAAAAACCCTAGTTTCCATGTTTTTGAATTCTTGAGTTGGTATTTATTTTGCCCTCATTCTATTCATGTTTATGGAAGGTTGATTTGGCTTTCATCTACCAAGTGAGTTTTATTGGGTAGTTCTTGAATTGCATCTTGTGAAGAGCTAGTGGTAAGTTTCCTATCTTGTACTCTTGAGCTTTCAATTCTCCATAAAACCCTAAAATAGAAATCATTAGGCTTTGAGTTTATTCTTATGGTTGGAACCACTTATGTATAAATTTTGGTTTTCTTGTGACACCATAGAAAATCTTGTTGTTCATGTGGTGTGTTGATAGTTGGAAGTTATTCTATTGGACCCTTGGAGTGGTAGCTTGATTTGGACCTCTTTTGGGCATTCTTGAATAAGCTTGCTTGGAATTGAGGTAGGGGAAAACGAATTATGTTCGTCTTTGTACGAGGGTGTGTGTGTCTATGTATGTATATGCCATAAATATATATATGCGAGTTGGGTCTTGACAACTTAGACGGTGATTTAGGCTTTTGAGAACATGATTTTGTGATATAAATTCATGTTGTGGTTTATTGCTTATTAAATATGAAATTGTAAGCATTGTGATGATGTGAGTGCAATATATGGCTAAATAAATGAGCATGTATTGTGAAAGAGCATGTTGAGAAGTATTGTTATAAATGTGAACTTGTTTATAAATGTGAAATTGTAAGCCTTGTGGTGATTTTGATCAAATATAATGCTAATTGATAGAAGCATGTATTGTGATGGTATATTGTTATGATTGAGAACCTTCATGCATTTTGGGGTTCACCATGTAGTGTCAAAAACATGGGTGTCGGTTTATATGGGTTGTGTACTCATGTGTGTGTAGTCTTGTGTCAAATCGTCGCAACAACTAGCCAGGGGGTGTTCCCAACCTACGGAACTAATGTGTCCGGGAATGGAGTATAGGGTGAGTCATCTCATTCTCAAAGTCGCAAGTCGTCTCATGCATTCGATATATGAATCTTTAGTCATGGGTCATCTCGTGCAACCGCCTTCCTTGCTGAAAGTGAAAAGTGTCAAAATCACTTCGGTGCGGTACTCTTTCTCATTGTGAATGGGTAGAGTGTGTATTCGTTAACATGAATAGGGTAAAGTGTGTAATGTGAGGTGTTTTGAGTCATATTGCACTTGAACTATCATATATGTGTGTTTATGATATTGATATTGAGGCATGCTATAATTATGAATAATTATGATGTGAGCATGTTGGGGAACTTGTTTGTTAGGTTCGATGGGGTTCCAGATTGGCGTGAGAGCCATGTGGAACAAGAGACCGACCTAGGATTAGTGGCATGAACCTTGGTTGGGTGGTACCACTCGGACTACAGAGATTGAGGCGATGATGGTTCCTCTACTAGGCTAGTGAGTTCACCCCACGACTTATATATTTTTCAGGTGGTCATTCCTTTCCGGGAGGTCCGTAGTCTCTCGGTGGAGACATGGTAGTGATTTTGCTCATTTTATGTATATGGGGGCGGATTACTTATTTTGTAGAGCCTACTTGAGGAATTGCACATGTGCTTAATTTGGCTTAGGGTTGTAAGCATTAAACTTGTTATTTTGCCGACTATCATGTTGGCCGAGTAGGTTACCTTGATGTATATTCCTTGGAGCGCCATGCGCGGGAACTAGATTCTTTTTGGCATTTTGATGTCGTTATGTAAAACTATGTGAAATTGTGAAAACAATATTATTTATTAATTTGGACTTGTTAAATGATGAAATTATGAAATTCTTATGTTTTTTCTATTTTTGAATTTGTATGAGATTGTGGTGGTAAATTGGAAATTTTTCGGAAAATAGAGTTTTTCATGTTCCATGAAGAAACCCTTTCAAATTTCTAAGGAAAAACTCGTTTTCGCCTACCCCCGTAATTTCAGTTTACACTCATATTTTAGAAATGGTTTTTTGAAACTATTTCGGTGTGAAATTTGGCTTTGAAAATCCAAGAATCATAAACGGAGACCGGGGGAAAGACAGAGAATTTATAAAATATTTCGAGGCCTTTAAAGTGACCTTTTAAACTGGGGGTCATCGAGTACTCGGTAGTGATAACACCGAGTACTCGGTAAAGTGCATAAGTCCACGCACTTGCGTGAAGGGCCCTAAATCCACCCGAGAGTTTTGGGCATAAAGTGATTACCGAGTACTCGGTGAGTATGATACCGAGTACTCGGTGATAACTGATTTTGTGTACTCTTTTAACTTATTTTCCTTCTCTTCCTTAAGCTACATTACTTCTCTTACTAGGCTAGGGACATGGTTTAATGGCCTATGGGCATGGGATTTGTTAGGTTGAAGGGTTTGATTAGACCCACATTTCGTCTTCTGCAATGGTTAATCTAGTGTTTAGTGTACGGTTTCCGTCATCCTTGGACTTCTTAGGCTTCATTGGGGAGTTAGGAAATTTGGGACGTGGCAAGTTTAATCTAATGTCTTATAATTTTATTGTTCAATATTTTATTGGTTATATCATTGGTTGTGATGAACTGTTAAAAGAAACGCTCCATTTGAATTATAAAATTGAAAGTATTGTGCTTAATTTTGTAAACGAAGAGAAAAATAATCCAATAGGAGGAAACCTAGTAATAGAATACATGACTGACCATGAAATACGACCAATAACTTTAAAATAATACTACGCTTCTTCAAGTGACACTTTCCCATCTGATATAGAGTTGTCAAGTGTTACGGCAGCTTTTGAGATCGACTTAAAAATAATTCTTCCCATATTACCCAAATTTCATGGATATAGTAATGAAAATCTATATCAACATATTGATTCGTTTGTAGAAATTTGTTCGGTCATTAAAACAAATGGATTAACATATGAAGGATTTTGTTTACGCCTTTTTCCTTTCTCTTTGGAAGATAGGGCACGAAAGTGGTTTAGGAATTTAAATCAAGAGGTGAGAATGAGTTGGGGAACACTTCGACGAGAGTTCATAAGTACATTCTTTCCATTAAGTAGAACCTATGGGATACAAGATGCTATATTTAGTTTTTCGCAAAAAGAGGGAGAACAATTCCATGAGATATGGGAACGGTATAATGAACTTTTGAGGAGTGTCCGCGCCATAAAATCCCAAAAACCGAATTGGTGCACATATTTTATAAAGGGCTTAATGAGTCTTGTAAACAAATGGTAGATTGGTCTTGAGTGAGAATTCATACCAAAAAACGTCAATAGCTAGAACGATGATTCTTAGTAAACATGAGAGATCTGAGGACGTGTACAAAAGTATACCTACAAAAATTGAAAAGATGGGCCAAAAGCCTAACCAATCTATGAATTTCACCAATTTTTCACATACAAATGTTTGTCCCGTATATTCCAAATTCTCCTACGTTGCTAGCAACTGCCCAATGGTGTACCAAAATAATGTAATACCAAAGGAATTTAACACTACCTTTCCCAAAACAGCTTATAATTCTTATTATAATGCATACAACTTGGGTTGGAACGATCATCCCATTAGCAATAATCTAGTAAATGTTCAATTTTACCCTTAACCATCTAATAAATTCCAATTTAAGGAATCAAATCAATATTTTCCCCAAGAGCCATCGAGTTTTGAAGATAAGGTTTTAGTGGCCCTAGGGAATATTGAAGAAACCACTCATGAGTGTGAGGAGATTACACACAAGGTAGACAATTTATACTTACAATTGGATAATCAAGAATTTTATTCATATGATTTAAATCAACCTCAGTATGAAGATATTGTTCTGGATCTAATTCCAAGTTCACTTCCCCAGTCAAACTATTTTGAAGATAGAGTTTTGACTGCCCTTAGCACGTTAGAAGCCGAATCACAATGACTCTACTCTTATTCACAATCCCTTTGTAAGTTAAAAACCCAAGTAGGGCAACTAGCAAGTGCTTTAAATAAAAGAGAAGAAGAACGGTCACGTCAAGCGGTAGTTGATACAATAGACCAAAGTATAGTTGAGCTAGGATCCCTTAATGATGAAAAGGAAACTTGTCCAACCAATATTACGTATGAAGATGAGGAGGATGATTACAATCAAATAGAAGAACAATTTGAGGTAAATAATAAAATCTCACAAGAAGAGTGGACACAAATTATTCCCTTACCATAAGAGCCAATTGAGACATCATATGAATTTAGAGAACTAATTCCCCAATGTCTCGAGGAGCAACTCCACAATAAACAAGGGAGGAATACTATAAAATTGAGGGGATTGATGAGGTGATGGAGGAAATATCACCTCGTGCAGTAATGGACAATTCATTGGACACAAGGATTAAACATGGGATGGATATAGAGCATGATAAAGGAGGACAATTATATGATGATTATTATTGATTTGATGTCATGCTCATAATTAAACATCCACAATGGACACCTATTTACGACTTACTTCCCACATTTATACCGAAATTTGGTGGATGTGTAGCAGAGAAGAAAGGGGTTGGATAGTACAATTAAACACAGTCTTACCAAAAGATGGTAAAGATTGGTGCTGGTAATCCAGAATTGTATATTAATTAGATTTTCTGTTCTTTTTGCATGTGTTATGATTTATTTTATTTTGAGGAACGTTTTTAGGAGTTGTTTAAATAATTTTTGATATTGTAGAGGTTTTTAAATTCTAAATTGAGATTCGTTTATTAGGAAAATTTACACCCCTACGTTGAACTCGTATGCGGACATGATATGGTATAAGTTTGGGGGCGTACGTTTTCTAAAATATTTTATTATTTATATATACTAATGTTATATATACATACATATGTATAATTTTTATATATCTATTTTATTTAATTTAAATTATCTATATAAATATAAAAAAAATTTATTAATTTTCACACTTCTATACATATATTTATCTATACTAACTTCTTATATATATACAAATGTATAATTTTACTATATATATATATTTTACTTCATTTAAAAAAAATTATTTAGATATAAAAAAATATATAAAGAAAAATATTTTTTAGTAATTTTAATACTTATACAAAGATATATATATATATACACTAACTTACTTTATATATAATTCTATGCATACTTTTACTATATATATATATATATATATATTTAGTTTTAGATAAAAATATGAAATTAAAATAAATTTTGAAAATTTTGGTATAGGAACTACTGAGTACTCGGTAGAATCCCCACCGAATACTCGGTGGAACCTGGAAAATATTTTATGACTTATTTTTATATAAATATTTTATATATATAATTAATTATTTTATATTTTCTTTTCAAAATAGGATTTTGACTATAGTAAATTAGTATTTTTATATACTTTAGGTAATTTTTAATTTAGGAAAAGAGAGTTCTGAAAAGTTTCCATAAATACGGATTCCTTTTTAACCTTGGAAAATTATGCATTAAAGCTTGTTACCTTTTTAAGAATTTCCAATTCCACAGTTTCTATTCCAGATTTAATGCCATAACTCAATCATTCCTCTCCTAGAAGGGACTTGGTTTTAGGTTTATAAATATAGGGCCTCCTCTATTCATTCTTTCACAACTCATTCAATATTTTTAGAAAAGGAGAGTAGTAGAAAGTTTTATTTCACATCCGAGTCTTAAGAGTTAGTAAGACACTGTGGATATTGGAAGTTTGAATGCGGAAGAGATTAGGGCGGCAACTCCAAAGGACGATTCTCTTGTGGATTATTTCCTAACATAGTACGTGACTTCTACCACAATTTGAAGTATGGTTTCAAGAGAAAAGGGATGATAGTATGTACAACCATGTGATACAATTGAAGGCTTATTGGAGTATTTCCCGAAGCTATCACTGAGGTTTGGAGAATCCCTCGTGAATTACCCACGATTTAGAAGGAAAATTTCATCGAATTCCATATCCAATTCCTTATTTTCATAATGGACATGAGAATCTACCCACTAGACTTTAGATTAAGAATATAGAGCTCAATCCTGAGTTTTGGTATCTTTATGTGATTTTGGTTAAGCAAACATGCCCAATGAATAAATAAGAAAAATAATATCGCGTCATGGTTCATGCTCTTTATGGTTTCAAAAAGGGGGTTTGGGTCTATAAACAAGAATTGATTTATGATAATATGATGGAATGTTGGTATGAAATTGAGCACAATAAGGAGCCCATTGAGAACAAAAAGACTCACACTTGCTATTTTCATATCTCATCACTACTTTAATTAAGGACCAATTAGGTGAGAAAATTACTTTAAATGAGATGAAAAAGTGGTGGGCTAATGGAATGCCCGTTTGGAGCTCGGAGATTTCACCGTATGTGGCTAAAAAATGGAATAGAGTGAATCCGTAGTATATGGAATAGATTAGAAAATGGATTAGCTTCTAAAATTTTCTCTCTTTCTGAGTTTAATTATTTTTATTTTCTTTTTCACCAAATCCGTTTAGGATTGGTTCTATCCATGTTTTGCATTTATTTTAATTTATTTTTCTGCAATTTTACTTTTTAGGATTGTAGGCCCTTAAGGCCAAATCAAAGTTTGCAATTATTAAAAAAAACAAAATTCCTTTCCTTGAAAATTTGTTCCATATATATATATATATATATATAATATTTAGGTTGATTAAATATTATCACTCCACATGAAATGATCTTGGGTATTGCATAGTATTTTTATAGATCATACAAAACAAGTTTGGGGGAGATACTGAGCATTACAACGCAAGTAACTGGAATTACACTTCAAGGGCGGTAACAATTTCTTCCTTTGTTTATTTTTATTCTTAGACCATAAGGACATGGTCCATTTTAAGTTTGGGGGGAAGGAATTAAGGGAAGGGGAAAAATAAAAATATTGAAATTTTTTATTAAGTTTTTCTTTCGAAATATGTGATTAAGATCAAGTATGAGTTAATTTTTGTATATGTTATGACTAGAAAGGTATTATGTATGCGATTACCCCACTCATAAGTATATAATAGTTTGATTAAATTGATTTTTTAAGATGTGGTCCACATGAGTGAATAGATGAGTGAAATTGAAACCGAGAAAGATAGTCTTGGCCTATCAATCACATGCACACATTCTTTATGGAAAAACTAATTAACCTTTGACTATGTAGTTGAAAAAATAGTTTTGTTTCAATGACAAGGGGAGAAGGGGAGTAGTAAAGAATAAAAGAAAACAAAATTATATAAGAAGTATGGAGAAAAGAAAAAGATGAAAACAATAAAAATGCAAAAAATGGTTATTTGATCTGAGTAACTGGGTCGTGGTGTCACCAATATCATTTATCGCGTAAAAAGGGGAGAAAATTGATGAGCATAAATCCCATGGACGAAGTTCAGGCCCAGTTGGTTGGGACTAAAATCCTCGTTGGAAAGTCCGGAGACTTATAAAGACAAAAATGGATAAAAATGAAAAATAATAATAATATATTGAAGTTGTGTCATGGAAAAACTTGATCAATGAAGTAAAAGAAGGGATATTAGTCTACCATAGAGAATGTTCACAAAACACGGAGAGCTATGTTGATCGGCTGTAAAAATTAACAAGTTTATTTCACCATTGTGGGGACCATTCTTTTAAATTTAATTCATGATAATTATTTTGTATGAGTGAGTGGGGATAACTTGTATGCATTTTATTATGATGAAATTATGGCATTTCCAAGGTTAATGATTATTTGATTTCATGAGCATACAAGAATGAAGAATGAAAGAAATTGTGGGTAGTATATTTAACCATCATGAGACTTCACTCATCCACTCGGTATTGTCGAGGGGTTAAAAAGGCTTATTACACGTGCTAAGTGTAATCATACACCTTCATGAAAGAAAAGGTTAGTTAGTTAGTTTAGATAAGTTAGTTAGTTAGATAGTTTAATTTCTTGTACCAAAAACACTATTATCACTAATTTTGAAAATTTTCTATTGAATTGATTGCTAAGGGACTAACAATGTTGAAGTTTAGGGGCTTGATAGGAGCTAAATATCATACATTTAAGACTTCTACTTATACATTGTTATGTTCATGTTTATCATTATATTGGTGTTTTTATACGATTTTCGTGTTTTAAGACGTTTCAGGCCATGTCATGTAAAACGAGTTAAATTCGGTAAAATAACCGGATTTGTGATTCAAGATCGTTCGAGAGCCGAAACCATGGATAAAAGACCTATGAATGACAAAAAATAAGTTAAGGATGCAAAAGGAGTGAAGAAGAATGAAGTCGAGAAGAGAAACGGAGCAAAGAAGATAAAACATGAAAAATGAGGTGAAGAACTACCGAGTACTCAGTAGTGCCTTTACCGAGTACTCGGTGAGTGCGCGAGTGGGCGAACTTCCGTAAATAAATAAAAATGACCAGAGCCCTATGAGCACTTGCGCACGTTGGCACGGAAACCTGAAGCCACTGAGTACTCGGTGGAACCTTCACCGAGTACTCGGTGAGCCAAGTCCAAGAATTCAAATCTACAACTTCAGCTCCATATTCAAACCACCATAACCTGATCAAAATGTCATTAAATGGAGTGGTTCAAAAGCCTAAACTCATCTCCATGAAGTCATATTTCCAACAAACTTTGAATCACACAAATATTCATCCCATAACTCCAGATATGATCAAAAGAGTGCAGTAGGACGAAGCTGAAAATCAACCGCTGGCAGCTTCAAGTACTAGGTATAATTCCACCGAGTACTCGAGATTTGGATGGAATAAACTTAAAGGGTGGACCTCGTTACGACCCCGTTTGACTTGGTTTGCACTCCAAAACAACTTGGGATATATTTTAGACATATTATGATCAGATTTCATTTCCTTTCTTATCAATTCCCAAAAGGAAAGGATTTACTTAATGGTGAAGAAATTCGAATCCAAACAAGACTTGATCAACCTCTATAAATTAAAGGGTTGGGCTCATAGTTCTTTATCTATATATCTATCTACCCTCCGTATACTTCATCCTACGTCTTTTCAATGGGAGATTCTAGGTCAGAGATCATAGAATAAAGGCACAGAATTGTGTGCCTCGGCAAAGGAGAAACAACGATCTTGGAGGTGGTGTCTACATCAACAATGGAGATCACCACAATCATGAGCGGCTAAACGAGTATGTGATTAGTGATTACGTTTGATTTTATATGAGATTATTTATTTATTCTATATCTTGTCTTAGCTTGAATGAATATTTTATTTTACTCAATCATGATTATTTAATATGGGCTAGAACTCGGATGCTTAATTCATGATTTTCTACACAATGGTGGTTATTAACATGCAATCTAGATTTAGACAGGCCATGCTAAGAGAAGATGATATAGACATGTATTTTATATAATGTTTTACGAGTAGTTGTAGAGTAGATGCATGCACTAGTCATACTTTATTCGAAGATGGGTTGAAGTCACGTCAAATGAATTGCTCCTTTTTGGGGATTAGGGTTTTGCCAATGTTTGCGACCCTATATCTGATTCACATATGATGGATCTCCCTTTACAATTGAATGAATATAAGACTATAATATGCGGTTAGTGGTGGCGTTAGAAATACCCTAAAATCTATCTCTATTGTCTCTATCTCAAAACTATCTTTATTTGCTTTATTTACAACACGTAAGTCATACTAAGTACATAAACACATTAAGCACATAATCACATAAGCACTTAAGTGTTAATAAAATTTTAAATTAGCACGTAAAAATACTAGACGCTACAACCTCCTCACCTTAGGAAATTTCGTCCTTGAAATCAAGACGTACCTATAGTCAAAAACATGTTTGGGTATTTTTCCCGAACTTCACACTCACGCTCCCAAGTCGCCTCCTCGACACCGTGATAATACCATAAGACCTTAACTAACATAATGGTTTTGCTTTGCAAAACTTGCTCTCGAGCATCCAAGATTCTCATAGGCCGTTCCTCGTAGGACACATCCTCAGCAACATTGACATTTGATGTATTGTCAGGGGTGTTAAAAATAGTTTTTAAAAACAGCCTCTTATGACAACGCTAGGTTTTACCCTCTGCAAGGGCACGTATCGATTGTAAAATAGCAATGGCTTGAGTAAGGGATATCGATCCGCTTATGTTTCAAGCCGCAGATACGCTTTAAGCGTAGCTGGCCTACACTTCAACCGTAGTTGGCCTATGCTTCAAGCATAGATCCAAGCGTAAAAATATGATTTCCAGCCACTTTTTGAAATTGAAAGCATAGGCACAAGCATAAATGTTTTCTTCAAAACCACTTTTCTTCATAAATGCACTGAAACGACAGCCTTGAACCCATTATACTTTTTGTTGAAGATGACGGCTTCTGAAAATGCCGTTTTTGCCCTCCGAGAGCCATTTTTGTCTCAAACTGCCTCTTTGACTCTCCTCTTTGAATAGAAAGAACATGCACTTCAGTTAATTCACTGAAGTTAGCTCCATTTCTTCGTTAAGCTCCTGAAACATACTTTAACACATAAACAACATAAAAATACCAAATAATGGAATGAAATGATGTAACAATATTGAGTTAAGGGGTCAAAATTCTAATATTTGACACCTATCACACCCCCAAACTTACATATTGCTAGTCCCTTAGCAATAAACTCAGGGAACTTTCTTGTGATGATTTCTAATTTATCTACTCTAACTAATCTAACCTACTCCCTTGGTTTCGTGAGGGTCGACGATTACACTTAGCATTTGTAACAAGCCTTTTAAACCCCTAGGTAACCCTTAGTGGACGAGTGAAGTCTTATGAAGGTTTCCAGTGATGGTAGCTACAAACATCTCAATTCTCTATAATCACGCAGTCATGAGTCCACACACAAGTTCAATTAAGTCATGATATAATGCAAAAGACAGTATGAATGCGAATATTCCCACTCCCTACCAAACAATAATTATATCGAGCTTTGTGTCATGAATGGTTCCCACTAAAGTGAATGATTTTGCTACTTTCTACTCTCAATCCGGACAACCTTCCGTGTCTTTGTGAACATTCTACCATAGTATTTCAATATCTCTTTTCCTACTTCATTGATTAAAATTTGCCATTTTTCGTAAAAAGCAATCTTTCCATCATTCCACTTTTCACACTCCTAGGATGTCTTAGAAACTTAATAAGGTCCTTTACATGCCTAAAGTCAATATTGAGATCATAAAATATTTTCCAATTTACAGAAATTCTCAATATTAAACAAAAGTTTTTCATGGTTTAACAGTTTTGTTCAAAGCTTTAATATGCATCTAGAATCCATTTAAAGTGATATGAGTTAAGTTAATGGTTCTAGGACAACATCTTTGTTGGTTCTTCCATAGCTTTTGAAAGTTTGAACTAACTTAACTTTAGCAAAGACTAAATGATGTTAATAGTCTAATGCTAATGATGCAAAGACTTATGAATGATATGCATGATTCTATATGCTATATGGTCAAGAGTTGAGGTTTCAAAAATAAATTTACATTTAATCTAGCACTCACCCAAGACTATTTTACCCATTTCTTTGATCTTCAATTTCTTTAAGATTTGAGTTGATGTCTCCATCCTTGTCTCCAATGTCTTTTGAGTTCTAAGCACATTTGCTTGATCTTCTCATGGATCCACTAATTCTCTTGAGTTTATCTTGAATCAATAACCTATCAAACATAACTCAAGTAGACACTAAATTCACCACATTCAATGGTTTGTTATCATCAAAATGTCATGTTTACCAATGGTGGAAAACCTTGGGTCAACAAATGTGTGCTTGTACTTATAGGTCAAAGTCATCATTCTTAATTTCAATTTCACTAATTCACTCACCCATGTAAAACCATATCACTCCACTAACTTGATTTAATCATCACTCTCATGAATGAGAATATCACATCACATACTACTCATATATAATAAACATGAACTTAATCAAATTGTAATGAAACTCAATCATGAATGAAAACAAAGAACTGCTCTAATTTTTTTCGAAAATTTCCTTCCTCGTAATCCTATACCCTCACCCCCAAACTTAAATGAGACCATGTCCTCATGGTCAAAAAGAATACATGGGAATGGATATAGTTATCCTTGAAGTTCACTTCTGGATTCCAAAGCAAAGCATGAATCCCCTCCGCCAAACTTGATTTGAATCACCTGTAAATATATGCAACAAAGCATAAATACCCACAATCATAGTAAGGGAAAAAGAAATTTAAAAAATATCCAGAATTTCACACAATTTTTTTAAGGAATTAAAAATTCTCTTTTTATTTATTTATTTATATATTATATATATATATATATATTAAAATATTTGGCCTTAAGGGCCTACAATCCTTTAAAAATAAAAATAATAAAAATAAAAGCAAAGAGAAAGATAAAGACCCTAAGGGTCTACCATCACTAAAAAAATCGAAACAAACCAAAACCTAATTCTAAACCTAGCCCTACTTAGTATCAATCCTCCGAATTTTCTTCATCACTAGCCATGGCACTCTTTAACCATATTCGGACGTCTGTTGTCTCTTTCAATTTAGCAAGGTCCTCATCTGGATATATCTTCATAATTGTACATCATCTCTCATCCAACTCTTCTATCCAATCACCCAATTGTTCTGTAATGATCTTCGATAATAGAAACGGGTATAGAAGATAATGTTCAAATTCATCAGCACCCGCCCATTCTTTACTCACAACTGCTCGAGTAATTGACATCTCGGCCATTATCATTGTCGGAACACAGTCCAAGTATTCAGTCAAATTTGAGCCGCAATGACACAATCCAAATAAAGCAGATTTGACTTTAACCACCAATTTTCACATGTTTTATCTCCTGGATCTGACATAGCACACAATTCTCTCACCATCTTCTCATCCGTATGGGACTATACCGGAGGGTACTCCTTCAATTTGCCTTCCAAGTGTCTCAGACTACCAATTGATATATTCCACGCATCGGAAATACTTCTCTTTCCTATCACTATCGGAGCACTCTACTGAGTCACTTTAGCCAACATGACCTCAAATCCTGGTGGTCCGGTAATCGTCATGTTTTAATAGAATCGTCGAACGAAGCCCGGATACACCTTTTCTCCCGTCGGTTGCTCTAAACTTCTCAATCCTCGTTCTTTAAGGATTTTCCTCTCAGGAGCAATTAAAATGCGGTTCATCCTCTCAGTGTGGTTCTTCTTCTTTTCCGACTTGTTGTTCCATTACTTGAACTTTTGGCCTCTACATACGGTTCTTCCTCATCAATGAACTCCTCCAGATCAGAATAATTCTCATTATCACCATCCATCCTCACACTCACGGGATAGAAAGAAGAAGAAGAAAGAATAGAATGAGAAAATCTAACTGTATTGTTCAACTGTTGTGAATTATAAATGGTGTCTACTTTATGGGTGTATTTATAAATGGATGTCTTAGTATCAAAAAAGGAAAAATATTGGAAACCCTTATTTGAATAGGAAAGTTGAAACAGGTCATGATCCAACTCCAACTTGTATTCCATTCCACTTCCTTGTCAGACTAGGATTCCTCTAAAACCTCTACAAAAAGTCCTAAAAATAACTTAAACAATTCCTAATACACATACATATATAAACCAAGCCAAAATACCCCGTAAACGTGTCAAATTTTTACTTTGCAAAATCATCCTCATGGTACCCCACACTTCAAGCGTAGGGTAGCCTACACTTCTATGTTCCAAGTGTAGGCTTGGTTTGGTTTGAATTTTTTTTTTTAAAATGGCCCCGTTTCGATCAATTCATATTTATAAAACATGCACCCCAAAACTTAAATGCACAAATGTCCGTATAGTGCGATTAAAAACTGGAAATAATTCAAAAATATCAGCACACTGAATATAAACGTAAAAATCCGGGGACACAACAAACGTGATACAACTGATCATCACAACTGCTATTTTATAAAATAAGAAAATATCAAAATCATGCAAAAAATGATCGGTAAAGCGTTCACATGAAGTACCCTGTCACAAAGTCTATTCGTTCCACGATTTATCTCTAATGTACCAAAAATAAAACAAAATAAAAAAAAATCTAAACTAATACTACACTAAGACTCATCATCCGAGGGCGGTGGTGTAGGTGGAAGACGTACGCCCAAAAGCTGCCTCATGCCATCAACCTTATGGCATAACTGCCTATGATCTCGCCAATGGGCCTGTCTCTCCTGATCAAATCTTTGCTCCAGCCTCTGCTCTAATCCCTGTATTCATGCCATAAGAGCATTAAAATGAGCCTGAGACAAGGTGACGGTACCACCCACAGGCGCCTGTGGCATAATAACCTCCTTATCAACTGCCGACATCTGTGGCATAGCAACAGCATCATCACCGGCATGAGCCTCCTAAGCCATACCTACATCAGCCTAACCGACATCATCGACCTGTGCCTGGGCTTGTACATCCTGGCCTGGTAATAGACCAAACCTTGATCTATGTTCCATAACATCATCCCCATGTAACCGGGTCCAGACACCTGTCCACATCCCTTTGGAATACGGAGACACATTCCTAAATCAATTCGGCTCACCCGCATCCATCTTGATCTCGGCATCAAACATCAACTTCATCACTAAGCACGGGAATCAGACCTTGAATAAACGCTGCCGAACTTTGGACTCCTTATACAAGTGGATGTAATGTGTATACAAACCCCTTCACAAAATCTATGGAATAAAAATCCACCGCTTGAACTCGAAAGCATAGTGAAGGGCTGGAAATGGCACATAACATATAGTTACGTGGCTGTGCGGAAGAATCTATGAATGGACTATCACATTCCAAATCAAGAGCCTCGGGTGATAGTTCGACTTCTTCGTGTAGTTCCTCCGTCCATCAGCCTACTCCCCTGCAGTCTGAAGTACAACAAGGTCGACAATAGATGGGAAAACCTCTAGCATAGGTGAGAACTCAGGCGGACACTCGTCAGGAATACCCTATGCAGCAGCAATAAACTAGGGTATAATCTCAAACTCAATACCTCAGACCACTATCTATAGTCTAGTCCCTCAGTTGTAATGTTGCATGTGTAGCCAAAACTCCCAAATCATGTCCTCACAAATATGCAGGGTGGTCGGGGTAAGAATGGGTAGTAAGCAGCGGGCCCTTAGTCGGCCTATCGTCCAGGCAGGTACTGGTTGTAGCTCCTCAAACACGGCCACTAAATAAGTACGCTCCTGATGATACTTCTTCCAGATCGCCCGATCTAGCAAATCCTCAACCGACGCTGTTTGGGGGACTGGTAAAAAAATAGTCAGAACACCGGAGTCACCCTCAACTGGTGGCTCTGATACCCTCTCATCCGGATGATCGGCATCATCTCCCTGATCAACATCATCCTTATATGCACCACTATCACTCTCGGTATCCTCATCCATTTGCTCAGCCTACGGCTTAGGCACAAGTGGCGGCGATGGTGCACGTGGGGAAACTGTATGACTACTATATGGCATGTGAAGATCATGGCCCTGTGCGGTGAACTCGGGCACCTCTGCCTCAAAATATGATGAAAATGATGATGCCGAATCGACATACTATGGTCTCGAGGCACGTGTACTCTGGTGACGAATAGGTGCTCGGTTAGGAGATGATGATCTCGACCTCTGCCGAACATCTCGTTCTACTGGTCTGGCCGTCTCGACCACTCGCCTCGTCGCACCCTTCACTCTAGCCATGCCTATAATATGGAATTTTTGCAAAGTAAGTGATAATATGTCGGACACCAAATCAAACTTAAACTATGTCCAAATATATCCAATATAATGATTAAACAAGTCTTCATCCCAAAAATTCGATATTCAACCCGCTTTCGAAGTTGAAAAACTCAAGTTTTTGAAAAACGAATCAAAACACAATTTTGATTGGACTCGTTTGTCAATACTAGTTTAGAATAGTCAAATGATTCATATGAAATCAAAATAATGGAACAAAACTCACCGAATCGAAAGAAATGATGATTTTCCCAAAATTCATATTCGGAGACTTTTCAAGTTCTTCACGCGAATCCGGACAACTCACCAACAAATCTATCGATCCACTGTCGATGAATGATGAGGAATCGGATGAATAAATGGTAGAAATAAACCTCGTGAAGATTGGTGGAGAAATGAGGGAAAGAGAGGAGTTTGAAATTAAAATGGGGGGAACGGCCAAACGGGTATGTTTTATAACAGGCCCGTCGCTACACTTAAAGCGTAGGTCCACATGGCCCAAAAATATTTTCTTCATCTTCAAATGCCGTCTTCAACCCTTATTCCCTCTCAAAGCTTCCTACACACCCTTATCTATCCTATTGGCTCAATTTACCCTTTCCACATAGATGACGATGGTTTTGCGACTCGATTTTACAGAAGCGACTAAATTACCGTCTACAAGTACAAACTAGGATCGAAAGCTCTTCTCAATCACCTAGTATCAATATTTAACATCGTTGGTGGGACGTTGCTACCTCTCAATACTCCGGATCAAACTTATCCAACTTGGGTGGTGGTTCAGTTAGATCAATCATTTTTACCACACACTCAGCTGGTTGAACTTCTATGTAGTGCTTCAGTCTTTGCCCATTGACAACAAACTTTTTTACAGTGTTAGGATCATCGAGCTCCATGGCTCCATGGGGGAAAACCTTTGTAATCTTGTATGGCCCATCCCATCTCGATTGGAGTTTACCAGGAAACAACTTGAGTCTCAAATTAAATAACCAAACCTTCTAGTCGGGCTCAAAAAATTTCTTTCTAATGTGCTAATCATGAAATGCTTTTGTTCGAGCCTTATAAATCCGAGATTTTTCATATGCATCATTTCTCAACTCCTCAAGCTTCTGAAGTTGGAGTTTCCTCTGTGCACCGACTTTCTTTATATCGAAATTAAATCTTTGAACAACCCAGTATGCTCGGTGTTCCAGCTCTACAGGGAGATGACATGTTTTACCATATACTAGTCTATACGGTGTCATACCAATTGGCATCTTAAACGCTGTCTTATACGCCCACAGTGCATCATTTACCCTTCTCGGCAAATCTTTCGAATCTGGACACACTGTCTTTTCCAATATGTTTTTGATCTCCCTATTTGAAACCTCCACTTGCCCTTGTGATTGGGGGTGATAAAGCGTACCAATTCTATGAGTGACACTATATTTCTCATATAAAGTAGGAAGAAACTGGTTGTCAAGATGGCTTCCATCATCACTAATCAACACTCGTGGTATACCAAATCTTGAGAAAATGTTCAATTTCACAAACTCTTCCACCACCTCATGGTCAATACGTTTGGAGGCTATAGCTTCTACCCATTTTGAAACATAATCAACCCCCATAAGTATGTACTTCTTCTTATCTGCTTTCGGAAATGGTCCCATAAAATTAATACGCCATACATCAAACAATTCCACAATCAGAATTGGGGTTAGAGGCGTCATGTCTCGTCGAGATAAGGATACCAAATTTTAACATCGCAGGCATGCTTTATAATACTTGAAAGCATCTTTGAATATGGAAGGCCAGTAAAATCCACTCTGCAGCACCTTGTGAGCTGTCTTCTGAGCTCCGAAATGCCCTCCACACTCCAACATGTGACAAAATGTCAATATGTTTTGCACCTGACTCTCTGGGACATATTTTTTGATAATCTGATCAGAGCAATACTTATATAGTCGCAAATTATCCCAGATATAGAATTTGACTTGGTTAAACAATTGGTCCCTTTCATTCTTGGACCATCATTCTGGAATTCGACCTGTGGCTTTATAATTGACAATGTCAGCATACCATGATATTTATTCCACAACAACCACATTGAACAGATGTTCATTCGGGAATGAATCCTTAAGAGGAGTAGTTTCGTATGTGGACTTGACTATAATCCTCGACAAATGATCCGCAACAACATTCTCCGAACCCTTCTTGTCTTTGATTTCCAGGTCGAATTCTTGCAACAGCAAAATCCACCGGATCAGTCTAGGTTTAGAGTCCTTCTTGGTTAGAAAATGCCTCAATGTAGCATGATCCGAGTAAACAACAACCTTGATACCCAATAGATATGATCAAAATTTATCCAAGGCAAAAACAACTGTCCGCAACTATTTCTTGGTAGTTGTTTAGTTCATCTGAGCTTCGTTCAGAGTCCTACTGGCATAGTAAATCGCATACGGTAGCTTATCTTTTCTCTGACCTAACACAGCTCCTAAACCATAGTCAGAAGCGTCACACATGAGCTCAAATGGTAGAGACCAATCTGGCGGATGAATAATTGGGACTGTTGAGAGTTGAGTACGTAGCTCCTCAAAGGCATGAAGATACTCTTAATCAAATATGAAAGTTGTATCCTTAGCCAATAAGTTGCATAACGGCCAGGCGATTTTGCTAAAATCTTTAATAAACCTTCGGTAAAACCCAGTATGGCCCAGAAAAAGAGTGTATCTGCTTAACAAATGTGAGATGAGGCAATTTTGAAATTAATTCAACTTTTTCTTTATCTACCTCTATCCCACGCTTTGATACAATATGACCCAGTATTATCCCCTCTTGAACCATAAAATGGCTCTTTTCCCAACTTAGGATCAGATTCGTCTCCTTACATCTCTTAAGCACCAATTCTAGATGTTTTAAACAGTCTTCAAAGGTTTCCCCAAAAACTGAGAAGTCATCCATGAACACTTAAAGAAATTTCTCTACCATGTCAAAGAAAATAGACATGATACACCTTTAGAATGTTGATAACGCATTACATAAACCGAAAGGCATTTGTCTATACGCAAAAGTGTCATATGGAAAAGTAAAAGTGGTTTTCTCCTAATCAACAAGATCAATCACCATTTGGTTGTAGCCAGAATATCCATCCAAAAAGTAGTAATAGTTCCACCCAACTAACCTCTCCAGGATTTTTTCGATGAACGACAAAGGGAAATGATCCTTCCTGGTGTTCAGGTTAAGCTTCCTGTAGTCAATACACACACGCCATCTTGTGGTCATGTGTTGTGGAATTAGCTCACCTTTTGAATTTGGCACCACTGTGATGCCTGACTTCTTTGGCACCACCTGAGTTGGACTTACCCATGTGCTATTAGAAATGGGGTAGATGATACCTGCATCTAGCAAATTCACCACTTTTTTCATCACCACCTCTTTCATATTTGGATTCAACCTTCGTTACATTTCTCTCGATGGCTTTGCATCCTCCTCAAGATGTATGCGATGCATGAAAATCAAGGGGTCTATGCCTTTCAAGTCAGCAACACTCCATCCTATTGCCTCTTTGTTCTCACTCAAGACTTCGACCAAACTCGATTCCTATTTTTCTGTCAATTTTGAAGAGATAAGCACAGGAAAAGTCTCATCAGGTCCCAAGAAAATATATTTCAATTTTTTAGGCAGTTCCTTGAGTTCCAAGGTATGAGGAGTAGTTAAGGATGGAATTGGTGGAGTATTTGAAACTATCGGAAGTGGTTCAACCGGCTCCCGCCATGGTTGAGTGTATAATGCACTCTCCATCTCATCCAGCTTTTCATTTTGCAGCTTCCAATGTGACTCCCAATCAATCACATCCTCATCCGGTCATTATCTAGTCATAAATGACTCTAGCTCATCATTCTCTAGGATTTGAGTCACAAAATCTGCTATGATATCATCCAGTTGATCACACTCATTAATCTAGAAACATTCCCCCGATTCAAGAAACTGGTGGCTTCCTTCGAACACATTCATCCCAACCTTCATATTTCCAAACGTCAAATCCATGGCTCTGGTTCTACAGTCAATGCATGCATTTTCCATGGCCAAGAATGGTCTTCCTAATATCACCGGAATGTGTTTATTTGATTCAGGGAAAGTTCTGTATCCAGGACTACAAATTCAACCGGAAAATAAAACTTGCCCACTTGAACAATGACATCTTCAAGAACTCCTCTTGGCTGCTTGACTGATCGATCATCAAATTGAAGTACGAACTCAATGGGACTAAGCTCACCCAACCCTAGCTGTTGGTAGACTGAATAAGGAAGCAAGTTAATACTCACGCCTAGATCAAGAAGAGATCTACCAATTTCATGGTCACCTATGACACATGGAATAGCGGGAGCGCCGGGATCTTTCCTCTTAGGTGGAGTATCGCTTAAAAGCAATGAACTCACTTGCTCAGTCAAGAGTATTTTTATTGGATTCTTCGGTCTGCTCTTTCGCTTCTGGGTGCAAAGATCCTTGAAAAAGTTAGCGTAAGGCGGCATCTGGGCGATTACATCTAAGAAAGGTAAATTAATCTTGATTTTTCGGAATGTTTCCAACATATCAGATTCTTTCAGCTTCGCCGGCTTTCTAAGACACTGAGGAAATGGCACTGCCTCCTCGTAACTTGCCCTGTTTGGCTCTTCAAGTAATGTCTGATCAACATTGTCTTCCACTGATGGTTGATCCTTCTGGACTCTTTCATCCTCCTTTCTTTGCTCTTCTTCATCTTCCTTCCTTTGTGCTCGTTTGACTTCTTTTCTTTTCTGCAATTTCTCTTCATGTTCTTCTTCAACTCTATTCTCCACTTCCTTTCCACTTCTCAGAGTCGTGATTGCTTGAACCGTTCCATTAGGTTCATTAACAAATGATTCGAGCTCTAGTGCTTATTGTGGCCTTGAGTTAGCGACAGGCTGACTAGGCAATCTTCTTGGTTCTCTTACATTCCTCTCATTAGCCATTTGGCCCATATACATGTGCAGTTGTGTTATGAATGTCCAGTATGACCTGCTCTAACCTACTAGTCTAGAAACTGGGTAGAGGAGTTTGGCTTCTTTGAGACTACATTTGGTAGTTATATGATTGCACATTTATGGATTTATAAGAAATGAGTGGATGATTTCTGGCATTGAAGGTGAATGAATTGGTGAAAGGAACATTACTGGAATAGTTCCACAATGCATTAGCATCAACAACCTTTATCTCCTGACACTCATTCTGAGAGTAATCGACTTCTACTTCAAGCGTCTATCTCGGAGGGGAATGATTTCGTTGCATAAACTTTTCAATTCTTTCTAATTTTTCTCCAAATAATGCCTCTCTCACATCATCATGCACTACAACATAAGATTTCTCAGATCTCCTATCCTGTTGTCCACCTCTAGACCTCAACTCAGATTGATATTGAATTGTGTTTTCACTGATATTATCAAATATCTCCAAAAGTTCTTTAGCTAGCTTCAAGATAAACTGATCTTGTGTAGCTACATCTATCAAAGTCTTATGTGCCTCTCCAAGTCCCATGTAGAAATTTTTAGGAATATCCTGTTTAGAAAGCCTATGGTGGGGACATTTACACAAAATTTCATTATATCTCACCCAAGCATCATAAAAATGTTCACTAGGTAATTGCCTAAAGCTTTTTATTACATCTTGTGCTTCTAAGGTCTTTCCTATGGGATAATGTTTTTCAATTAATTCTTTCTCAAGGGCTTCCCAATCAATATTTAATTTCTTTTGCTAATTTGATGTACCATATTTTAGCTTTCTCTTTCAATGACCAAGGGAATAATCTCACTCGCAAATCATTTTTGGAAAGATTGTCATACCTAACAGTAGAGGCTACCTCTAGAAAATCATTGATGTGCTGGTATGGGTCCTCTATTCTAAGACCTGAAAATTTTGGAAACATATTAATCACGTTTGTCTTGATCTCGAAGTGCTTCGCTCCTTCTTCCTCCGGAAAATCAGCATAGGAGTCGTACGCATCGGGCGCGTAATATCCTTTCAGTGATGTCTTTGACGCCTTTGGCGAGTTGGCTCTTTGGTCAACCATTGCTTCTTCTTTTGACTAACATTGTCACTCTTCGATAGCTCGACATAAACGACGAAGAATATTTTTGATCTCAGGATCGTACTTAACTAACGCAGTGCAAAAATTAGAACGGGTCAATCTATCAGTCATACGCTACATAAACGACTATTTTTTTTCTTTTTCAAATTTTGTGAAATAAAAATTAACTAAATTAACTACTTCTAAATTAATTTAACTGTAAATAGAAATTCAAGCTAAAATTAAATGCAAAAATCAAGGTAACACTAAAACTCACAAAAGTTCCAGACGAAACTTTAGAAGCTTCGCTTTTCCCTTCTATGTTCTTCAGAGTACCTGTCAATCACAAAAAAATCTAACTTTAGATACAACTACAATAACGCAATGCAAATAAATTATTAAAGCTATTTGAATAATGCTCAGTCCTCGGCAACGACGCCAAAAACTTGATGTACTATCATGGGTGCTCAAAATAGTTGTTAAAAAACAGACTCTTATGACAACGCTAGGTTTTATCCTATGCAAGCGCACGTATCGATTGTAAAATAGCAATGACTTAAGTAAGGGATATCGATTACACATAGACTAAGATCGTTCACTTTAACAATTCAAAAGCACTTAATTAAATTTTCTGAAAATGGTTAGTTTGGGTGGTCAAAGACCAAATTATCTATTTTAACTAAAATTATCTAAAAAACAAAGTAAATTAGTTGTGATTCAGATGAGAGAGAAAACAAGGGTTTTCATCGCTCCACCACTAACCGCAAATATAGTTCCTCACTATATCAAATGCAAGAGGGCGATCCATAAATGTTAATCAGGTCGTACCACAAATAGCTAAATACAACCCCAAAAAGGAATACCATCAATCGAATTGCGACAACCCATCTCATGACTGACCTAATTAGTGCATGCCAATTATATTACTCTAATCTACTTATAATGCATGAAAATAAACTAAAACATGTCTATATTAAAATTGCCAAGGCATGGCCTATGTAAACCTGGGGTTTCAAGTTTCATTACCGCCATTGTGTAGAAAACCATAATTAAGCATCCGAGTTCCAGCCCATAGTGAATAGTCATAATTGTGTAAAATAATACATTCATTCCATCTAAGACAAGAATTTAAAACAAACATAGAATTTTATATTGAAAAACAGTACAGTTTCTTAACTACTATAATCATCACAGTATGGTCAACAGTTTCCCCTCATTATAATTGAAAACAATGAAAGAACTACATTACTTGGTTAGGATTTTGCTAGAAAATCCTAGATGCCGAGTTAGTTGGTTATGGTGGAAGGTGACTCCATCGGTAATGTAAAAACAATCTCCATGGTCTCTTCTCTAGATCTCTAGGTCGGAATATGGCTTTCAACAGCAGCAAGTCTGAATATGAACGTGAGAAAACTCAATGTTTGAACCAGCCAACCTTCTTAATGAATGAACCAAAAACTAATGACCCTCACACTAATATATGAACGTGTATATATAGGCAATGGTATAGGGAAGTCCTTTATAGTATTTTCACCTTTATCCTATGCAAACCTTAAAATCTGATATATATAAATGTATATACATGTATACAGAAGTCTGAAGTCACAGAAACATCTTCGAATCGAACGGCGGTAGAATAGGCAAAAACCATCAAAACTTCATAAAAACTTACCGCATATATTCTTCAAGCGTAGCTGGCCTACGCTTCAAGCGTAGGGCCAAGCATACATCCCAAGCATAAAAATATGATTTCCAACCACTTTTTGAAACTGAAAGCGTAGGCACAAGCGTAAATGTTTTCATCAAAATCACTTTTCTTCGTAAATGAACCAAAATGACCGCCTTGAACCCATGATACTTTTTGTTGAAGATGATGGCTTTTGAAAATACCGTTTTTACCATCTGGGAGCCATTTTTGTCTCGAACTGTCTTTTCGACTCTCCTCTTTGAATAGAAAGAACGTGCACTTCAGTTAATTCCCCGAAGTTAGCTCAATTTCTTCGTTAAGCTCCTGAAACATGCTTTAATACACAAACAACATAAAAATACCAAATAATAGAATGAAAGGATGTAACAATATTAAGTTAAGGGGTCAAAATGTCTAATATTTGACACCTATCAACATCCACCCAACTCAAGAAATGAGATGGATCTGGCTCATACTTGCAAAGCATAGAGACATTAAAAACATTATGAACGCTTGACAATTTCGGTGGCAACGCTACACGATACACTACCTCGCCAACATGGTCAAGAATCTCAAAAGGTCCAATAAAATGTGGGGAAAGTTTTCCACTCTTCCAGAATCACATTAAGCCCTTCCGAGGTTAGAGTTTTAGAAACACATGATCACCGACCTCAAAGAATAAAGTACGCCTACGCCAATCCGCATAGCTCTTCTGTCGGCTCTGTGTTGTAACCAAATGTTATCGAGCAATCCTAATCTTCTCGGTTTCCTCATGAACTATATCGGGTCCCAAAAGTGCAACATCACCAACCTCGGCCCAACAAGTAGGTGAACAACACGGTCTACCGTACAACGCCTCAAAAGGTGCCATCTAAATATTGGACTGATAAATGTTGTTGTACGCGAATTCTGATACTTGAAAATGATCCTCCCAATTGTCTCTTAAATCAATAGCACAATCATGAAATATGTCCTCAAGAATCTGAATGGTACGCTTTGACCGACCGTCCGTCTGAGGATGGAAAATGGTACTAAACCATAATTACGTATCCAAGACTTTCTGAAAAGCCTCCCAAAACTGTGACGTGAATCACGGATCTCGATCTCAAACAATAGTAGCCGGAACCACGTGAAGTTTGATAATTTCCTTCACGTACAACCTTCTAAGAACCTCTACATTATCCATCTCACAGATAAGTAAAAAATGTGTAATTTTTGTCAACCGGTCAATGATCACCCACACTGCATCCTTCTAATTCCTCGTCCTTGGTAACCCTGTCACAAAGTTCATGCAAATATGCTCCCATTACCACTCAGGAATCGGTAACGGAGTCAATAACCCAGCAAGTCCTCGGTGCTCAACCTTAACCTGCTGACAAGTAAGATAATGACTCACAAAATCTGCAACTAATTTCTTCATTCCTTGCCACCAATAGTGACATTGAAGATTATGATACATCTTCATGCCACCTGGGTGAACTACAAGTCTGGAACTATGAAACTCTCGTAAAACCTCCTTACGGTAAATCTGCGGTACATGAAGTAAACTCCTGAATTGATAACCTTCGTCAAAGTGCAAAACCTAATAATCAACGACCTCGCTACTAGCAATGCGAGTGCGAACTAAAGCAATGATGTCCTCTTGTCCCTGAGCCTCAATCACACGACTCACAAGTGAAGGTTGTGCCACCATACTAAATAAAGTCACTAATGACTCCCCACTATCACGGAACTGAAGACCGAACTCTACGATGTCCTCCATCATCCGCCACTCACGAACAAAGATGCTAGACAACAATGCATGTGACTTATGACATAACGCATCCGCCACTACATTAGCTTTTCTAGGGTGATACTGGAGTGCAAAGTTATAGTTCTCCATGTACTCAACCTATCAATGTTGTCGCAAATTCAAGTCCTCCATGTACTACAAACTCTTGTGATCGGAAAAGACCTCAAATCTCTTACCATATAAGTAGTGTCGCCATCCCTTAAGCGCAAAAAGAACCACTTCAAGCTCAAAATCATACATAGGATAATTTCACTGGTGAGTCTTCAACTATCGAGACCCATAAGCCACAACTCTATCAGATTGCATAAGTACACATCATAGTCCCTCGCGAGAAGCATCACAATAGATCACATAACCGACGTTATGCTCGGGAATAATCAAGACCAGAGCTATAGTCAAACATGTCTTCAACTCAATGAATGCCTTTTCACACTTGTCATCCCACACAAACTTGATACCCTTTTACGTTAGGCGAGTCATAGGAACAGCTAAACGAGAAAAGTCCTTCACAAATTGTCGATGGTAACCCGCTAAACCAAGGAAACTACGAACCTCAAAAACATTTGTCGGTCGCTTCCAACTCATCACTGCCTCTATTTTTTACGGATCAACTGAAATGCCGCCTCTGGAAACAACATGCCCCAAAACTCTAACTTCTTGAAGCCAAAACTCATATTTATCATACTTGGCATAAAATTGGTGCTCTCTTAGGATTTGAAGAACAGTCCTAAGATGAACCTCGTGCTCACTTTCCATAGTAGAGTAAACTAGAATATCATCAATGAACACTACTACAAATCTATCTAAGAACTCGTGGAAGATATGATTCATGAGACCCATGAATGCCGCTGGTGCATTAGTCACACCGAAAGGCATCACAAGAAACTCGAAGTGCCCATAATGAGTGCAAAACGTAATCAATATCCCTAACCCGTAATTGATGATAACCGGACCTCAAGTCAATCTTGGAGAAAAACTTAGATCCCTTGAGTTGGTCGAACAAGTCATCAATCCGAGGCAATGGATATTTGTTCTTGATCGTCACCCGATTTAACCTACGATAATCGATGCATAACTGTAGTGAACCATCATTTTTCTTAGCGAAAAGAACTGGAGCACCCCAATCCGAACCACTAGGCCGAATAAAATCCTTCACCTTGATATCATCAATTTGCTTCTTTAATTCCTCTAATTTTGATGGTGCCATTTGATACAGTGCCCAAGAAATAGCATCAATACCTAGTACAAGATCAATTGCAAACTCCACTTCGCGAATCGGAGGCAAAGAAGTCAAGTCATCGGGAAAAACATCCCAATACTCACCCACTACATGAGGTACCTCAACATGACCACTGATAAGTGCACAAAATAGAGTAATTTACCTAGCATAATTTCCTAATATGTATATATTTTTATCTCATGCAGGGGTTGATTTACAAAAGAAAAGAAAAAGAAAGCAAGAAGGATGAAAATGAAGAAAAAGAAAATTTGGTGGGAGGAGAATGTAATAAATGCATATATATATATATATATGTGTGTGTGTGTGTGTGTGTACGTGTGAAAGTGTATGATGAGTTAAAGAAAAAAGAGAGAGAGAGAAAATGACATGTTAGGTGAGAGAAGTGGTTGAGAGAGTAGGTAACATTTAATGTAGAATTAAATGCATCAGTTGCATTATGCCTATATAAAGAGGCCATGTAGAAGGATAGTGGGGACTTGAGGAATGAGAGCTTAGAATACTTTTATACCATTTTCATATTTTGTGTAATTTTTGTTCTATCAATGGAATTTCATTCTATTACCTTGTTTCATTTTTTTATCAACATGCTAGCTTAAAACTCTTCTCAAGGGGGTGATGAAGCCACCATGGGTAAGATATAAATAATTTTTATTTTATTTCGTATTGTTTAATTCTCGTCCCGAGAGTATTCATTTTATGAATCTCAATGAACAAAAACCTTACAAT
This sequence comes from Cornus suecica, assembly GCA_963922005.1. Classification (NCBI taxonomy): domain Eukaryota; kingdom Viridiplantae; phylum Streptophyta; class Magnoliopsida; order Cornales; family Cornaceae; genus Cornus; species Cornus suecica. The sequence continues at coordinate 37,169,850 of OY998247.1, read as the reverse complement.
AGAGGCTGGACACTAAAAAATAGAAGGAGGATTTTCCGTGATTACCAATTAATGGAAATACGGGGAATGCCTACTACTATTTACATTTTATTTAAACCAAAACATTAGAGGGAGGATTCTTCGTGATTACCAATTAATGGAAATACGGGGAATGCCTACCAATATCTATGTTTATGTTTAATAGGTTGGAGGAGAAATTGCAATAGAAATATATAATATTATTTATATAGACCCGGGTGGTGGATTCTTTTCCCTTGAGATTTTTTTCCACCATTTGATAATTTTATCTAGTTATTTTAGTTTACTATTAAAAAAATTCAAGAGTTGTTTTAAGTGATTTCCTTTTATCTCGAAAAGTAAAGTTTTGGATCCTTGTCTCAAAACGAGTTCCAAGTTGAGAGTGGTTCGACCCTACTTATTGCTATACTATTTTAAGTAAAGTATTAGTAGGTATAAATTCTTGTTGATCGGGGTGTGGTGAAACAACGACACAATATCATCAAATCTCAACCCGTCAAATGGCGCCGTTGCCGCTTCAACACTAAGAATTCGGAATCAAAGATCCTCCACTCTAATTCTTGGGGAACCCACCCGACCTTTCTATCCCTCCCTTTCTTTATTATTATTTTTTTTTTCTCTCTATTTTGTGACATTCTGTTAGTTTATTCCAAAAAAAAAAAAAAAAAAAAAAAAAAACACAGCCGTAGCATACTTTGGCATAATTTTCTTACACTTTTCTTTTCGTGGGCCCCTTTAATATAAAAACAAAATTAAAAAAAAAAATCCCAGCAGCCTGTGTCACATTTTCTTTACTTTTCTTTCCAAATTACTTTTGTTTCCCTACTCTTTTTCAAAATAACCAAACCCACCCGCACTTTCTATTTATATTTTTTTTTTATTTTGTTAATTTTGAAAAAAAAAAAAAAAAAAAGGGAATCGTCTGGTAGAATTTTTTTTTTTTTTTTTTTTCCATTCCAGTAGCTTTTCTGATACATTTTAAAAAATTGAAAAATTGAAAATAGATTAGTTTAATTATTATTATTTTTATTCACTCAATTTTATTTTCATTTTTTTTATTTCCTTACTTGTTTATTTTTGTTTTTGTTTTTATTTTTGCAGGAGTTCTTGTACCGGTTCGTCATCCAGGTTCCATTTTTCTAACACTCTTGTTATTTTATTTTTTATTTTTTATTTTTTTTATTTTTTCCCCTTAGATTAGATGAACTTTGCATGCGACCTTTAGGGTAGAATAACATTAGACGTTACCCTAGGCCCCCGTTATTTGTATTTAGTTTTTTTTTTTCTGTATATTTCTTTCTTATTTTATTTTATTCTTGTCTTGCTTGTGCATATTTTAAATTAGCATTTTGCATAAGATACTTCAGGGCAAAAATTCTCACAAGATACGGTCGGGATTTCATCACCCGTCTTCGTGGCCCACAAATCACAAAAATTCCTTGCATTTGTTAAACCATGAGCCGGATTTGATTAAAATTCATTAGCAATCAGCCACTTTAGGGTTACGAGCTCATAGGCCCTCTAGGAAGGAAGCGATTGGTAGTCACTCCAGTGAGTCATTATCAAATTGATAAACGGTAGGACAGTTCTGTCTAGGAAAGTGAGGTTGACTCGGCATTAAGCAGGCCACGTGCCTCGCCACACTTTCCTGGGAACTACTCCGTTGTTAGTTTGATGATTCTTAACTGGTAATCTATGGACTTAATCTGGAATAGAGTAGGAGCTGTCTAATTAGGAGAGAATTAATTTGGACATCATCCTATTAATTCTCTACAAAATTAGATTTAAAAATTCACCACCTTTGAATTTAAGCTCAAGATAACAAATCCAAAATTTTTGTGTGATTGTCCCTCATCTAGCCCTTTTAGGTTTCTTTTTTGTTTATGCCCCAGTGGTTGCGAGTTAACAAGCGTCTAGTTAGGTTTCCTAGTGATCTGTCACTCATTGATTTAGAAGAAAAATCAATTCCCTTGTTACATCTGTCAACCACCAATAATTCATCAATGGCTGCACCAAGAACTCTTAATGACTATTTTGCCCCAATCACAGCCAACCCACCCAATTGCATAGTTCTACCTGAGAATGATGCACCCCAGTTTGAGATTAGACCTGCCACAATCAATATGTTGCCAAAATTCCATGGACTCGAAAGTGAACAACCCTATATCCATTTAGGAAAGTTTTTGACAATATGCAACACATTCAAAAATCAAAATTTGAATGAAGAGGGTGTCAAACTGCGTCTTTTTCCCCTATCCTTAGAAGATAAAGTTGTTTCATGGCTAAACTCCATTCCACCCAACTCTATTCGATCATGGGATGAACTTGCAAGGAAATTCATGAGTAAATTTTATCCCATGCAAAAGACCGAATCCATGAGAGATGCCATTAGTACTTTTAGAGGGAAAATTGAGGAACAATTCCACCAAACTTGGGACCGATTTCATGACTTGCTCCTCAAATGCCCACATCATGGCTTTGATAAAGCACAGTTAGTCCATTTCTTTTATAAGGGACTTTCACCTATGAACCGAACCATGATTGAGTCAATGCACCAAGGAAAGTTCAATGCCCAAACCCCTGACCAAGCCTATATATTTTTGGAGGAACTAGCTGAAAATGCCCAAAATTGGAATTGGAACCAAAGTGAGAATGATTTTTCTAGGAATGATCAAATGAATAAAAAACCTGGTTTTTATGAGATCAAACCTGAAAATGAGTTAAAGTCTGTGATGCAAAGTCTTGCTGATGGAGTGAAAGACTTAAGCAAAAAGTTTGATGCATTTGCCCTAATCTCTACCCCTGCACAATGCAATGTTTGTTCTGGTTTATCTCATCCCACAGAGGAATGTCCGGTCTATTGTACATCTGAACCTTCGGATGCGCAAGTTTGTGCTTTCAATACCTTTAGGAGACCATTGCCTAACACATTTAGCCAAAGTTACCATCCTGATACTAGAAACCACCCTAATTTTTCATGGAGGCAAAATTTACCTCCACAAAACTTAGGTGGTCCATCCGGTTTTCAAGGTAACTCCAATAGGCCACCTCCACCTCAAGGACAAATCATTCCTCAAAATCAATTCCCTAGGAATAACCAATTCAATCTAAGCCGAGATTTAGCAGTTGATCCCATGAACAACTATGTTGCTCCTGTCCCACCGGTCCATAATACTTCCAATTATGAGGACACTTTGAAAATGCTTGCCCTTAATCTTGATCAATCCAATAAGCATTCCAATCAGAGATTCCAAAAGTTAGAAAATAACTTTGATCTCTTGACTCAAAATCAACTGCAATTTCAGCAGTCTCTCCAAAATCAGTTGAGTCAACTCACTGCAGCTCTGTCTGAAAGACAAAGGGGTACATTACCGAGCCAACCCGAAATCAATCCAAAAGGAAAAGGAGTTAATCACATAGGGACCACTTCCACTTCTGACCACTCAAATGACCATGTAAATTCTATCACTACCTTGAGGTCAGGAAAGAAAATTGATAATAAGGTTGAGCCACCCATCAGTCATGAAAATGAACAATCCAAATCTCTTCGACCCAATTCCCCAAAATCCAAAAAGGATCAAGATCCTGAGCTTGATGAGGTTATTCCTAAGCCGGTTGTTCCACGTGCACCCTTTCCCTCTAGACTAGTCAATAATAAGAAGGATTCTCAATACAGTGAAATCTTAGAGATTTTTCAAAATCTCCAGATTAACATTCCATTTCTCACTGCTATTAAGCAAATTCCTTCTTATGCAAAATTCATTAAAGACTTAGTCAAGAGGAAAACCAATATTCCTAAGGAAGCCTTCATGGCCCAACATTGTTCCTCTTTCCTACAAAACCAAGTTGTGGTTAAACACAAAGACCCTGGTAGTCCCACTATCACTTGTAGGATAGGAGAAAATTTTGAAGGCCAGGCTTTATTGGATCTTGGTGCCAGTGTCAATGTGCTACCGTATTCAGTCTACTTGGATTTAGGATTAACTGATTTGAAGAAAACTGACGTTAGAATTCAGTTAGCTGACCGATCCATAAAAATTCCAAGGGGTATCATTGAGGATGTGATAGTCAAAGTTAATGATTTTTATTACCCCGTAGACTTCATTGTGCTAGACACTCAGCCAACTCAAGGGAAGCAAATTCCAATCATTTTAGGTCGACCATTTTTAGCCACAGCCAATGCTTTGATCAACTGTAGAAATGGTAGCATGACCTTGACCTTTGGGAACATGAAAGTGGAAGTCAATGTGTTTAATTTGATGAAACAACCCATTGAATAAGAATCTGTTGAGGAAGTTTGTCTTATTGATTCATTGACCACCCACACCTTTAACCACTCTTATCCTGAGGATCCACTTCAGCAGTGTTTAGCCCATTTTCGTGATAGTTTTGATGAGGCTAATTATATTAGCCAAATCAATGATTTGCTAAACTCTGCCCCACCTTTTGAAGCCCCCAAGTATAAATCCAAATTTGAATCATTGTCCTTACCGGTTACCACTGAATCTAAACATGCAAAGAAACCACCTAAGATAGAATTAAAGCCTTTACCCGAGACTTTAAAATATTCGTATCTTGGTGAATTTGAGACTTTTCCAGTGGTAATATCTTCTGAGTTAACTGAGCAACAAGAGTCCCAATTACTTGAGGTTCTTAAGACAAATAGGGAAGCCATAGCATGGTCCATTGATGATATCAAAGGCATTAGTCCTCTAGTGGTGCAACATCGCATTCACTTAGAAGATAATGCGAAAACCTGTAGGCAACCTCAAAGGAGACTTAACCCCAATATGAAGGAAGTTGTCCGCGGAGAAGTTATCAAACTTCTTGACGCTAATATCATTTACCCGATTTCTGATAGTCAGTGGGTGAGCCCAATCCAGGTCGTTCCAAAAAAGTCTGGCATCACTGTTGTGTCCAATGCCCACAATGAGCTAGTTCCTACTCGCATTCAAACTGGATGGCGAGTTTGCATAGACTACAGGAAACTGAATAGTGTGACTCGGAAAGACCATTTTCCACTTCCCTTCATCGACCAAATGTTAGAGAGATTAGCTGGTCAGGCCTTCTATTGCTTTTTAGATGGCTATTCTGGTTACAATCAAATTCCTGTCCACCCAGATGACCAAGACAAGACAACTTTCACCTGTCCATTCGGTACATTCGCTTATCGTCGTATGCCATTCGGCTTGTGTAATGCCCCAGCTACATTTCAGCGGTGTATGATGAGTATATTTAGTGACATGGTTGAAAAGTTTTTAGAAATCTTCATGGATGACATATCTGTCTTTGGATCATCATTTGAGCAATGTCTGGACCATCTTTCTCTCGTACTTCAACGTTGTCGTGACACTAACTTGGTACTTAACTGGGAAAAGTGTCATTTCATGGTTACAAAGGGAATTGTCCTAGGTCATAATATCTCTAGTGCAGGAATTGAGGTCGACAAAGCAAAAATTGATCTAATCTCCAATCTACCTATCCCTAAATCTGTTCGAGATATTAGAGCATTCCTAGGTCATGCTGGTTGTGTGATGCGTCTGATTATGCAGTAGGTGCTGTTCTAGGCCAGAAAGTGGATAGAGCACGACATGTCATATACTATGCTAGCAAAACCTTAAATGATGCCCAAATCAACTACTCAACCACTGAGAAAGAGTTGCTAGCCGTCGTGTTCTCCTTTGCGAAGTTTCGATCTTATTTGATTGGATCTAAGGTCATCATCTATACAGATCATGCAGGGTTAAGACATCTTTTGTCAAAATCTGATGCAAAACCTCGATTGATACGCTGGATCTTACTCCTTCAAGAGTTTGACCTTGAGATTCGAGATAAGAAAGGTTCTGAGAATGTAGTCGCTGATCATTTGTCCCGTCTTGTTATTGAATCCACTAGTGACTCCATTCCAATCTCTGATTATTTTCCTGATGAGCAATTATTTGAGATATCTCATGCACCATGGTATGCTGATATTGTCAATTATATTGTGATTGGTCAAATTCCTTCCAACTGGTCCAAGCAAGAGAAAGATAAGTTTTTGGCCAAGGCTAAGGAATATTTTTGGGATGACCCCTACTTGTTTAAATATTGTCCAGATCAGATCATTCGTAGGTGTGTTCCTGAGGTAGACCAAGAGTCTGTCATTTCCTTCTGTCATGACCAGGCCTGTGGTGGCCATTTCAGTTCCAAACGAACTGCTGCAAAAATCTTGCAATCAGGATTCTATTGGCCAACCCTTTTCAAAGACACCCACACATACTGTCTAGCTTGTCATAGATGTCAATTGCTCGGTAAGATTACCAAAAGAAATGAATGGCCTCAACAATCAATTCTCGTCGTTGAAATCTTTGATGTCTGGGGTATTGATTTCATGGGACCATTTCCATCCTCGTTTGGCAATCTCTACATCCTTCTAGCAGTTGATTATGTGTCAAAATGGGTAGAAGCTTTAGCCACCAAAACAGCTGACCATAGAGTTGTGGTGCAATTTTTCAAAGACCAGGTTTTGCCTCGATTTGGAACACCTCGAGCCATAATCAGTGACAATGGTTCACATTTTTGCAACAAAGTCTTTGGAAACCTGTTGTCCAAATATGGAATCAACCATAAAGTGGCCCTATCATATCATCCTCAAACCAATGGTCAAGATGAGGTATCCAATAGGGAGATTAAGCAGATTTTAGAGAAAACTGTTAACCCCACAAGGAAGGACTGGAGTCTTCGACTCCAGGATGCGTTATGGGCATACCGAACGGCTTACAAGACCCCTATAGGAATGTCCCCATATCGATTGGTCTATGGCAAAGCCTGTCACTTGCCTGTTGAACTCGAACACCGTGCTTATTGAGCTATCAAGGCCATGAACTTTGACTATGATAAAGTCGGTCAACGTAGGACCCTTCAACTTGATGAGTTAGAAGAAATTAGAAATAATGCCTATGAGAGTTCAAGACTTTATAAAGCTAAGACTAAAATAGAACATGACAAACACATTCTCAAAAAGGAGTTTTTCATAGGCCAAAAGGTTCTTTTGTATAACTCCCGTCTTCAATTGTTTCCTGGGAAGTTAAAGTCACGTTGGTCAGGCCCGTACTATGTCCATCACATTTCTAGTCATGGTGCCATTGAGTTACAAGACCCTAAGACTGGACAGTTGTTTAAAGTCAATGCTCATCGCCTCAAGCCTTTCCTAGAACTTGAAGCTTCTGAAACTGAGGAAATTCTCCTCATTGATCCGATTTATTCGGACTGATCCATTTAGGGGTAGCACCTCCATTAAGTCTGGCTGATGACGTTAAACTTAGCGCTCCTGGGAGGCAACCCTGTCTGTTGTGTAAATATTTTCTACAAAATTTCTTTCTCACTCTATTTCGGTATGTTTCGATTTTGTTTGGGGGTAAAGTCTGTCATAATATTTCCAATCACTTGACTTTTCTTTTGCCAAGAATCTTTGTAGGGACTATACTCCTTACCTCCACCTCAATTGCGGTAATTTGTTCCAATTTGTCTCTTAGATGTATTTTCACACACTAGGGACAGTGTTATTTTTGTTTGGGGGTGGATATCTATTTAATTAAATAGAGTTTCAAAAAAAAAAAAAAAAAAAAAAAAAAAAATCTTTGTTTTTATGCATAAGTGTTTTACATTATAAGTTGATTAAGTTTGTGTTTATGATGTATCAATAGTATGTGATGCGATATTCCCGCTCATGAGAGTAATGATTAGATTGAGTTAGTGAAGTGATGTGGTTTTACATAGGTAAATGAATTAGTGAAATTGAAACCGAAAAGGACAACTTTGACCTATAAGCACATGCACACATTCACTATGGGAAAAACAGTTGATCTTTGACTATGCAGTTGAAAAAATAGCTTTGCCACTATAAAAGGGGAGATAGAATGGAGAAAATTTAAAAATTTATTTTGAAAGAAATGCAAAAAGTAGTTCTTCGATCTGAGTAACCGGGCCTTGGTATCACCAATATCACTGCTCGCGTAAAAAGGGGAGAAAACTAATGAGCATAAATCCTATGGAAGAAGCTCGGGCCCAGTTGGTCGGGACTAAAAATCCTCGCTGGAAAGTTCGGAGCTTAGAAAGATAAAAAAGGGATTGAAGTGGAATGATGAAAAAATAAATTTTTATGAAAAATGGCAAAGTTTGATCAATGAAGTAGAAGAAGAGAAATTGACATACCATAGTAGAATGTTCACAAAAACACGGAAGGTTGTCTAGATTGGGAGTAGAGAGTAACGAAGTTATTTACTTTAGTGGGGACCGTTCATATCATTAACTTGAAATAGTTATTGTTCGGTAGTGAGTGGGAGTATTTGCATTCATATTATCTTATATATTGTATCATGACTTAATTAATGAGTGTGTGAATGCATGTATGCGTGAAAATGAAGAATAAAGAAGTTTGTGGGTATCTTCACTGTAAACCCTCACGAGGCTATTGCTCGTCCACTAGGGTAACCTAGGGGTTTAAGGCCTTATTGCATATGGTAAATGCAATCGAATGCAGCTTGCGAAAGTGGCACATCATTAGTTAAACTTCAATAATGTATCATTTTTGTGAACTTATCTATTTTTTTTCCTTATTTGCTAGAGGACTAGCAAAAGCTTGTTTGGGGGTAATTTGATAAGTGCACAAAATAGAGTAATTTACCTAGCATAATGTCATAATATGTATATATTTTTATCTCATGCAGGGGTTGATTTACAAAAGAAAAGAAAAAGAAAGCAAGAAGGATGAAAATGAAGAAAAAGAAAATTTGGTGGGAGGAGAATGTAATAAATGCATATATATATATATATATATGTGTGTGTGTGTGTGTGTGTGTACGTGTGAAAGTGTATGATGAGTTAAAGAAAAAAGAGAGAGAGAGAAAATGACATGTTAGGTGAGAGAAGTGGTTGAGAGAGTAGGTAACATTTAATGTAGAATTAAATGCATCAGTTGCATTATGCCTATATATAGAGGCCATGTAGAAGGAGAGTGGGGACTTGAGGAATGAGAGCTTAGAATACTTTTGTACCAATTTCATATTTTGTGTAATTTTTGTTCTATCAATGGAATTTCATTCTATTACCTTGTTTCATTTTTTTATCAACATGCTAGCTTAAAACTCTTCTCAAGGGGGTGATGAAGCCACCATGGGTAAGATATAAATAATTTTTATTTTATTTCGTATTGTTTAATTCTCGTCCCGAGAGTATTCATTTTATGAATCTCAATGAACAAAAACCTTACAATAGAGGTTGGACACTAAAAAATAGAAGGAGGATTTTCCGTGATTACCAATTAATGGAAATACGGGGAATGCCTACTACTATTTACATTTTATTTAAACCAAAACATTAGAGGGAGGATTTTTCGTGATTACCAATTAATGGAAATACGGGGAATGCCTACCAATATCTATGTTTATGTTTAATAGGTTGGAGGAGAATTTGCAATAGAAATATATAATATTATTTGTATAGACCCGGGTGGTGGATTCTTTTCCCTTGAGATTTTTTTCCACCATTTAATAATTTTATCTAGTTATTTTAGTTTACTATTAAAAAAATTCAAGAGTTGTTTTAAGTGATTTCCTTTTATCTCGAAAAGTAAAGTTTTGGATCCTTGTCTCAAAACGAGTTCCAAGTTGAGAGTGGTTCGACCCTACTTATTGCTATACTATTTTAAGTAAAGTATTAGTAGGTATAAATTCTTGTTGATCGGGGTGTGGTGAAACAACGACACAATATCATCAAATCTCAACCCGTCAACCACGAACCTCATCGTCGGACAATAAACTCGCCAAAAGGAAACTCGATACATCACTACCCCACAAACAATAAGAAGAAGTGAAAAAGTTGTTTCGATTGCCAAAGAAGTGGAAACGCTCGCCCTTAGGCGTGCACACCAACACACAAACTCTAAAGCAGTCAATCTGCGCACAGAAGGTAGATAACCAATCCTTACCCAAAATGACGTAAAAGCTCGTCATGTCTAAGAGAATGATGTCGAATTTTATCGATCGCCCAACAATCACAATCTCGCATCCACGACACACTCTAGATAGATACACGCTACCACCAACCGGTGTGTCGAAACATAAAGCTACACGAATATATGAAACACGTATACCCAAAGCAGATGCATAAACAGAAGCAATAAAATAATGCGAAGCTCTAGAATCAATAAGAACATGACCCCAACAATTAAATACTTTCATATTTTATTATTCTGATCATGCAATAGTGATTTACACAATTAAATACATACATCATTAATTCAAGTAGAAATGAAACAATTCATGCACCAAGTAAATATGTTATTCAACTAAATATGTAAAGCACTTTTCTTATATATAGACTTAATGTATAAAGTGCTATATGTCATGAAAAATATATTCGTAGAATTTTTACAAAGTAATTAAACATTAAGAATACATATAAACTCTCAAACAGAATGTTGTATTGAATATGCATTTTGTCAAACACTTGGTGTGCATATATACTTCTAATGCTATGATTTATGGAAGATGCATTTTACCAAACACTTGGTGTGCACATTGATCATGGCTAAGTAAAAGAATTAGAAAAGTTATAACCTAAGCCATGACCTATTAAGTTCATGATCCAATCAACCACAATTAAGCATTTTACTATCCGCTTCATGAATTATTCACACACAAGCAATTTAGCATTCATATGTAAAGCTTAATAATGCAAATAAACATTGCTTGTAAATTAAATAGTTAAGGGATAGAGAAATTGCAAACCAAAGACACCGAGATTTTACATGGTTTAACCAAATCTTTGGTCTACGTCCATGCCTTAAGAAAATCTCTCAATGATTCCACTATCGTGTTTTTCTTGCGGGTACCCTTACATGCTCACTCTTGCGGGTGGAGAGTTAACCTTCGAACACTCTTGCTTCCGGGTGACGAGCCAACCTTTGCTCACTCTTGCGGGTGGAAAGCTAACCTAATCCTCTCTCTTTAAGGTAGAGAGAAACCTTTACATAGATTCAACAAGCTCATCCCATGCCAAGATAACTTCTTGGTATTTCACTCACATAAAATATGAATTTACGTTTGAGTGGTACAACATAATATCTCAATAGATAGATAAAGAAATTCAAAGCTCACTTTCCCACATACTTAGAATTATAGATGAAAAACTCAACGCAATTATGGAAAGATGAATTATAATTGAATAATATGAATGATGTTCATGGGTGATTCCTATAGAAGAAATTTCTACCCAACAATGATGTTTAAGCTTAATGCTCACATGGTAGAATTTCACACATTTGACTATCTTTCTATTCTCTCAATGATTCATGGCTCAGACACCTCATTTATATAGCTTAGAGACCAACTATAGCTGTTAGAGAGTGGTTGGAAGTAAATGGATAATTTCACATTAAAAAACTAGTTGTTGGAAGCCATTCCCAAGTCAAATCAATTAGCAAAAGATAGTCATCAGTCTGCTAATGACCACCTATCAGTCGACTGATTACTTACATCAGTCGGATGACAAATAACGACCAAAAACTTAAAAGTTTTAGGATGCATCAACCGGTTGAAAAACATATCATCCGGCTTATAGTTCATTTCAACTTTGTTTTAGCCCAGTTCCATGATAGGTGCTCAATATTGTCCATTTTAGGCCCCTATCTTACTGTTTTACGTCTTTACATTCCATTATTTGGTATTTTTATGCCGTTTATGTGTTTAAGCATGTTTCAGGAGCTTAATGAAGAAATAAAGCTAACTTTGGTGAATTAACCAAGTACATGTTCATTTCTATCCAAGAGGAGAGTTAAAGAGGTGTTTTCGAGACAAAAAGGCCTCCCGGAGGGCAGAAACGATATTTTTCGAAGCCGTCACCTAAAGCAAAAAGTCTCGTGGAAACAAGACGGTCATTTTGGCATACTTGCAGAGAAAAGTGGTTTTCATGAAGATTCTACGCTTATGCCTACGCTTACAGAAGCAAAAAGTGGCATGAAAACACATTTCTACGCTTGAACCTACGCCTAAAGCGTAGCTCCCTACGCTTGAAGCGTAACTACAGTGTTTTCAGCACAATTTTTCATTCAACTTCGGGCAGTCTTATCTCGGTCAAAAGAGATCTAAATGGGATGATTCTTGTTCTTATCATCAATATCATGAATTCAGCTTTCCAACGATATATTACATGCCACCATCCAATGTGTGAAGCGCTAGATATGATCAAAAGAGTGAGAGGTGTCCTGCAGAAAAAGCTGAAAATTTCAGATTCGGGCCAAAATCCTATTTTGACCCGGATGACTGTAAGTTCGACCCCAACACATCTATACATGTAATATACACATATTATACATCAGATATTGGGGTTTTTCTTGTTTGGGTGTGAAATTATGAAAAAATGTAATCTTATTCTCCAAGTTAGGGTTTCGCTCACCTTTGCCTATATATATCAAGGTCTGCTACAGATCTAAGAGACTTCTCTCCACATAATTTTGGGACTTATTTCTACCCAATTTTTAGATTCATATCATTCAAAGGGAGGATCCATTCAAGACCTAGAGATCCGGAGAAGACGACTATGGAGAGTGATTCTACATCAATGATGCAGTCTCTTTCCACCATGAGCAACTAATTCGGTATCTAGGGTTTTCTAACAAAACTCTAGCTAAGTAATGTAGTTCTTTTATTTATTTTTAATTGAAATGAGGGGAAGCTGTGATCATACTGTGATGATTGATTATAGATGTGTGACCGTTTTTATTCTTGACACAAGATCTTAATTCTTGTCTTAGATTGAATGAATATATTTTCTTACATAATCATGATTATTCTAAACAAATTGTAATTTCCTACAACAATGGTGGTAATAAAACACGAAACCCTAGGTTGACACAGGTCATGCCTTGGCGAGTTGATATAGACATGTTTTAGTTTATTTTCATACATTTAGAGTAGATTAGAGTAATTTAATTGGCATGTACTAGTCAGTTCAGTCATGAGTTGGGTTGATGCAATCCGGTTGACAGTAATCCTTTTTGGGATCGTATTTAGCTATTTGCAGTATGACCTGATACACAGTTTATGGATCGCCCTCTTGCAATTGAGCAAAGAGAAAACTATATTATGCGGTTAGTGGTGAAGTATGGAAATCCTAGATTTTGTTTTTATTGTTCTTGTCTTAATTTATCTTTATTTGTTTTATTAGTTAATTAGTTAATCAATTTCAAAACCAACAAACTATATATTTCTAGCAATTCGAGAGTATTATTTTACGAGAATTCAGAATATGACTTAGTCTATGTTGGATCGATAACCTTTCACAAGCCGTTTTTATACTACAATTAACTCATGCACTTGCGATAGGTAAAACCTAAGCCGTCATAAGGGTGCATTCTTAACACATATTTTTAACACACCCCGACGGACATCATTCGACTCTTTTAGTCATAACTCTTTCTATATAGCTTCGATTGAGGCAATTTTTAACTTGTTGGAAAGCTAACTTCAAGCTCTTGAGTTTAGCCTTTTTAATCTCTCCATTTTATCCATTTTTGCGTGACTTATGGTCATTTGAATGTGACAAGTATTTCAATCTTTTAGACCACATGACAGTTTTTCGGAAAATCTTTGGGAATTTTTCCAAAATGTCTTAGAAACACATCTAGGATGTCTTAGAGACTTATTAAGGTCCTTAACATTCCTAAAGTCAATATTGAGATCATAAAATAATATCTCAATTTAAACAAATTCTCAATATTTGACAAAAAAATTTCATTATTGAAACAATGTTGTTCAAAGCATTAATACACATCTAGAATTCATTTTAAGTGATATGAAATTAGTTTATGGTTTTAGGACAACATCTTTGTTGAGTTCTTCCATATTTTATAAAAGCTTGAACTAACTCAATATAGCAAAGACTATACATATAAACGTGTCTTCCATGATATTCGTAGTCTATTGCTAATGATGTAAGGACTCATGAATTATATGCATGATCCTATATGCTATATGGTCAATAGTGGAGCTTTCAAATAAGTTATTTCAAAAATAATTTTACATTTAGTCTAGCACTCACCCAAGACTACTTTACCCAATTCTTTGATTTTCAATTTTTTTAAGCTTTGGGTTTATGTCTCCATCTTTGTCTCTAATGTCTTTTAAGCTTTAAGCACATTTGCTTCATTTTCACATGAATCCACTAGCTTTCCTGAGTTGTTCTTGAATATTTAACCTACTAAATATAACTCAAGTAGACATTATATTACCACATTCAATTGTTTGTCATCATCAAAATGTCTCCTTTACCCATGGTTGAAAACCTTGGGTCAACCCTAAGTTATATGAAATGCTCTCATTGGCATTCATGTCAAGCCCAAGCCCTAAAGCCACAATCATATCTCAATGATTAAACTCTGAATATATATATATACATCAAGTGTGCAATCATATCACAATGAATAAATATACAACAATTCAAGTTCACAACTCGTATAACCATGAATAACTATGCAACAACTCAAGTTGGTACAAGTAAGAAGACAAGTAAACAACATATATACATATGTTCCCATTTAAAGTTAAATGACTAAAGAATGTGAATTTCGTGAATGAATGAATGAACACCACCCATGGTACTCATGCACTCACGCCCAGATAGCGATCGAACACACCACTGAGCATTACCGAAGCCCTACTCACGTGCTCGCGATCATCCAAATATCAACTCGATATTTCACGGACTACTCATCCGTTGGTGAATTGAATACACTTGGCCAAGTTAGCGATCATCCAAAAATCAATACCCATGGGCCTATGCCACACACACCCATGAATCATGTCATGAACAAGCCTTAACAATAAACCATGTTAACCCGAAATGTAAAAAGTAAAGCATTTCGAACAAAATAACCATGAATTATGTCATGAATAACCTTAGCATTAAACCATGCTAAAAACCGAAATGCAAGAAGTGAAGCATTTCATTTAATATAACCATGCGATAAAATCATACCGGTAAATTACATGCTTTATGTTAATACAATCCTAAACCGCATACATAGAAACACATATATACACATTAGGTGTTTACGTGCTATAACACAAATTAAAAACAAATATCACATAGACCATCCCAACCATACATTGAGATGTAATTAAATGCACATAGACCATCCTTCGATTGAGCCTCAATGGAGGCGGTGTATGTGAGTTTCTTACCTTTTAAAAAAAAAAAAATCTTTTAGTTGAAAGCTAAGATCGAATCCCACTCCTTGGCCCTTGATTTGATGAGAGAAGGAAGAGGAAAAAGCTTGAAATAGTTTTAATGGAGTTGTAAGAGAGAGTTAATGGAAAAATGTTGTTGATGATATAGATCGATATAGGAAATATAAGAAGATGTGGTCTTTTGACTGCTAAGGACACATCTTTGCCAAAATTCCACTAAGACCCCACTAACTCACCGAAATGACGAAACGACATCATAAAACTGCAAAACTAAAAAATCACGAAATGCGGGAAATCAAAAATAAATAAACTGGGTACAAAACCTAAACACGGGGTCCACCGAATATACTTCGGGGCCACCGAAAAAAACCCAGGTACATGAAAAGCCCGAAAATGAAAAGTTCTGAATCGTAGGAACTAACCTGAAAACTCAAACCATGACATCCCCAATGCACAAAAACCCATGCAATGCCATTAAAATGGAAGAAAGAAAACCTGGACATTACATGGGTGTCCATCTATCTCTCTTTATAATTGTTGGACATATGTTTATTGTAATAATTATTTTTAAGAAGTTAAATGTATTAAATATTAGGTTGTAATAATACACTTTAATTTTGATTTTTCAACATTTTAAGGGTTTATGGTTTATTATTGTCATATTATTCAATTTCCATTTTTACCCTTGAGAATAGAATAAAGTAGTATACTTTAATTTTTTTTTAGTGATGTCCATTACCTTTTGACTTTAGTTAAGGATAATTTGAAAAAGTATATAATTATATTATTGGAATACGAAATTGGATAATTATTTTGGGACGGATAAGTTGGGAAAGTGGGCTATTAATATGGGATGGAGGGGTAATATACTTCACTCTAACAGTTTTTGTTTTTCTTTTAAAAAGATAAATGTGTACAAATGTTAAAAATACCTCACACTAATATAATAAGTATAGATATAGGTATAGATGATATATAGTTATAAATACATAAATGAGAATTCTGTTTTGAGTTTACTCCAATTTGAATTTTGCCAGGTGAAATCCACCACATTATGTGGAGGGAGTAACATGTTTTGTGAGTGTTCAGTATGGGTCGTATCAATCCAAACATCATTTTTATTTCAAATAAGCCCAAATAGTTTTTTGAGTGTTCAGTTTGGGACCAATTAATCCAAACCACATCACTACTACGAATCAGCCCCAATTCTTTGCGAGTATTCAAATATGCCCTAGTCGTTTGTGAGTGTTCACTTTGGATTGAATCAACCCAAACAACATCACTATCTTAAATTCGCCCAAATTGGTTGTGAGTGTTTAGCTTGGGTCGATTTATACAAACCCAAACGCCATCACTATTTCAAATTAACCCAAGTAGTTTGTGATTGTGAGTAATGTGCTTGAGTAATGTGCTTTGGCTGAATCATGAATGTCCTTTAGGATATGTTTGGCAGTGTCGTATTGGGTGAATCACTTGAGCCCTTATACATTTTCAGTGCCATGGAGCTAGACCAATGAGCTATTATCATTTCTTCAAAGGATGGCTGCTTCCAAGCCCTCCTCCTGGTTGTCATAGCTCGATTACTTCATTTTCTACTAAGTGATTGCTTAGGAACCTTAGCATACGATCTTGGGTTGTTTTCCTCTCAACTTTGAATCTTAGCACCCAAAAGGTATGTCTGTACAATCGATCTAGGCCTGTATTCGGAGTTTTCTTGGGGTTGGTAAGGTGAAATGGGCCACCCTAGGCCATTGAGTGCTCTACCTCGGGCCATCAACATCATACGTTCTACTTATATAGATTTCGCGAAAAATCAACTATATCCGATCTTGGTTGGCCTTTCACCCCTAGCCACATTGGTGTTGTAATTGGAAGTTCCATTATAAATTACTTATTTGAATGTTACATGATTTAGAATTACTTTAAAACCCCAAACATTCCAAATCTACAAATTGAATCTACACCAAAAGTAGAAGTTGTGAAGTCAGTCCTTGTTCGGCGAGGCTTTATGTTCTCTTCAAACGAGCTTATAAACCCAAGTGTCCATTTCACTAGAAGTGTCTTCATTTGGTTGTTGAAACAGACTTTCACAAAAATCTTAACATAAAAGCCCGTTCAGTAGAAGCAATTAAGAGTTGATAT
Source organism: Cornus suecica (assembly GCA_963922005.1). Lineage (NCBI taxonomy): Eukaryota > Viridiplantae > Streptophyta > Magnoliopsida > Cornales > Cornaceae > Cornus > Cornus suecica. The sequence continues at coordinate 37,152,463 of OY998247.1, read as the reverse complement.
TGGAATACAACAAGAAAGGTGGAACTACAAGTGAAACAACAGGAAAACAAGAAAAACATGTAGAAATCAAATGCAATGCCTATCCCATGAGAGCAGTTTCATCACCATGCGCCCCCATCCACCATGTCAAAAGCTCTCGCGATATTCGTTTCATAATGCCATTATTTACAGTAATTCACAAATCAATTCCAATCTTCTTATGCGAACCTCTTCGTTGATTGTGCTATAATGGAATGCATGATACTTATTTTGAACCACATTGAAAGGGGACTCTTCGAGGCTCATGATAATTTTCGTTGTCAATGAAAAGGGATGCATGTATAATAGAACATTTCAAGCCTCCTCTAGCTTTGGAGCAACCGTTAGAACGGCATCTGCTACTGTGAGAAAGATCTTGTCCTCCCCAAGCAATGTAGTGAATTTTGATGCATGGAGCTTGTCCATCACAACTGGTCCTGGATTTGCTAGAACAAGCTGTTGAAAAACAGCAATGGATAATAAGCTAAATTATGATCAACGAGAGACATATAATAAGCACATCACTTAGTGTTTCATATTTTGTTCATTTATTTAAATTAATCCTCACTAAGAATTCTACAATCCATCAAAGCAAATTGCTAATTAAGGTCTGTTTTGACTTACTTGAACTTTTCTTTTTTGGAGACTTCTATATAATTCTTCCAAAGCATGGATTCCACTTGTGTCTATGTCAGTAACAGCTGCAATAATAAAAAGTTAGTGCATGGTTCATTCTAAATTTTATAACGAATTGGATGATTCGAAAACATAAATATGGATGACATTAGGGTTCAAATCGCTTACGTGACATCTCTACTATCAGATACTGAATTTTGGGCTGCTTAGTTTCTTTCAGTTCCTCTTCTTCGTCCGTTAGCCATCTCAAAATCCTGAAAGAAATTGAATGTTAGAGTTAATCTGGTTCTTTAGTTGAATGAACATGGTCTATTATTACAGCATCGTAAAGAAAATGAGATTAGTGTAGAGCACAAGCTTGCAGAATTCATCTTATGATTAGCTATAACTTGCACAACCATTTTTTTTCCAAGTGACAGTAAATTGTAAACTTCACAGTTTCACACATTTCGCTTTAGATAGATAGAACCGAGATCCAAAATAGTCGAAATAACAACACAAAGACTGCAATGTCATGGGCTTAAAACGGAATGAAAAAAACAAGCAACACTTGTACCTCTCTCTAATGTAGTTTGAGTTGGAAAAGTAAATTGCAGAATCAACTCTCACAATCAGAGTTCCGGGAACCTTTGTCGCGTCCGGATATTGCTGTATGTTTCTGTAAACTCTAGTTCTCGGAAGCTTCCCCAATATTGGCGTTCGTGGCCTTGTTACTTGCAGGAGGATTTTGGCAAACGATATGGAGACCTGTCATGCCAAACAGTATAATGAAATGCAAAGATGTAGATCGAAAATTCTGGACATGAAATGGAGGCATGATTGTTTATCCTTACGGCGATTAAGAGGCCAATCTCAACAGACACGAAGACCACACCAAAGAAGGCACCCATGCAGGCAACAAAATCGAACTTATCAATCTTCCATAGGAGAATTACTGCATCAATGTCGATTAGTCCTATCACCGCAGATATAATGATGGAAGCGATTATGGCATTTGGGGTGTACTTAAAAAGTGGTGTGATCACTAACAGTGTTAGCAATACGACACACGACATCACAATGTTAGAGACCGCAGTATTGCATCCAGCCATGACATTCACTGCCGAGCGAGAAAATGATCCTGCAAGAAATTTCATAGTTTTTCTACAATCAGTATAGCAAGTAAACACTTTTTCACATGAGGAAATGTTGAACTGCTTCACCTGTAGCCACATAACAAGAGGTCATTGACCCAATGACATTCATTGTTCCTAATGCTACCATTTCTTTGTTTCCATCTAACTGATAGTCCTTCATGGCTGCAAACGTTCTTCCGATTGCTATCGCTTCCTAAAAGTCATTCAGAATGTAATTAGATATTCTGAAAGCCGTACTCAAAATTCTTAGAACAAGTTGAGGGGGGCAATGAAAAAATTTCGTACCGTCAGTGCTATCAAACCAGCCACAACACCAATCCTAAAACCTTTAGCAAGATATTTACCAGAGAAAAATATTTCATTCACGGATGATGGATTGACGCCTTGGTTAATGTGCGTTACCTAATAATATCAGAAAGCCTGTTAGCTATACAGCCTATACAATATATCTTGCAAAAATTTAAGAACTTACAATAGGATATCATTAATAAGTACTCACAATTTGAACACCATGCTTATTAGCATGGGTAATGTACACAAAAAAGGTTGAGATTATAACAGATATCAATGGAGCGATCGCAGGCACCCAAAACAGCTTTCTATTTTTCTTTCCCTGCTCAAACAATTAAGGAAAAAAAATGAATGAGAAAACAAGAAGCATGCTAAATACAAAAGATAACTATAAGCTGAATTAGTTGAGAATATATATATATATATATATATTATTGATTCTTACAATGTACTTGGCAAGCAGAATAAATGCCAAAAATGATACTCCTATGAGTATGGTCTGCCAGTTCCACTGTCATATGAATCGAGCACGAAAACTTCATATAAGTTACTCTCAAAGGAAAATGGATTTTTTATTGTAGTGCCAAAGAGAAAAAATAAAAAGATAACAAGTTTAATTGAATTCAAAAGGGAGCAAGATCAATTCATGGTTACTCTTACCCCATGATGTACTGAACTCCACACAGACCGCATAACTGAGACAACATCAGTCTTCTTTGTGAATACCTTTATGCCGAGCAAACCCTTAAGCTGTTGAAGGGCGATGGTAATGGCAGCTCCAGCCATAAACCCAACAATGGCAGCATGGGATAAGAAATCAATCAAGAAACCCAATCTAAAACAAAGCCAAAACACCATTTTGTCGTCACATTAGTACTTAAAATTTCCAACGTTACCATAATCTACGAAGGAAATGGAAAACACCATTTTGTCGTCACATTAGTACTTAAAATTTCCAACGTTACCATAATCTACGAAGGAAATGGAAAAACCTTCTTAAATGATTATATATATGATCAAGAACCACAGTACCTAAAAAAACCAAGTGTGACTTGAGTGATTCCAGCGAAGAAGGTGGCTGTGAAGGCGAGACTCCTATAACCAACTTTGTCATTCGTGTAATCAATCTCCTTATCCAACAGAGTTCCAAGCAAGAGAGATACCACAGCCACTGGTCCTATAGCAATATCTCTTGAGCTACCCATCATTGCATATATCAGAGGTGGTACAAAGCTACTGTCTGTCATATAGAAAAAAAATATCCATATTTCAGATTGCGTAATTACTTTATGTAGAGTGTAGAGAAGAAGCTAGACAGCTTACACAATCCATTTTCGGCAGGCAGATTCGCTAGCTTTGCATATCCAATATCCTGTATTATAAAGTGATAGACTCTAAGTGAAAAAAATAAAGTACATATGTATGTTATGTTTTTGTGTTTTTGTGTCTAACATTTTTTCTTCTATGTTCTCACCTGAGGAATAGCTAGACTAGCAATGGTAATCCCGGCAATGAGGTCGCCCTTGAGCTTCAAAAGATTGTAGTTTCTTCCCCATTCAAGAATGGGGAAAACAGATTGAAGGCCAAGGACGAATTTTCGTGACCTTGGCTGGTCCTTGAAAGGGCGTAAGGGGTCATCGGAAAAGAAAGTCTCCTTCAGAGTAGCCCCGAATTCCTTCAAAAAGTTCTGCTTAGGAGGCACTCCCACCTTATGGACGTAAGGCAAGTTCTCTGACTCGCGACGCGATGAAGCCCCACTTGTAATTCCCGCCTCATTTTTCGTGAGCTCGTTACTGACACGGAAACTCATTGGAGCTGGAGAATATTGAACACCTTTTACTAAAAAAAAAAAAAAAGAGAAGATGAAGTCAGAAGACCTCTTTAGATAATTAAAATCATCTATACTAATATATATTTCAAGTACTTGAGAATCTAATTCTTTTTTTCATTTGCTTCTGAATCTAATTCCATTCTTTTAATAGCTCATCATTCTTCATATGCCTAAACAGAATCGTATATATGAAGCTAAAAGGCACACCTATTTACAGAATCAAAAGAGTGTGTTAGTACCACAAAAGATGTTGTTGACAATGCAATTGACTGCCTCATAAAGCTCTGTAAGAGCATCTAACTAATGTGGCTATGGAAGACAATGAAAAGCACTTGCTTAAATAAGTTTTGAAATGCAAAGAAAGTCAACCTTGTGAAAATTATGACCAGATCATCAGATACATGATATAAGTTGTAAACAAATGAAACTTGTATAGATTAAAAACCAATAATTGGAAGAGATAATCATATATTAGCATCTCAACTTGATTAGAAGAATACAATATGTTGTAGCTGACGTTGACATGGGCGATCGAGGCCATGTAGCCAGAAGGCCACCAATTTAGAGTGAATTTTAATATTTTATCGTCGTCAAGTTTTGATTTTAATCAAATGACTGCAATTTTGATGCAGTGATAATGTAGTTAAAGACGAAGGCAAAATTAAATTTATAATTGCTCTTCGAGGGCATATAATTACCACCGAAATGAGCCATAGTTGTCCCACAGACAAAACAAACTTTTTGTCTCTTTTTCTGTTTTTCAAGGGAAATATTTATAATTTAATTTGAAGCTAAAGATTAATTGATTTTGTTTATCGAAGTTTCGAAATTCAGCTCCATTCCTCTGGAAAAAAATTTTGAGTTAATAGCATAGGGAGGAAGTTTATCAAATAAACCAATAAGGTTAAAAAATTCAAAGTATATAATTATTTCCAAAGTCTAGGAAATTGTAAAATTCAATTGAAGTTGTAAAATTCCTGCATATGTTTAATATATACCAAAGAATAATGTTATGTTTCATCAAAAAACAATGAATTCCGTATTCAAAATTTATTTTACATATATTAACTTTTTCACACAAACACAGAGTGACGAATTTAGTGATGAATATACTTTATGTTCATACAATGTCAACTAAAGCTACAATTTCTTTTGCACTAGGGTAATGTGACCACTACGTCACTACCGTTCACATCCAATTGCTCATAACTTTATCAAGAATCTGCAATGAACTTCTAATCAATTATTTAAAAGTAAATATATATATATATAAATCAAAAATAATGTAAAACAAACTATTCTCTATACATTTTTACCCTAATATGAATAAACAGGTTGAATCATACTAATATTTCATTTCAAAAGGACATAAATAGATGAATCAACAACCAATGAAACCAAAAAGAAAGTAAAAAAATGAAAATTTGGTGTACATAAAATGAGTCTCTTTCACTGTGTATGTGTGAGATAAACTCCTTAGACCTTACCTTTATCATCCCCCAACTTGCTTGTTCTTTATAGAGGCTCTACATTTGAAACCATCCATGGTGTCCCATTCCATTACCCCACTAAAATCATTCCTCCAACTGAAAGAGCGAGAACAAATATTATATATGTATTTATGCAATTTGTAGTTATGTATATTATCCATATACACATTCAAATACTAAATAAATCATAAGTAATAACAATTTCAGAATCCCAGAAAGATATATAAAGAAAAATATTAGTATATATATATATGTAGAGAGAGAGAGAGAGAGAGAGATAGTTCAAATCACATTGGGTCAGCGCTATGAGTTTAACTACAGATAAGCAGAAACAGGAGCAGCCCAGATTGCGTCTAGGTTCACTGAATTGATTAGGTTGAATTTTTCCATCTATTTATCAATTATTTTCAAATCAAAGACCAAAGTTTTGTCAAGAATATAAGAAGACTTAAAATAGAAAGTAAGACTAACTGATTAGAACGTTTCTGTTAGTATTGGATTCCTCGCACGCTACATGGTGCAAGAAGAGTGGTACAATATATTTTGTAGGAGTAATGATACAAACACCGAATAAGAATTATTAGACATCGTTCATCTTATGCATGAGTGTGAGATCAAATATTTTTATAATTTTTTATTTAACTGCTGATGATGATTTGGTATTTCTTTTCTGTCTAATTAATTTGTGTAAGTTTCAATTTTTATTTTGTATATATGCATATTACAAGTGGTGGTGGCAATAATTAAAAACTATGATAGTAATTAATCATGGTTGCATCTTAAACTTTCAATTTCAATAAATCATTTTTGAATATTTTTTATAAAATAGCAAATAATTTTAATATGTCACGAAATTTTTGTCATTAGTGACACTTTCTTTGTAGTGATATAATTTTCATATTTACAATACCACTAACAAGAGAACATATATAAAGAAACAACCAACAATTCAGTTGGACCATATAATAAACTAATTTCAATCACATTTTCAGTTGTTCTAGTTTGGATTATAGCTCATAAGATGGAAAGCCCTGGGTTCAAAGGGGTCGGGCCAAAGATCCGGGGATGCCTTCTGTTCCGGGCCCGGCCGGTTCAGTTGAAGCATCGATTAATTTGTGAGGGCCTTCCGCAGTACGATAAAGGATAATTTTGATATTTTATCTATACATATGAATTAAATCTATATATACATCATTGTAACATTAATTTATTGATAAGCGAAATACAAATAATACTCTGGTAGACGTAGGTTAAATTGACTGAACCAAAATAAATCATATGTGTTATTGATTCTTTATTGCTTTTATTACTTACAATTGATCTTTTCTTTCAACATTTCTCTACTTTTTGTTCTAAATGTGATGTGAGAACCAATGAAATGTGCAAGAGCATTGGAACAGACAACTAAATTTTATTCAGGAGATAGCATGGTCTGTACCTCGACATCAAAAGGCATGAAAGAGGGAAGATTTAAAATAAACAATGTGGTTTTTGTAAGATAGTTTATTGTCAAAACCTTTTTGTCTCCAACTCAAAATTCCTACCATTGCCGACTCTTGGGCCCCGAGAGGCATCCATATTGGACTTTTGCTATGGGGTTGGAGAATATAGTGAGAGTAATAGTGTTGTCTAAAAGAACATATATTATTTTTAATTTCTTATACACTATAATTGTGAGCACCCTATAATTCACTTTCAAAGCTTCTTTTGGTCTTTTTAAGTGAAAATCTGTTTTAATTGCTATGTGATAAAAAAAAATTAAAAGTATGAAGAACTTAGGTATACAAACTTTTCAGAATGACTTCTACTTCTCTTTTTCTTATACAAATACAAATAAAAGATTTGTCAAAAGAGATTTCACTCTCTCTCGGGACATATACTAAAAAATATACACTTAGAAAATAACCAGTGAACATTCTTAATGTTATTTTACCAATGTTCATCGACCACTTCTTTCCTTCCCATAGATAATTTGAATATCCTTTGAAGATCATCTATATTATCATCAAGTTGATATATCCTGATGTTAGGGTTTCCACACCCTTTGTTCGAAATTGTGTGTACCTGCAAATCAGAAAATGCACACAAATACATACCAAATAATCGACCCAAAGATTTATACGTGGTTCGGTCAAATCTACATACGTTCACGAAAAGCATCGTTTCACTACAATCAATGAGAGAATTACAAAGTAATGATCTGTAGATCATACACACGCACACACACAATGTATACTCGCGTCTATATCAACGGAATAATATAAACTAGTTTATATTATTCTTACCTCTCATCAAGAAGAATATTGATCTGTATCTTTTCTTTCTCTCTCTCTATTTGTGCACACAATATAATAGAGCTTGAAATTACCTAGACGGTCATGGAAAATAGCTTAGAGGGGGTGAATAGGCTTTTTATGGATTTAATGACAAATTAAAATTAATTGCGGAAAGTTAATTTTAATCCAATTGTCTAACAAGATAAATCATGCAAAGATTAATATAAGTGCATAAAATAAAACAATAGAGACACATAATATTTTTACGAGGAAAACCTTGGAAAGACTCCAAGTAAAAACCCCGATTACGCTTGGGTATCGATGCACTATGAATCAAGCAGTACACAGACTCTATGAAGCTTTAGACTTACAAATCCCTCCAGATCCACCTTTCTCCACTCGACGTCTAACGAACTTGAATTACTCGTGATCCACGAAGCTCTCGCTCCGCTTTATATTTTGACGGCTCTGCTTCTCAACGGATCAATGAACCACGAAGCCTCTTGCTCCGATCTCCGCACTCAGATGACTCTGTTTCTCAAACATATCAAAGCAACCACATTGCACAAGGTGGTATGTAGATTTTTCAAAATCTAGGTCATTCAATTGTGCATAAGATCATCGATGTAGAAGCGCAATTGAACAAACCCTAAACAAGAGAAAACTAAAAGATATAGAATCACTCAATGATTTTCTCTCTCTATCTCTATCTCTATAGAAGAATATGAAATGTAGAAATACTTGCAGAGATCTCTCAAAGTCTCAACCTCCTTTGTTGTAGAGCTTGGTATTTATAGACAAAGTTAAGGAAAAATTCTAACCTTTTTCTTTTTCGTAATTTCACACCGAACCAAATAAAACCATATACTCTGATGTATATTATGTGTATGGAATGAGTATCGAGGTATATAGTCGCAACCGCCTTAAAGGAGAACAAATCGGGGGCAAAACGGGGATTTTCCATTATTAAAATCGCCAGACCCAGCTCCTACGCCTGGGGCATAGGCCTGTTTATGTTGCGTATGCTCCGGGCGTATAAACGAAACTTTCTAGCAATTTTTTTGTTGCTGTGGGTGTAGATCAGGTGTAGCAAAATACTTGGAACCAAGTTTTCTTGATAATTGTGTCACTTGAACCCCCTCGACTCGTTTGTCATGATTCTTGAAGTTACGACTCAAAAAAATAACGTTTCTGCCATTCGGGAGATAATTTTTACTCAAACTTGTTTCCTCTTCAATTATCTTGTATTCTTCATTTCTTTAGACTTGATTTGAATTTGACGAAACTTGTCAATGCCTATTAAACCTACCCGACTCCACAATTCACTCAACATGGTTGTTGTCTAGAACATGACAACCACAAATAATACTATAAATGCTCTTACAGGGTTGGCCCCTGTATTTATAAGAGAGTATATGATGTCCGTCAGGGTGTGCTAAAAACATGTGTTAAGAATGCACTTTTATGACGGCCTAGATTTTACCTATCGCAAGCGCATGAATCAATTGTAGTAGAAAAATGGCTTTTTAAAGGTTATCGATCCCACAGAGACTAAGTCATATTCTGAATTCTCGTAAAATAATACTCTCGAATTGCTAGAAAAATATAGTTTATTGGTTTTGAGATTGATTAACTAATTAACTAATAAACCAAGTAAAGATAAATTAAGACAAGAACAATAGAAACAAAATATAGGGTTTTATACTCCACCACTAACCGCATAATATAGTTCTCTATTTGTTCAATTGCAAGAGGGCAATCCATAAACTGTGAATCAGGTCGTACCGTAAATAGCTAAATACGACCCCAAAAAGGATTACTGTCAACCGAATTGCGACAACCCATCTCATGACTGAATTGACTAGTACATGCCAATTAAATTACTCTAATCTATTCCTAATGCATGAAAATAAACTAAAGCGTGTCTATATCAACTCACCAAGGCATGGCATGTGTCAACCTCGGGTTTCGAGTTTTATTACCACCATTGTTGTAGAAAATCATAATTTGTTTAGAATAATCATGATTGTGTAAGAAAATATATTCATTCAATCTAAGACAAGAATTAAGAATAAATATAAAATCTTGTGTCAAGAATAAAAACGGTCACACATCTACAATCAATTATCACAGTATGGTCACAGCTTACCCTCGTTATAAATGAAAATAAATAAAATAATTACATTACTTGCTAAGTATTTGCTAGAAAACCTTAGATATCGAATTAGTTGTTCATGGTGGAAAGAGACTGCATCGTTGATGTAGAATCGCCCTCCATGGTCGTCTTCTCCGGATCTCTAGGTCTTGAATGGATCTTACCTTTGAATGATATGTGAATAAAAGCTCTGAAATTATGTGAAGACAAGTTCCCCAAAATTTGTGTAAGACCTTGGTATTTATAAGCAAAACTGAGGGAAACCCAAACTTGGAGAATAGGATCACCATTTTTCGTAATTTCACACTAAACTGAGCCAAACCCTTTAATATAATGTATAATAAGTCTAAAAAATGTTCTTAGAGGTTGTGGGGTCGAACTCAAAGTCATTTGGGTCAAAACGGATCAATCCGGGTCAAAATAGGATTTTGGCCCGAATATGAAATTTCCAGCTTTTTTCTATAGGACACCTCTCACTATTTTGATCATATCTAGAGATACACACATTGTATGGAGTTGTGTAATATATTGTTGAAAATTTGACTTCAATATCTTATTAATAGGCTTAAAAATCACCCCATTTGAAAACACTGTAGCACTCCGCACCTACACCTTAGGCGTAGGTTAGGCGTAAAACTTTACTTTCTTGACACTTTTTGCTTATGTAGGCGTAGGCTTGAGCGTAGGATTTTTCGTAAAAACCACTTTTCTCCAAAATTGTGTCAAAATGACCGTCTTGACTCCACGAGACTTTTTGCTTTAGGTGACGGCTTCGGGAAATACCGTTTTCATCCTCCGTGAGCCATTTTTGTCTTGGAAACACCTCTTTGACTCTCCTCTTGGATAAAAACGAACGTGTACTTGATTAATTCACCAAAGTTAGCTCTATTTCTTCATTAAGCTCCTGAAACATGCTTAAACACACAAACAACATAAAAATACCAAATAATGGATTGTGAAGACGTAACAACGGTAAGATAGGGGCTTAAAATGGATGTTTTTTAGCACCTATCAGTATGGAGTGGAGAAGAAGTCAATTGGTTTCCCTAAACCAATTCCAATTAGGAGTTTACTCATTGATCTCCTACCATAACTGTGATTGTTTGGTGGCTAAGTTTAACTTTCCCTAGAAGGATAGGAGTCACCTAATATAAAAATCTCCCATTTGGGATTCTCGCTTCCTTGAATCTTCTCAAGTGTCAACATTTCATCATCCAATAGAAATCTGATAAAGTGATAACGAAGATCAATATGCTTGGTCCTTGAATAAAATGTTGAATTCTTTGCCAGATATATAACACTCTGACTGTCACTTTGCAAAACACTATTCTTTTGCTCAAATCCCAACTCTGCCAACAATCCATGTAACCAAATCATCTATTTGTTAGCCTCTGTAGTAGATAACGCTACAATCCTCTAAATTTGCGAAACCCAACTAATTGTTGTAATACCTACTGTAAAGACATAACCAGTAGTGCTTCTTCTGTGGTCTATCTCACCAGCAAAATCTGAATCTACATAGCCATGTAAATTCACTTCGCCTTTTTCCAAAATAAAAGCATTTGTTTATGGTACCTCGTAGATATCGCAATATCCACTTCACTACTTCCCAATGAATCTTTCCTGGATTGGACATGAACATATTGACTCTTCCCACTACATATGCAATATATGGTCTAATACAAACCATTGGATACATCAAGCTACCAATAGCTGAAGCGTGTGGAACACTGGCGATGTTATTTTTCTCTATTTCTAACTTGGGAGACTACGCTTTGGATAATCGGAAGTGACTAGCCAAAGGTGTGCTAATCAGCTTAGTATCACTCATGTTGAACCACTTCAGAACCCGTTCAACGTAGTCATCCTGATACAATTGCAAAATCCCTTATGCTTATCTCTATTGATTCTCATACCAAGAATCTGCTTCGCTGCGCCTAAGTCATTTAACTCGAACTCATTTGCCAACTGCTTCTTCAACTTACTGATTTCCGTAAAATCAGGTTCATCTACTAACATGTCGTCAACATAAAGTAGGAGAATGATGTAACTCGAGTCAAAGCTCTTGAAGTAGCAACAATGGTCAACGTTGCACTTGTTGTAACTATAAGAACACTTTTGAGTATTGTAAATTTATAGCATGTTCTAGACAATAACCATATTGAGTGTTAGATAGGTTATTTTGGTTTCAACGACATCTACAAGCTTCGACAAAGGCAAAATCAAGTATTGAAGTAATGAAGAATACAAGTGAAGCGTAAAAGTGAGCATATTGAGGAAAATGTCTCCCGGAGGGCGAAACTGACATTTTCAAAAGTCGTCACTTCAAGAAAAAAGTATCGTTGATTCAAAATGGTCATTTTGGCGCAGTTGCGGAGAAAAGTGATTTAACAAAAATGTCTACACTTACGGAAGTAAAAAATGGCCAAAAAGTGAAAAGCTACGCTTGACCCTACGCTTGGACCAACGCTTAAAGTGTAGGGGGGCTACGCTTAAAGCGTAGCGACAGCTAAAATTCTGTTGATTTCTACTGTGATGTCCATTTTGCCCCCATTTTGATTCTATGATGTGTCTATGACTTTCACACCTCAAAGTACATATTATATACAGTATATACAACAGAAATTAGGGTTTTTCTCAATTGGATGTGAAATTATGAGATGGAGAACTTAGGGTTTGTTTTTCATTGCCAATAAATACCAATGTCTACAAGAGATGAAACTAAAGCTTTTGGGTGATATTTTTGTAGTATTCTATCGTTCATATTCATCTACAATGATAGATATAGAGAGAGAAAATATAATTTAGTGATTCTATATCGTCTACTTCTCTCTTATGTTAGGGTTGATTCAATTTTGCTTCTATATCAATGATCTTATGCATGATTGAATGACCTAGATTCAGAAAAATCTACACACCGCTGATTGCAAACGTGGTTGCTTAGATCTGTTTGAGAAACAGAGACGTCTGAGTGCGGAGATTGGAGCAGGAAGCTTCGTGGTTATTTAATCTGTTGAGAAACAGAGTCGTCAGAGTACGGAGCAGAGCGATAGTTTCGTGTAGCGCGAGTGAATCTAGACTTAGATTACATCGGTTGTAAGTACTGTTTTTATAGAGTTTGTACAAATTTTTTAATTCATAGTGCATCAATACCTGAGTGTATCTGTGATTTTTACTTTGAGTGTTTCCAAGGTTTTCCACGTAAAAATATCGTATGTCTCTATTGCTTTATTTTCTGCACTTAGATTATTCTTTGCATGATTTATCTTGATAGAGAATTGGATTTAAATTGACTTTTCTGAAATTATTATTAATTTGTCATTAAATCCACAAAAAACCTATTCAACCCCCCTCTAGGCTATTTTCATTTATCGTCTAAGTAATTTCAAATGGTATCAAAGCGTGGTTGCCCAATTTTAAGTTAACTACCTAGGGTTAGTTATTGAACTAAGATGATGGAATTTCTTCGTGAACGAGGTTTCCTTTATAGGCTCCCTATAATTGATAGGTTAAATAATGAGGGTGATGATAATTGTGATAATTCGCTTCAAGCTAAGTACAATAAATTGCATGATAAGTACATTCATCTTAGCAAATTTTTCTCAAAATCTATTGGTAAATTTAAAAATGTTGACAAGGAAAAAGAATCCTTAAGAGAATAATTAACCAGCATTACCCATGACTTTAATCAAAACATGATTAATAAGTTTGGATGGATTGAAAGGTTGAGAAAGTATGAAAAAGAAATGAAAGAGGTTTTAAAGAGTGTAGAAGATCTCAATAAGGAACTAATAGTTGTAAGATCTGATTTGATTGAGAAATTTGTGAAGATTGGAGATTTGGAGAAAATTTTAGAAAATGTTAACTCAACTATTCATAGATGGTCTCATGGAACTCTTCAACTTGATCATATATTGAGTGTAGGAAAATCTGTGGGAAATATACAAGGATTAGGATTCAAAGGAGTAACCCATAAGTCTGATGATGTTCCCAAAACAACATTTGTTAAGGGATCCCAAGTAGCATCTTGTACTTCTATAGGTAATTCTGATAAGAATCATAATGTTAAATCTTCTATCATAAAACTATTTGAGATTAAGTTTCCGTTTACCTCTATATATTATAAGAGTTTTAATCATGGTTTTCAAAAGTTTGTCCCAATATGCCATCATTGTGGAGTGAAGGGTCACATTCAACCTTTATGTTCAAAGTTAAAAAGAAAGACTTTGAAACCTAAGAGGAAATCTAGAACTCAGAAAAGACCCAATGTTGAAGATCAAATTAGGGTTTTGAGTAAAGATATAAAAAAATTATCTAACTATGCAAGTAAAACACCTAAGATTAGACAAGCATGGGTTAGAAAATGTAAGTTACATTATTGTGATGCTCATATATGGGTTAGAAAAGGTGAGCTACATTATTGTAAGGCTCATACTGAACTTAGAGCATATGATCTAGTTCTGTATCTTTAGATAGTGAATCTTCTAGGCACATGACACGAGATAAGTCATTGGTTGATAATCTCAAGGATAGTGATGGTGAGAATGGTTCTTTTGATGAAAATAAAAATTCTAAAGGTTTAGGAAAATGCACCATTGTTGTTTCTGGTCTACCTAGACTAGAACATGTTGATTGTGATAAGGGCCTAAAGGCTAATTTGCTTAGCATTAGCTAGATATGCAATGATTATCAATATATCAACTTTAGTTGTGATAAATGCATTATTAATGACTCTTTTGGAAATTGTCTTATGAAAGGTGTACGTACATTTGATAATTGGTATCGCATATTTCCTAAACTTTGTACTGAGAAAGGTCTTGAGTATATATCTACAAAGTCTCAATCAACAAACATCTCACCAAAATCATTAGATTTTTAAAAGAATGTGCATCTTATAAAATCTAGTGGCATGTTATCATTAGGATAGATGGAGTTATATATATCATTCTAGGAATATCTTGCATTATCTTTTATCCGAGAATTGATATATTATCATGCATTTTTTATTTATGCATTTCATTACTTTTATTATTATTATGCATGCATCATGTTTCGCCACTATTAGGATTATTCATGCACGTATCATTATGACAAAAATGCCATAAAATTTATAAAAACAAAATCTTAGCATGTTTAGCTTGGCTAAGGGTACCAATAGTTGTCATATTTCACTTTATTCTCATTTTTACTTTTTCTTATTATACTTATGGGAATTAGAGTTGTTAGTTTGACCTGAGGTTATGAGTTATTCACTTGACATGTTTAAGTATTATTTTTGAAACTCATCAATTTTGGGTGTTTGTTTTACTTCGGAGAAAACTGTAATACTTGTTGAAACTTTTTAGTTTATCTCATTTAATCCGAAGTGATATGTAGGTTCATGAGCTATGCTAGATTGATCTATACTTTTAAATACATTTTGCATGCTTATGAATGTTGTGGTGATGTTGAAAAGAGAAAAGAATGAGATGTTTAAAATATAGAAATGCAAAAAATAGTTCTTTGATCTGAATAACCGGGCATCTTGCCTCAGTAAGCATTGAGTATTCGCGTAAAAAGGGGAAAATATTAATGAGTATAAATCCCATGGAAGAAGCTTGGACGTAGTTGGTTTGGACTAAAAATCATCGCTGAAAAGTCCGGAGCTTAGAAAGATAAAAAGGGATATGGTGAAAAAGTTGAAAAGATTAAATTATGGTTTCTTTATTTAGCAATAAGGTCTGAGCTAAAGATTTGAATTCTAGTTTGGGTTTTGAACTGAAATATCATCACGGTTAGTGAGGAGATTGTTAGAATTAGCACGTATTATTTTCATCTTAGTTGTTTGCTTGCACCTGAATATTTTTTCATATATGCAATTGATATGTAAAGCTTATCTTGTGACTGCTTATAACTACAGGGTATGTGTGTTGATTTTATTCACTATCATGTGTATAATAGTTAAGTCAAATATGCGAATATGATGTGTTAATGATTAGTTCATTGTCTCTACTACCCTACTCACATGTTTCTAAGAACAAATTTTTTTTTGTCTTATTTTTATTCATGACATTTTCCATTCATGCATTTAGTAATAGGGTCATACATTGTAGAGATTTATGTTACTCGAGAATCTGGATATAATCTTATAGAGTACTTTATCATAGTATTTAGTGTTTAGCTTCGATTCTCTAGAGTCTCCTCAGTTATTTTTTCCCTATGTTTTCATCTTGAGGTTTTCCCTTTTTTCTCTCATGAGCTTTGATTGTTTTTATTATTCCTTATCATTTCAGTGACAAAAAAAGAGGAGAAATATTGAGTAAGGGGGAATAATGATTTTAGGGGGAGAAGTATTGAGTAAGTAGGAGAAAGAGTATGTGTTTTATAATAATTATGCTTACATGGATATTGTGTTTTTGTTATGATCATTTTATATTTGTTTTCCACACTTGCATTTAATGGTTTGCTCAGTGTTGTGCTTATAGGATTAGTAGACCGTCATGAAAGTAATGTGACAATATATATCTATGTTTGTTGGTGTGTGTTCATAGGTATAGATGTTATGTGGTTATTTATGAGACTATATTGTAAAACATGATTTTGTCTTAGAAATGCCAAGGGGGAGATTGTAAGAACACTTTTGAGTATTGTTTATTTATGGCATGTTCTAGACAATAACCATGTTGAGTGTTAGATGGGTCATTTTGGTTTCAACAACATCTACATGCTTCGACAAAGGCGAAATCAAGTATTGAAGTAGTGAAGAATACAAGTGAAGCATAAAAGTGAGTGTATTGAGAAAAAATGTCTCCCTAAAGGCGAAAATGATATTTTTCAAAGCCATCACTTAAATAAAAAAGTATCGTGGATTCAAGAAGGTCATTTTGGCGCAGTTGTAGAGAAATGTGGTTTTAACCAAAATACTTACGCCTAAGCCTACGCTTACAGAAGTAAAAAGTGGCCAGAAAGTGAAACGTTATGTTTGGCCCTACCCTTAAATCATAGGGGGCCCACGCTTAAAGCGTAGCGATGGCTAAAATTCTGTTGATTCTGTTGTGATGTTTGTTTTTCCCCCTTTTTGATTCTATGATGCGTCTACGACTTTCATACCTCAAAGTACGTACTATATACATTATATATAACAGAGACTATGGTTTTTCTTAGTTGGATGTGAAATTATGATAAAAGAATAACTTAGGGTTTGCTTCTTCATTGTCTATAAATACCAAGATCTATAAGAGATGAGGTTAAGGCTTTTGGGTGAGATCTCTGCAGTATTCTATCATTCATATTCATTTACAGTGATAGATATAGAGAGAGAAAATATAATTGAGTGATTCTATATCTTCTACTTCTCTCTTGTGTTAGGGTTGATTCAATTGTGTTTCTACATCTACGATCTTATGCATGATTAAATGGCCTAGATTCAAAAAAATCTACACACCGCTGATTGCAACATGGTTGTTTAGATCTGTTTGAGAAACAAAGCCGTCTAAGTGCGGAGATCGGAGCAAAAAGATTCATGGTTATTTGATATGTTGAGAAACAAAGCCATCAGAGTACAGAGCGAAGCGAGAGCTTCGTGAAGCGCTAGTGAATCTCGACTTTCAGATTTTGACTAACGAACAACAGATTACATCGGTTGTAAGCAATGTTTTCATAGAGTCTATACAAATTCTATGATTCATAGTGCATCGATACCTGAATGTATTATTGGTTTTTACTTAGAGTATTTCCAAGGTTTTTCACATAAAAATACCGTGTGTCTCTATTGCTTTATTTTCTGCACTTAGATTATTTTTTGCATGATTTATTTTGATAGAGAATTGGATTTAAATTGATATTTCCGCAATTATTATTAATTTATCATTAAATCCACAAAAGGCCTATTCACCCCCCCCCCCCCCCCCTCTAGGCTATTTTCATTGATTGTCTAGGTAATTTCAGTAACCATGTCTATGCATAAATCCATTGAATTTCTTATACCACTGTCTCAGAGCTTGTTTCAAACCATACAAGCTTTTTTCCAAACTACACACAAGTTTTTATATCCCTTTGACTGAGAAACCTTTTTGTTGTTGCATATAAACCTCCTGATTTAGGTCACCGTGGAGGAAAGCATTTTTGACATCTAACTGCTCTAGGTGCAAACCCTCTGCTGCAACAATGCTAAGAGCTGAATGAATGGTATTCAGTTTCATAACCGGAGAAAATATGTCGGTGTAATCGATTCCCGTTTTCTGCTGAAATCCTTTTACTACAAGTCTCGCCTTGTATCTCTTGGAACCATCATGTTTCTCTTTGACCCTGTATACCCATTCGTTATGGAGATATTTATTTCCTACCAGCAGCTCGATTAGCTTCCATATCTTACTGGAGATAAGAGACTTTATCTCATCTTCCATTGCAAGATCTCACTGGCTTGCATCTGCTGCACTACATGTTTCATCATAGTATTCTGGTTCACCTCCATCTGTGAGCAATAAGTAACTCATGTATCTCATGTTCTGCACATGCGGCCATGAAGTCCTCCTAGGTACAGGAATAGGAGTCGGAGACTGCGATGTATCATCCTGTTGAGAATTGTTGTAATACCCCGTATTTAATGGATATTTATTTCCTTATTTATTTCGGATGGCATATTGGGTGTTTAAATTATTGAATGAGGTTATCTTATTCATTTTAAGTCTAACAGGTCATAATGTAATTACGTGATCTGAGGGGGGGCAAGGTTGTCATTAGTGTTTGGGCAGTTTGGTGATTTATGCATAACGCAAGGATAGTTTGGACAATTCCCTAACCCTAGCCTCTTCTATATAAGCATCTTTAACTTCAGATCTAACCACCATCTCATTTCTTCTACAACTTCTTCTTTTTCATCAATTATACCCGAAATTGTGAGGGTTGAGAGCTTAAGGTTGGTTTGGATCTGTAATTGTGGTGGATTTAGCTCTACATTACAGCCAAGACATATGTTATACTCTTCCTCTTTGTACTGAAATTTCGTAGCCTTTACTTTGTGCATCTATAATCTGCTAGATAGTAATTTTCATATATGTATATGTATGTGTAAAACATGTTCATACATGACTTTTATATATTTTCTTTATACATATATGTATAGATCCGTAAGTATAGGTATAGATCTTGTATATATGTATAGATTTATGGATCTATATAGGCATATATGTATAGATCTGTTAGAGTATGTTCATATTAATGTTTATTTATGTGATAATATATATTATGTGTATATGTATATGTATAGATCCGTAAGTATATATATAGATCTTGTAGATATGTAGAGATTCATGGATCTATATAGGCATATATGTATAGATCTGTTATAGTATGTTCATATTCATGTTTATTTATGTGATGATATATATTCTGTTTATATGTATCTGTATAGATCCATGATCATATGTACAAATCTTGCATATAGGTAGAGATTAGTAGACTTATATAGACCTATATGTACAAAAATGTTAGAGTATATTTATATTCATATATATATATATAATGATTTATATTATGGTTATACATATATGTACAGATCCATGATTATATGTATAGATCTTGTATATACATAGAGATTTGTGGTGATATATTGATATATGCATGAGACTATGTTTATATCTAGTTATACGTACAAATCTATTTTTACCATGTGTAGATATACATGTATGGATTCGTGGTTATGTGTCTTGTTGGTATGATTCTGGTGAGGTGTATATGGTTGGAACTAAGTATAAATATCTGAATACAGAAATATTTTAGGTTTCAATGTTAACAAAGATTTCAAAACTGTTATTAGAAACATATTGCATATTTATGTAATGGTTTTTCTCTATTTTCTTTATTATCACACTCTGGACATTGATTTATATTGTTATTATGTGTTTTACGAATTATACTGGATTAAGTATTTTTGACCGTATAAATGAATAGTTTCGACCATATAAAATACCGTATACCTTGGCGTTGGGGCACTGCCCCAGACCCCGCCAGGGGGGCACTCGGGAAAACATCGCGCCGCCCCCCTGGACCCCCCAGGCTCGACCTCTTAAATTGTTATACGTTCCCGAATAAAGAATACAAGTGAATTAATAAATTCGTAAAATCATAAGATTTAATTAAATGACTATGTTTTGGAGATTTATAAGGAACAACAAGGAAGCTGATTAATACTGCAGTCTCAATAGTACCACGGGACCTGGGTGAGTTGTCGGGTACGTGGTTATGGTAGGACATGGATGTTGTATGGAAAAATCGGATTAATGTAAGGAATTTATAGAGATAATTATATTAAATGGTGGTATATTAGTGACTATGGTTATAGTTAAATATATTATTATTTTATAATATAATTTTGGAATTAGGTGTCGCTAGGAAAGGGGATGGATTTTGGTACTCTGTTTGGGATCATGTAAAGTTGTACTTGCTCGTGGGTTTAACCCACATTTTTGTTGTTTCAGGTCCTCGGCAGTTTCACCAGCAGAGTTGAAGACTTCATATCTATCCGTTCGGTTCTATCATATTTTCTTTCCACTCCAGGGTAGGATCCGATAAATGACATATGTTGTAATTCTTTTAAGTGTGTTTTTAGGGGTTCATGTTTATGGGATTTCCAAGTTGTACTGTGTGGGACTTATTTTATTTAAGGATGTATTGGGGGTGGTCTTCTTCATGTATAAACTGTATCCTTGTTTTTGTTATTGTTGTTATTATTATATTTTGATTTTATATCTTCTCTTTTGTACTTATGTTATCAATTATTGACGCTCCTACTTTTCTGGGTATGGGCCTGGCCAACCTATGCATGGAAATTTAGGGATGTCACAATTGTCATATGCAATCTATTCTTCTAACTGAGTATTATCACTGTCTTGAACATCATCTAACTCAACACACACAGGATGACTCTGTTATGTAGGGTCTGAGTTTATTACGTGTTTATCCTTGTACAACACATTTTCATTGACCACTACATCTCTGCTTCGGATCACCTTTTGGTTCTGATAATCCCACATTTGGTAACCATACTCATCACCACCGTATCCAATGAAAGTACACTTCTGTGATTTGGGATCAAGCTTACCCCTGACATTATCACTAACATATATATATGCAACACAACCAAAAACTTTTAAATGTGAAAGTGTTACCTCTTTACCGCTTCATATCTCTTCTGGTATTATGTGCTCTAATGGTACTGATAGACCTAGATTAATTAAGTACGTTGATGTACTGATTGATTCTGCCCAGAATTGTTTCGGCAACCCTGCCTGAATGCGCATGCTTCTGGCTTTCTCAGTCAATGTCCAGTTCATACGTTCTGCTATGCCATTCTATTGTGGTGTAAGTGGAATAGTCTTCTTTAATTTGATACCATTCTTATAGCAAAATTTTTTGAATCTGGTATCCTGATACTCCCCACCATTGTCGGATCTTAATCTCTTTATCTTCAAACACGTCTCATTCTCTACCATAGCCTTCCATTTCTTGAACACATCGTACACCTCTGATACTGAGATCGGGTTCTTCCTCAAGTCTGGAATGTGTCTCACATCCCTCAGCTTCCATATCGATCCATTGAGTGATATGTACTTCACCCTTACCAACAACACTATAGGGTTGATCGTCACCTCGATAAACCTTGTCGAGGTTTCCAGGTGCATAACTCTCGACTTGAGATGACATGGAATGATGCTCTAGATTATAAGACCCAAAACTCTATTTTGCTCTCCAAAGAGCATATCAACGCATCATCTGCTTCTTCTAAGACAATATTTGCCTCAGTCTTGTTATCCGCTATCTTCTGCGGGGATCTGCACTAGCTCATGAAGTGACCAGTTTTTTCATAATTCCAACACTCGATCTCTTTGGAATTTTGGTGACCCCGAGACTGTGATATTCCTTGTCTCGACTTGGACCGTCTACATCTCTGATTCCTTCTTTTCTTCCTGTTCGAACCCTTGCATCTGTTGTCGACATTCAATGTTGAGCCACTGTTAGAAGAGTCTGATGTATGTCTTCTGATCTATTCTGTGAGTACCATACTCACTACGGAATCATACTATAACAGTTCTGTCCCTAAAGAGTTACTGATTGCAGCCACTATGGCGCTCCAACTATCTGACAATTGTATTAAAACTAAAGCCGCTTTCATTTTCTCAGTGATTGGCATATCAACTAATTCCAACTGACCAACAATGTCAATAAGAACATTGAGATGTTCACTGACCTTTCCATTCTCGGATATCTTCAGATTGACCAATCTTTTGATGAGATGTACCATGTTTCCTGCAGACGGTTGTTCGTACATGTTCGAAAGAGCATCCATGAGAGACCTTGTTGTCTTCTCATTCTTTAAGTTGAATGCAACAGATTTTGACAACGTCAGTCTGATCGTACCGAGAACCTTTCGATCCAGGATTATCCAATCCTCTTCTTTCATCGATTCTGGCTTCTTCTCTAATGGTAAGTACAAATTCTTCTGGATAATACATCCTCGATTTGCATCTTCCAATAGACAAAGTTTATACCATCAAACTTGTCGATCATTGTTATCTTTTCTTCTCCTATAGTTCCCACCAAGTTTTTTTAAGGTGTTCAGAGTCGAATCACGAAAAACCTATCACATCGTTGCGTTCGGAGCGGTCTAAAACCTTAAGAATGCCTCTAACCGGGTAAAAAATGGATTAAAAATGATTCCAAACGGGCTAAAACAAATTTCAACACTAAAAAACAAAATAGTGCTGACGTGGTACTGCTGACGTGGTGGTTGATGTGACACTTGCTAACGTGGTAAGTTGACATGGCGTGCTGACGTGGCTGTTGATGTCACTTGCTTAAGTTAGCATCTTCTTCGGCGAAGTGCGTCGCCGGACTTGGTTTTCCGGTGACCGGCGCAAGGGGATTCTGACCAAAGCTTGCGGTAGCGCGTGGAGGCTTCGTTCGCAATGCACTTTATATTTCCGGCTTCATCTTGACGAGACGAAGCTTTTGGTATGGTTGGTTTCTGATTTCGTGCAAGTCAGACCTTCGAATATGGACCAGAACGTACGTCTTCATGAATTGCTCCAACCTAGGGCTCTGATACCACTTGTTAGGGTTTCCACACCTTCTATTCCCGTGTGTACTTGCAAATCAGAAAACGCACACAAACACACACCAAACAATCGACAGAGAGATTTATACGTGGTTCGGCCAAATCAGCATACGTCCACGAAAAGTACCGTTTCACTATAATTAATGAGAAGATTACAAGAGGATGATCCGCAGATCATATACACGCACACACACAGTGTATACTCACACATGTTTCACCGGAATAATATAAGCTTATATTATTCTTGACTCTCACCAAGAAGAATACTGATTTATATCCCTTTCTTTATCTCTCTCTATTTGTGCATACAATACAATAGGGCTAACCCCTGTATTTATATGAGAGTATGAAGTGGAGAAGAAGTCAATTGGTTTCCCTAAATCAATTCCAATTAGGAATCTACTAATTGATCTCTTACCATAACTGTGATTGCTTGATGACTAAGTTTAACTTTCCCTATAAAAAAAGGAGTCACCTATAACACCTAAATTCACATGTGTGTGTGTGTATAAATATTTTATTTGTTTAGAATAATCAACGTTCAACTTGGATTAACATCAGGGAAAATAATAAGGACCTATTTTGTAACTGGTTTTTGTACCAATTTTTTGGTTTTGGTATGAAATAGTGGTACCAACCCATGTTTGGTAAAATTGGTGTTGGTACTACTGTAGCAAACCATTTGGCACCATTTTTGGAACCATCAAAGTTGATGGTTTTGTATGGTGCGAGTACTGTAGCACCCCATTTGGCACTGTAGCACTCCACTGTAGCACCCCATGTACAGGCACTGTAGCACCCATGTTGCACTGTAGCACCACCTCATTAATATTAATACTAATATATTAATATATTTTAATATTATAAATTTTAATATTAATATTAATATATTATAATATTATAATATTAATATTAATAACTATCATGTAAATAATGCAAAAAAAAGGTTGAGCAAATTTTTTTTTCTTTTTTGATTTCCAATAAAATCATTTGTCATGTGTGCATGATTTTTAATCACTTTTTTTTATTTCGAATTGTTAATTTTGGATCTATCATTTTCATCATTTTCACCCCAGTTATAATATTAAAATATATTAATATTAATATTAATATATTAGTATATTAATATATTTTAATATTACAAAATTTTAATATTTATAAATAAAATATGAAACCATCCCAAGTTGCCAAACATGGTTTGGTTTCAGAATTTCAACTCATACCAACTTTACCAAACATGGTTTGGTTTTTCAGCATCACTTTTTCTCACACCAAAAACTATCTGCACCAAATATGATTTGGAACCAAAATAAAATTACATCAACCCAAATCCAACCCAACCAAAACCAAAACCAAAAACTAACATCACACCGCACCGTTACCAAAGGCACCCTAAGGAAAGAAGGAACAAGTGGATAAGAAGACCCACGGCCTAGGTTGGACCTTCCCATTGCGTAGGTTTGGACCTTCATCGCACTCACGAGGCGTGCCCACTAAGGTCAATCAAAGTCCCAATCCAAGAATCAAAACTGAAAAATAAAATAAAAAGTGGGCCAATTTTAAGTTATATTAAATAAAAAATAAAAATAAATTTATCTTTTTGATAAAATTCCCAAAACAAAAATAAGTTACTTCACTTACATAAGTAATTTCTTTTGACAAGACTAAATTCATCTATGCACTATATCCAGAAGTGCAAAGAATTTCAGTATTTTAGTATTTTAAAAGTTAGTTAATTAATTTATTCTTTCAATATAGAGTTACAATGTGCCCTTAAGGTGAACTTAACGAAAGCATACGATTATGTGGATGCCAGTTTATCCTTACCACACTCTTGCTATTTCGATTTCTCACTAAATTCTTAAACAAACTAAGCTTACATTCATGGCGGAGCTAGAAAACTTATTTAGGGGGGCAATATAAATTTTTATAAGTTTATTAGTGAATTTTATATTTTTTTAGATCTTTAGAAGAATTTTTTTAAAATATGGGGTGAAAATGCAATTTTTTTTAAATTCATTAGTAAAATAAATATTTTTTAAGCTATCAAAGAATTTTTTTAAAAAACTAGCAAGGGCATAATTAATTTTTATAAATATATTTGTAATATATATATATAATTCTTTAGACTAAATTTTTATTTTACAAAACTTGAGCGAGGCCAAGGCACCCCTTCCCTAAGGGTGTCTCCTATCACGTCCTGCCTTATGAGGTTACGCCACGCAGGTGTCACACAAGCGTCACGCAGACGCTTCGTAGGATCCTACTTGACATCCTACATGGCACCCGGAATATTCTAGACTTCTCCACATTCTCCGGAATTCTCTATAGTATTGTATAGTTGTATAGACTTGTATAGAATATAATAGAATTGTATAAAACATTATAGAGTAGACTAGACATGGAGGATTCTAGAAATCTCTCCACTTTTCCTTGTAAGGCCCTTGCCCTATAAATAGAGGTGGGAGCTCATTTTCTCATCATCCAAGCAATACAAGTTCTCTTGAGTTCAATTGTCTTCTAAGCTCTCTTGCCTAGTTTTCTCCTTTTACACATCAAGCTTCCGCATCCACCTAACTTTAGTTGTTCACTAAGCTAGAGACTCACAAAGGCTTACTTAACACTTCTCAAGCATCTTAGAGGTGTTTAAGGCCGCACGATTCCTTGGAAACACCAAGTCCGTGACACTCCGCCCTTACTTTCATTATTTTTCCGTCATCCACAAAAGGATGTTAATTTAACCTACCCCATTGACACTTAGGCTCCGTAATCGGTTTTGACCCAATATTTCCGGCCTTGTCATGGTTTTCTGAGATCAGACTATGTTTGATTTGCCTTGATTTCAAAAAATATAACCAGACCAAGTTAGGCCAAATTGAACCAAAATAACCTTTTTCAGGACCACAATTTTTGGTGTTTCTATTTAGTCTGGTAATAAAATCTATCCAAAATTTAACCAAAATGTCCTCCAATAATTGAACCACATATAACCAATAAATAACCAAAACACAAAAATAAAATAATAAATAAAATGAATTAAATAATATATAAAAATAATAATAAATAAATACAAATTTATTAATTAATAAAATATATTTATAAATTAATAAAAATAAATGAATAAATAAAAATAAATAAAATATATTTATGAATAAAATAATAAAAATAAATGAATAAATATAAATAAAAATAAAATAAAATAAAATATATTTGTGAATAAAATAATAATATAAATCATAAATTAAATAAAATATATTTCAAAATTAATATAAATAAATGAATAAAAAATAAACAAAATAATGAATAATAAAATATATTTATAATAAATATATATAATAATAAATAATAATATAAATAATAAATTAATAACATGTATTTATAAATTAATTAAACGAATAAATAAATGATAAATTAATAATATAAATAATAAATTAAATTTAGCATATTTATAAATAAAATAAAAATAATTAATAATAAACAAAATAAATTAAATAATACATAAACAAATAATAAATATAAAAATAATCAGCAAAATGAATTAAATAATTCAAAAATAATAATAATAAATGATTAAATATAATAATAATAAAATAATAAAAAACAATAAAAATAAGAAATGAATAAAATATATTTATAAAATAATTAAAATAAATGAATAAATAATGATATAAATAATAAATTAAATGAATTATTTATAAAAAAAAATGAATTATTTATAAAAAAAAAATGAATAATAAATAAAATGAATTAAATAATACATATGAAGTATATTCAATATTTTCACAATTTACTATAAATTTAAGACCAGACTAGTTTGTCAAACATGGTATGGTTCAAAGAAGTTTGGAACCAGACAGTTTGCCAAACATGGTTTGGTTCCAGTTTCCTCATACCAAGACCATCAGACTAGACCGTTTACCAAACAGAATTTCAAAACATCACCCGGACCAGAACGAACCAGACCAGACCAGAAATAACCGGACCAGACCGATTACTAAACGAGGCCTTAATACGCCATTTTTTACCAAAAAAAAATGTATAGTTACATATGAAATTAAATTATAAAAACTGTATATTTCAAAATACTTATATTTATATAAGTAATAAAAGTATATGTTAATTGTAAAGGGTACGTAGCCCACGACGAGGACTTCGTAGGATGAGGGGAAGGTTGCAAGACAGGTCAAAATAGTAAAAATAGAGACACAAAAGGCTGGGAACAGGCCCAGGGTAAGGTAAGGAAATACGCGAGTAGGAGGCATTATAGAGAGGTGACCTTTGTGATGTTTGGTCAAAGGCATAGTTGTGATCAAAGCCCAAGACCCTATGTGCTCCTTGCGTAGAGAGTACTGATAGGAACCTAATGGAACAACTTGGAAGAGCAAGTGAATGATCACGACCTCACTTGCTACTATCCAAGATAAGTACCTTAGAGAGGCCAAACAGTACTTATAGTCATGAAAAAGGATATGCGCGTGATAAGGTCATAACCCATGCTAAAGTGCTATGACATCAAAATGGGTATGGAAACACCCAAGGAAATGGGGACCTCGCGAACTAGGATGTATGAAATTGCGAGGGTGGCTCGCGAGTGGGGTTGCGGGAAGGAAAGAATCGCGAGATGAAGAGTACATTCACGACTTAAAGATGACGCGACACTAACATAAGCTTAACCTAACGTCTATAAATATGAGGGATTGGCTTCATTTTAGGGACTTCTTCAAAACCTAGGGAAACAAAGGACTAGAGAGAGAAAAAGTGATTTTTGGCCTTTCTATACTATTGTTTCCTCTCAAACAATTCTGTAAAGATCATCACTAAAAGTCAATAAGGTTATTACTTCGGTTTCGGATTCTATTCAATGAGTGTATAAACTATTTCTAAATCATATTAACTGTAACACCCCGCGTTATTTTCTTTTTTCCTAAAATTAATTTTAATTTAATTTCGATAATGACGTCACTTGTTCTTGACGCATTATTTGTCCTTGGTATTTCGCGTGTGAATTTTTCACGTTTACTTTTAAAGTCAACTGGATAACTTTACGGTTTCTCTTTGACGAGTTCGTAAATTATCGTTATCAACTACGCGGTATCGTTTCGAATTTTAATGTTTAGTACTTCGACTGAGCGACGACACGTTTTAATTGATCGGGATTGTTAGGTGTTCCAACGTTTAGGTTCCTAACCCGGTGTATTTATTTCAGACTATTTTAATTAATTGGTATCCCGTGTAATTACCAGTTTGCGTAATCACACTTGGGGGTTGGTCCGTAATAAATTTGGATTTATTGTATATATATATATTTAATTATATATATATATTGTAGTGGGGTTAGTTTGCAATTATGGATAAATGGAGGGTTAGTTGTGCAATACAGTACAAATATATGTATACTTGTATATGCAATTACAGACATGTTCTCTGCAAGTCTGCACAAAGGCTGATACACGCCTCCTCTCATCTTTTCTCTCCACGCACACACACAGACCTGCTACACACCTCTTCTTCCTCTCCATGACGAACGACCAGAGCTGCATCTCTTCACCATCTGTTGCAGCTAGAGAGAGAGTCGGTTGAGAGAGAGAGAGAAACGATCACGTCTTGGAAGGGGACGGCGAGCGACGGATGACCTAGTGCAGCTGCGGCGAGTGGCGGTTGGCGACGGCATGGCAACGTCGTACAGGGGTCGTCGGTGGCGCAGGGTGGCACAGCTGGGCTCGCACAGTGGCGACGCGCAGCAGGGAGTTGCAGACTGGTTCGGTCGGAGCTTCAAGCGACGGTTCGGCGACCTTCCGGTGGTCGGTTTGAGCCAATTTTTGGTGAGTAGCTTTGTCTCTACCATGTATTCGTCATACTTTAATTTCGTATTTTTACGTTCAACAGTTTGTCCGGAAATCACATTTTTAGGTTATAGATTTCGTTTGGGTTATTTTAGATTTACCCAAATTAATTAACCTATTGCTAATGGGCTTCGTATATATCGTATAGGTTGTCGAGACGGACATTTTGATATATTCGTAATAGTTTTTGGACGATTTTGGTCGGCGGGCTTCATATTCGGGTGCCGACACTGTGTTGTTTCGGGCTGTTCGGTAAACATAATTTAGGTGGGAAATTTTATTTCTCACTCTGCATTATTGAAGTATTTTAGGGGTGCAAACCCTTATTTAATTTAATATAGATATTTTAAATTATTAATTTAAATATCTATAGTTTGCTTAGAATCGAAATGGGACTTAGGGATTAATTTAAGAAAATTAATTAAATTATTTCCTATGAGATTAATTAATTCCTATTTAAATTGAATATGAATAGACGGCTTAGAAATTCCCTGGAGAATTAAATGAGCTAGAGGATTTTGTAAACGTTGGACGTGAGAAACTTAGACGCTATGCTAGGTTCCTCTTATTATTATACGTGGATTATCTGTTTAAATTATTTTAAAGGCATGATAAGGGAAATGAAATACTTTCTTAAAGAATTAAAGAAAATATATTGTTTAAAACATGAATCTATTTTCTCACGATTTAAATGCTTTATTATATTTTTAAAAGCATGTTAAAAAGAGATTTTGAGATTTATGTTGATATTACCTTGTGGGTATTTTTCATAAATATGATGCATGACATATTTATGTTGAGACACGATTTTATTGCGTACACCATGTATTGTGAGACATGGATGTTGGTGCATGTATTGCATGGTTTCACCATTTGCAGAGAGAGTTCATTTGGTGTGGTCTACTTCCTTTGTGCGTGGTGCACCCATGGAACTAATCTTCTCAGAACGCAGACGATATAGGGGGAGGAGTTATCGTCCAAGGCCCTCTGTTCACGGCTGGGCCGTGGTGAACGTCTTCCTTGGTTAAAAGTGTGAAGTGTCAAAAGCACTTGGGAAGAACGGGACGATAAGTCTACATTCCTTAGTGAGCTTATACCCCAGGGGAATTGTGAAGAATGATCCGGTTACCCTTTGGGAGGGTGTGTTTTTGTGTGTGTGTACTACAGGCGGTCTGTGAGTACGGTGCGTTGCATATCATTATGTGATTTCATTGATAGGTATGTATATATGATGTTGGAGCATGTTATTTATGAAAAATTACAAATTTAATTCATATTTTATAAAATGCTCAACTGGAAATGAATAATGTGAAACACGAAGTAAATGTGGTAATTTAAAAAGTATAATGGATTATAATCTTATACTTGTAATCATATGTTTTTATGCCTTTAGGGAAGGTTAGGCATATTGACGTTGTGACGTATGTGGTTGGTTGAGATTAGTGGTAGACCGTATAGTTGATTTTAAGGTTGAGGCCTTAGAGAAGGCAGGTGATGAGATTGTGTGAGATTTTGATTGATGAGAATATGTTATGGTTAATTGATTTCATTAAGTACTTGGAGTATTGTAAGTGTTGTGCCATTGTTTCTTATGCTTAGTTCATCCCCCTAAGCATTCCCTGTACTGTGTTTTGTATGCTAGTACGTAGTCGTTGACTTGTATGTCATTCTTTGAGTCGTTGGTTATGGCGTGGTGCCGAGCCTCTTCCTCGTGGTGTCATTGATTTTGTGGAGTTGGAAACGGATGGCTGTCTTCCGTGAATCCAATATATTGTCTTCCTTCATTGTCCTTTCGGGACATTATAGGAATCCTTGTAGTGGTGTTCATTCTTATATGACTGTCATTTGAAAACGGTGTTTTCTAAACTTTTTGTATTTAAAAGGAAAAATCCACTTTCGCCTACCCCTGTAATAACCAAAAGTTTTAATACTTTATAAAATGATCTTA
The DNA here is from genome assembly GCA_963922005.1 of Cornus suecica. NCBI lineage: Eukaryota > Viridiplantae > Streptophyta > Magnoliopsida > Cornales > Cornaceae > Cornus > Cornus suecica. The sequence continues at coordinate 37,121,746 of OY998247.1, read as the reverse complement.
GGATCTTCTTTAAAAAGATTTTCAACTTTTAAAGGCCGGTGATGGCGACTGACGGAGACCGGGGGCAAGACAGTCATTTTTACTGTGTGATTTCCTAAAAGAAAAACTATTTTATTACTTGTCTTGAGATTTTGAGACTTCTTTCTCGAAATCTCGACCTGTAGTGTTTTGAAAGGAGATTTCCTGTTTCTCCTTTTCTTCGGATCATTTTAAGTCTCGGTTTTGAGGCTTATTGTTGTTCAGTGCACACATATAGTGTTGCCTTTCTTTTTCTGGGTTGTTGGTATCACCACCTAGGTGATTTGAGTTTTTTTTTACGTTAGGGGCATGGATGCCAAATGGATTGGTTCGAGTTTGAAAACCTTTTCCTTAAAAACTATTGAATCTCTGGGATTCCTCTTTTTATTACTTCCACTCTCGGTCATTCGTTGTTGGTTTCCTTGTTCACTTTTGGCGTTCTTTCCTTGTTCACTTGTGGTGTTCTTCCTTGTTCGGGTATTTTTAACCTTGACGTTGTTGTCTTGGTTCTCTGTTGGTTAGCATTGGGAATTCCTTTCCTTTGCTTTGTTTTGGTGACCCTTAGGTGGTCGTTCTTGTGAGATGAGTTCGTGTACTGTTAGTAATTTGATTGACCCTGTTGATGATTTATTGATTTTGTTGGAAATGGTATTGGAGATTTTCGTATGGTGATATGATGAGATGATTCCATTCTTGAGGTATAGATCTTTTCTAGGAATGGGATGATGTTTCTTATATATATATATATATATATATAGATGATGGTTGTGTTAGTAAGCAAGGACGTGAGTACTTTTCCTCCTGTGTTATCGGGGAGTGAGTTGTGAGCCTTCCTTGGTACTGGTGGTGGATTTTGATCCTTGTGGATATTAGAGGTGAGTGTGTTTCATTCTGTTGGATCTTTTGATTTGTGTTGTGAGTACTTGATGACTTATTGGATTGGACCTGGGTGTTGTGTACCTAGTGTACGTTGGTGAGAGTAGTGTAGACTACTGGTGTTAGTACTTGGAGCATGAGTCTTAGTTGTACCCTAGAGACTCATGTTGTGTACTTATATATATATGTATGTATCTATATGTATATATATATGTCCCCGATATATATTCATTCACGGTAGCATGTGAGCACGTACCTTGGGTTTTCGTGGCTGGGTTATGTTGTGGGCTATGTATTTCACTGGGTGGTTTAGCATTACCTAAACTATTAGAGGATGTGGTAGTTAGAGTATCCTTTCCCACTGAGCTTATTTGCTCACAGATGTATTTCATTTGCCCCCTGGTATTCCCACGCCAGGTTGCATGAAATATACGACTATGGGCATGATGCAGCGCAATGGCAGTTTTCTTGTTGCAGGTTTTGGAGTTGTGTTGGGTGATGCGGTTACGGTTGCAGCACGACTGGTTTGGGGACGATAGTATTCTTCTGTCAGCTTCTTTACCCATGTTTTGTGGGATTGTCATTTATTTCTTTTGGGAGCCAGTCTGTTGGCACATCCCTATTGGTGTATAATTTATTTCCTGTATTTATTCTTTCTGGATGTTATTGTATTTATTCAGCACTGCTATGTGCGTTCTGTATTCTTATTCGAGCATTTGTGGCTCTATTGATTTCAGAGGGTTTGGAGAGGTTTTGGTTTCTTTCCACTACCTCGGCCCTAGTAGGATTGATGAATGTGGGGCTTGGAAGCCATTGTTATTATAGAATTGTTATTGGTAGGTTATTGTGTTGTGATTGGTTGTCCGGATGTTCCATTTACAAACAGAACTCTGTCTGATTTTCGTTAGATTCCGCTGCATTGTTTAATCATTCATTTGGGTATGAAATATATCATTTCTATCATTAACCCATATGTTTTCTTGGTTAATGATGTCTTAGTTGGTCATTCATGTTAAGGATCACATCCTGGATTCCTCGGATGTCCCAGTTCGGGAGTCTTAGGAATTTAGGAGCGTGTCTGTTGGTATCTAATGATACTATTGAGTTCTAGTATTCTATTTGGCATGGAGTATAGTTATCATTGTTATTCCATATATTTATTCTGGTTATTGTTAACTCTAGTGGTCGATTGACTTATGTCACCCTTTGGAGATTCGCCGATTCTCTAGATTAGAGTTTCGGGAATTCTAGGGGCGTGATAGTAAGATATCAGAGTGTGTCATTCTTACCCTTTTGTGGGTGTTTGATGACTGTATGTCGTTGGTTCTCATTTTTTTTCCACTTTCGTTCATTCCCTTAGCTCTTAGGCTCGGGTTTCTGAGTCCTAGGAAATTTGGGGTATGACATTAACCCACCCTACATTTATGAAAGGCACTAATTCCTTATCAAACTCTAGTGGATAATTATAATTAATATAAAAATTCTAAAATACCCAAACTTTGATGACATTCATTATAGAATTCATCTATTAATACTTAAGATTAAAATATATAACAATTGAAAAATGGTAAAAGATGTATAGAAAAATAAAAATCCTTCAAATTTTTATAATACTATAGATATAGATATATATTTGAATTTATATATATATATATTTATTTAGATAGATAAATATAGATATTGATATAGACATATAGAAAAATATAGAGATAATCAAACTATTTGTATTGTATATAAGACAAAATTATAGGTCTATGAAAAGTCATGCCTTATCAAATTCTTTTGTATAAAGAAGATTATGGTAGAATTATAACATTCATTTGTTAATAATTAGGAGTTAAGAAATCATAACAATTAAAAAATAATGATAAATGTATAGAAAAACTAAAAATCCTTCACACTTTTATAATAGTGTATTTATATATATGTGTGTGTATAACTCTTGTCAATGGTCGTAAATTTGTTTTTTCAACTTGAATCTTATTTATTTTCTTTTCTTTGTATTCTTAATTTTTTTACTGGTATAAATTTTTCAAAAATAATATTTACTCATTGACAATATCAATCAAATAATTTTCAATAGCTCTATTCACATTTTATTCAAATTTGAGATATTTTTATTCTTTTTAGGTACATGAACCTCTTCATAAAATTAATGAGTCGAGATAAAGAATGTTCAAACTTGACTTATTTAGGGCCCGTTTGGAAAGTGGTTTTGTCTGGTTTTGTCTTGTCTGTCTGGTCTAGTTTTGTTTTGTCTGGTCTGGTCTGGTCTAGTCTGGTCTTGTCTTGAATCTAAAACTCTGTTTGGTAAACGGTCTGGTGTGAGAAAACAAAAACTTTATATATATTAGTTTATATATTATTTTATGTTTATATTTATATATTATTAAATATATATAATATTATATATATTTAATAATATATTTAAAAATATTATATATATATATTTAATAAAATTATTTTATATATATTATTATAAAATAATAATATATATTATTCTATATATTATTTTTGAATTTATATATTATTTTTATATTTATTTAATATATATAAATCTAATAATATTATTCTATATATATTATTACAAAATAAAAAATATATATTATTCTATATATATTAATGTATATTATTTTTTAATTTTATATATTATTTATATTTATATTTAATAATATTATTATATATATATTATTATAAAATAAAAATATATATTATTCTATATATATTAATATATATTATTTTTATATATATATTTAATAATATTATTTTATATATATTATTATAAAATAAAAATATATATTATTCTATATATATTAAATATATATTATTTTTGAATTTATATATATTATTTTATATATATTTAATATATATATTTAATAATATTATTTTATATATATATTATTATAAAATAAAAATATATATTATTCTATATATTAATATATATATATTTTTGAATTTTATATATTATTTTTTATATATATTAGTTTTGAATTATATATATTATTTTATTTATATATTATTTTTGAATTTATATACTATTTTTATATATATTTCATATATATATATTTAATAATATTATTTCATATATATTATTTTTTAATTTTAGTACATGAATTATATATATATATATATATAGGAGAGAGAGAGAAAAAAAAAAGTCAAAAATTATGGGCTCTTCAAGAAAGACAAAAAAATTTTTTGTCTTGGTTTTACTTCATTTTGAACCAAATCTAAGACCAAAGTTTAGTGATTTTGGTTTTGAATTTAAAAACAAAGTTCACCAAACAAGTTTGGTCTCTGAAAATAAATACAAATCAAGACAAAACCAGTAAAAACTGATTATCAAATGAGCTAACTTAAATAAAATTTATAAGTTCTACTCATTTGCTAAATGAATAAACCTAACTCAACTCCTAACGAGTCAAGTATGAACTAGTACGAGTTGTGTTTGAATCCGATTCATTTGACCTGCTAATTAGATAAAAACCATTATAATATGAAACCTAAAGTGGCTAATTGTGAAGATATATATAAAAGAAGAAATTAATAGACATTTAAAATAAAGCTGTCCCAAGTTTTGATGAATAGCAACAACCCATTACGGTCAATACTGCTCCCCGCCGACATGATCACAAATTCACATCCCCTCATCTTAATTATGGGACCACCAAATTGAGCAGTTTGCCTTAAACAGATGGGAAATACAGAACACCATTAAAAGGTTTCACTTTATCACTGTGACCTCTCCTACCATATTAAATTAACTCCATCTACTTAACCATTCACAAGCTCTGCTCTCTTCACCTTTGATATGCTCTCCAGGACCACCACTGGTGACACGTGTCCCCTCACAGTAACCCTTTTTGCCTCCAGATCTATACTGAATGATGTCACTCCTAAGGAAGAAGAAGAAGATTAGAAAGCAATTTGGTAAGTTCAAATAAATCAAATTTAAAAATGATTACTCCCCCTGGTCCCTATTTATAAAGTACTTTCGGTGAATCTAATTTTTTAAAATATTATATTAATAATAAATTAAATATTAATTTTATCATTGATCCGATCATAGTGATGTAATATTTTATTGTATAAATAATTTATAATTTTAATACATGAAGGGTAAATTGATAAAGTTGACATGATAAATTGTTTTAACTTTTAATTTGGAATACTTATTTTAAAAAAAAAATAAAAATGCACACTTATTTTAACACGAAGATAGTATAATTTTTTTTATGCTAAACTGCTTCCAAGGTGCATTGCTATCCCAGCGGGGCATGGCCCAATTAAAAATTTTTTTTTATAATTTTTATTCTAAAATTTTAAATATCTAGTATTTAGCTCTCATTAATTTTTTTTTATTACCTTAAGTATTACAGAATTTAAATTTTTTTACAAATAAGCTCCTACTGAAAATTTATTTTAAACTCAACTGAAATAAATATATATTATTTATACCTCAAAAATCCAAATTTTGTTTTTTTAACCCCTACTAACACCTAACACCAATCCCTAGATCCGTCACTGATTGCTATATCCAGATCCCAAGTAGTTAGACCTAATTACACGTAATATATATACCAAAAACATGTTACTACAAAAATTGTATTGTGGTCTAAGTTAGTCCGTACCTTCCATTTTGGATAAATGCTTCTTGACTTTACCAGCACAACCTTGACAGTGAAGCGAAACTCTCATGATAACCACCTGCAAATTAGCCAGGGAAAAATAAAGAATTAATAAATGAAAAGAAAAGAAAAAGAAAAAGAAACGATATCAACTTCATGTGAAAATTCAATTAAATCATATCATAATATTGAAATTTTCATTTATTCACTGTTGGTGAAATTTATAACTACACATAAAAGGATACAATACAAGTACACATATTTGGCAAAATGGCTAGTGAACACATGTTTTAATTGGTAGCAGGAACTGGAACTGTGAGTACTCCTGTGGTTGTTGAAGAGTAACTTGAGTAAGTACGCTCCTATACTTCTATTTTGTATAAAGACTAAAGTACGTATACTTACATATATATATATATATATACACGACGAACGAAGTTACAAAATGCATTTACCTAAAAAAAAAATTACAAAATGTAGAAGATATATATATATATATATGTGGGCGCGCGCGCCTAACAAAGTTACAAAATGCATTTACCTAAAAAAAAAGTTACAAAATGTAGAAGGACCTCGGCTATCAAATTTTCATAATACACGAAGTAAATATTACAACGTTGCTATATTGACATTTAATTAAATTAATTATATATATGGAGAATGGGAGATTGGAGACAAATTCATTTAATTAAATAAATTTGGGAGATATTTGACAAATTTAATCACTTGATGAGAATGGTTCCTCTCTGTCATATATCATACATTGTTTAATTGAGGTTTTTGGTTTAATTTTCTGAAAACATATTTAAAGTAGAAATTACTTACAGAACTATATATGTTATATCTCAACTAAGGTTTTCTAAAATATAAATAAATAAACATATTTGAGTGAATACATCTCATTCTCGTATTTTGAAACCAACTCTTTTTGTCTGGATGCAAATTATTTTCTTAGCAAAATAAGTTACAAGTTATGTAAAATAGTTTTTTTTTTTTCATTATATATTTTTATTTTTAACAGTTTCTTCAAAAACATTCACTTGATTTTATTTGTAAAATAGTTTTCAACAATAAAGCACCAAAATGTAAGAAAATATTTTTTTCAAAAAACATTTAAACCTAAATAAACGAATTTAAATCAAACAATCTTTTTTGAGGTTTACTTTCTACCATGGCTAAAAATGTAATCGTCTCAGGGCCAAGTACATTAGTATAGTTGAAAATGTTTAAACGAAACATGCATCTGACCTTCGAGAAAAAGGACATATACCATACTTTGGTTACAATTAATTGAAGGGTAATTTGCATTGACACCTTTGATGTATAGGTAAATTGTACGTAGATATTGGTTAATAAATTATTTTGTATTGATACTCTATGAGGTTTGTAAAGTGTTGTAATGATATTTTTTGGAAGTATAAAATAACTTTAGTGCTCTTTATTAATTTGATTTTCATGTGAAATTTCTAAGTTACCTCATGTCTAAATCCTACACTTTACACATTACACTAACCACATTTATCATCACACTTTTATTATTAAAAAATATATAATAAATAAATAAAATATACAATATATATGATTTTATTTTAAATATAAAAATTAAAAAACATCAGAAATATTTTGAAAAATATATTTAAAGGTAAATTGTACCACTAAAAAAAATTCATCAATAATAATACTAAGAAAGTTCCATTATTTAATTATTGCTCTTGATTTTAATTATATTACTATATAAATATTTCTCAAAAATAAAATAATGGGATATATCTAATAGCCATTATAGGTATTGCATATCTAATAATATATATATAATTTTTTATGTACAAATAGAAAAACAAAATTATATATTTTATACTATTGTCAATCAATAATTTTAATAAAATTTGAAAATTTAATGGTAGAATTTGTTAAATATATAATACCTATAATGAAATATCTTATTTAGATATGTAATACCAAAGAAAATCCAATTCGATTATGAAATTTGATAATATAATGGTAGAATTTCTTAGATATGTAATACGTACAATGGGTAATGTGTAAGATATTTTAAATAAGATATTTCATTATATTACCAATTTTTATTTAAATTATTGATTGACAATAATATAAAAATATATATTTTTCTATTAGTACATAAAAATTTATATATATTTTATTAGATATGTAATACCTATATAATAGTTTTAGATATAACCCTTTAATGTTTTTTGAGAAATATTTATATAGTAATATATTAAAAATTAAGAGCAGTAATTAAATTATGGAATTTTCTTAATATTATTATTGATGAATTTTTTTAGAGGTAGAATTTACCTTTAAATATATATTTCAAAGTATTTTTGATGTTTTTGAATTTTTATATTTAAAATAAAATCATATATATTGTATATCTTAGTAGTATTTATTTATTATAGATTTTTTAATAATAAGAGTGTGATGATAGGGTTGGTTGATGTAATGGGTAAAGTGTAAGGTTTAGGCATGAGAGTAACTTAGAGATTTTACATGAAAATTAAACTAATAAAGGGCACTAAAGTTATTTTATGCTTCTAAGGGATGTCATTGCAATACTTTATAAACTTTAGGAGGCGTCAATACAAATAGTCCATTGATCGGCATCTACCTGCAATTGATTAATACCTCAGGATGTGTCAATGCAAAATAATTCATTGATCGGTATTTATCTGCAATTGATCAATACCTCAGGGAGTGTCAAATGCAAATTACCCTTAATTGAATCATGTTGTATGATTGTATCACACCGGACAGTGACCATTCACGCCCTCACTCTTTTTGTGTGTATAATATATATAGAGAGATAGATAGATAGTACATTCATGGGTATTCTTTCATTCCAAGATACGTAGACAAGTGAAATTTTTATATTTATATATACACATCATAATGTGATTTTTGTTTTTACTTTTTTTTTTAAAAAAAAACAGAAGTTTCGTACGAATATAGAGAATATTGTATTGAATTGATTTGAGTAACATTACATAAGATCTTATAGATGCAGTATGGAATGGGGATTAGTGAGTGATAGACACAAATTATAAATGATAAGCGTATAAGTGTAGGTATGTCATAAATAAATAAATAAAAACTAATACTGCGCAATCTGACGAGTCACAAGTTTGTTCAACATTTTTATCTTAGCTACATAACTGAATAAATACATAAATAAATATTCCGCATGTCTTAAATTATAAGTTTATTTTGAAAAATTTAACTTATTTAAATAATAACTTTTATTGGTTTAATAGTAAAAAATAATAACTGAAAAAATAAGTATTTGACCTTACAAACTGCATGCATTCAACTATTTTGATGTTTAGGAATCTCTTGGATCCTACTATTTTAAAAACCAGTTATTACTCTCTAAATATTTTTCAGGACATAAATCTGAATACCCAGTTAACGAAATAAAGTATATATATATATATATATATATACACACGTATTATAACATCAATGATATACAGTATATACAAAAATATAAATGATATATATGAAAGTTGAAACACAACCTGGAAGACGTGGTCCGAAGTAGTATTCAAGGAAGATGTCACTTGCTTAGGCTTTTGGTGTTGATATATATGTTGTTGATCACTTTTGATGCGAGTGATGGTCCCATTTGATGATCTCTTAGTAGGCAAAGCAAATCCATGATCATGAGTTTGATGATCATGATGATGAGCGTTGTTGATGAGTCTAGCGTACTTTGGATTGTTGATCAACCTTGCATGATCCAACAATGTCCTGTCTGGCCTTCGCGGCACTATCACCGACCGTGGATCGGCGACACACCCTGCAGTCACCCCTGAAGACTGGCACATGAAACCCCTCATCTTCATGCTTTTCTTCATGTTCATGGCCATATTATATATCTGTAGTTATATATGTATGTGTGTACGTATATAGTCGTAGAAAGCAAAGTGAAGTGGAAGGGAGTGTGAGTGAGTAATTATATGGGGGTAGCTAGCTACGGATCTTAAAGGGGCTAAGCTAACATGGGTTGGCTGGCAGTGGCAGAATCAACTGTACTACTGTGTTGTTGCCATGTTTGAATGTGCCCAATACCTTGTCATTGTCATCACTACAAGCAAGTAAATTACTAGCCAAGTGATAAACAATATTGAGGGGCAAAAAAAGAAATTACTTGGTGATTTTATCTTTCAAAATTGGGCAAAGGGCATAAACAACCGTGTGGTATGAAGTTTGGGCAAAAAAAAAAAACCTACATCTATCTTCAAACAAATCCCTATAATTCACTTTTTCATCAAAGAGATATTAGGGTTAAAAAATCATGTTATCCCTGATTATATTATATAAAAATTAATTTATCTGTTCCAAAATAAGTATCCATTTTTTTTTTTAGCAATTCCAAAATATATAAGTGTTCATTTTGAAAAGTCAAACTATTTTATTTAGTTAATTTATCATTTTAACCTTCAAATATTAAAATTATAAAACATATACACTATAAACTATTACATCATTATGGTGGGACCGTGGATAAAATTGATACATCATTTACTAACATTACAATAAAACACATCATCTTAAGAAGTTAAATTCCTCGGACTTATAATTTGGGACTTATAATTTGGGACGAAGGAAATAAATAAAAAAAGATTAATACCACCTGGACCCCTTAACTTTGTCTATATTCCACATAAACCCTAATTGAATTATAAATGAAAAATATATATATTTCATTCTTAATCTTTTTATATTTTACCCTAAAATTTAAAAAGTTAACTATAAACGCAAAAAAAAAAAAAAGTTGGACTTAATTTTTATATTTTATCCTAAACATATATATTTTTAATAATTTATTTTTTTCCAACCAATACATCAAATATTATTTTCAAAAAAATAAAAATATTTATTTTCGAAAATATATATATATATATTACGGAAAAGACTAGAATACCCTTATTTTGATGTAAGCACGGGCCATTTAAGGGAAAGATGACGTTATATTTTTGGGATGTGCACGGTATCAGTTGTACTTTTTCTTTTTATTCTCTGGTTCTTCAGTTTTTCAAGTTTTAAATTATATAATATTGGCATACGAAGTTCAATAAAAGAAGTTACCATCGTTCATGTTCTTGAAGACATGTGAAAGTTTTAATTTCATAATCCAGTAGCGAGAGTGATTGACGGACTATAGACGAAGAGTGGCGTATTTTGACAAAAATCAGTAAGTAGTTTAGGAGGCAATATAAAACTGAAGGGTATTAATTAATAAAAATAAAAATATGAGGGGGTTTTATAATAATAGCCCATACATATATATATATATATATGTGTGTGAGTGTGTTTGGGCATGAGTTTATTCCTTGAAAAAGTAAAGCAAAATTAAAAATGGACTAAAAGGGTGGTCAAAAAGTATAGTGATATAAAGGGAAATTGCAGGCAAGTAGCAATGCATTAAATGAGTTCAGGACGATGAAGGGTAAGATTTCTGTCATATACAGAACTGGTAATATATCCATACCAACTGATTGTCTCAGACTTCCACTCTATAACATCTTGCTCACTCTGTTGACTCTACACATGTATATATATATATATAGGCTTCAATTAATGTTGGTGAGATAAAACTGTGCTGGTTCAATCTTCTTACCCCAAATTGATTTCAAAATTAATAATTTCAACCATTGTATTCTCAAATATAAAATTATTTGGGGAGCTTACTTTTCGACCTCAATTAAATTACTATTAAAGGAAAGGAAATCATCATATGATATGCAATCTATCAAATCCGGATATGTGTATAACTGTAATTAGGAGTAATTGTGAGCATGATAGTTAGACTTTATGTGATTAAGCAATTATAGGGATCCTTGTTAGTCATTATTTAATTCTTTACCTAGAATAGTTTTTCCTTCAATTGTATAAATCATGTATCACTGATATATTATACAGAGCAATACAGAAAATTCTCCATTTCTTCTCTGCCTATTTTCACCCTTTTTCATATGGGTTCAGAGCACCAAACCCGGTTTCATAGGTACACTTAAATCCACTTGTAATATTGCTCCACATGATTCACTTTCGACTTCATATTGGATTGTGGATAGTGGTAAGACAGATCATATATCCAAGTCATTACCAACACATAATAAATTGGACACTCGTTGTGAGTTTGTGGAATTACATGATGGTGGTAAGAGTAGAGATCAAGTCAACGGGGTCTATCAAATTATCTTCTGATTTGGTTCTTGATGGGGTGCTACATGTTCCAAAATTTAGATTCAATTTGTTATCAGTTAGCAAACTTACCCAAGTATTGAGATGTAATGTGATATTTTATCTCATTTTGGTGTTGTGCAGGACGTGGTTACAAAAAAGAAGATTGGCCTGAGCAAGCAATATAACGGATTGTACTATCTTGTAACTAGCCATAATCCACATATTGCACACAACGTTAATTATACCTCCAGTCTTTGGCATTAACGACTAGGGCACCCCTCATCCGCTCTTTTGGTCTTGAAATTCTATTTCGGATAATAATTCTTATTTTGATATTAACAAAACATTTAAAACATGTTTGGTACTAATAAAACTTTGAGCTAAATGTTTCAGGAAGAACATGAGAATGATTCGGAAATAATACAAACACAAAAAGCGATAAGCGACAAAGAAACTCAAGCGCAAAATCGGAAAAGGACAAAATGGTCAACGAAAGGTGAAAGTTGAAGACTCAAGACCCGGGGTAAATAGGTCGGTATGAGAATATTGTAACAATGTATTCTATGTGTTGATTGGTCCTATAAGCTTAAGTGATTAAAGAACCAAACTCAAAACGAGACAAAAATGAACTTTGAATCAAAATCTTTGAGTCACCCAGTTGACTGGCCAATTTTCCATGGCAGCCGATTGGCTGTGACCTAGTCAGTTCGCCAAGGGCCCAGCCGACTGGATGAAACAAAGAGTTATAAACTTATTTGATTGCCTGAGGCAATCGACTGGCTCTCTTGAGGCAGTCGATTGGTCATAGCCGTTGGGAAAAATATTTTAAAATACAGCCTGTAGGCAATCGACTGGGTGCTTCAGTATTTTAAGGAAAAGTAAATCTGAAAAATATTTTTGCCCATCACTTGGTGTTTATTCTTGCTACTTTCAGATCTCACTCTCCTAATCTCCTAGAGTGAGATTCACTCTCCAAACCCTAGTGCTTCACTATATATAGAATGAGATATGGGATTGAAAGACAAGTTCTTGTGTGAGAAATTTTTCTGAAAAATCTTCAACTCTTATTTTCTCTCAAGTAGTCTTTGAAAAGTGTTTTGAAAGCAAGAAGCAAGAAATCTCGTTTTTCACTCAAATCATTTGAAGATTTAAACTCTAACTCTTTGCTTATTCTCTCATTGAATTTATCCTTTGAGAATATTTATCTAGAGTTCTTAAATATCACCTAAAAACACTTGAGCTTATATTGATCTAACTTCCAAAAAAACCTTAGGATTTTTTAGTGTTTTTGATTCTTGAGTGATATATTGATTGCATACACAAATTTGTGATCTTGGGTAAGTGAAGCCCATTGTTTCAAGGGATGATTGTTCTCTTGATTGTGTGACGAGCTAGTTAGCTCGTGTGTAAAGGTTTTTTTATTCCACCTATTGAAGGAAGAACCATAGTGTGAGAATTGGGATAGTCTCAGGGAAGGAAATTATTTGAGCCGAGGACTAGGAGTTACAGAATCTTGTAAAAATCACGGTGTCAATCTCTTTATCTCTATCTCCTTATTTTGTTATCTTGCATGCTTAATTAATCTTGTGATAAATAGCTTGTTAAATTAAATTAAGTCTTTCATTGAAAGCTCACTTGTTTAACAAATTTAGAGAATTGGATATTGTTAGTAATTGTTAAAAAGGACTTAATAATTGTTTTAAAATCCTATTCACCCCCCTCTAGGGCTAATTAGTGACTAATAATTGGAATCAAAGCCTAATCTCTACTTGTTTTAGACTTAACCATCTTAGAGAACGATCATGACCTCAAATGTAGTCACTCAAGTAGAAGGACAATCTAACAATAGGCCCCCATGGTTTGATGGTTCAAACTATAGTTATTGGAAGACTAGAATTGTAGATTTTCTTCAAGCTATTGATTATCAAATTTGGCAAGTTATTGTTGATGGACCTTTTACTATAACCAAAGTGGTAGATGGAAAAAAAATCCCTAAATTTCCAAACAAATGGGATAATGATGAGCATAGACTTATGTCGTTTAATGCTAAAGTTAAGGTAAATCTAAACTGTGCCTTAAGTCCAAATGAATTTAATCGTGTTTCTACTTGTTCCACGACCAAAGAAATGTGGGATAAACTAGAAGTAACTTATGAAGGTACCACTTAAGTTCGAGAATCTAAAATTGATATACTCATGCATGAATATGAATTATTTGTCATGAAGGAATATGAAAATATCAATTCTATGATGTTTCATTTCACTAATATTTTGAATGGACTAAACCATCTTGGTAGAATTATTCCTAGATTCGATGCGGCATGCAAAATCTTTAGAAGCCTTCCGGTCAAATGGGATGCAAAAGTGACGGCAATTAAAGAAACACATGATCTTAGCACAATGAGCCTTGATGAGATTTTTGGGTCTCTTCTCACTTGGGAAATCACCTTAAAATCTCGTGAAGAAGACACCAAGCCCAGAAAAGGTATAACCTTGCAAGCCTCTACCAAAATTGAAGCAAATGAGCAAATTGAAGAAGAGTTAAATGAAGACATTGCCTTGATCTCTCAAAGATTTTAGAAATTTTTTCATAGAAATATGGCTAATAGCGGAAGATTTATAAGGAGAAATGAGCCAAGAGGCGAGTCTAGCAAGAGGGAGCCTCTAACTTGCTTCAATTGTGGAAAACCGGGCACTATAGAAGTGAGTGTTTCAAGCTCAAAAAGGAGAACGAGAAAAGGCCAAACATGTCACGCCCCGTTATTCCTGAGACTCCAATCCGGATAATCAGCGAATCACGATGTATGACGTCACGGAAAAATGACCACTATAATCAATAACAACAACGATATACATGGAATAAGAATGAAAATAAAGTAATCCATGCCACCTGAGTGATAGAACTCAGTAATAAATTCCAACAAAAATCCGGCAAAGTTTCGTTTGTAAATGGAACATACGGACAACCCAAAATCAATCAATGGGACACAACCCAACATTCCAGAAACCTATTAGGGCTGAGGTAGTGGTAAAGAACACTGCTACCTCTACATAACCCCTCTAAAATCAATAATGCCCCAAATGCTCAAATGAAATTATAAAGAAAATCATATGGCGATGCCGAAAAGGTATAATGGCACCCCGAATCAACAAATACCGGAGATAAAATATACAACAAAAGGGAATATGCCAACAGAAAAAAGAATACACAAGAATAAATACGGATAAAAGGAGCAAATCTTAATTAAAGCGTCCCAATTCACCCGTACCATCGCCGCTGAACACGCTGTGCTGAATCCACCTGCAAACCTGTAATTTGTGTGGGGGTTGAGCACAACCTCGAGGGCTCACCAAACATATCTATATAACACTCTTTTAGACGTCTAAGAATTGCTAACCATCCTAGGTGCATGCATCTATCTTAGGTCGGTCAGTTGTCTCATGTGGCACCCACGCTAAACAGAAACCCCAAAATAATCTCAAACCTACTCAAGAATCACAATAAAGCACCGAGTAACCGAAATATCACCAACGCATATAATAGGCCGAATCAACATATATATAAATATATATATATACACTTATATATAAGACCCCGTAAATAACTAATCATATCCAAAAAGACACACACAAACAGAGTCTGATACGCGCCCTCATCAAAAATACTACAAGAACTCATTTCTTATCCCTCCGTGCACCAAGCACGCCACTCCGAGTTCTAGGAGATACATAGGTCACCTGATACGGATACACTGATACCATATATTCCACAAGGGTAACATAAGGAGAAAAACCCTAGTACTAGATCAGACTAGACCATTACTAGACAATCTCCAATTCACAATACCTACCGAGGCTTACCGGAGTCCTTCAGTCCCAAACGGATGCCGAGGTCCTCAAGTTTTTAAAGAAAAACGTTGAACCCCTAAGGATTCAACCGGTTTTTAAGAAAAAGTTAGGACCGTGTCAAATCTGTTTGGTTCCAACGCCTCCGAATCCAACCAGAGTACTAAAAGTCGCACTATGTGTGCATAAATCAACACCATGTCTTTTACTCGAAATATGATAGGAAGAGCATCAAAGAAAATAAACATAAAGACCGCACTAACAGTTGAGGCCCTGAAATACCCAAGTCTGTTATACAATCAAGGAAAAACTGGCGAGATAGGAGAATGACCACAATTTTCAAGAGGGAAACCATTTTAAAATCTCATTTAATTTTCTTTCAAAACCGGTCCTAAGACCTTTAATAATATTTTTAAAATTTATTGAAAATTATGAGAATACCCAAAAAAATCCGACAAGAAGGAATCCCAGAAACAAACTAGGAGAAGCCTGGAGAGCTCGAAACCTAACAATGCCGAGATCTCGGAGACAACCTCGAGATCTCAAAAATAGGGACAACTAGTGCCCTATACTCACTGATTTCACGAAACATTTTCAAATGGGATTTTCTAGCATTTCTTAAAGCGAGATTTTCTTTTAATACTCCCGATTCCAAGGATTTAAAATATTTTTCATAAAACAAGTTTTTAATTTTGGGTTTTTGAAAACAGTTAGGGGGACCCGGGTAAATGAAAAACATACAGCTTTATGAAGAAAAACCAAAAGTTTTAAGTTTTCAAAACATTTACATATCCTTGGTTTGGTCCCAAAGATCCAAACCGTAACCGTGACCTCGAGATTCATGGACTAAAGGTCGTTTACTTCTTAAAGCATCACCAAATTGAATGAAAGAGCGATATACTCAAATTAAAGAAGTCAGAAGAGGGAAGGCCAGACTGACAGGCCTTAAACGATCCCTAAATTGAAAAAAACTCCTCATACAACCAGAGTGGTCCACCAATCAACCTACGGTAACACTAGTCACCAACCACGAAGGCCTATATGGCCGAAAACCCTGATCTCATATAAATCCCGGTATGAGGCATTACATAATTCAACTAGATACCCAATTCATGGAAAACAGATACATACCAAGGTCTTTTTTTCTACTGAGCTCCACTTAACTACTAAGAACACTCGCCAATCATGGCTCCAATAACCCTGGTTTTTAATTATTATTAAATCTTTTTACTTTTCAACTTAGGATTTTTAAGCTCTCATTCACATTGAGAAAATCCGTTAATCTGTTTTCCAATATTAACAAGGGATCTCTATATCCAGGAGCATAATCATAATCTCAACTATTGCGCCCTAGTCCTCAAGGGGATAATATATATATATATATATATATATATATATATATAAGATTTATCCACATATAACCTGCTCCATATCAATAATCAATAACAACAGAAAATCTCAACAGATTAAATAAATGCTTAATGTGAATGTTAATGCAACTCCAGTGCAATCCTATCAACATGAGGGTTAAACAAATATCCAGGAATCCCAAACCGTTCACTGATGGGTATCAAACCCACAAAAGGAAGGGTAAGTGTCGCCAAACAGAGTACGGAGACCACAAGTCCATCCGGAACGGCAAGTGAGGCCCAAGCCCTCACCCCCAACGTCTAAGGATTCGAGAGATGCTAGCTCCTTAGGTGCTAGACCACCCACTGGCCAGTTGTTGCGACTATCCAAACGTTCTATTTGTATATATATATATAATACAAATAAGGCATGCAACTCACACCGAATCAATGCATATGTTCACGGTGCTACATAAATACAAAATGCCTCTACATGGACCCCATGCTCAATTATACAACATAAATTCCAATTTTTCATACAAAGCATGCTTTAAAATTAAATTAAAACAATAAATCACAACTATTCCATCTCGAGTTCATCCGGGTTCTCAATTGCCCAATTCTTATAAATTTTCAACCTATTCGCATTCTTTAATTTAAATTACAATAACCGAATTCAAATAAGTCCACTCCAGAGACAATTTAGTTCATAAATTCAATTATTTATAATTTATGAGAAAATTTAGAGGGAACTAGAACTACGTCTAAGTTTTAACGTCCCTCCTTTCACGTATCCCCTAATCATATATTTAATTTCTATAAACCATCAACTACAGGGGAAAATTATCGTTATTTTCTAAGTCTAAATCTAATTCCACAATTCCACTAACCTACTTTAAATTTAAAGGGCCCCAGGCCGCCTCTTCAATTTAATTTAAGTAGGTTTTAATTATTCATAATTTTCAGAGAAATAATTTAAATTAAATTATCAAGGGAATTCTATTTTCCGATCCCATTTATTCCACCTATGGATATTTCATCAATTTTATAAAAATTCCTAGATCTCGTTTATAGCTAGGAACGCTAACACCGGCTATCACACACACATAATCATACGCCAGAAGTGCTATAAATTCATACGTACTAATAGTAAGAAATTGATAAGTATATAAAAATCCCACCTAAATAAATGCTTACAAAACAGCCCCGATATGGCTCGCCGTGAACAGCGTCGGTGCCCGAATATAGAGCCCGCCGACCAAAGTCGCCCAAAAATTATTTCGAATATACCGAAATGACTGCCTTACCGTCCTATTCAATATAGTTGAAACCCGTTAGAAATCAATAAACAAATTTGAACAAATCTAACAAAAACCAACCCAAAAAATCGTACCTATAATCTGAATTTTTTGGTGAACCGCTCAACGGTTTCGCACCAAATTCGAATATATTGTGTACGACATCGGGAGCAAGCTATCCTCAAAATTTCACGCCAAATGAAGCCCGAATCGGTACCAAGTCGACCCAACTCGGTCTGGCCGAACTCGCCACTGTTCGTCACACGCCATCACGGTGCGAGCCAGCGTCGCCGCCATCGCTAGCCCTGGCTGAACCCTAGGTCGCGAACCACCAGACCCCATGACTGAAACCCTAGGTCGAACACGTCTCCCTCCAGCCGCGATCACCACCACGTCGCGTTATCGTGCGATTCCCCCAGCCGTAGCTGCTTCACTGACGACTTTATCTAGAGCAGGTTGCACCTCCGTGTCTGCGCGAACTTCTCTCATCTTTCCAAGCAGCGATCTGCCACTCTCTTTCTCTTTCTCCCCCCCTCTCTCTCTTTCTCTCTCTAAAACATATATGTGATGAAGACGAGAGAGGAAAAGGTTAGTCGGTGAAGAAGGAGATGGGGTTTGTCGCGCAGAGGAATAGAAGAAAAGGAGTTGTGCGTAATTGTTGTGTTGTCTCTCCAGCCACACATCCATTATCCCATATACATATATATAATTTTCATTAATATATATAAATACCAATAATTATTATTACACATTTTTAATTATTATGTAATAATAATAACCCAAAATTTATCACCCACTTTAAAATAATTAATTATAAAATATTGCGAGAAAATTCTCGGCCCGATGGCCTGTTATACCGTCAACCGAATAACCACCACAAAGAAACGGTCTAAAATCATCCGCGTCGAGTGCGGAACGAAAAAAGATAACCATTTAACCTCAATTTATTAATAAATAATATATGGAATATTATCGAAAAATCCCTAAACGATGACATGCGTATCCGAAAAATCTACGGGACGCCCAATAATTATTACAATCCGAAATAAATAGTCTGAGGTGTAAAACCCGAACACTAAATCAACTCCCATTATTAATTAGCTCAAGCCCACGAACCAAACATGTCTTTAACAACTCCGATTTAAATCGTAACGCCGAATAAATAAAATAAACTGAAATAAATAATCCGGGGTGTAAAACCCGACCACCGGAACACTGAATACATACAAAACCCATCAAATAACTACAAGCAACAAGGCACGAAAAGAATCCGATATAAATAAACAAGTACAACCACATCAACTTATAGGGGCATGCAATAATTTAAATACGAACTAAAATAACTACACCGGACGTCACAGGACGTATCCTAAGCCTGACAAAATGCTAAGTGATAACGTCCTAACTATATCGCGTAAATACAAACACAGAGAAAATGAGAAAAGAGGATACAGATACTCCTAAGCACGCCAGCTAAATAAGACACGTCAATCAAATGAAGCACATACTAATCCCATTATGAGGGAAAACAAAACGTCGAACCCCTAAAGCATTAAATGCCAAACTCAAACAGCTGAGTCGAAACCTTTAACGTTAGTCTACACAACATGCTGCCACCAAGTCGAAACACTAAAAGTTAAACGTCTAAACGAATCCACTTGGTCGACAATAAGAATTCACGTCAACGTTTCACTAAGTCCGAAACACTATTGTCACGTCAAGTCAAGTCACGTAATCACCAACGACAGTCCACGAAGTCCTCAAGGAGACAATCGTCCAGCCGCCCAGTCATCTCCAAACGTTAAACGTGAAATATTTACACGTGAAACACCAAGAATAACCATGACGTCATGAACAAGTGACGTCACAACCGAAAACAAATTGAAAATAATTCCAAAAAATTGGAAAATAACAGGGGTGTTACAAAACAAGATGACCATGAATGCTACATGGGATGACTATGACTCTTATTATTCGGATGAGGAATAAAATGACGAGGAAATAACAAATCTTTGCCTCATGGCAAATGAAGATGAGGTACATTTAAATTCACAAGTATTAGATAAATCAAATATGTCATATGATGAGCTCCTATAATGAATTTCAAGATGGATTTGAAGAATAACATGATGAATTTGAAAGATTAGCTAGTAAACACATTTTACTTAAGAAAACTAAATCTTAATGTAGTCCTGTTTGCTTCACCGTAGTTGATTCAAATATAACGGATGACAAAAGCAATGAGATAGAAAAGGAAAATGTTTTATTGAAAAATACTATAGATGATCAAATAAACATCTTAACAAAATTCACAAAAGGAAAAGAAAATTTGAGCATTATGTTAGGAAGACAAAGAAGATCATTTGACAAAAGTGGTTTAGGGTATGATGTTTTTAACAAAGATGCACTTATATTGAAAAACAGAAAATTATTTAGGCATACTTTTTTAAAACAATTATCTCACACATCCTCAATTGATCATAAACATGTTACATGTTATTGTTGCAAGAAAAATGGTCGTAAGGCAAATGTATGTTTTCTAAGAAAGAAGAAAGTTGCCTAAAAAATGTTTTGGGTTCCAAAAGGAACTTTAGCATGTCTACGTACAAAGGGAAATGTTGTAACTAAAACGTTTTGGGTTCCAAAACGAACTATTGCATCTTTCTCTAACCTTAGTGGACCCAAAAGAGATTTGGTACCAATGAACGTTACTTAAATTTGTTTTGTAGGTATGCTTGAAGTCCGCCTCAAAAGAAAGATGGTTTCTTGATAGCGGATGCTCAAGGCATATGACGGGAGACAAAACAAAATTCATGTCTTTAAAATCATATGAAAAAGGGAACGTTACTTTTAGAGACAACTCTAAAGGAAATATTATTGGAATTGGCTCCATCGGTATATCTTCCTCTCTATCTATAAAAAATGTGTTTTTAGTTGATGGTTTGAAGTATAACTTGTTTAGCATTAGTCAATAATGTGACAAAGGTTATGATATTATTTTTAGGTCAAATACATGCATAGTTGAGAAAGATGGAAAACAATTGTTCAATGCTAAAAGAAACGGAAATTTATATACATTGTTGCTTTGTGAATTGCATGAACAAGATGTTAAGTATTTTGTCACATCTAGCGAAAATAGTTGGTTATGGCATAGACGCTTAGGACATGCTAGTATGGACCTCATTCATCGTTTATCTAAAAATGAGTTAGTCAAAGGTCTGCCGAAGACTAATTTTTCAAAAGATAAAGTATGTAGTGCATGTCAAATAAGCAAGCAATTAAAATCCTCTTTCAAAAGAAAGAAAGACATTACCACTTCTAAACCATTAGAGCTACTTCACATGGACCTTTTTGGTCCGGAGAGAATGACTAGCTTAGCCGGGAAACTCTATGTACTTGTTATAGTCGATGACTACTCTAGATTTACTTGGGTTTACTTTCTTGCTCATAAAAATGAAACTCACTCCATTCTTGATAAATTTTATAGAGTCATTCAAAATGAAAAATATTTGAAAATCAAGAAAATTAGAAGTGATAGGGGTAGAGAATTTGATAATCAAGATCTAGAGAAATTATGTGACGAACTTGGTGTATCTCAGATCTCTCGGCTCCAAGATCTCCTCAACAAAATGGTGTGATGAAAGAAATAATAGATCATTGCAAGAAATGGCTAGAACCATGTTAAATGAACACAACCTTCCCCAAAGTTTTTGGGCGGAACCGGTAAATACCGTTTGTCATGTCATAAATAGAGTTATCATTCGAATGAAATTGGGAAAAACACCTTATGAGTTATGGAATGGTCGAAAGCCCAATATTGGGTATTTCAAGGTGTTCGGTTGTAAATGTTTTGTGGTAAATGATAAAGATAACTTGGGAAAACTTGACTCCAAATCGGATAAAACAATTTTCTTAGGTTATTCCTCAAGAAGTAGAGCCTTTAGAGTATTTAACAAAATCACTTTAATCATGGTTGAGTCTATCCATGTTGTTTTTGATTAATCACTACCACTACCATTACCTAAGGTTGACCTAGATGATGGTGAAGTTGTAGGGATTGAAGATATCTTAAATAACCTTAATATCTCCAACTCATCAAGTAGGCAAATGGACAAGAGTGAAGTTGAGAATCAATCTAATGATGACTCGACAATCTCAATTCCTAAATCTTGGAGGATTATACACAACCATCCTCTTGACCAAGTCATAGGTAATCATTCACAAGGTGTTAGCACAAGATCTCAACTTAGAGACTTTTGTAATCACATGGCTTTTGTATCTCAAATCGAACCCAAGAACTTCCACGAAGCTCAGTATGATGATTCTTGGATCCTGGCTATGCAAGAGGAGCTAAATCAATTTGAACGTAATCAAGTTTGACATTTAGTTCCTCAACCCACACATCAAACTATAATAGACACAAAATGGATTTTTTGAAATAAAAATGATGAAAATGGAGTGATTATTCGAAAAAAAGTAAGATTGGTAGTTCAAGGTTACAATCAAGTGTAAGGCATTGAATATGATGAAACTTTTGCACTCCAAGCTAGATTAGAAGCAATTAGAATGCTTCTTACATTTGCATCATCTAAAAATTGTACTCTTTATCAAATGGATGTCAAAAGTGCTTTTCTAAACGGAAATATAGATGAAGAAGTGTTTGTGTAGCAACCACCCGATTTTGAAAATGAACTTTTTCTAAATCATGTTGACAAATTATCTAAAACCTTGTACGGTTTAAAGCAAGCTCCTAGAGTTTGGTATGAGAGGCTTAGTGATTTCTTGATTCAAAATGGTTTTTCAAAAGGAAAAGTTGATAATACACTCTTTACAAAAATTATCAAGAACAATTTGTTGCTTATCTAAATATATGTTGACGATATTATATTCGAATCAACAAATGCTTCTCTTTGCAAAGAATTCGCCACAAGTATGCAAAATGAATTTGAAATGAGTATGATGGGTGAGTTGAACTTCTCTTAGGGTTGCAAATAAAGCAAATTGTGGATGACTTATTTGTTAGTCAATCCAAGTACACTAAAGATTTGCTAAAGCGATTTGGTATGGAGGAAGCCAAAAATGCCATAACTCCTATGAGTACCTTTATTAAGCTAGACAAAGACGAAAATGGAAAATGTGTGGACATCACTAAATATAGAGGCATGATTGGAAGTTTGCTTTACTTAACCGCTAGTAGATCGGATATAATTTTTAGTGTATGCTTATGTGCTCATTTTCAATCTTGTCGTAAAGAATCTCACTTGCTAGCCGTAAAACGTATTTTTTGCTATCTTAGTGGAATGATTAATTTAGGACTGTGGTATCCACGTAGCACTACACTTGATCTACCTAGTTATTCGGATGCCGATTTTGCGTCATGTAAAGTGGATAGAAAAAGCACAAACGATACATGTTAATTTCTAGGACACTCCCTTGTATCATGGTTAAGTAAAAAGAAAAATTCCATTGTTTTATCTACGGCTGAAGCCGTAAAAATTGCGGCCGGTAGTAGTTGCGCTCAAACTCTTTACATTAAGCAACAATTACTTAATTTCAGACTTGTCTTCAATCATGTAACTATTAAATGTGACAATACTAGTGTTATTTGCATATCTAAGAATCCTATTTAACACTCATGCACCAAGCACATCGAGATTATGCATCACTTCTTACGTGATCACATAGCTAAAGGCGACGTTGAATTGGTTTTTATTGACACTAAAAATCAATTAGCAAATATTTTCACAAAACCTTTATCGGACGAACCTTTTTAAAAAATTCGTAGAGAAATTGGAATGACCATGGATTTTGAAGTAATAGTTTAGTTTTCTCAAAACCTCATTTACTATCTCGGCTTTCCAAAATTAAATTTTTTTTTTTGAAGGCCAGTCGACTGCCTCATAATGGCCAGTTGACTGGGAGAACCAGAGGGTTTTTGCATTTTAAATTTACTTAAGCCAGTCGACTGCCTACCTTTGGCCAGCTGACTGGGTCATGAGCTAGTCGACTGCTTCCATTTGGCCAGTCGACTGCCTCTGCATAAACTCTATTTTATAACCTCCTTTCTCTTCATCTTCTCTCCATCTTCTCCACAATTTCCCACTTCCCTTTCCTATTTTACGCCATCAATTCACCTCTCAGTTATTTCCCCACTTCTCCATGACCTTCATCTTCATTTTCTTCACCTATATCTCACCTATACATATATACATACATATATATATATATATATATATATATATATATCTACTCCCATTATCTACTTCTCTCCACAAATTCCTCATTTCTGTCTCTCAAAATGTTTCCGTTTCTCTTGGTTCTCATCACCCTCATGGCACCCAAGCCTGTGCCCAAAGCTGAAGACTCAAGACCCAGGGTAGATAGGTTAGTGTGAGAATATTGTAACAAGGTATTCTATGCATTGATTGGTCCTATAAGCTCAAGTGATTAAAGAACCAAACTCAAAACGGGACAAAAAAAACTTTGAATCAAAATCTTTGAGTCACCAAGTCAACTGGCTAAGTAATGACAACCGACTAGCCAAGGGCCCAGCCGACTGGATGAAACAGAGAGTTATAAACTTATTTGATTGCCTGAGGCAGTGACTGGCCTATCCTAGGCAGTCGACTGGCTCTTGAGGCAGTCGACTGACTCTCTTGAGGCAGTGAACTGGCCATAGCCATTGGGAAAAATATTTTAAAATACAGCTTGGAGGCAGTTGACTGGGTGCCAATAGGCAGTTGACTTGGTGCTTTAGTATTTTAAGGAAAAGTAAATCTGAAAAATATTTTTGCCCATCACTTGGTGTTTATTCTTGCTACTTTTCAGATCTCACTCTCCTAATATCCTAGAGTAAGATTCACTCTCCAAACCCTAGTGCTTCACTATATATAGAATGAGATATGGGATGGAAAAACAAGTTCTTGTGTGAGAAATTTTTCTGAAAAATCTTTATCTCTTATTTTCTATCAAGTACTCTTTGAAAAGTCTTTTGAAAGCAAAAAACAAGAAATCTAGTTTTTCACTCAAATCATTTGAGGATTTACACTCTAGCTATTTGTTTATTCTCTCATTGAATTTATCCTTTGAGAATATTTATCTAGAGTTCTTAAATATCACTTAAAAACACTTGAGCTTATATAGATCTAACTTCCATAAAAGCCTTAGGGTTTTTGAGTGTTTTTGATTCTTGAGTGATATATTGATTGCATACACAAATTTGTGATCTTGGGTCAGTGAAGCCCATTGTTTCAAGGGATGATTGTTCTCTTGATTGTGTGACAAGCTAGTTAGCTCGTGTGTAAAGGTTTTGCTCTCCACCTATTGAAGGAAGAGCCATAATGTGAGGATTGAGAAACTCTCAAGGAAGGGGATTCTTTGAGCCGAGAACTAGGAGTTACTGAATCTCGTAAAAATCATGATGTCAATATCTCTATCTCTATCTCCTTATTTTGTTATCGTGCATGCTTAATTAATCTTGTGATAGATAGCTTGTTAAATTAAATTAAGTCTTTCATTGAAAGCTCACTTGTTTAACAATTTAGAGAATTGTGGATATTGCTAGTAATTGTTAAAAAGGACTTAACAATTGTTTTAAAACCCTATTCACCCCCCCCCCCCCCCCCCCCCCGACACTAGGGCTAATTAGTGACTAACAAAACTGAAATCGCTGACTGAAGATGAAAATTTATGGAATTAACTTTGGGAAGCTTGCTTGAGACCATATAGGGATTTTTTGAGTCGACACACAAGTTGCTCCCCATGTCGACGAAGTCTCGGTAGGGGTTGCATGTAAACTTCTTCAGAGAGTTCTCCATGAAGAAAAACATTTTGAATATCCATTTGGTGAAGACTCCAATTACGCACAGCAACTACGGCTAAAAGATACCGCATGGTAATGAGTTTGGCAACCGGTGCAAAAGTATTTTTGTATTTGATTCATTCTCATTGAGTGAAGCCCTTGGCAACGAGGCGAGCCTTATACCATTCAACGGTGCCATCGGAGTGGTATTTAATTTTGAAAACTCATTTGTAGCCAATGGGGTTGTGACTAGGAGGAAGATAAACCATGGTCCATGTGTTATTTTCCTCAAGAGCTTGTAGTTATGCCTGCATTGCTTCAACCCATTTAGTATCTTATCTTGCCTGCTCATAAGAGACTAGTTCAACCAAGTGAGAGATATTGTGTACAAAGGTCTGATGAGAAAACGAGAAGTAGGAGTAAGAAACATATCGATTTAAAGGATATCTAGTACCAGACGTGGTAGAAGAGTTTGGTCCCGAGGCAAGCAAGATAACATGGTTGACTTGATAATCTTGTAGATGAGCTGGGGTCCTTGTGGATCAACTAGAGCGATGGAGAGGAATCTGATTTTGTTGCGAGACTGGTATGGGTGCCGTGTTTATGGAAATGGTACTAGTATTTTCTTGAGATGATGGTGTATCTGATTGGGGAGGATGGTTTGGTTGCGGGTTGGATGAGCAAGATGGTGGTGGATGAGAGTAGATAGGAAAAGAAGGTGTGTCTCCATCAAGTGGCATGGGTAGAACTGGATAATTGGATTGATTTTCCAACGGGGAAGTAGAAAAACTACATCCCGGGAGGTAAAACATTTCTTGGTATCCGGGTTGTACACTCGATATCCCTTTAAACCAAGAGGATAACCAAAGAATATGGACCGAGAGAGTACGAACATCAAATTTGTGCATGGGTATGAGATTGGTTGCAAAACATAGACATCCAAAAACTCGAATATGAGAATAAATAGGTGGCTTTTGTGTAAGATTTCATAGGGTAACTTAAGGAACAATAATGGTACAAGTAGTCGATTTATGAGCTAACAAGCTGTTTATATGGTTTCTTCCAAAAATTTTAAAAAGAGATGATGGTGTTTTCGCTCTACTACCCCATTTTGTTGAGGTGTGTGAGTGCAAGAATGTTGAAAAGAAATGCCAAGCTCAATAAAAAAAGAATGCATGGATGTGAATTCAATCTCATTATCTGATTGAAAAACTTTAATTTCATAGTGAAATTGAGTTTTGACGGAAGAGAAAAAATATTTCAATAAGGATTGTGTCTCAGATTTGAAACTCATAAGATGAACCCATGTAAAACGAGAAAAATCATTTACAATGGTTAAACAATATCTAGCCCCAGTATGATAATTAACTCTGTGAGGTCCCCAAATGTCACAATGAATTAAATCAAAATGTATAACTGACAAAATACAATTGTGAGAAAAAGGTAAACGTGTTTGTTTGGCCAATGGAAAAATGTCATAATCATGCTGAGAATCAAAAAATATTTCTGAAATATTATTTGATAATTCCTAAAGAGGAACGAGTTAGTCACTTATTAGCCCTAAAGCGGGGTGAATCGGGTTTTAAAACAATTGTTAAGTCCCTTTTAACAATTACCAGCAATATCCACAATTCTCTAAATTTGTTAAACAAGTGAGCTTCCAATGAAACACTTAATTTAATTTAACAAGTTATTATTAACAAGATTAATTAAGCATGCAAGATAACAAAATAAGGAGATAGAGATAGAGAGATTGACACCGTGATTTTTACAAGGTTCGGTAACTCCTAGTCCTTGGCTCAAAGAATCCCCTTCCTTGAGACTTTCCGAATCCTCACACTATGGCTCTTCCTTCAATAGGTGGAATATCAAAACCTTTACACACGAGCTAACTAGCTCGTCACACAATCAAAAGAACAATCCTCCCTTGAAACAATGAGCTTCACTTACCCAAGATCATAAATTTGTGAAAGCAATCAATATATCACTCAAGAATAAAAAACACTCAAAAACCCTAAGATTTTTATAGATTTTATATCAATATAAGCTCAAGTGTTTTTAGGTGATATTTCAAGAACTCTAGATAAATATTCTCAAAGGATAAATTCAATGAGAGAATAAGCAAAGAGCTAGAGTTTAAATCTTCAAATGATTTGAGTGAAAAACGAGATTTCTTACTTCTTGCTTTCAAAAGACTTTTCAAAGAGTACTTGAGAGAAAATAAAAGATGAAAATTTTGAAGAAAAATTTCTCACACAAGAACTTGTCTTTCAATCCCATATCTCATTCTATATATAGTGAAATACTAAGGTTTGGAGAGTGAATCTCACTCTATGAGATTAGGAGAGTGAGATCTGAAAAATAGCAAGAATAAACACCAAATGGTGGGCAAAAATAATTTTCAGATTTACTTTTCCTAAAAATACTAAAGCACCCAGTCGACTGCCTATAGGCACCCAGTCGACTGCCTCCAAGCTGTATTTTAAAATATTTTTCCCAACGACTATGGCCAGTCGACTGCCTCAAGAGAGTCAGTCGACTGTCTCAAAAGCCAGTCAACTGCCTTGGACAGGCTAGTCGACTGCCTCGGGCAATCAAATAAGTTTATAACTCTCTGTTTCATCTAGTCGTTTGGGCCATTGGTCAGTCGACTGGATCACAGCCAGTCTGCTGCCATTGCTTGGCGAGTTAACTGGATGACTCAAAGATGTTGATTCAAAGTTCGTTTTTGTCCCGTTTTGAGTTTGGTTCTTTAATCACTTAAGCTTATAGGACCAATTAATGCATAGAATACCTTGTTACAGTATTATCACACCGACCTATCTATCCCCGGTCTTGAGTATTCAGCTTTCGCCTTTCGTTGACTATTTTGTCCTTTTCCGATTTTGCGCTTGAGTTTCTTTATCGCTTATCGCTTTTTGTGTTTGTATTCTTTCCGAATCATTCTCTTGTTCTTGCTGAAACACTTAGCTCAAAATTTTATTAGTACCAAACACGCTTTAAATATTTTATTAATATCAAAATAAAAATTATTGTCCAAAATAGAATTTGAAGGCCAACAATCTCCCCCTTTTTGATGTTGACAAAACATTTCGTGTTTGCACATATTTGGTGAAGTATCAAGTGATACTCCCCCTTAATGTGTGCATCTTTCATTTTTATTTTGATGCTCCCCCTTAGGAAATAAATTTTTCAATTTGATAAACATTGAGGTAATACATTGAAAGATAATAGAAACAACATTTTCATTTAAATTTTGTAATATTCGATACATGTTGTTTTACTACTACAACGATACACAAGATAATAAAACACAGAGCAAGAACAAAAACAACACAAACCAAGCTAGGCAATGCCCTATGCTACGCAAAATATAAGCTACGGCCAAACACATAAAAAACCCAAAAATTCTCCCCCTTTGGCTACATAAAAAAGGCGGAGGATTGCGCCGAAGAGCTTCCATAGCAGTGGTGACCCAGTTGACCTTCTCCTCAAGATGCTTCATGTCCTTGGTTGTTTTCTTGTGGGCTTCCTCATTACGCTTAACGACCTCCAGAATTTTATTGAGGGTTTCGGGATTTCCACCCAACCCAAAATCAGGAATGTTGAAGGAGCTGCCCAGTGAAGGAAATGAAGAAGTCAGAGCTTTGGGACGAGGAACGGAGGGACCGACTTGGTCCACTAGAGGAGCATCTTTTAGAGAGACCAACACCCCATTTGTATTTTTTCTAATGTGCATATGCTTGAGATGAGTGCGATTAAGAAAAATAGGATTGTGCTCTGAAGGTTCTTCATCAAGCGGAACATTGCACCATGCAAGAAGATAAGAAATCTGTGCGGGAAAGATGAGAACACCATTCTTCTTCTGGCACTCAAGGATTGCAGAAATGAAGATGAAGGGTAGCCGATCATGACACAAAAGACAAGGAAGGCTTCCATTATCGATACAAGACTCTGGCTTCCGGAGTTGGGCAATATGGAGTATATGATAATATTGTGCACAAGTCGAGCCTCGGGAGTAAGCGAGGAAGATGGAAATTTGGCAATTGTGGTAGTCTCTTTGTTGACCAAAATTGCCCGAACAACTTCGAGATGATTGAATTCACTGGAAGAATACCAAATAGATGGACAATAGTAGGAAATGCCGCCTGGAGGGAGCTGAAATGCATCATTGATTACAGCTTCAGTGAGGTTAAAGGATTTTCCCACAACATCAGAGCGGAAAGAGGTGGCAGGGGGACTCGGTTGAGATAGAATTCTCAGATTCGTGTAGAATGCATTGACGCCACGCGGGTAATGAAGAACATTGAGAGAAACAAAGAAGTCCCAACCCATACTTTGGAAGAGATTGAACGTATTTGCACCAATCTCTTCGCATAGAGTTTGAGTCATGATGCGACATCGAGCGATTTTTTGATAGATGAATTTCATCTCGAAAAGATGAATGATGTCTTCGTTATTGCCGAAATGAGCAGAGCTGGACATGGGACCAGAGTTTTCTTCAGAATCAGTTTCTTTATGGGCAGGGGACGCAGGGCGTGGTGGAGGAGGTGCAGCAGTAGAGCTTCCACCTCGACGGGTTCGCTTGCGAGTAGGAGTTTTGGGCACGGGCTTAGGTGCCATGAGGGAGATGAGAACCAAGAGAAACGGAAACATTTTGAGAGAGAGAAATGAGGAATGTGGAGAGAAGAGGATAATGGGAGTAGATATATATATATATATGTGAGACATGGGTGAAGAGAATGAAGATGAAGGTCGTGGGGAAGTGGGGAAATAACTGAGAGGTGAATTGATGGTGTAAAATAGGGAAGGGAAGTGGGAAATCTTGGAGAGGGTAGAAAGAAGACGAAGAGAAAGGAGGTTATAAAACAGAGTTCGTGCAGAGGTAGTTGACTGGCCAAATGGAGGCAGTCGATTGACTCTTGACCCAGTCGGTTTGCCAAAGGTAGGCAATCGATTGGCTGAAGTAAATTTAAAACGTAAAAACCCTCTGGCTCACCCAGTCGACTGGCCATTATAAGGCAGTTGACTGGCCTTCAAAAAAATTTCAAAATTTTAAAATCCGAGATAGTAAGCGAGGTTTTAAGAAAACTAAACTATTACTTCAAAATCCATGGCCATTCCAATTTCTCTACGAATTTTTGAAAAAGGTTTGTCCGATAGAGGTTTTGTGAAAATATTCCCTAATTGATTTTTAGTGTCAATAAAAACCAATTCAATGTCGCCTTTAGCTACATGATCACGTAAGAAAAAGTGATGCCTAATCTCCATGTGCTTGGTGCGTGAGTGTTGAATAAGATTCTTAGAGATACAAATAACACTAGTATTGTCAGATTTAATGGTAAGTGATTGTAGACAAGTCTGAAATCAAGTAATTGTTGGTTAATGTAAAGAGTTTGAGCGTAACTACTGGCCGCAACGTATTTGGCTTCGGCCGTAGACAAAGCAACATAATTTTGCTTTTTACTTAACCATGATACTCGGGAGTGTCCTAGAAAGTGACAGTTATCGTTTATGCTTTTTCTATCCACTTTACATGCCGCAAAATCAGCATCCGAATAACTAGTGAGATCAAGTGTAGTGTCACGTGGATACCACGGTCCTAAATTAATCGTTCCACTAAGATAGCAAAAAATACGTTTTACGGCTAGCAAGTGAGATTCTTTAGGACAAGATTGAAAACGAGCACATAAGCATAAGCTAAACATTATATCCGATCTACTAACGGTTAAGTAAAGCAAACTTCCAATCATGCCTCTATATTTAGTGATGTCCACACATTTTCCATTTTCGTCTATGTCTAGCTTAATAGAGGTACTCCAAGGAGTTATGGCATTTTTGGCTTCCACCATACCAAATCGTTTTAGCAAATCTTTAGTGTACTTGGATTGGCTAAGAAATAAGCCATCCACGCTGTGCTTGATTTGCAACCCTAAGAAAAAGTTCAACTCACCCATCATACTCATTTCAAATTCATTTTGCATACTTGTGGCGAATTCTTTGCAAAGAGAAACATTTGTTAATCCGAATATAATGTCGTGAACATATATTTGGATAAGCAACAAAATTGTTCTTGACAGTTTTTGTAAAGAGTGTATTATCAAATTTTCCTTTTGAAAAAATATTTTGAATAAAGAAATCACTAAGCCTCTCATACCAAGCTCTGGGAGCTTGCTTTAAACCGTACAAGGTTTTAGATAATTTGTAAACATGATTTGGAAAAAGTTCATTTTCAAAATCGGGTGGTTGCTTCACAAACACGTCTTCATCTATATTTCCGTTTACAAAAGCACTTTTGACATCCATTTGATGAAGAGTAAAATTTCTAGATTATGCAAATGTAAGAAACATTCTAATTGCTTCTAATCTAGCAACGAGTGCAAAAGTTTCATCATAGTCAATGCCTTTCTCTTGATTGTAACCTTGAGCTACCAATCTTGCTTTGTTTTGAATAATCACTCAATTTTCATCATTTTTATTTCAAAACATCCATTTTGTGCCTATTATAGTTTGATGTGCGGGTTGAGGAACTAAATGCCAAACTTGATTACGTTCAAATTGATTTAGCTCCTCTTGCATAGCCATGATCCAAGAATCATCACACTGAGCTTCGTGGAAGTTCTTGGGTTCGATTTGAGACACAAAAGCCATGTTATTGCAGAAGTCTCTAAGTTGAGATCTTGTGTTAACACCTTGTGAATGATTACCTATGACTTGGTCAAGAGGATGGTTGTGTATAATACTCCAAGATTTAGGAATTGAGCTTGTCGAGTCATCATTAGATTGATTCCTAACTTCACTCTTGTCCATTTGCCTACTTGATGAGTTGGATATATTAAGGTTATTTAAGCTATCCTCAATCCCTACAACTTCATCATCATCTAGGTCAACCTTAGGTAATGGTAGTGGTAGTGATTAATCAAAAACAACATGGATAGACTCGACCACGGTTAAAGTCCTTTTGTTAAAGACTCTAAATGCTCTATTTCTTGAGGAATAACCTAAGAAAATTATTTTATCCGATTTGGAGTCAAACTTTTCGAAGTTATCTTTATCATTTAAAAGAAAACATTTATAACCAAACATCTTGAAATACTTAATATTGGGCTTTCGACCGTTCCATAACTCATAAGGTATTTTTTCTAATTTCATTCGAATGATAACTCTATTTATGACATGAAAAATGGTATTTATCGCTTCCGCCCAAAAGCTTTGGGGAATGTTGTGTTCATTTAACATGATTCTAGCCATGAGATACACTAAGTTCATCATATAATTTATCTAGATCTTGATTATCAAATTCTCTACCCCTATCACTTCTAATTTTCTTGATTTTCAAATCTTTTTCATTTTGAATGACTTTATAAAATTTACCAAGAATGGAGTGAGTTTCATTTTTATTTGCAAGAAAGTGAACCCAAGTAAATCTAGAGTAGTCATCGACTATAACAAGTACATAGCTAAGCTAGCCGTTCTCTCTGGACCAAAAAGGTCCATGTGAAGTGCTCTAATGGTTTAGAAGTGTTAATGTCTTTCTTTCTTTTAAAAGAGGATTTTACTTGCTTGCCTATTTGACATGCACTACATACTTTATCTTTTGAAAAATTAATCTTCGGGAGGCCTTTGACTAACTCATTTTTAGATAAACGATGAATGAGATCTATACTAGCATGTCCTAAGCGTCTATGCCATAACCAACTATTTTCACTAGATGTGACAAAACACTTAACATCTTGTTCATGCAATTCACAAAGCAACAAAGTATATAAATTTCTGTTTCTTTTTGCATTGAACAATTGTTTTCCTTCTTTCTCAACTATGCATGCATCTGACCTAAAAATAACATCATAACCTTTGTCACATAATTGACTAATGCTAAATAAGTTATGCTTCAAACCATTAACTAAAAGCACATTTTTTATAGATAGAGAAGAAGATATACCGATGGAGCCAATTCCAATAATCTTTCCTTTAGAGTTGTCTCCAAAAGTAACGCTCCCTTCTTCATATGATTTTAAAGACATGAATTTTGTTTTGTCTCCCGTCACATGCCTTGAGCATCCGCTATCAAGAAACCATCTTTTTTTTTAGACGGACTTCAAGCATACCTACAAAACAAATTTAAGTAACGTTCATTGGTACCCAATGTCTTTTGGGTCCACTAAAGTTAGAGAGAGATGCAATAGCTCCTTTTGGAACCCAAAATGTTTTAGTTACAACATTTCCCTTTGTACGTAGACATGCTATGGTTCCTTTTGGAACCCAAAACATTTTTGAGACAATTTTCTTCTTTATTAGAAAACATACATTTGCCTTATGACCATTTTTCTTGCAATAATAACATGTACCATGTTTATGATCAATTGAGGGTGTGTGAGATAAGTTTTTTGAAAAAGTATGCCTAAATGATTTTCTCTTTTTCAATATAAGTGCATCTTTGTTAAAAGCATCATACCCTAAACCACTTTTGTCAAATGATCTTCTTTGTCTTCCTAACATAATGCTCAAATTTTATTTTCCTTTTGTGAATTTTACTAAAATGTTTATTTGATCATCTATAGTCTTTTTCAATAAAATATTTTCCTTTTCTATCTCAATGCTTTTATCATCCGTTATATTTGAATGAACTACGGTGAAGCAAGCAGGACTACATGAAGATTTAGTTTTCTTAAGTAAAATGTGTTTACTAGCTAATATTTCAAATTCATCATGCAATTCTTCAAATGCATCTTGTAATTCATTATAGGAGAATAGAAGCTCATCATATGACATATTTGATTTATCTAATACATGTGAATTTAAATGTACCTCATCTTCATTTTCCATGAGGCAAAGATTTGTTATTTCCTCCCCATTTTCTTCCTCATCCGAATCACAAGAGTCATAGTCATCCCATGTAGCATTCATGGCCATCTTGTTTGGCCTTTTCTCATTCTCCTTTTTGAGCTTGAAACACTCACTTCTATAGTGCTCCGGTTTTCCACAATTGAAGCAAGTTAGAGGCTCCCTCTTACTAGACTCGTCTCTTGGCTCATTTCTCCTTATGAATCTTCCGTTGTTAGCCCTTTTTCTTTGAAAAACTTTCTTAAATATTTGAGTGATCAAGGCAATTTCTTCATCTAACTCTTCTTCAATTTTCACATTTGCTTCAATTTTGGTAGAGGCTTGCAAGGCTATACCGTTTTTAGGCTTGGTGTCTTCTTCACGAGATTTTAAGGTGATTTCCCAAGTGAGAAAAGACTCAAAAATCTCATCAAGGCTCATTGTGCTAAGATTATGTGCTTCTTTAATTGCCGTCAATTTTGCATCCTATTTGACCGGAAGGCTTCTAAGGACTTTGCGTGCCGCATCGGATCTAGGAATAATTCTACCAAGATGCTTTAGTTCATTCAAAATATTAGTGAAATGAGACATCATAGAATTGATATTTTCATCTTCCTTCATGAAAAATAATTCATATTCATGCATGAGTATATCAATTTTAGATTCTCAAACTTGAGTGGTACCTTCATAAGTTACTACTAGTTTATTCTACATTTCTTTGGATGTGGAATAAGTAGAAACACGATTAAATTCATTTGGACTTAAGGCACAATTTAGATTTACCTTAACTTTAGCATTAAACGACATAAGTCTACGCTCATCATTATCCCATTCGTTTGACAATTTAGGGATTGTTTTTCCATCTACCACTTTGGTTATAGTAAAAGGTCCATCAACAATAACTTGCCAAATTTGATAATCAATAACTTGAAGAAAATCTACCATTCTAGTCTTCCAATAACTATAGTTTGAACCATCAAACCATGGGGGCCTATTGTTGGATTGTCCTTCTACGTGAGTGACTACATTTGAGGCCATGATCGTTCTCTAAGACGGTTAAGTCTAAAACAAGTAGAGATTAGGCTTTGATACCAATTGTTAGTAACTAATAAGCCCTAGAGAGGGGTGAATAGGGCTTTAAAACAATTGTTAAGTCCTTTTTAACAATTACTAGCAATATCCACAATTCTCTAAATTTGTTAAACAAGTGAGCTTTCAATGAAAGACTTAATTTAATTTAACAAGCTATTTATCACAAGATTAATTAAGCATGCACGATAACAAAATAAGGAGATGTAGATAGAGAGATTCACACCATGATTTTTACGAGGTTCGGTAACTCCTAGTTCTCGGCTCAAAGAATCCCCTTCCTTGAGACTTTCCCAATCCTCACATTATGGCTCTTCCTTCAATATGTGGAATAGCAAAACCTTTACACACGAGCTAACTAGCTCGTCACACAATCAAGAGAACAATCCTCCCTTGAAACAATGGGCTTCACTGACCCAAGATCACAAATTTGTGTATGCAATCAATATATCACTCAAGAATAAAAAACACTCAAAAATCCTAAGGTTTTTATGGAAGATAGATCAATATAAACTCAAGTGTTGTTAGGTAATATTTCAAGAACTCTAGATAAATATTCTCAAAGGATAATTTCAATGAGATAATAAGCAAAGAGCTAGAGTTTAAATCTTCAAATGATTTGAGTGAAAAACGAGATTTTTTGCTTCTTGCTTTCGAAAGACTTTTCAAAAAGTACTTGAGAGAAAATAAGAGATGAAGATTTTTCAGAAAAATTTCTCACACAAGAACTTGTCTTTCAATCCCATATCTCATTCTATATATAGTGAAATACTAAGGTTTAGAGAGTGAATCTCACTCTAGGAGATTATGAGAGTGAGATCTGAAAAGTAGCAAGAATAAACACTAAGTGATGGACAAAAATATTTTTCAGATTTACTTTTTCTTAAAATACTGAAGCACCCAGTCGACTTCCTAGAGGTATCCAGTTGACTGCCTCCAAGCTATATTTTAAAATATTTTTCCCAACGACTATGACCCTTCGACTGCCTTGGGCAATCAAATAAGTTTATAATTCTCTGTTTCATCCAGTCGGCTGGGCCCTTGGCCAGTCAACTGGGTCACAACCAGTCGGCTGCCATTGCTTGGCCAGTCAACTGGGTGACTCAAAGATTTTGATTCAAAGTTCATTTTTGTCCCGTTTTGAGTTTGCTTCTTTAATCACTTGAGCTTATATGACCAATCAACGCATAAAATACCTTGTTACAATGTTCTCACACCGACTTAGCTACCCTGGGTCTTAAGTCTATAGCTTTTGCCTTTCGTTGACCATTTTGTCCTTTTCCAATTTTGCGATTGAGTTTCTTTGTCGTTTATCGCTTTTTGTGTTTGTATTCTTTTCAAATCATTCTCCTGTTCTTGCTGAAACATTTAGGTCAAAGTTTTATTAGTACCGAACACGCTTTAAATGTTTTGTTAATATCAAAATAAGAATTATTGTCCGAAATAAAATTTCAAGGCCAACAGGTTTCAAACAATCAAGGGTAGATTATTCTTTGTTTACCAAAGTTCATGGTAACTCCTTTACTGCCATATTATTCTATGTCGATGCATGATTATTACAGGGAATGATGGAGAGATGATTGGTGATCTTAAGAAGTTCCTAAACAGTCATTTTCGGATGAAAGATCTTGGTTTTTTTAAATTCTTTCTTGGAGATGAAGTTGCATGCTCTAGGGCTAGAATTTTCATTTGTGAACGGAAATATACTTTAGACATATGAGAAGAAACTAGTTTGCTTGGTGTGAAGCCTACCAAATTTCCAATGGAACAAAAACTCAAGCTAACTCCAACTGATGGAGATTTTCTCAAGGATCCAACTCATTATTGCAGGATAGTAGGGAAACTAATTTACCTTACCATAACAAGGCCAGAAATCACATATGTCGTTTTCACTCATAGTCAATTTATGCAACATCCAAGATGCCCCTTCTGGATGTCGTCCATCGTCTTCTTCGATATCTAAAGGAAGCACCATGCCAAGGGTTATTCTTTCCTTCACATGGACAGTTGAAACTGGTTGGTTGTTGTAATGCAGATTGGGCTGGATGCCCGACTACTCGACAATCGATAACAAGGTACAGTAGTTTTCTTGGCAAAGCTCTTGTATCCTGAAAAAGTAAGAAGCGAACCACAGTGTCCAGATCCTCTGTAGGAGCCGAATATAGGTCCATGACAACAATCACATGCGAACTTACTTGGCTGAGATACTTGCTAAAAGATTTGCTTATTGAACATCAGGAACCTGCAAAGTTGTTTTGTGATAATCAAGCAACCATGCACATTTCTACGAATCCACATTTCTACGAATCCGGTATATCACGAACGAACTAAAGACATTGAGTTGGATTGCCACACTGTTCGTGAACGAATTCAGAATGGGGAGATTGAGACTGCTTATATCCAAACAGGAAAACAAGTTGCTAATATATTCACGAAACCTCTCGGACAAGTCATCTTTCAATCACACCTTAGCAAGTTGGGAGTTTTTGACATTCACACTCCAACTTGAGGGGGAGTATTAAAAGAAAGGAAATCATCCTGTGACATGTAATCGTGATATGCGATCTATCAAAATCCGGATCAGTGTATAACTGTAATTAGGAGTAATTGTAGGTAGCTAAACTCTATGTGATTAAGCAATTATAGGGATTCTTGTTAGTCATGATTTAATTCTTTACCTAGAATAGCTTTTCCTTCAATTGTATAAATCATGTATGTCACTGATGTATTCAGAGCAATAGAGAAATTCTCCATATCTTTTCTACCTATTTTCACCCTTTTTCATATGGGTTGGACCAATTGTATAATTAGTGACTAGAGTTAAAAGTTGGACTAATTAAAATGTCACTAGTAAGTCGATTTTAGGGATCGAAGAAAAACATTTCAAGGTACTCAAAACAAAATAATAACAAAAAAAAAATAAAAATCAAGAATGATAGACCATTCAAAGCAATGAAATTGATACTTCGAATGAAATTCAATTTTGTAAATTCCAATTTAAGGAGTGTAAAAAATGTGAAAAAAAGAGAAGTTTTCAGTGCCCCTCTTTTACAGATAAATTTAGATAGTACTCATGATATGAGTTTCTCCAATATATCTCCAAGGTGGAAGATCGAATGTTTCATGGTTGGAATGAAAAAAATGTTGTTAGCATCCAACGTTTTTATATATATTATTTTTTCGAATTCGATGTGTACTTTTGACATTATCTCCCACTTACTATATACATTATCGTTGCAATCGGGACCACATACTCTGCATACTAAGAGTGGCAATCCTGTTGCCTCCAAGATTGACTTCAAACCAGAATAAAGTATTGAGTTCGACCGTGATACAAACTGTTATGGGACATGGAAAAGTAGATAAAAAGATTAAATTAAATACAGATCAGCTTTACCTTGTCATCCTTTCAATATCATCCCCAATTCTATAGAACTTAGGGGACCACTCTGGAGTAGAATGATATCAATGCACTCAGTGAGAAGAGTCAAGAGACACTGAGGATCACCATATAAACTACAATTGTGGATATATATATATATATATATACTAGGTAAAAGCATGTTCTCTGCACATGTTCAAAGACCTATCGTGATAAATGAAATACAAAATAAAAATAATAATATCAACTATTTAAATTAAATTTAAATAAAAAAGTTAATAAATAAATTACTCATCACAAAGAGGGAGAGATATGAACCTGTTGATTGAATAGAGGAAAGGGAGTGAGGGAAAGAATGAAGAAAGGGCAAGGAGAATATATATAGAGTGAAACGGTGTGAGATAAATGATGAGAGGTGCGTTTAATAGTATCAAAAAGACATCACTTTTTATTCATCATTTTTATTGAAGAAATGGTGCTTTTAAAAAAATTGAACAGATGTTACTTTTGGTGAAATTTTTTATTTATTTATTTTTGGTTTAAAATGTGTGAAAAAAATATTTGAAAATAATATAAGAACTTAGTACATTTATAAGTAATATAGATATGACGATAAGGACTATTTGTCTCTTTGGCATGTGACCTTAAAGATTAAATAACTCTTAATTTTATTTTAGAGTATCATTAATTCTATAAAAAAAAATTATAATTTTATTCCTTACTAAGATTAAATTTTCTTATAAACTAAAACTTAGGTTCTATATGTAATATATTTATAGATTTTTTCTGGTAGAGTCGAGATGAAAATATGAGTAATATATTCGAATTAATTTTCTACTATATGAAGTTTATATATATCATCTACATATATTGTCGATTAAAAGAGAGAGAAAAAAAACCAAATTATCAAGAAATTTTAAGTATTTAATAATTGAAATACATTATATAATAAGAATAGAATTGGAAAAAATAAAATAAATGGTATTTAACTAAGTTAAGTAACTTCTGTTTTCAAAATGGAAGCTTCCAAAAATAAGTAAGGCAAAAGTTCATAATGTTGGAAATAGTTTGGAA
Source organism: Cornus suecica (assembly GCA_963922005.1). NCBI lineage: Eukaryota > Viridiplantae > Streptophyta > Magnoliopsida > Cornales > Cornaceae > Cornus > Cornus suecica. Next base: position 37,081,353 of record OY998247.1, on the reverse strand, counting down.
AAACAGTAATTAAACCCAATTTTAAGCTTAAATAATTATGGGACCCGAACTCCGATTTTAACGGGACCAAGCACTAATGTGTTCTCCTTGATGTGGAGATCAAGTTGGTATAATTACATGTTCAAAACTATTCATTATTGAATGAGAAATTATCTCTCAAAGTGACCCACTTGAACTTGGGTAAGAATGTTTGTCCCACATTGGAAATAAAGTGAAGTGTAAAGGTGTTTATATATGGTTGCATTGAATGGGTGACTTGAATAACTAGAGGCATGGGAGGAGAGCTAGACCATGCATGAACCATGCAAGCCTTAGCCTAACCACACACGCGCGCCGCCCGCCCGGTCCGGGCCGTGGGCGTGGCGCAGTGCGGGGGGGTGGGTCATCGGTTCTACCCATTTTTTATATTTTTTGGACAAAACTGTAATGACTCTTTTAAAGAGTTGCGTATACAGTTTGTTGTATCAACCATCACCTGCACAGTTTATACACCTATTGGAATGGATACCTATACAGTTGAGATACCTTTCCATTCTCTATATGTATAGGCCATTGCAGTTCATTAAAGAGACGTTTTCCTTTTTCATACACTCTGTCAGAATATACAAATTTCCCTCTGCATACATACACATATACATATAGACAAATAGGTCTGGTTCGGTTCGGGTACAATCACAGAACTTGAGTTCGCCGGTCTTCACCATTGTAGTGCTGCAATTGTGAAGGCGAAATCCGTTCTATCTTGGGAGGCACTTGCTCAGAATCCTTGAGCACCGTAGAGGGAGCAATATTGCCTTAAGGAAACTGTGGTATCACACAGGGCTCGGATTTAATCTGCTCATTCTAACAATTTGATATTGCGGGTCAGTTTCCTTCTTAATTATTGCAACTATATTTATATGCATGATATTTATATATATAACAGAAGTATATGTTTGATCAACAATCTTAAGGCAATATTTTACTGTTTCATGTTCTGTTATAACAGTATATATTTCAGTTCGTATTTCGTACGTAATTTATACATATATTCTGTATATATATTTGTCTACGTATATATATTAATTCCTGCATATACTACATGCGTGATTTTGTATATCACTGATTTATACATAGTATATATATATCTGTTATTTACGTATATGCATATACAAATTGCAGTATCTATTTCGAAATTGATTTGATATATATATAAGCATTGGAGTTTGCATATAACACTAATGTTGAATGCTATTGAGTTTGTAGTACTTGAATTACTAAGTGGTGTTTTGGTCTGAATCAAATTCGTGCATATCATTATTCACTTCCGGATACATATTGTACATTATTTCATGCACAGTTACATTCCTAAATTCATTACAAGTTAAATCTGTTATTGTGTATCTATATATATCTTTACTGTAATTCTGGCTTAGATACATAATTACATTCTGTTATCATTTTACATTCTGATATATAGATATACATAATTTATATTCTGTTTATAGATATATATTCTAATATTCTATTCTGTTTATATATATATATTCTGAAATTATATTATGTTATCTATATATATATATATAAAAATATATTCTGATTTTAATATCTGATATATATTTACTGGAATAGTATTCTGCTATATCTATATAGATATATATATATATATATATTCTGGTAAATTGAATTTTGTTGTATATATCTTTACATTCTGATATATATATATATATACGAAGAATTTGATATATCTTTATATTCTGTTTTAATAACTGTTATATATATATATAGAAATAGTATTCTGATATCTATATATTTTGATACATTATATTCTGATTATATTCTGTGATATATATATATTCTGCCATATATCTATAACACTGTTTTTGTATTCTGCTATATATATATATATACTTATTGTATTCTGATATATATATATATATATATCTATCTTCGGTATATATAATATTATATATATCTTCAGTTTTATACATATTTATATATTATATTCTGAAATTAGTCCATATATATATATTTAATTATATAAACTGTTAATATAATTATTTATATATATTGCTGGACTTTGTATTTCGGAATTATATATATATATATATATATATATCATCCTTGGTTGTTTTATTTATGTGAGATTGTTATTATTATTGTGTGGGAAAAATTAAACGGTACATTAAGCAGATTTCTGTTTGTGTAACAGAAATGGCTACTGGTAATCCAACCACAATTAATGTCTCATATGGGGAGAAGCCTGAAAAATTCAATGGCTCTGATTTTAAACGTTGGCAACAAAAGATGCTGTTTTATCTTACTACTTTGAATCTGGCCAAGTTTTTAATGGAAGCAATTCCATCAGTGGCCGAGGGTAAAACTGATAAAGATAAACTGGCTGCAGTGGATGCATGGAAGCATTCTGATTTCTTGTGCAGGAACTATATCCTTAATGGATTAGATAACACACTGTATAATGTATACAGTGGTGTGAAAACTACAAAGGAGTTATGGGAATCATTGGATAAAAAGTATAAAACTGAGGATGCTGGCACGAAGAAATTCATTGTCGGCAAATTCTTAGATTTTAAAATGTTAGATTCCAAAACTGTACTCAGCCAAGTGAAACAGATTCAAGTGCTTCTTCATGACATTCATGCAGAAGGTATGTCTCTTAGTGAGTCATTCCAAGTGGCGGCTATAGTTGAAAAACTACCACCACTTTGGAAAGATTTTAAGAACTACCTGAAGCATAAACGCAAGGAGATGACTCTTGAAGAGTTGATAGTTCGCCTGAGGATTGAAGAGGACAATCGTAAGTCTGAAAAGAAAAGTAGTGCATGGCATCCTATGGAGTCAAAAGCAAATATTGTGGAGGAAGGATCATCTTCAAAGACTAAAAAGAGAAAGTTCAGTGATGAAGGTCCAAGTAAAGGATCTAAAAAGTTCAAAGGCAAGTGCTTCAATTGTGGAAAGCTGGGACATCTCTCTAAAGACTGTCGAAAGCCAAGGAACTTCGGAACACTAGACCCCAAGCGAATGTGACTGAAGCAGATCGACTTGCAAATGATGTAGGCGATATGAATCTTGCTGCTGTGGTTTCAGAGTGCAATTTGGTGGGCAATAACAAAGAGTGGTGGGTGGACACTGGAGCTACTCGTCACATCTGTGCCAATAGGTGGATGTTCACTGCTTATCAACCTATGAAAAATGGAGAACAACTCTTTATGGGTAATTCTTCATCTTCTAAGGTAGAAGGTAGTGGAAAAGTGATCCTGAAAATGACTTCTGGAAAAGAGGTGACTCTGAATAATGTGCTACATGTGCCGGATATTTGCAAGAACCTGGTGTCTGGATCTCTGCTAAGCAAAAATGGCTTTAAATTAGTCTTTGTATCTGATAAGTTTGTAGTTACAAAGAATGAGATGTATGTAGGAAAAGGATATCTCAGTGATGGGCTGTTTAAGCTCAATGTAATGACTGTTGTACCCACAACTAATAAGATTAATAACACAGTTTCTTCTGCTTATATGCTTGAGTCTTTTGATATTTGGCATGCTAGATTAGGTCATGTTAATTATGATACTTTACGTAGATTAATTAATTTAAATGATTTGCCTAAGTATAAAATTGACCCAAATCATAAATGTGAGACTTGTGTAGAATCTAAATTAACAAGAAAATCCTTTCAAAAAGTTGAAAGATGTAGTGAGCCTCTAGAACTAGTGCATACTGATATATGTGATCTAAAGTTCTTGGAAACTAGAGGAGGAAAAAAGTATTTTATTACTTTTATAGATGATTGCACTAGATATTGCTATGTTTATTTGCTAAGAAGCAAGAATGAGGCTATTGATATTTTCAAACAATATAAAACTGAAGTTGAGAATCAACTTAGCAGAAAAATCAAAGCTATAAGAAGTGATATGGGTGGTGAGTATGAATTTCCTTTTGAGGAGTTCTGTAAAGAACATGGAATTATTCACCAAACTACAGGTCCCTACTCACCTCAATCAAATGGTGTAGCTGAAAGGAAAAACCGAACTTTAAAAGAAATGATGAATGCCTTTCTGTTAAGTTCGGGAGTACCACAGAATTTGTGGGGGGAAGCTATACTTTCTGCTAATTACATTCTTAATAAATTGCCTCAAAATAAAAATTTTAAAACCTCATATGAGTTATGGAAAGGCTATAAGCCTTCCTATAAATACTTAAAAGTGTGGGGGTGCTTAGCAAATGTGGCAATTCCTAAACCTAAAAAGGTGAAAATAGGACCTAAAACCGTGGATTGTGTATTCATCGGTTATGCCCACAATAGCAGTGCATATCGATTTCTTGTTAATAAATCTGAGATTTCTTATGTACATGTCAATACAATAATTGAATCAAGGAATGCTACATTTTTTGAAACTGTATTTCCATATAAAAGGACATTAGATTCAAGCTCACAGAAAAGGTCATTTAGTGATATGACTCAAGATAGTCAGGAACCTATAGACGAAGAATCTATAGAACCTAGACGAAGCAAAAGAGCAAGAGTCACTAAGTCCTTTGGGCCAGATTTTGTTATCAATCTGGTAGAGAATGAACCTCAAACTTATAAGGAGGCCATGTCTTCACCTGAAGCAGTTTATTGGAAAGAAGCTGTGAATAGTGAAATTGAGTCCATTATGCAAAATCATACATGGGAACTGGTAGATCTTCCACCAGGCAATAAACCATTGGGATGTAAGTGGATCTTCAAGAAAAAGATGAAGGCTGATGGATCAATTGACAAGTATAAGGCAAGACTTGTAGCTAAAGGCTATAGGCAAAAGGAAGGGTTGGATTATTTTGACACCTATTCACCAGTTACTAGAATAACGTCCATTCGCATGCTAATTGCGATAGCAACGTTAAATGGATTAGAAATACATCAAATGGATGTAAAAACAGCATTTCTAAATGGTGAATTAGATGAAGAAATATACATGGAACAACCCAAGGGGTTCATTTCTCCTGGCCAAGAGAGACAAGTGTGTAGACTTGTAAAGTCATTATATGGACTAAAACAAGCACCAAAAACAATGGCATAAGAAATTTGACAGTGTCATGATGTCAAATGGGTTCAAAATAAATGAATGTGACAAGTGTGTTTATGTCAAGACTTATCATAATGCGTATGTCATATTATGTCTACATGTAGATGACATGCTTATTATAGGCAGTAATAATGATGTAATCAATTCTACTAAGCAAATGCTAAATAGTAGATTTGACATGAAAGATCTTGCCATAGCTGATGTTATTTTAGGAATTAAAATTTCTAGAACATCAGAAGGACTTGTGTTATCCCAATCTTACTATATAGAGAAAATGTGTGAAAAGTTTAAGAATTATGGGATATGTCCAACACGAACACCTGTGGATGTAAATGTTAAACTTTCTACGAACAAAGATGAAGGTATTTCACAATTGGAATATGCTCGGATCATAGGAAGTTTAATGTATGTTATGAATTGTACTCGACCTGACATAGCATACTCGGTGAGTAAGCTGAGTTGATACACAAGTAACCCAGGTAAATGTCACTGGAATGCAATACTAAGAGTTTTGGGATACTTGAAGTATACTCAAAATTATGGTTTGCATTATACTAGATATCCAGCTGTACTTGAAGGATATAGTGATGCTAATTGGATTTATGATTCCGATGATTCAAAGTCCACTAGTGGATATATTTTTACTCTTGGAAGTGCAGCTGTGTCATGGAAGTCCTCAAAGAAAACATGTATTGCTCGATCCACAATGGAATCTGAATTCATTGCATTGGATAAAGCTGGAGAAGAAGCAGAATGGCTTCGTAACTTTTTAGAGGATATTCCAAACTGGCAGAAACCAGTGCCAGCTATTTGTATACATTGTGATAGTCAATCTACGATTGGAAAGGCTCAAAATCACATGTATAATGGTAAGTCTAGACATATCCGTCGTAGACATAGTACCGTAAAACAATTGCTCTCAAATGGTATAATATCCATTGACTATGTAAAGTCTAAGGATAATATAGCGGATCCGTTAACTAAAGGTTTGGCAAGAGAGCAAGTTGAAAGATCATCGAGGGGAATGGGCTTGAAGCCTCGGGGTTAAAAGACACCATAATGGCAACCCAACCTAGTTGACTGGAGATCCCAAGATCTAGGTTCAAAGGGACAACCGAATTGTGCGTGACTTAGTTAAAAGCACTGTGGAGATTAAAACAAAACTCCTTCCCATTCCTATGATGAGACAGTGCATATTTTAGGGTAAGCTATGCTTTTAATGATGTCTATGACTTGGACAAATCCAAGTGAGGAAGAACTCCTAATAGAATCACTTATGTGAGTAGAAGGGGTCGCTTCTAGGAGAATTTTTGAAGGCGGAATTCTCTGACAAATACTCATGAAACCAAGTGGTGTCCAAGGCCAAAATGGACACAAACGTGAGAACCAACTGTGTTCGAAGGGGAACTGTGTGAAGTCTATTCTCTTGGTTTACACAAACAGCTGACAGTTCAAGGCATCACGTCCACTGATTAGCCAGTAAATCCGATAGTCTTTCACAAGGGAAAGTTCAAGGCTCTAAGGCTACTTATCCTGATACAGTAACCTTTCATTGTACTCGAACTAGTGTCTGCATATTCATCTGCATTTTGAACTGTTAATTTCCATTCATGTGGGGGATTGTTGGAAATAGTTTGGAAAAACAGTAATTAAACCCAACTTTGAGCTTAAATAATTATGGGACCCGAACTCCGATTTTAACGGGACCAAGCACTAATGTGTTCTCCTTGATGTGGAGATCAAGTTGGTATAATTACATGTTCAAAACTATTCATTATTGAATGAGAAATTATCTCTCAAAGTGACCCACTTGAACTTGGGTAAGAATGTTTGTCCCACATTGGAAATAAAGTGAAGTGTAAAGGTGTTTATATATGGTTGCATTGAATGGGTGACTTGAATAACTAGAGGCATGGGAGGAGAGCTAGACCATGCATGAACCATGCAAGCCTTAGCCTAACCACACACGCGCGCACGCCGCCCGCCCGCCCGGTCCGGGCCGTGGTCGTGGCGCGGTGCGGGTGGGTCATCGGTTCTACCCATTTTTTATATTTTTTGGACAAAACTGTAATGACTCTTTTAAAGAGTTGCGTATACAGTTTGTTGTATCAACCATCACCTGCACAGTTTATACACCTATTGGAATGGATACCTATACAGTTGAGATACCTTTCCATTCTCTATATGTATAGGCCATTGCAGTTCATTAAAGAGACGTTTTCCTTTTTCATACACTCTGCCAGAATATACAAATTTCCCTCTGCATACATACACATATACATATAGACAGATAGGTCTGGTTCGGTTCGGGTACAATCACAGAACTTGAGTTCGCCGGTCTTCACCATTGCAGTGCTGCAATTGTGAAGGCGAAATCCGTTCTATCTTGGGAGGCACTTGCTCAGAATCCTTGAGCACCGTAGAGGGAGCAATATTGCCTTAAGGAAACTGTGGTATCACACAGGGCTCGGATTTAATCTGCTCATTCTAACAATTTGATATTGCGGGTCAGTTTCCTTCTTAATTATTGCAACTATATTTATATGCATGATATTTATATATATAACAGAAGTATATGTTTGATCAACACATAATACCCCCTTGCCCTCCTGTGTTTATTTTAGCTCCAAATCACTATTGTATACTCTTCAAAGGTTACAAAATACCTCCCGTGTTTTGCTTAGTTCCAAGTCACTACCTTATACTTTTCAAAAATTGCAAAATACCCCATTCGTATATATTTTACACAAAAAATATTGACAATTTGTCTTGTAATAACCCAATTTAGTATTTTGTGTACCTTTTTTTTTCTCTTGTTCAATAATATAATTAATAATTCAAAACTTCACACACATATATTTATTTTTAGGGGTTTTCAAAACCGGTTCGGTTACTTAAAAATAGGAACCCGAACCGAACTAAACTGGAACCAAAATTTTGGTTCCAGTTCCGATTCCTACTATTATTTTTTTTAAAATATAAAAAATATCAAATATCAAAAGATAATATAATTTTATATATGTTAATATTTAGGTTTATAGACAAAATGAGGAAAAAGTAAGAGAAAGATAAGATTTAGTGAAATCCGTAATTCAATATAATGTTACTTATAATTTAACAAATTTGTATATTTTTTTCACAAATAATTTTTTTTTTGTAGCTTTTCATAAATTTTTTTTGGTAATTTTTTTACTTATATTTTTTGTAGCTTTAAATAGCTTTTCACGAATTAACTTTTTATTGGGATATTGTATGGTCTAAGTGTAAGTCATATCAAATGCAACAAATAATTTGACAGTTCTCACTTTATTTAAATTTTTTCTTACAAGAAATATACAAAATTATATATTTTTTCCACGAATTAAATATAATTTTTTGGTAGCTTTTCAAGAAATTGTTGGTAGCCTTTTTTCTGTTCTGGTTCCTATTTTTAAAGAACCGAACGATTTTGAACACCCCTATAAATAAATATATGTGTATGAAGTTTTGAATTATTAATTATATTATTGAAAAATAGAAAACAAAATACTAAAAATGACTTATTACAAGACAAATGGGCAAAATGGTCAACATTTTGTGTAAAACATATCCAAATGGGGTATTTTGCAACTTTTGAAAAAGCATGAGGTAGTAATTTGGAGCTAAGCAAAACACAGGGGAATATTTTGCAACCTTTGAAAAATATAGGGTAATAATTTGTAGCTAAAAAAAATATAAAAAGGTATTTTGCAACTTCACGGAAGAATTATGCACCCAATAACTTAAAATAGGCAAGTACGGACCGACAAATAAATAAATAATCATGTGAGAAGGGCAGCCTTTAATAAAATTTAATTTTATTTATTACTGGGGCAATAATAAAGTTATCTTTACTATTAGTTGGAACAATGTCAAGATTTTATAGGTATACCATTAAATAAAATTTTAGGTACATTACCAACAAGAAATTATTAATCTGCTTACATGTCTGTGCCTGGGAAAAAGAGGAGTTTGGTTAGGTCTTGAAGGGGTCGTATTTGGAACAACATTCTAATTTCGAATTTATACTATTTACAGTAATTTACTATTATAGAATTGTCTTCCATTTTCAGAAATTATTCTATTTATAGTTAACTAATTAATGGAATAAAGCTGCCCCATTTATTACTGGATATCACATGTTTTCAAGTGTGAGTCTTGTGCAGTGGATACAATTGTCGCAAGCTGTATAACCTGTAAGTGATATACCATACCATTTTATGCTAATTTTTTAATTTCGCCATCCAAAAGCTTATTGTTAGAAACAATTATTTATTTTCTGAATCTTGAAACAATGTTTACATAATGGAACCAGACACTAAGAATTGCACTTTTCAAGCTAAATTTAAAATCAAATCTAAATGACGAATAATAGTATATAGGTAGATTTGCTAAAATCAAAATCAAAATCAAATTTAGGGCCTGTTTACTAACATAAAATATTTTCTGTTTCCGTTTCCTGAAGAAGTAGAATTATATTTTTGATTCCTTAAGAAAAACAGAAAGTAAAATCTTGTTTACTAAATTTTGATTTTTTTCAGAAACAAAAATAAAAAACAGAAATTATGTTTACTAAAAAAATTTTGTTCTTACTTTTTATTTATTTATTATATGTATTTCTTATTATTTTTTATTTATATTTATTATTAATTTTGTATATTATTTAATTTATTATTTATTATTTAATTATTTTTATTTAATTTATAAATATATTTAATTTATTATTTTTATTATTATTAATTCATTATTTTTATTTAATTTATAAAAATATTTAATTTATTTATTATTTGTATTTCTTATTTTTTTTATTTTTTATTTATCATAATTATTTATTATTATTATTATGTATTATTTAATCTATTTTATTATTGTTTATTTTGTTTATTATTATTTATTCATTTATTTTTATTTAATTTATAATTATATTTAATTTATTATTTTTGTTTAATTTATAAATATATTTTGTTTAATTTATTATTATTATATTTTATTTAATTTATAAAAATATTAATTTATTTATTATTTGTATTTCTTATTATTTATATTTTTTTTATTTATCATAATTATTATTTATTTATTATTATTATTATGTATTATTAATCTATTTTATTATTGTTTATTTTGTTTATTATTATTTATTGATTTTTTTTTTTTTATAAATATTTTTTATTTATTATATTTTTATTTAATTTATAAAAATATTTAATATTTTTATTATTATTTATTATTTATATATAATATTTAAATTTATTAGTGCAAAAGACATGAAAATCCCAATTTTACAACTTTAAAATTTGGTCATTTTGAAGGCGAAAGGAAACAAAAAGAGGAAGTAACATTTTTCTTGTTTCCCCTTTTCTTTACAATTAGAGGAAACGTTTCTTTAAGGGTAAAAGTAAAAATAAATTTGCAAACAAAATTTTACTTTTATTTTTTCATTTCAGGAAATAAAAATAAAAAACAGAAAATATTGTCTGTTACTAAACATGGCGTTAAGATCATTGCCTATGCAAATGTGGACTTTAATACGGTCAAATTAGTAATTTACTCGACTTGGTCCAATGAGAATGTAACGAATTAAAATTGATCTCGTGGGGCAATTGGGTCCGCAAAGATCTCATCGATGGAACTGATTCGTTAAATTTTCATTAAATCAAATCTGGTGAGATACTGACTAGATTGGATATTTTTTCATGCAAATATGTTTACTAACTTTTTACTGTTTAAAAAGTGTAATCACATTTATAATTGTAATGAGGTGACTAATTCTTATTCTACATTATTACTTTTGACTATGCATATTATTAATTCACACACTACTACGCTGTTTGCATAGTGGTTGCGGTAACATTAATATATCCAGATAATATTAATTTTAAAAATAAATATTTGACGTGTCAGTAAATGAGTCACAACAAGAGTATAGGCGTCAATTGATCCTTTTGAAAATTTATTTTTTTAATATTTTTAATTATAATACAAATTATTTTAAGGAATTATAGTAAAAAATATAAGATTTGACTCCTATTAATTTTTTTAAAATTTTTGGTTATTGCCCCTCAATTTCAAAGATTAGATAAAATTATTATGCTAAAAAATAAAAATACCTTGAAATTATATATAATATATAAATTAGTGTAATAAACTATTTAATGAAATTTTAATTTCATTCTTATGGTCTATCTAACTCACAACTAAGAGTCCACAATGCCATAACCAACATCCCAAAACTCATTTAACCTAATCTACAATAACTTCTAATTTAATTAAAACATAACCCACAAGGCCACAACCAACATTTCAGAACTCATTTAACCAAACCCAAAATAAATTCTAATTTAATTAAAATACAACCCACAATGTCACAACCAAGTTACCAACATCTCAAAGCTCATTTAATTCATCCCACAATAAATTTTAATTTAATTAAAGCACAACTATAACTCACTTGTTTAATTAAATCCTAATTTCTTTGACACAAACAGAACTTTAGATTTATCTCTCATTGTAAGGCGACGAGACGGAGCCACTCTTTGGCTAGGGTGGCCATGACCTCTTCCCAATATTTTTCAATTATATAGATTTTAGATATCTTTAAAAAAATTGCATATGACACCACCAAGTTTTTTTAAAAATATTCTTTGGTAGCCTAAAAAAATATAAATTTTACCAATAAATTTATAAAAAAATGCATTGCCACCTCCAAATTTTAAAAAAAATTCTTTTGGAAACCTAAAAAATATAAATTTTACCAAAAACTTATAAAAATTATATTGGCCATTCTAGATAATTTTTCTGGCTCCGCTTGTGCTCGGCAATCAAATTTTTTTTAAAGGTTGACTCTCAATAAAAATTTTTTTGGCTCTATCCCTGTATGTATCAATATTATATAATAATATCAATACTTTTTAAAAAGGTTATGGACAAAATGGTAGGTAACTAATGGAAAACCATGATTACTATATGCAATAACCCCTTCTTATCATACACTCTCGATACTCTTAATGAAATGTAATAGTACAGAGGTATATTTCCATTTTTGTAATTTTGAATTTTTTTTGTTGTTTGTTTTTTGCTTGGGTGGGGTGGTCTACCATATTTAACTGTGACAAGTATGTGTGAGACTCAACCCATTAATTTCTTATCCTCTGATCAATGGTTAAGATTGGATAAAGATAAGAAAAAAGGAGTGCCTAAGAAATAAATTCAGTTTGGTAGGGTAGGAAGATGAACCCATGACAGAGTAATTATGCTCTCTTATTTAACAAGAGAATGTTTCTGACTATTTAAGTGGTAGAAATGCATTTATGAATTTGAACTACCCTTGCTGTTCTTGCAAATAAGTGAAACTAGCCAACCCTGATAAGGGAAACCTTTGCACAAGCCTACAAGGAGATGCAAAAAGCTATGTTCTTATATATATATGGGATAATTATACTGATATCCCATAAATTATGGCATAATTGTAAATGATTCCTCTAATGTTTCAATACTATCACAATCCCCTTTTAATGTCAACTTCGGTGTCTCAATTACCTCCCTCCGTCCAGAGTCAACGAAGGAAAATTGCTTTATTGGTTAATAATTTTTTTTCTTTTTTATCAAATTTTCTGCTTTACCCTTACCATCTTTGTAATTACATGATTACCCTTACATTTATTTTGAATACCCTAAATTTGGTTGACCGTTTTGCCCTACCCTCACAGAAAAACAAAGTCATAAGTATGTTTCGTTTCCTTTAGCTCTCCCTCTCTCTTGGTGTGAGAACATAGAAAATATCAAGGGTGTCAGGTGAAAGGACATGTCACCAATCACCCAAGATCCAATTCCCGCCTAAAACATCACAAGGGCAATGGCATAATTTTGCTCAACTCTAGAATATTCCACAAAGATCTTCTTTTATTTCAGGGCATTAAAGTAATTTCCCATTCAATCTTGGTCGGACCTTTATTCCGATGCAATTAAGAGGGATTTGTGATATTATTGAAATATTAGGGAAATAATTTTCAATTATGTCATCAGGGGAGATTAGTGTAATTATTCCTATATATATTTATATAAAGCATGATAACTGTATGTGAAAATGGGAATAATATAAGAATATATTTTAAAGCCAGATAGTATAACAACTGGATTTATCTACTTCATTTTTTGGTTTAAGCACTTTTATAGCCACTTGCCTCTAGGTTGTAAGTGCAAGAACACTTGTGAGTATTGTTTATTTATGGTATGTTTTAAACAATAACCATGTTGAGTATTAGATAGGTCGTTTTTGTTTTAACGACATTTACAAGTTTCGACAAAGGCAAAATCAAATATTGAAGTAGTGAAGAATATAAGTGTAGTACAAAAGTGAGCGTATTGAGTAAAAATGTCTCCCGGATGGCGAAAACGGCATTTTTCAAAGTTGTCAATTTAAGCAAAAAGTCTCAGGGAGTCAAGAGGGATATTTTGGTACTATTCCCAACAAAAGTGGTTTTGACTAAAGTATCTACGCTCAAGCCTACGGTTACAGAACTTAAAAGTGGCTAGAAAGTGAAAAATGATGCTCAAGATTTTGCCGTAGCTACGCTCAAGGGGTACGCCAAGGCGTAAGTGCCTGACGAGGGATAAATTGCAGATTTTGTGAATTGTCAAATTTGACCCCGACTTGAAGTTTGATGATGAGGTTACGACTTATTGACCTATATACACGTTTGTATATCAATATAAGTTAGTTTTACTCCTAATTGGAAGAGTTTGACACAAAGAAGGAATCCTAATCAAAGTGGGGAACAAGTTATCTCAAAATTAGGGTTTCTTACTCTATAAATAAGAGGGCTCTCTATAGATTTGAAGGGGGATTTTGGGTGAGATCCCTGTAGTATTTTTTACAGATTCATATTCTTATACACAGATAGATAAAGAGAGAAAATCATTGAGTGATTCTATATCCTCTAGTTCTCTCTTAGTTAGAGTTTGTTCAATTATGCTTCTACATCGATGATCTTATGCATAATTGAATGACCAAGATTCTGAAAAATCTACACATCACCTTGTGCAACGTGGTTTCTTAGATATGTTTGAGAAATAGAGCCATCTGAGTGCGGAGATCGGAGCAGGAGGCTTCATGGTGATTTGATCCGTTGAGAAGCGGAGCCGTCAGAGTACGGAGTGGAGCGAGAAGCTTCGTGGAGCGCGAGTGATTCAAGTTCGTTAGACGTCAAGTGGAGAAAGGCAGATCTGGAGGGATTTGTAAGTCTAAAGCTTCATAGAGTTTGTGTAATCCTTGATTCATAGTGCATCGATACCCGAGCGTATCCGTGGTTTTTACTTGAAGTCTTTCTAAGGTTTTCCACGTAAAAATATCGTGACCTATTGCTTTATTTTCTGCACTTTGATTTATCTTTGCATGATTTATCTTTATAGAGAATTGAATTAAAATTGACTTTTCCGCAATTAATATTAATTTGTCAATAAATCCACAAAAAGCCTATTCACCCCCCTCTAGGTTATTTTCATTGATCGTATAGGTAATTTCAATTGGTATCAGAGCAACTTTGCCCCAATTTAGGTTAACGACCTAGGGTTAGATTCTGAACTTAGACGATGGAGATACCTCGTGAAGGAGGTTCCGTATCTAGGTCCTCTTTGTTTGATGGCTCAAACTACACCTAGATATGAGAGTTTGGCTTGCCATAGAGGTAGGATACTCACCTCCCACTATGAAATATGTTACCAATGAATTTAGGGTAAAACCGTCAAGTGAGTGGACTACTGCTGAGACAAACAATGCTAGTTAGAATTCAAAAGCTTTGAATGTGTTGTATAGTGTTGTGACTACAAGTGAGTTTAGGAGAATTGCCACGTGCGAAATTGCAAAAGAAGCTTGAGATATTCTCCTAGTAACTCATGAAGGAACTTTAAAAGTTAAGCAATCGAAACTCCAAATTCAAAATTCAAAATTTGAACATCTTAGGATAGAGGAGGATGAAGTTTTTGATGACTTGGAGGCTAGGTTAACTGACATAGTAACAAGTTGTCACAATCTAGGAGAACCCATTCCCGAGACTACCATAGTGAAGAAAATTCTTAGGTCTCTACCTGAACGTTTTTGGTCTAAGGTTACTATCATATCTAAAATCATGAGTTTCAAGAAAATTAAACTTGAAGAGTTGGATGGGAATCTAAAATCTTATGAGATGGATATGTGTGCTCAATCCTCTAAGAAGTCGAGAGAAAAACAAAAGAGAAAAGCATGGCTTTTAAAATCACTAAGAAAGATCCTAGTGAGTCCGATGAGGAGGATGAGAGTAGACCACTACATATTGACATGATCATGAAGCAGTTTCATAAATTTTTAAAATCTTCTTATAATCAAGAATTGATTAAAGAACAAAAATTTGGAGATAAATAACATGATTTTAAAAATAAAAAGGTCCAAAGTTGGAATGACAAGATTGATTCTAAAAAGAAGAAACCTCAATGTTTTGAGTGTCAAGGGTTTGGTCACATAGCTGCTGAGTGTGCCAATAAGAAGAAAGAGTAAAAAGGTCTAGCTGTTACTTGGAGTGATGGATCAGATGATGGAACAACTAGTGACTTTGCTGAGTCTGTCGTGGATGATGAGTTTGAGAATTTTACTGTGTTTGCTGCACAGTGTAAGGAAGTTGAGGAAATTGCCATGAGTTGGGCAATGTCTGAGGATGATTGTAAATGCTAAAAAATGCACAACACAAGAATAGGGTTTCATTGGTCATTTTTCCTTGTATATATACATTCCCTTATTGGGATTTGAGCCCATTATGGCAACATCCTCTTGTTTACATCATCATTTTGTCTATTGCTTACGTCACTAACTTGATCCTCAAGTTTACTCTAGGTCATTTCAGGTAATAGGCTTTAGGATGGGCCTTTTCTTTCAGGCCCGAGAGGTGTTTGGGCCATCAGGCCCTAATTAACCTTGTTGGGCCAGTAGGACAGATAGGCTTTGAGAATCCACACGTAGACAGGCCCCTCATTGGTTATGGGCTTGCGTATGCATTAGGTCCCATTGCCAATGATAAAGTGTGGCAGAGAACGTACACCCCCTTTGGTCGGATGACGTGGGCACGACATAAATAGGGCAGCTGTGGCCATCATTTCAAATTCAAACGTACGGTTCAAGTGATCTTGAATTTCGTGTTGGTGGCTGAAGAGACGATTCGGTACCCCGTTACTTGTGCGAAATACCTTTGGTATTTGCTCTTTAAATCCTATAAATACTTATATTTTCTTTTTTTGAAACACTTTTTTGTTTTTCCGTTTGCTTTCTTAGTGGATTTTTCTCTGCAACTTTTTCATCTTTGAGCTTCTTCGCTAAAAACTGCAATTCTTCATCGGCAAATCCTTAATCCTCCTCTAGAATACATCTTGGTGTAAATTCTTACTTCTCACTCTTCTACCTTTCTACGAAAAATGTCTCACAGTGATGACACCCGATCGGGTAGTGATCGTATACCTTCCTCAATTAACCCTGATGCCTCTCTTAGTTCTCCATCTGTTGAGGTGATCAGGAATGTTGGATCTAGCCCCCCGAAGGTCACCTAGCGGGTCAGTACCGGTGGAGTTCTTGTTGTACCTGTTCTAAAAGGGTCAGGCTGTTAGGAGATCCGGAACACAAATTACTGATGATCCCTTGATATCTGAAAAAAGGCTAGACGTAGTTCTGAAAAAGCTTGAGGTTCTTGATTGGGTGGTTATCAGGCACTACCCCAAGGATAAGGATTTTAGGTTAGGTGAAAGGGTTGGGGATGACCATATCTTGCTTTCCTCTTATCATCTATAAATCATCTGATTTCCAATTCATCATTTATTTATGTTTGCCTTATCTACCTTAGGTCTGACCCCACTTTAGGTTGGGCCAAACTTCTTTAGAATACTGGCCATGGTCTTGCTACTCAATCGAGATCTGGGTTTGGACTTGGGCCTGGCTGAGGTCCTATTCTCTTATAGGCTTCAGGATCAGAAAAACTGTAAGGGGCATTTTAATCTTTTTCCCTATCAGGGGAGGAAGATGTGTGATGGAGTTGAAAAATCTAATAAGGGCTGGAAGGAGAGGATGATTTTGGTGAGTGGGAATTGGAGACATCCCGATACAAACTTCCTGATCCCCAAATCTTTGAGCCAACACCTGTTCCCCACTTTCAAACCCTACCATTCAAGGGCATGCCTCTGTGGGGTGTGTGATGACAAGTTGGGGATGCATGTTTTAGGTTTTTTGAAGGAGCCCACTAACCACAAAACCCCATTTTATATTAAATCTTATTTTGACCTTCTAAAGTCCAAAGTTTGGGGTAAACCTTTAAGGATGTGTCCTGATTTACTAACTGATGATGCTTTGCAGGAATTATCATCTCAAGGAGCAGACATCATGTTGACAATTCCTCAACCTAGCCTCAAGAGTAAACGAAAGAGGGCATCGGGCAACCCAACCACTCCTGCTACCCCTTCGGAAGTCGCATCCCCTTTAGTTAATGAGGTTCCACCACCACCCCCTTCCTGTGATCCTCCATTTATTCTTCCTCCTTCTCCTTCTGGGGGAGGAAGGTGTTTCTACCCCCATTCCTCTTACTCTCTCTTGCTCAGGGGAGAATCCTACTGACCCATCCCAGACTGCTGGTGATGGTGCTTCTGTATCAGCTGGAGAGGGGGTTACATTGTCATCCTTGCCTCTGCAGGGCATCACCCACCCCCGATCGGAGGATGACCAGTTTGGCCGTTCGGTTCGGCCCCGATTGACAACGACAACCTCTCCAAGTGTATAAACTGAATCCAAAGTTGCAATTGAGAAACCCGTTCCTCGGAATCCGAGAATAAGGCTCCTGGGTGGTGGGTTCTTGGTGTTGGGGAATGAGACCATTAATGTTGAAATTGCTCTTCAAGATATGGGTCTTCAGATTTGGACCCTAGCTGATCGAAACAAGATCAAGAAGGTGGACAGGGGAGAGCTGGCCCTGACAGGCCCTGAAATGGCAATGACGGTGGTTTGTGTGCAACTTGAATTTGTTTTCTCATTTAGTTTTTTCTTGTTTCCTTTTGGTCTATTTATTAATCGTGTGACACTTGTGATTTTTATGGTAGATGTTTTATCTGACCCAAGCTTATAACTCGAAGCTTGAGGGGGACAGCAGGGCCCTCAAGCAGTCGGTAGAGTATCTGAGGCTGAAAGAGGAGGCCAGGAAGAAGATGGCTGCCATGTTGGTGATTGCCAATAAGAAATTGGAAGCTCAGACTGTTCGGGCCATTAAACTAGAACAATATTTCCAGGGGGCTGAACAAAAAGTCAAAGAGGGGGGGCGGGGGGGAGGCCCAACAAGCTCTGACAACCATGTATCAAGAACTGGTGGGCAAGTTTGAATCTTTGGAGGCTTCTCACCTCAAGACTATTGAGGATAAATTTGAAATTGAGAACCTTCTGGCGGTTGAGAGGTCTACGATGGAGATGTGCCATCGGGGCGGCAACCAGATGTATGAGAACTTCAAAGATACTTCCAATTACCGAGTCGGGTTCTGCTGGAGATATTCCTTCTAGGATTTCTAGAAACCCATTAAGGAGAGGGACTTCATATCAGTGGAAGAATTGGACGAGTCTTTTGGCATTGCCCCTCCTTACAAGTATCCGGAAGCAAGCCCCGATGACCTCCTCTTCTGTGAGTTCTTGACTAAGCCTCTCCCCGGGTTTGCTCTCGTTTTTGGAATTGTTTTGTCTGAACTGGCTCTGGTTCCTGATTCCACTACTCAACCCAATCTTTCTCAAACAGATTCAAGTGCACAAGAAGGGGCCGTTACTAGGGCTAGAGACAGGATTGAAGAGTTTGGTCCTGAGTTCATATACTAGGGGTAGAAACTTAGTTTTTCCTCTTTGTCTTTTGTTTTTTTTTATAATTTTTTCACTTGTAAGCCTTGGTTATTGGGGCCCATATATAATACAAAATTTGAGACATTTTTAGAACATAACCAACTAATATTTTATTTCGGGCTCTTGAGGCCATGTGAGAGATCCCACAACACTTAGTTAATTTTTGTAAATTTTTGATCACTTATGAATTGATCAGTGTTGTGCCTTTTGAGCTCTTGAGGCCAAAGATGTCATAATACTTAGATAATTCTTGTCAATTTTTATCACTTGTGGATTTATCGGTGTTGTGCCTTTCGGGCTCCTGAGGCCATGCGAAAGATGTCATAACACTTAGATAATTCTTGTAAAAGTTTGATCACTTATGGATTGATCGGTGTTGTACCTTTTGGGTTCTTGAGGCCATTCGAAAGATGTCACAATACTTAGATAATTCTTGTAAATTTTTTGATCACTTGTGGATGGATCAGTGTTGTGCCTTTCAGGTTCTTGAGGCCATGCGAAAGTGTTCACAACACTCAGATAAGTCTTGTAATTTTTTTATCACTTGTAAGCAATCTTTAGCCAAGAAAATTTAATTTTACTGATGCCAATTTAATTGATGTGACACTCATGGATTTTTATAAAAATAAGGGGACAAGGTAAGATGGAATTAGATTGGCCTACTACGGGTAATACCTCTTCAGGCCAGAGGCGTTCTGGGAGTTTGGCTCCATTCTACCGTTCTCATTTTTTTGGATGCGATATGCCCCGCGCCCGATAACTTTGATGATGGTGTATGGGCCCTCCCAAGGTTCCCTAAGCTTGCCCATAAATCCGATATTTTTTCAAAGGACCATGTCCCTGACCTGGAATTTTCTTCTTTTGAATTTTTGATTGAAATGATTTCGGCCATGTTGTTGGTAGGCCGTCAACTTGATCCCTGCTGCTTCTTTCCTTTCATCCAGCAGATCAAGATCGTGAGCCAGGTGTTGATTATTCGGGCCATCCTCCCAGGCTTAGCTCTTGAGGGTTGGAACCCTAATTTTTATGGGGATCATAGCCTCAGTGTCGTATGCCATGGCGAAGGGTGTTTCTCCAGTGGGTTGCCTAGGTGTTGTTCTGTACGACCATAGTACTTCGGGTATTTTTTCTAACTAGGCCCCTTTGGCTTTTTTGAGCTTTTTTGTGAGAGTGTCGAAGATGCTTCAATTTGTTATTTCATCTTGTTCGTTCCCTTGCAGGTACCCGACCGAAGATGTGTTCTGGTTGATGTCGTGTTCGGTGAGAAATGCTCTCACCTTTTTGTTAACCAATTTCTACCATTATCCTTCATAATCTTTCTTGGTAGCTCGAATCTGTATATTATGTGGCTCCAGATGAACTTGATGACGTGGCTGCTTTTAATTGTTGGATAGGCTTCGGCCTCTACCTATTTCGTAAAATAGTCAGTGGCCAATTGAACGTGAGTGGTTAATCATATTGCCATCGGTAGAGGGCCCACGATATCCATTTCCCACCGGGCGAAGGGGTGTGGGACCACAGTCGGGTGTAAGAACTCTGGTGGCTGATGTATTGCATCTCCATGCATTTGCCATGTTTTGCACCTCCGGACATAGTCATCGGCATCCCACTACAGATAAGGCCAAAAGTATCATTGGGAAAGTATTTTGTAAGCAAGAGATCTTCCTCCGGAGTGGTTCCCACATGATCTATTGTGGATTTCTTCCATCACTGCTCTTACTTTAGAAGGGGTTACAAATTTTAAGTATTGACCTGAGAATGATTTCCGGTAGAGTTTCCCCCTTATGATTGAGTATCTGGCTGAATTCATCCGGATCTTGTGGGCTTCAGCTTTGTTCTCCGGGAGGGCCCCATGCCTAAGGTAATTCACCAATGGATCAACCCAGATGGGATCTTACGGGATAAACATTACTTGATCGGGTTCTTGAATGTTTGTTCTGGCCAGAAAATCCACCAACATAACCCTAGTCAGATTCTCACCAGTTGAGGATGCCGAACCGGCTAGGTGATCAACTACAGTGTTCTCACTCCTTGGAATTTGGGTGAAAGTTATTTTCTGAAAGTGCTCTATTCTTTTAATACGAGTGCCCGATAAGACTCCATTTTTATATCCTTTGTTTTGTATTCTCCTTTGATCTGTCGAATGATCAATTGGGATTCGGTGTGCACTGCCAGGATCTGAATTAGGAGGCTTTTGGGTAACCGCAAACCGTATATGATTGCTTCATACTCGGCCTCGTTATTGGTAGTCGGGAACTGTAGTTGTACTGACATATGGAGATGAGTACTATCGGGAGTTTGGATTTCCAAGCCAACTCTTGACCCATTTGAACTGTCTGACCCATCCATGAATAGTTTCCAGGTAGTCGGCTCATCCTGCTGATTGGTCTCCTCGGTTTCCTCCTCAAGTAAGAAGGTTTCTACTGTATGACCCTTGTTGGAGACTCGGGGTATGTAGGTTATATCGCATATGCCCAACTCGATGGCCCATTTGGAGATTCTGGTAGAAAAGTCAGGTTTTGATATGATGACCTGAATAAGAGTGGAGGTCGGGACAATGATTGGATGTGTTTCGAAGTAATGCCTGAGCCATCTCTTTCCGTTTACCAGTGATAGTACTAGCTTTTCCTATCTACTGTACCGGGTTTCAGCCTCTGCCAAGGATTTACTAGTATAAAAAATAAGCATCCACAGGCTCCCATCTTCTCTGATGAGGGTTGTACGGGTTGAGACAACGGACGTTGCTAGGTAAAGATACAGGACTTCATCGAGTTCCGATATGGCTAGGATTGGGGGCTTGGTCATATATTCCTTCAATCTTGCGAGAGATTTGGATTGCTCAGAACCCCAGACTTCGCCCTTCCTTGCCTTTAATGCCTAAAAGAATGGCCTGCATCGATCGATAAGTTTTAAGATGAATTTTCTAAGGACAACCACTCAGCCCGTCAGGACTTGAACATATTTATGTGTCCGAGATTCCTTTATTTCCCTCAAGGCCTTGACTTGAGTCGGGCTAGCCTGAATTCCAGACCGGTCCACAATGTATCCTAGGAACTGTTCTGATGACACGCCGAAGGAATATTTCTCCGGGTTGAGTTTCATTCCATGTCTCCTGAGGGTGTCAAAGACTCATTGCAGATGTCCTAGGTGGTCTCCTTTATCGTTGTTTTTGACCACAATGTCATCGATGTAAGCTTCGATCACGATGCCCATCATCCCTTTAAAGATCCTGTTTACCAATCTCTAGAAAGTAGCACCTGCATTTTTCAGTCCGAAGGGCATAACTTTAAAACAGTAAGTACCTATTTCGGTGATGAAGGATGTCTTTTCCTCATTGGCCGAGTTCATTCTTATCTGATTGTACCCCGAGTATGCATCAAGGAAAGTTAATCGCTCGTAGCCAGTGATAATATCCACCATCTGCTCAATTTTTCGTAATGGAAAGCTATCCTTCGGGCATGCCCTGTTTAGGTCAGTAAAATTAACACAAACTTTTAACCTACCATTCTTCTTCTGGACAACTACAATGTTGGCAAGCCAATCAGGGTATTTCACTTCCCTAATAAACCCAGCCTAGAGCAATCAAGATACTTCTTCCGCTATGACCTGGTTCCGGTGGGTTCCCATGCGTCTTTGCTTCTGCCTAATTGGCCTCACATTTGGGTCAACATGTAAGGAGTGTTGGGCAATGATGTGACATCAGGTGTGTAAAAATATGTGATTAAAAATGACATCTTAACGACACTAGGTTTTATCCTATGCAAGCGCACACATCGATTACAAAATAGCAATGACTTGATTAAGGGATATCGATCCCACAGAGACTAAGATTGTTCACTTTAGCAATTTCAAAAATACTGAATTATATTTTCTGAAAATGGTTTGTTTGGGTGGTTAAAGACCAAATTATCTAGAAAGTAAAGTAAATTGGTTGTGATTCAGAGGAGATAGAAGACTAGGGTTTACATCGCTCCACCACTAACCGCATAATATAGTTCCTCACTATATCAACTGTAAGAGGGCGATCCATCACTGTGAATCAGGTCGTACCGCAAATAGTTAAATACGACCTTAAAAAAGAGTATTATCAACCAGATTGCGACAACCCATCTCATGACTGACCTAACTAGTGCATGCCAATTCTATTACTCTAATCTACTCCTAATGCATGAAAATAAATTAAACATGTGTATAATAAATCGTCAAGGCATGTCATGTGCCAACCTAGGGTTTCAAGTTTCATTACCACCATTGTGTAGAAAACCATAATTAAGCATCCGAGTTCCTGCTCATACTGAATAATCATATTTATGTAAAATAATACATTCATTCCATCTAAGATAAGAATTTAGAACAAACAAAGAATTTTATATTGCAAATTAGTACGGTCTCTTAACTACTACAATTATCACAGTATGGTCAACAGTTTCCCCTCGTTACAATTGAAAACACCGAAGGAACTATATTACTTGGCTAGGGTTTTGCTAGAAAACCCTAGATACCTAATTAGTTGCTCATGGTAGAAGGTGACTGCATCGTTGATGTAAAAATTTCCTCCATGATCTTCTTCTCCGGATCTCTAGGTTTAAATATGGATCTCAACAACAACAAGTCTGAATATGAACGTGTGAACTAATGAACCCACCAAAATTAATGAACAACCTCTCTCTCTTAATGAACGTCTGACCCCTAACACAGATATATGATTGTGTATGTATAGGCAATGGTGTAAAGAGGTCTTTTTCAGTCTTTTTACTTTAAAACTCACAAAAACCTAAAATCTGATATATATATATATATATATATATATATATATATATATATATGTGTGTGTGTGTGTGTGTGTATTTACATGTATATAGAGGTCTGGAGTCGCAACCACGTCTTGGAGTCGAACTAGAGGTAGAACGTGCCAAAACCATCAAAAACCTCAACAAGTTTCCGCATATATGCTACAAGCGTACCTGGCATACGCTTCAAACGTATGTACAAGCGTACTTTCAAGCGTAGAAATGTGATTTCCAGCCACTTTTTGAAACTAAAAGCGTAGGTGTTTTCTTTAAAACCACTCTTCTCCATGAATGCACAGAAATGACCGTCTTAAACCTACGATACGTTTTGCTGAAGATGAAGGCTTCTAAAAATGCCGTTTTTGCCCTCTGGGGGGTCATTTTTGTCTCGAACTGCCTCTTTGAATATAAATAACATGCACTTCAGTTAATTCACCGAAGTTAACTCCATTTCTTTGTTAAGCTCCTGAAACATGCTTTAACACACAAACAACATAAAAATACCAAATAATGGAATGAAATGACGTAACAATTGTGAGTTAAGGGGTCAAAATGTCTAACTTTGTTGGTGTAACGTTGTTGCCTCTCAATACTCCATATCAAACTTATCCAACTCTGGTGGTGGTTCAGTTAGATCAATCGTTTCTACCACACACTCAGCTGGTTGAACCTCTATGCAGTGCTTCAATCTTTGCCCATTGATGACAAACATCTTTCCAGTGTCAGGATCATCGAGCTCCATGGCTCCATGGGGGAAAACCTTTGTAATCTTTTATGGCCCATCCCATCTTGATTGGAGTTTACCAGGAAATAACTTGAGTCTCGAATTAAATAGTCAAACCTTCTGGCCGGGCTAAAAACCTTTCTTTCTAATATGCTTATTATGAAACGCTTTTGTTTGATCCTTATAAATTCGAGAGTGTTTATATGCATCATTTCTCAACTCCTTAAGCTCCTGAAGTTGGAGTTTCCGCTGCGCACCGGCTTTCTTTATATCAAAATTTAATCTTCGAATAACCCAATATGCTAGGTGTTCTAACTCTAAAGGGAGATGACATGCTTTACCATATACTAGTCTGTATGGTGTCATACCAATTGACATTTTAAACACTATCATGTATGCCCACAGTGCATCATTCAACCTTCTCAGTCAATCTTTCAAATCTGGATGCACTGTCTTTTCCATAATGTTTGTGATCTCCTTGTTTTGAAACCTTCACTTGTCCTTGTGATTGGGGGGGATAAGGTGTACCAATTCTATGAGTGACACCGTACTTCTCACAAAAAGCAGGATGAAACTGGTTGTCAAAATGGTTTCCACCATCACTAATCAACACTCGTCGTATACCAAATCTTGAGAAAATATTTGATTTCACAAACTCTTCCACCACCTCATGGTCAGCACGTTTGGTGGTTATAGCTTCTACCCATTTCGAAACAAAATCAACCCCCACAAGTATGTACTCCTTCTTATCTATTTTAGGAAATGGTCCTATGAAATCAATACCCCATACATAAAATAATTCCATAATTAGAATTGGGGTAAGAGGCATCATGTCTCGTCGATATATGGATCCCAACTTTTGACATTGCAAGCATTCTTTGCAATACTTGAAATCATATTTGAATATGGAAGGCTAGTAAAATCCACTCTGCAGCACCTTATGAGTTGTCTTCTGTGCTCCGAAATGTCCTCCACACTCCAACGTGTGACAAAGTGTCAATATGTTTTGCACCTCATTCTTTGGGGCACATTTTATGATAATCTAATCAGAGCAATACTTGTATAACCAAGAATTATCCCATATATAGAATTTGATTTGGCTGAAGAATCGGTCCCTCTCATTCTTGGACCATCCTTTTGGAATTCGACATGTGGCTTTATAATTGACAATGCCAGCATACCACGGTATTTGTTCCACAACAGCTACATTGAAGAGATGTTCATCCGGGAATGAAACCTTAAAAAGAGTAGTTTCCTTTGTGGACTCGACTATAATCCTTGATAAATGATCTGCAACAACATTTTCCGAACCCTTCTTGTCTTTGATTTCCAGGTCGAATTCCTGCAACAACA
This sequence comes from Cornus suecica, assembly GCA_963922005.1. NCBI lineage: Eukaryota > Viridiplantae > Streptophyta > Magnoliopsida > Cornales > Cornaceae > Cornus > Cornus suecica. Next base: position 37,055,526 of record OY998247.1, on the reverse strand, counting down.
AAATCCACCGGATCAGTCTAGGTTTAAAGTCCTGATAAGTGCATAATCCATACACGATTAACCTCCAAAAATATATTTCTTTAGTCATTTATTTTAAATTATTTTAATTAATATTAGTGTTTTTATATTTTTATAGGTTATTGGTGATTTCTGGTACAAATGGGTTAAATCCATCTAAACAAGCTCAAAATCAGTTTAGACCATGTCTTAGTATTTGGGCCATATATTTCAGCCCGTTTTTCGTATTGGTGTGAGCCCAGTGTTCCTAGAAAGCTGATTCAATTTAAAGAATATTGGTATTTCACATAGAAACCCTAATTCTGAAGTTTAGAGGGCGAAAAAGACATCTTAAATCTGACATACTATTTTGTGCGAAAATCAGCATCAGCTTGGTAATATAATCACATATTTCGAAGGAACGATCAAAATGGAGTGAAATCAAGAGCCAAAGGAATATAAGAGAAGACTGGTGCAATTCACGGAGAAAGCAAATACGTTATTCCATCTTCAATTTCGGTTTGGTTGTTGTTTTATTATTTTATTCTTTATGTCTAGCTAATTCTCTCAGCCAAGGCTGAGAGGAAGCCTTTTTCTTGTACAATTCCATGATTCTTAATTGAATAATTGAATATTTTATTTAATAAATTCTTCTTTTAGTATTTTGATGTTTTCCTATACTTTCGATTTTATGTGTTTTAATCAAGACCCTAATCGAATGTATTAGAATTCTAGCATATAGGTTACTAGTGTCTGACCATGAATCTTATTTGGCAATTTAAGAAGAAGAAAGTAATGAATAACTGTTTATGCCTGACCACGGATCGATAGTTAGGATTTGCACTTTCTTTCAATTAAGTGTTTATTATTCATGAACAAAATAATAAATATTTGATTGAACCTATGCCTTAACACGGATAGGCCATCCATATATTTGATTCTACTTATTTTTATTGGATGTGTGAATATTATTTGGATATTTAAGAATTTCAATTGAAAATCGGAATTGTTTTGATTGGTGGTGGAATCGAAGCTTTGGTATTTTCTTTATCATTGTTCATTCATCTCTTTTGCAATTATTATTATTTTTTTTTCACATTCATCAATAATTTGTTGAATTAGTTCGATAGTAGTTTTTAGATTTAATTTGTCTTAATCAATCCTCGTGGGAATGACCTCGCAATACTTGTACTCTTTACTATTATGATTCGTATACTTGCGAGTAAAATTTGATTTGGGTTAATCTATCTTTTGGGTTATTCTAAATTTTACATCAAGTCCTTCTTGGTTAGTAAATGCCTCAACGCGGCCTGATCCGAGTAAACAACAACCTTGGCACCCAATAGATATGATTGGAATTTATCTAATGCAAAGACAACGGCCAGCAACTCTTTCTCGGTTGTTGTATAGTTCATCTAAGCTTCATTTAGAGTCTTATTGGCATAGTAAATCGCATACAACAACTTTTCTTTTCTCTTACCCAACACAACTCCTATGGCATAGTTAGTAAATCGCAGACCACTCTAGCGGACGAATAATTGGGGTTGTTGAGAGTTGAGTACGCAGCTCCTTAAAGGCATGAAGACACTCTTCATCAATGATGAAGGTCACATCCTTAGCCAATAAGTTGCATAACGGCCGGGCAATTTTGCTAAGATCTTTAATAAACCTTCGATAAAACCCGGCATAGGCCAGAAAAGACTGTATCTGCTTAACAAATGTGGAAGGATGCAATTTTGAAATTAATTCAAAATTTTATTTATCTACCTCTATCCCTCACTTTGATACAATATGGCCCAATACTATCCCTTTTTGAACCATAAAATGGCTATTTTTCCAACTTTGATCAGCTTCATCTCCTTGCATCTCTTAAGCACCAGTTCTAGACGTTTTAAACAGTCTTCAAAGGTTTCCCCAAAAACTGAGAAGTCATTCATGAACACTTCAAGAAATTTCTCTACAATGTCAGATAAGATAGACATCATACACCTATTGAATGTTGTTGGCACATTACATAAACCGAAAGTCATCCGTCTATATGTAAAAGTGCTATACAGACAAGTAAAAGTGGTTTTCTCCTGATCAACAAGATCAATCGCCACTTGGTTGTACCCGGAATATCCATCCAGAAAGAAGTAATAGCTCTGCCCGACTAACCTCTCCAAGATTTGATCGATGAATGGCAAAGGGAAATGATCCTTCCTGGTGTTTAGGTTGAGCTTCCTATAATCAATACACACACGTCATCATGTGGTCATGCACTGTGGAATTAGCTCACCTTTTGAGTTTGGCACCACTATGATGGCTGAGTTCTTCGGCACGACCTGAGTTAGACTTACCCATGTGCTATCAGAAATGGAGTAGTTAATACCCGCATCTAGAAATTTTACCACTTCTTTCATCACCACCTCTTTCATATTTGGATTCAGCCTTCGTTGCATTTCTCTCGATGACTTTGCATCCGCCTAAAGATGTATGCGATGCATGCAAATCGAGGGGTCTATGCTTTTCAAGTCAGCAACACTCCATCCTATTGCCTCTTTGTTCTTACTCATAACTTCGACCATACTCGGTTCCTATTTTTCTGTCAGTTTTGAAGAGATAATCACAGGAAGAGTCTCATTAGGTCCCAAGAAAACATATTTCAACTTTTCAGGAAGTTCCTTGAGTTCCAAGGTAGGAGGAGTAGTTAAGAATGGAATTGGTAAAGTATTTGAAACTATCGAAAGTGGTTCAACTGGCTCCCGCCATGGTTGAGTGTATAATGCAGTCTCCATCTCATCCAGCTCTTTAGTTTGCAACTTCCAATGTGACTCCCAATCAATAAATTCCTCATCCGGTCAGTCTTTAGTCATCAATGACTCTAGCTCATCTTTCTCCAGGATTTGAGTCGTAAAATCTGCATTGATATCATCTAGTTCATCACACTTATTAATCTGGAAACATTCCCCCGATTTAGGCAATTGTTGGCTTCCTTCAAACATATTCATCCTAACCTTCATATTTCCAAAAGTCAGATCCATGGCTCCGGTTCTATAGTTAATGCATGCATTTTTTGTGGCCAATAATGGTTTTCCTAATATCACTAGAATGTGTTTCTTTGAATCAAGGACAAGTTCTATATCCGGGACTACAAAATCAACCGAAAAATAAAACTTGCTCACTTGAACAATGACATCTTTAAGCACTCATCTTGCCTGTTTGACTGATCGATCGACGAATTGCAGTATAACCGATGTGGGACTGAGCTCACCCAATACTAGCTATTGGTAGACTGAATAAGGAAGCAAGTTAATACTCGCACCTAGATCAAGAAGAGCTCTACCAATTTTGTGGTCACCTATGACGCATGGAATAGTGGGAGCATCGGGATCTTTCCTCTTAGGTGGAGTATCGCTTAAAAGCAATGAACTCACTTGCTCAGTCAAGAGTATTTTTGTTGGATTCTTCACTCTGCTCTTTTGCTTCTGGGTGCAAAGATCCTTGAAAAACTTAGCATAAGGCGGTATTTGGGCGATTACATCTAAGAGAGGTAAATTAATCTTGATTTGTCAGAATGTTTCTAACATATCAGATTCTTTCAGCTTCTCGTACTTAGCCAGCTTTCTAAGACACTTAGGAAATAACGTTGCGTCCTCGTAACTTGCCCTGTCTAACTCTTCAAGTAATGTCTGATCGACATTATCATCCCCTGATGGTTGATCTTTCAACTCTTTTAGCTTTCTTTCTTTGTTCTTCTTTAGCTTCATTCCTTTCTGCTCGTTCGGCTTCCTTTCTTTTCTGTAACCTCTCTTCATGTTCCTTCTCAACTCTACTCTCCACTTCATTTCCACTTCTTAGAGTTATGATTTCTTGAACCATCTCATTAGGTTCATTGACAAATTATTCGAGCTCCAGTGCTTGTTTTGGTCTTTGGTTAGTGACAGACTGACTAGGCAATCTTCCTAGTTCTCTTACATTCCTCTCATTAGCCATTTGGTCCATCTGCATGTGCAGTTGCGCTAATGATTGGGTATGAATGCCTAGCTTGTTATGAATGTCCAATATAACCTGCTCTAACCTACTAGTCTGGAAACCGGGTGGAGGAGTTTGGATTCTTTGAGGCTGGGTTTGGTAGTTGTATGATTGCACAACCTGATTATTATTGAATTACTGAAGATCTTGGGAATTATTGAATGGTTGAAGAGCTTGGGAATTATTGAATGATTGGAGAGCTTGGGAATCATTGGATGTTCTGGGTTGGTAATTGGACTAAGAATTTATAGCCATGATTGTTGGTTGTGAGTTGAATGATTGTTGAATCTATTGGAACCTTGGGTGTGGACCTTGGTTGTGGGTTATATGACTGATGTCTGTCTGTGATCCTTGGCTATTGATTAGATGATTGTCCTTGTTGGGACCTTGATGGTGGATTCTCCATATTTGTGGATTTACAAGTAAAGAGAGATTGATTTCTAGCATTGAAGGTGTATGAATTGATGGAATAACCATTATTGGAATAGTTCCACGATGCATTGGCATCAATAACCATTTTCTCCTGACACTCATTTTGAGAGTACTCAGCTTCTACTTCAAACATCACTCTCGGAGGGGAATGACTTCGCTTTATAAACTTTTCAATGCTCTCTAACTTTTCTCCAAACAATGCCATGGTATCTCTCACATCATCATGCTCTAGAACATAAGATTTCTCAGATCTCCTATCCCGTTGTCCACATCTAGACCTCAACTCAAATTGATATTGAATTGTGTTTTCACTGATATTATCAAATATCTCCAAAAGTTCTTTAGCCAGCTTCAAGATAAAATGATCATGTGTTGCTGCATCTATCAAGGTCTTATGTGTCTCTCCAAGTCCCATGTAGAAATTTTTAGTTATATCCTGTTCAGAAAACCTATGATAGGGACACTTATACAAAATTTCATTATATCTCTCCCAAGAATCATTAAAATGTTCACCAGGTAACTGCCTAAAGCTTTTTATTGCATCTTGTGCTTCTAAGGTCTTTCCTATGGGATAATATTTTTCAATGAATTCTTTCTTAAGGGCTTTCCAATCAATTTTAATTTCTTTTGCTAATTTGATGTACCATCTTTTAGCTCTCTCTTTTAATGACCAAGGGAATAATCTCACTCGCAAGTCATTTTTGGATAGATTGTCATACCTAATAGTAGAGGCTACCTTTAGGAAATCATTGATGTGCTGGTATGGGTCCTCTATTTTAAGGCCCAAAATTTTTGGAAGCAAATTAATCACGCTTGTCTTGATCTCGAAGTGGTTCGCTCCTTCTTCCTCCAAAAAATCAGTATAGGAGTCATACGTATCGGGCGCGTAATATCCTTTCAGTGATGTCTCTGGTACCCTTGGCGGGTTAGCTCTTTGGTCACCCATCGCTTCTTCTTCTGATTGACATTTTCGCTCTTCAATAGCTTGATGTAAACGACGGAGAGTCTTTTCGATCTCAGGATCGTACTTGACAAACACAGTGCTAGGATTAGAACGGGTCGATCTATCGGTCATACGCTACTCAAACGACTATTTTTTTCTTTTTGAAATTTTTATAAAATAAAAACTAACTAAATTCACTACTTCTAACATTCTTTAACTATTAACAGGAAATAAAGCTAGAATTAATATGCAAAAATCAAGGCAACACTAAAACTCACAAAAGTTCCAGGCGCAAATTTAGAAGCTCCGCTTTTCCCTTATATGTTCTTCAAAGTACCTGTTAATCACACAAAAATCTAACTTTAGCTATAACTACAATAACGCAATACAAATAAATTACTAAAGCTATTTGAACAATGTTCAGTCCCCGACAACAGTGCATATAAGAACATTTATAGTATTATTTGTGTTTGACATGTTCTAGACAATAACCATGTTGAGTGAATTATCATGTTGAGAGTTTTGTGTATTTGAAATTGAGTTGTTAGTATGTTCGTTTCTATCTCGAGAGAGGAGTCAAGGGGTGTGTCAGAGCAAAGAAGAGCTACCGGAGGGCGAAAACGTCATTTCTAGACATCGTCACTTCACCGGAGGGCAAAAATATCATTTTCAGACATTATTACTTCAACCAAAAGCGTCGGGAGCCAAGATAACTAGTCTAGCTCAAATATGAAAAAATAGGTTTTTACAGCAAAAAATGTATCATACCCTACGTTGTTAGAGGGAAAAAGAGGCAGAATGACACTAACATACGCTTTGGTTTTTGGAGTTTGGAATGGACCCTACGCCCCTGACCTACACCCAAGCGTAGGTCCCAAGCATAGGTATCACTTTGAGGCCACATGATCACTTGTTATGCACGAGTTGTTTCGGAATGTTTTCGGAATTTTCCAGTTTTCTCCCTACTTCGAGTTTTTAAGTGATCGGCGACTCCAAATCTTTACGTATAGGCGTATACACATATTTACATCATATTTTAGAGGATTTATCAACGTATTGTGAAATTATGGAAAAGGGCAATGAGTACCATCAACCGGATTGCGACAACCCATCTCATGACTGACCTAACTAGTGCATGCCAATTCTATTACTCTAATCTACTCCTAATGCATGAAAATAAACTAAATCATGTCTATATTAAATCGCCAAGGCATGACATGTGTCAACCGAGAGTTTCAAGTTTTATTACCACCATTGTGTAGAAAACCATAATTAAGCATCCGAGTTCCTACTCATATTGAATAATCATAGTTGTGTAAAATAATACATTCATTTCATCTAAGACAAGAATTTAGAACAAACATAGAATTGTATATTTCAAATTAGTACGGTCTCTTAACTACTACAATTATCACAGTATGGTTAACAGTTTCCCCTCGTTACAATTGAGAACAATGGAAAAACTACATTATTGGGCTAGGGTTTTGCTAGAAAATCCTAGATACCAAATTAGTTGATCATGGTAGAAGGTGACTGCATCGTTGATGTAGAAACGTCCTCCATGATCTTTTTCTCCAGATCTCTAGGTTTGAATATGGCTTTCAACAACAGCAAGTCTGAATACGAACGTGTGAACAAATGAACCCACCAAATTCAATGACCAACCTCTCTCTTTGAATGAACGTCTGACCCCTAACACATATATATGATCGTGTATATATAGGCAATGGTGTAGAGAGGTCTTTTTCAATATTTTTACTCTAAAACTCACAAAAACCTAAAATCTGATATATATAAATATATGTGTATATACATGTATACAGAGGTCTAGAGTCGCAACCTTGTCTTGGAGTTGAACCAGGGGTAGAACATGCCAAAACCATCGAAAACCTCAACAAGTTGCCGCAGATACGCTTCAAGCGTACCTAGCCTACGCTTCAAACGTAGGAAAAAACGTACTTTCAAGCGTAGGTTCAAGCGTAAAAATATGATTTCTAGCCACTTTATATAACTGAAAGCGTAGGCACAAGCATATGTGTTTTCTTCAAAATAACTTTTCTCCATGAATGCACCAAAATGACTGCCTTGTACCCATAATACGTTTTGCTGAAGATGAAGACTTCTGAAAATGGGCTTCAAAACATAGGTACAAGCGTACTTTCAAGCGTAGGTTCAAGCGTAAAAATGTGATTTCCAGCCACTTTATGAAACTGAAAGCGTAGGCACAAGCGTATGTGTTTTCTTCAAAATAACATTTCTCCGTGAATGCACCGAAATGAACACCTTGTACCCACAATACTTTTTGTTGAAGATGAAGGCTTCTGAAAATGGTCTTTTTGCCCTCCGGGAGTCATTTTTGTCTCGAACTGCCTTTTTGACTCCTTTTTGAATAGAAAGAACATGCACTTCAGTTAATTCCCCGAAGTTAGCTCTATTTCTTCATTAAGCTCCTGAAACATGCTTTAACACAAAATTAACATAAAAATACCAAATAATGGAATGAAATGACATAACAATAGTGAGTTAAGGGGTCAAAATGTCTATTTTTTTACACCTATCAGGCCACAGTGGGATCAATACCGGGCATATCTATGTGTCCTCATGCGAAGACGTCGGAGTTGTTCTGTAAAAATTGGGTCAGTTATTTTAATTCATAATCGGTAAGGTTACTCTTTCGGGTTCATTGGGTATGACAGATATTGGCTGTAAAGGCTTAACCACGATCGGGGTACCCAAATCCCCTTCTTGTAATTGCTATTTGGGGTCTGGCTTCGGACCTTCGGTCGGATTGCCTTCGGGTTTCTCTCTTTCCTGATCCCATTTAGGGTAACGGCATAACACTCCTTCGCAGCCACCTGATCTCTTTTGGTGTCGATGATGTCAAACCCGTTCAGACCTATGCATCTCATCATCTAATGTAGGCTTGATGGTACCCCCTTCATCCGATGGATCTATCATCTTCCCATGAGCAGATTATATGATGGCTTCATATCCACTATGACAAAAGTTTCTAATAGGGTCATTTGAGTAGCAGATACGAGTAGTTGGACTTCCCTGATTGGTTCGACGTGCTTCCTGTCGAATCCTGTAATAGGGTTTCGGGAGGCTTCAACTTCGGTTGGATCTATCTCAGGTTTCTCGAAGGCTCATTTGGTGATGATGTTGGCACTGCTCCTCGGATCAATCATGAGTCACTTCACGAGGCAGTTTGCCATCATCAATGTAACAACCAGTGGGTCATCGTGAGGGGTCTGGATGTTTTAAAGGTCTGCAGTGGAAAAGACAATATGTGCTTCGCCCGTCCGTTGGTGAACTTCATTTACTTCGTTAATTTTTTTCATCTTTCGGGCTCGACGTAGTTGGGTCCTGTTGGTTCCTTCAGTCTCTTTAGAAATGGGACCATTGAGAATCGTGTTGATAACTCTAACTGGCTGTGCAGCTGCGGGATTCCGGGGGGTGTTGGGTGCATGTTGATCGATCCTCATTCTGTTCCGCTGGATATAGTCCCGGAGCTCACCTCGCATTATCATTGCCTCCACCTAAAGTCTCAGATTCTGACATTCATTGGTAATGTGCCCGAAATCACTGTGGAAGGCGCAGTGTTTTGATTTATCTCTTTAATCCAAAGGTTGCCTGATAGGTGGTGGTGGTTGAAAGATTCCTCTAGCCTTAGTCTTATGGTAAAGTTTGTCAATGCTGACCCTCTGGGGAATCAATTTCTCTTCAAATCTGGGACACTTTACTGGAATCAGGGTTGAAGGACCCAAAGGGCTGGGGCACTTTCGATCGGTCCCATGTTCTTTTGATCGGGCTTTAACATTGACCAAGGTTGCCCTCTTCCACCAGATGACCTCCTCTTCCTTTATCCGCAAGTATCCTTAGGCTCGGGAATTTAACTCTCCAATGCCCGATGGTGGGCGCTTAACCAGAGACTGATGAAACTTAGTTCCAGGAATTAGGGCCATCCGGAAAGCCTCGACAACAGAGTGCGGATCGCAGTTGTCGATGGAGGAAGACTCAATGTTGAATCAGGATAGGAAGCTCTCCAGGGACTCTTATTTCTTCTGGATCATCGTGAAAATGCAGGATATGGTTTTCTTCTACCTCTTGTTCCCGTACTACTGAGCAACAAAGAGCTTGGTCAGCTGCTGCAAGTTGGCGATGGATCCGGGTGGTTGCTTCCTGAACCATAGTAAACTTGGATCAGCAAGACTCGTGGAAAACACCTTACAAAGCAAGGCCTCATTCTTAGGATACTTGGTCATTTTTTGGTGAATCTGATAGATATGCTCCTCGGGATCACTAGTGCCATCATAAGGGGTAAACCGAGGCATGACAAAATTTTTGGGAAGGGCTCACGAGTTATCCCGGAGGTGAACGGTGACTGGTTCAACTTAGTGGAGGCCTGAATGACCAGATCGTCAGTGGATTGGGTCCTTAGATCTCTCAAGATCCTTCTCTGGAACTCTGTCATCATCTCTAGGAGATTTGTTTTGGGGGGAGGGGGGGGGGGGGGGGGGGGTCAAGGCCTTATCAGTGATAGGGGCCTTGCCCAGGCGATGGGAGGATTCAGCATGCTCCTCTAACCCGATGCCACCTTCCTGGCTCTACAAACGGACGAGTGCTGCTGGGGGAGCGGGTGGAAGAGCCATCATCGCCATCAGTTCTGCGTTCTGCTTTTCAAGATATTGGCTCTGTTCTTCAAGGGCTACCAGGTGTTGCAAGATTTGTTCGATGGTTTGAGAACCACTATCCTGGTTGTCTCTGGTAATCGGAGCTTCTAATTGGGAATGGGTTATCGGCATGGCTGTTTGGAAGGTTAAAGAATGATATAATTATGGATCTAGAAGGTGAAGGTGAATGGAAACAAGCTCGACTATAAGAATGAGAAGAAGGCCACAGATCTGGAAGGTGGAGATAAAATAAAAAAATCTAGTATGAATAGAAACAAGTTCAGCTATAGAGATGGGAAGACGATCACAAATCTGAAAGGTGAAGACACCATCACAGATCATGAAACGTTTTCCCACAGACGGCAGCAATGTGTAAATGCTAAAAAATGCACAACATAAGAATAGGGTTTCATTGATCATTTTTCCTTGTATATATACATTCCCTCCTTGGGCTTTGAGCCCATTAGGGCAACATTCTCTTGCTTACATCATCATTTTGTCTATTGCTTATGTCACTAACTTGATCTTCAAGTTTACTCTAGGTCATTTCAGGAAATGGGCTTTAGGATGGGCCTTTTCTTCTGGGTTCGAGAGGTGTTCGGCCCATCAGGCCCTAATTAACCTTGTTGGGCTAGTAAGACAGATGGGCTTTGAGAAACCACTCGTAATGATTCTGAGGATAATGAAGATCTTGGAGAGTCGTATAAAGATGTACAATAAACTTTATGAAAAGTCTGTTCATATGAGGAAAGTCTTCTCAAAATATATTGTTCAATTAAAAAATGTTGATAAGGAGAAACAGTCCTTAAGATAAGAGTTGACCAAGTCTGAACAAGAAATGACTCAGACATTGAAGAGGGTAGATAGTCTCAATGAGGAATTAAGTACTCTAAAATTGGAATTGAGTGAAAAATCTACAAGGATTGAGGAATTAGAAAAGAATTTGAAAGATGCTAACTCAACTATTCATAGATGGTCTAGTGAAACTCTTAAGCTTGATAACATGTTGAGTGTAAGAAAATCTGCAGGAAATGCAAAGGGGTCGGGGTTGAAAGGAATGAGTGATTCTAACAGTGTTTCCAAAACAACTTTTGTTAATGATTCCCAAGTAGCATCTAGTTCTTATCAAGGTAAGTCTGATTGGAATCTTAATCCTCAATCTTATGTCAGAAAACTTGTTAAGAGTAAGCCTCCCTTTACCTATAGAGTCAATAAGGGTTCGAATCATGGTTATCAAAGGTTTATCCCAATATGTCATCACTATGGAGTGAAAGGTTACATTTGACCCAAGTGTTCAAAGTTAAGAGGATAAACTTTGAAATCAGAGCGGAAGCATAGAACTCAGAAAAGACCCAATGCTGAAAATCAAATTCAGGTGTTGAGTGAAGAGGTGAAGAGATTGTTTAGGCTAGCAAATAGAACACCAAAAATTAAACAAGTGTAAGTTAGGAAAGATGAACTACATTGTTTGGTTTCTCATACTGCATGTAGAGTGCGTGACTCTAATTTTGAGAAAGGTCTTGCGTATATATTCACAAATTCTCAGCCAACAGACATCCCTACAAAACCATTAGATTTTCAAAATCATGTGCATCTTAGAAAATCTAGTGGCATTTTATCATTAGGATAGATGGCTTTATATGTATCATTCTAGGAATATCTTGCATTATCTTTTATCCTAAAATTGATACATTATCATGCATTTTTTATTTATGCATTTTATTTTTTTATTATGCATGCATCATGTTTTGCTACTATTAGGATTATTCGTGAATGCATCATTATGACAAAAATGCCATAAAAATTATATATAAAAAAATTCTTAGCATGTTGAGCTTGGCTAAGGGTACCAATGGTTGTCATATTTCACTTTATTCTCATATTTACTTTTCTTATTATACTTATGGGAATTGGAGTTGTTAGTTTGACCTGAGGTTATGAGTTATTCACTTGACATGTTTAAGTATTATTTTTGGAACTCATCAACTTTGGGTGTTTGTTTTACTTCGGAGATGACTGTAATACATGTTGAAACTTTTAGTCTTTCTCATTTAATTCAAAGTGATATGTAGGTTCATGAGCTCTGCTAGATTGATATATGCTTTTAAATACCTTTTGCATACTTATAAATGTTATGATAATGTTAAAAGGATGAAAGAATGTGATGTTTAAAATATAGATATATGAAAAGTAGTTCTTCGATCTGAGTAACCGGGCCTCTTGTCTCAGTAAGCATTGAGTGTTCGCGTAAAAAGGGGAGAAGACTAATGAGCATAAATCCCATGGAAGAAGCTCGGGCCCAGTTGGTCGGGACTAAAAATCCTCGCTGAAAACTTCGGAGCTTAGAAAGATAAAAAGGGATCTGGTGAAAAGGTTGAAAAGATTAAATTGTGTTTTCTTTATTTAGTAATAAGGTCTGAGTGAAATATTTGACTTTTAGTTTAGGTTTTGAACTGAAGTATCATCGCGGTTATCAAGGAGATTGTTAGAATTAGCATGTATTGCTTTCATCTTAGTTGTTTACTTACACCTGAATATTTTTCATATATGCAAATGTTATGTAAAACTTGTCTTGTGACTGCTTATAACTACAGGGTATGTGTGTTGATTTTCTTCACTATCATGTGTATAATAGTTAATCAAATATGTAAATATGATGTGTTAATGATTAGCTCATTGTCTCTACTGCCCTGCTCACATGTTTCTAAGAACAAAAATATTTTTTGTTTTGCATTTTGCATTCATAAATTAGTCTTAGGTTCATGCATTGAAGAGATTTATGTTGCTTGAGAATCTGGATATAATCTTATAGAGTATTTTATTTTAGTATTTAGTGCTTGGCTTAGATTCTCTAAAATCTCCTCTATGATCCTTTCCCTATTTTTTCATTTTGAGGTTTTCCCTTGTTTCTCTCATGTGCTTTGATTATTTCTATTGTTCCTTGTCATTTCAGTGATAAAAAGGGGGATGAGCATTGAGTAAGGGGGAGAAGTATTGAGTAAGGAGGAGAATGAGTGTGTGTTTTATGATCATTATGCTAACTTGGATATTGTGTTTTTTTATGATCATTTTATATATGTTTTCCACACTTGCAGTTAATGGTTTTGATGTCCGTCGGGTGTGGTTAATAATATGTGTTAAGAATGCATCTTTATGACGGCCTAGGTTTTACCTATTTGCAAGCGCACTAATCAATTGTAATATAAAAATGGCTTGAGAACGGGAATGTCGAACCCACATAGACTTGTCTATTCACTTCAACAGTTCAAAATTATTGAATTATGTTTTTGAAAAAGTATTTGGATTTGATTTTTGAGAATTAAACTAAAATTAACTAAGAAAGCAATAAAAATGATAGTTATAATCAAGAGATAGAGAACACTAGGGTTTTCATCACTCCACCACTAACCGCATAATATAATCCTTAATTTGCACAATTGTAAGAAGGCGATCTATTACTGTGAATCAGATCATACCGCAAATATTCGAATACAACCCCCAAAAGGATACCGTCAACTGGATTTGCTACAACCCATCTCCGGACATAGTATAACTAGTTCATGCATCTACTTTAAACTACTCCTACTAACAGAAATTAAAAATCATGCTATATCATCTCACCGAAGCATGACCTGTGTAAACCTAGGGATTCGAGTGTTAAGAACCACAGAAAATCATGTATTAAGCATTCGAGTTCAAGCCCATAGTGAATAATTATGATTGAATAGAAAAAATATATTTATTCCATCTAAGACAGTAATTTAGAACAAATATAAAATTCTATATAAAAATCCAAATGAACACTCATCTACTACAATCATCATAGAATAGTCACAGTTTCCCCTCTATTACAATTGAAAACAAATATAAGGACTACATTACTTGGCTATGGTTTTGCTAGAAAACTCTAGATACCGGTTTAGTTGGTCATGGAAGATGGTGACTGCATCATGGATGTAGATATGTATTCCATGGTATTCTTCTCCGTTTCTCTAGGTCTGAGTATGACCCTTCTTCTCCCACAACAACAAGTCTGAATAAACGTATTAAAACTTAATGAAGCAACAGCCAGCCCCTTAATTCTGATGTATGGTCGTGTATATATAGGCAATGGTGTAGAGATGCCCTTTTCAGTCTTTTCACTCCAAAACTCATGTAAGTCCTAACTTCTCATATATATAAGTGTATATACATGTATACAGAGGTCTGGAGTCGCAGGGCACGTCTTCCAATTAAGCCGGGGTGAAACAAGAAAACTCCACGCAAAACCATCAATAGTTGTCGCACTTACGCTTGGAACCAATGCTTTGAGCGTACCAGGTCTATGCTTCAAGCGTAACCTCTAAGCGTAGGTCCAAGCATAGTTTTGTGTTTTCTAACCACGTTTTGGAACTGGAAGGGTAGGCACAAGCGTAGGGAATTTATGGAAAACCACTTTTCTCTGTGAATGCACGAAAATATCCATCTTGAACCCACGATACTTTTTGCTGAAGATGATGGCTTCTGGAAATGCAGTTTTTGACCTCCGGGATTCATTTTTATCTTGGATTGCCTCTTTGACTCTCCTCTTTGATAGAAAGAACACACTCTTAAGTTAATTCACCGAAGTTAGCTCAATTTCTTCATTAAGCTCCTGAAACATGATTTAACATGCAAGCAACATAAAAATACCAAATAATGGAATGAAAGAACATAACAATAGTGAGTTAAGGGGTCAAAATGTCTAATATTTGCTTTTTGATACTATTCCCAACAAAAGTGATTTTGACTAAAGTATCTACACTCGAGCCTACACCTACAAAACCTAAAAGTGGCTAGAAAGTGAAAAACTACGCTCAATTGTATAATCAAGATTTTTCCGCAGCTATCCTCAAGTTGTATGCCTAAGGCGTGTCAAATTTGACCCCGACTTGAAGTTTGATGATGAGGCTATGACTTATTGACCTATATACATGTTTGTATATAAATATAATTCACTTTTACTCCTAATTAGAAGGGTTTGACTCAAAGAAGGAATCCTAGTCAAAGTGGGGAACAAATTATCTCAAAACTAGGGTTTCCTACTCTATAAATAAGAGGGCTCTCTACAGATTTGAAGGGGGATTTTGGGTGAAATCTCTGCAGTATTTTCTATAGATTCATATTCTTATACAGAGATAGATAGAGAGAGAAATCATTGAGTGATTCTATATCTTCTAGTTCTCTCTTGGTTAGGGTTTGTTCAATTGTGCTTCTACATTGATGATCTTATGCACAATTAAATGACCCATATTCTGAAAAATCTACACACCACCTTGTGTAACATTGTTTCTTAGATCTATTTGAGAAATAGTGCCGTCTGAGTGCTGAGATCGGAACAAGAGGCTTCGTGGTGATTTGATCAGTTTAGAATCGCAGCCATCAGAGTACGGAGCAGAGCGAGAAGCTTCGTGGAGCGCGAGTGATTAAAGTTCGTCAGACGTCGAGTGGAGAAAGGCAGATCTGGAGGGATTTGTAAGTCTAAAGCTTCATAGAGTATGTGTAATCCTTGATTCATAGTGTATCTATACCCGAGCGTATCTGTGGTTTTTACTTAGAGTTTTTCCAAGGTTTTCCACGTAAAAATATAGTGTCTCTATTGCTTTATTTTCTGCACTTAGATTTATCTTTGCATGATTTATCTTGATAAAAAATTGAATTAAAATTGACTTTTCTGCAATTAATATTAATTTGTCAATAAATCCACAAAAAGCCTATTACCCCCCCCCCCCCCCCCCCCAGGTTATTTTCATTGATCATCTATGTAATTTCAGTAAGAAAAAGGGTTTTGTAGAATTGATATGGTCCTTACTGTCTCATCTAGATTTTTAAATAGAAGAAAATTAAAAGAAATGGTTTAGGGACTTCGAAGAGTATGAAAAAAAGGGAGATTTATTCTCAAGAATCACTAAACTTATTTCAAAAGACGAAATTGCTAATTTTAATTTTTTGAAGTGTTCAATATTAGGAAATGACCTTTCTTTCATTACTGTTACTTTTTTCAAAATTTCAGGTAAAATTTTATGCTGTTTTAAATCTTAGAATTGTAATTTTTCTTATATTAGGAAATGCCCTTTCTTTTATGCTGTTACTTTAATGAATTCCCCTCTTTGAAAAAAATAATTCCCCTCTTCTTTTAATTTAACTGTTCAAAGTAAATCTCTCTTTTTTGTAACAGCAAAAAGTAAGTAAATAAACGAAGCTCCGTGGAATTCCTTTTTCACCTACTTGTTTGGCAATGAATTTTGTCATTGAGACCTTATATGGACAGTTTTGGACCCCGTGACATTGACCTGACATAAACTGTCCCATTGATGGTTCTTCATGACTTCCTGAATGGTTTGTTGTAGGAGTAATACCACAAACTTTGGACCTGAACTAGATTTACCATAAGGAAGGTCGCAATTCCGCTTGTGGGTCGTGTTGGTGAAAAGTTGATGTTATTAGAGGAATTTCTAATTCTAATTTAGAGAATTGTCACAATTAAGGAGTATATATATGATTTGATATATAGTATCTTTCATTTTAGAAATTCCTAAATTTAAGCATTCTCTTGATTTAAGGAATTCTTAGATTAATGGGAAAACTAAATATAAGTAAGGTTAAGGGGTTCAAATTATAAATTAATAAACTTTTACAAACTAATTACATATAAGCAAACTAATTACATAAAGGTAAACAATTATTTTTGAGGTCCAAAATACCCTCCAAACACTTATCTAAAAATAACCAAAATGTCCATCCTTCTCCACCACCACCCCATCACCCTCCTCCACCCCTGTGCACACGCACATAAACTGTAGTTGTGTACATCCATGTATTGAAAACCAAGTATTGTTGGTAAAAGAAACAAAGGAAATAAAGCTATGACCATGAGTATGTTTTCAAGCTTTTGGGCTGAAATTCGAGAACCACAAACCCCACCTTCCTACAGTCATCTCATAAAACACACACTTATATCTCCGTATATATACTCATATATAATTAATTATATAGAATTGAGACTAATCTGATACCCATGTCGATTCTTCACAATCGACCTTCAATTTTAAGTGACAAGGCCAATTCAGTGAACTAGTTTTTGGACGCCGCCGTTTCGCTCCAGGCCCCCAAACCATCCACTAATCGATGTGGTATTTGCTCCTTGCCGGCGGCAAAAGGGTGCGGCCTGTACTTTGCATCTCTCACACTCAAATCTCACTCAATTTTTTTCGTGGGTGAGAGTGATGTAAGAACATTTGTTTATGTAATGGCATGATTCTGATAAAAAATCATGTTGAAATTTGTGTGTTTTAGATTGAGTTGTTAAGTGCTGTATGGTAAGATGTTTATGTGTCAAATCAAGTATAAAGTGGTGAAGATACAAAGAAAATTGAGTGGAACAACAGTTGGAAGCGGCAATACAATGAAGCAATATGTTCACAATGAACAACATTTTTGTATCCACCGAGTACTCGGTGGGAAAGTACCGAGTACTCGAGAATTCGCGCGTTGGCGCTTATAGTGGCGTGTATATAGTGGGTTTTGGGCATTATGCCACGCTATGCCACACTATCAAAGGTTCACTTAGTACTCGGTGGGAAATTACCGAGTACTTGAAGATTGGCGACTGCAAAATTTTGGAAGGTTTGTCTTGCTATGTAATAGACTCCTAACCACTTTAGGACATGATTAGAAACTATTATTGGTATATTGGACTATCATTGACATATTAGTCTATATTTGGAAGACTTAATGGTGGAAATACGAATCCTGAATGGAAAATAATTCTTACCATTAATTGGATAACTCTTCTCTATTTATATGAGTTAAACCAAAGACAATGGTATGGCTTTTGAGAGATCTCTGCAATTATTCTACAGTTCATATACTTATGTAGAGAGAGATCAAGAGAGAAAATTATTCAGTGATCATATATCTTTTAGTCCTTTCTTGTTTTGGGTTTCTCCAATTGTGTTTCAACAAGTGTGATGTTTATGCATAATTGGATTACCTAGATTCTGAAAAATCTACACACCACCTATTGCAACGTGGTTGCATCGATCCATTGAGAAGTAGAGCCATCAAAGTACGGAGATCAGAGCGAGAAGCTTTGTGATAAACTGATCTGTTGAGAAGCGAAGCCGTCAGAGTACGTAGATCAGAGCGAGAGCTTCGTGGTAGCGCGAATGATTCAAAACTTTCAGACGTCGAGTGATAAGAGGCAAGTCAGAGTGATTTTGTAAGTCCTTACTTCATAGAGTCTGTGTACTTCTTAATTCATAGTGCATCAATACCGGAGGGTATCCGTGATTTTTACTTGGAGCGTTTCCAAGGTTTTCCATATAAAAATATTGGTGTCGTCTCGGCTTTATTGTCTGCACCTATATTTATTATTATGTGAATTATATTATGATAGAATTGAATTAAAATTGGTTATTCCGCAATTAATATTTTAATTTTTCAATTAATTCATAAAAAGTCTATTCACCCCCCTCTATGTTTAGTTTATTATCTTCTAGGTAATTTCAATTACAATTCATATATATATATGTTAATATACAAACCCTCTCTTATGAACCCAATATGGTATTGGTTGCCAACTTCCCATCTCTCTCTCTTTTTCTAAAATTACTTTTCAATGGTGGGTCTGCAATTCTATTTATTTATATGCATACACATACATATATATATATACACACACACACACACACAAATATACATGTTTGTAGTTCATAAAACCCAATCGAGTAGGGGATTGTGAACATTTTATCTCTCTCCAAAATCACTCAGCAATATTGGTGATGTTATTGGGTTTCGTGATCGGGGGATGGTGGAGGAAGAGATGAAGTGGTGAAGGACAACTGTAGAGTGGGGGAAGGGTGGTGGAGTGGTGGTAGAGGAGGATGGGTATTTTGGTATTTTTAGATAAGAGTTTGGAGGGTATTTTGGATCTAAAAAATAATTATTTATCTATATGTAATTAGTTTGATTAAGTTTACTGATAGGTGCTCAATATTTGTCATTTTTTGCCCATATCTTGTGTTTATTATGTCTTTACGTTCCGTTACTTGGTATTTTTATCCCGTTTGTGTGTGTAAGCATGTTTCAGGAGTTTAATGAAGAGACAGAGCTAATCTTGGTGAATTAACTAAGTTCGTGTTCATTTCTATCTCGAGAAAGGAATCAAGAGGTGTGTCAGAGCAAAAAAGAGCTACTAGAGGGAAAAATGGTCATTTCCCGACATCATTAACTCACCGAAGGGCAAAAATGTCATTTTCAAACATTATTACTTCACCCAAAACCATCTGGAGTCAAAGGCAACCAGTCTAGCTCAAATATGAAAAAAACGAGTTTACTGCAAAAGATGTATAATACCCTACGTCGTCAGAGAGAAAAAGAGGCAGATTGGACCTAAGCTACGCTCTTGAGCTACGTTTTGGTTTGGACCTTACGCCCTATACCTACGCCCAAGCATAGGTTAGGAGCGTAGATCCCACCTTGTGGCCACGTGATCCCTTTACGTGCTGAAGTTGTTTCGAAGTTGTTTCAGAATTTTCCAATTTTGTCCTTACTTTGATATTTTAAGTGATCGGTGATTCTAAACCTCTATATACAGGCTTATACACATATTTACATCAAATTTTATAGATATTATTCATGTATTATGAAATTACAGAAAAGGGCAACCATTAGGGTTTCCATCACTTGTCTATAAATATGAGAATGTTAGGTTTAGAGAGGAGGCTCTGATTTTTAGTAACGTTCAAAGTTCAGACTTGTTTCCATTGAAGAGAACCACTATTGAAGACCTAGATATCTGAAGAAGAATGCCATAGAGAGCGTTTCTACACCGATAGTACAGACTTTCTCATCCATGATCAACTAACCCGATATCTAGGGTTTTCTCACAAAACCCTAGCCAAGTAATGTAGTTCTAATTTTATATTCAATTGTAGAGAGGAGAAACTGTGACTATACTATGATGATTTTGTTATATGGGAGATCATTTTTATTCGTGATACAAGTTTATATATTTGGATTGATTATTGTCTTAGACTATTCGAATATATTTATCTTACACAATCACAATTATTCACTATAGGCTGAAACTCGGATGCTTAATCTGTGATTTTCTATATAATGGTGGTCATAAAACTCGAAACCCTAGGTTGGCACAGGCCATACCCTGACAAACTGATATTGACATGCTTTAGTTTACTTTTCTGGATTTACTTTCTATTAGTAGTTGGCATGCATTAATCAGTTTAGTGTTGTCGCGATCCGGTTGTGAGTAATCCTTTTTGGGGTCAAACTGCTGGCGCGGTGCGACCTGATTCACAGTCAATGGATCGCCCTCATTCAATTGAAATAGAATTTGGACTATATTATGCGGTTAGTGGTGGAGTGAGGAAACCCTAGTTTTCTCTTTCTCAGACTCACAACCATTATTCATTATTGTTTTCTGTTTTATTTTCATTAGTATTAGTTAATTCACAAAACCAAACTCTTTTTGGAAAAATAGAATTCAGTATTTTTAAACTATTGAAGTGAATAATCCTCGTCTCTGTGGGATCGATATTCCCCTACTCAAGCAAAACTGTCTACAATTGATCTGTGCGCTTGCAAAAGGGTAAAACCTAAAATGTCGTTAAGGTGTCGTTTTTAACCACATATTTTGAACACACTTGATTCCATTGAAGTTTTTGGCGCCGCTGCCGGGGACTTGGCAATTTTCAATAACTCTAGTAGTTTATTTGCATTGCGTTATTGTAGGTTGTATCTAAAGTTGGAGTTCGTGTGTTTTTTTGCGAGGTATTCTGAGAAGCTTAAGGGGATTTGGTGGAGCAGTGAAAGTTGCGTCATTGGATCTCTTGTGAGTTTTAGTTTATCTTAATTTTCCACAGAATTTTTAGCTTTATTTTTGTTAATAGTTAGAAGAATTTAGAAGTATTTAATTATATTTTCTGAAAAAAACAATTTTGATTTTCACAAACGAGATGAGGTTTTTGAGTGGAACAGGGCCATTGAACAAAACTCACTGCAAAACAGTGAGTTTAGTCAATTTTTGGCTGAAAAATGTCGTTTAGTACCTCAAAACTACGATTTTGTAATTATTATAAAATAATTCGAAAAAAAACTTTTTGTGAGCTCAATGTATAACCGATAGATTGAACCGTTCTAATCCAAGTACATCGTTAGTTGTTTTACGACCGTGAGATTGAAAGAACTTTAAGTCATTTACGTCGAGATATTGAAGAGCGTCATCGTCGGATAGAAGAAAGCGCGATGGGTGACCAAAGAGTGAATCAACAGAGGGCACCAGATATGTCGCTGAAAGGATACTACGCGTCGAAGGCGTATGATTCCTATGTTGATTTCCCAGAAGAAGAAGACGTAAAGCACTTCAAGATCAAGTCAAGCATGATCAATATGCTTCCAAAATTTTTTGGCCTTAGGATAGAGGACCCATACTAGCATATTAATGATTTCTTAGAGGTTGCATCTATAGTTAGGTTTGAGGATTGACTAAAAATTATTTACGAGTGCGTATATTTCCTTGGTTGTTGAGAGACAAAGCTAAAATATGGTACATCAAATTAGTTAAGGCAATTAAAATTGATTGGGAAGCCCTTCAGAGAGAATTTATAGAAAAATACTATCCCATAGGAAAGACCTTAGAAGCACAAGATGCAATAAAAATATGGAAAACTATTATTATCCTATACATCCACAAATATTCGTGGAACTATTCAAATAATGCTCCTTTCACAAATTCATACATTTCCAATGCCATAAATCACCCATTATTATCTTATACATCCACAAATATGGAAAACTAACCAGAAAGGGTCCCACAAGGATAATCATCCAACAGTCAACCAAGGTTCATTCAGGAACAACAATCATATCCACAACCAAGGTTCCAATAGAGTCAACAATCATTCGAATCTCAACCAAGAATAATAACTCAGAATTCTCAATCAAATTACCAATCGAGAGAGTCTTCCAATAATTCTCAGGCTCTCCAACCATTCAATAATAATCAAGTTGTCCATCCATATAACTACCAGACCCAGCCTCAAGGAAACCAAAACCAAGGATTCAATCTGAATCAAACATACCCTCCATATCCTCAAAACCATTTCCAACATTAACATCCAACTCAAAATTCACTATCAAAACCACCTGACTTTGAAGAGATGATGAGTACCCTGAGGAAGCTTAAAACTCAATCTAATAATTCTAAGGTGACCATCTAAACACTGAACTCTCATTCCCATTCCCTTATTCAAATGGAATCCCGAATGGCACAATTAGTGGATGCTTTGGATAGGATAGTGAGAATATTGCCTAGTCAACCGATGGTGAACCCAAAACCGCAACAAGTACTAGAGCCTAGATCATTTGTTGAGACTCGTCATAAGACAGTCCAAGCAGTCACAATTTTAAGAAATGGAAGAGAAGTGGAGAGCTGAGGAACAGTATGAGGAGAGACTGAAGAAGAAAAAAGTCAAATAAGTTCAAAGAAAGGCAGAAGAAGAATCTCCTAAGAAAGAGGCTGAGAAAGCTCAAAAAGATCAACCTCAAGTGAAGGAAGATGAATAACCAGAAAAGGTACCATATGAGAAATTAATACCTTACCCTCAACGTCTCTGAAAGTCAATTCCGTATAAACAGCATAAGGAGAAAGATATGTTGGATCCATGTCGGCAAGTCGAGATCAATAAACCTCTTCTTGACATTGTTGACCAAATTCCACCCTATGCCAAAATTTTGAAGGATCTCTGTACTCAAAAGCATAAAAACAGAACTAAGGTCCCGAAAAAGATTTTTTTGACTGAACAAGTGAGTTTGATCTTCTTGAGTGATACTCCACCTAAGAGTAAAGATCCCGGTGCTCCCATTATTTCTTGTGTCATTGGTGACCAGAAGATTGGTAGAGCTCTTCTTGATCTTGGTACGAGTGTTAATTTATTACCTTACTCGGTCTATCAGCAGCTAGGGTTGAGAGATCTCAGTACTACCTCGGTGGTGCTTCAATTGGCAGACGGATCAACTAAACAACCGAGAGGAATTTTGTAGGATGTCATAGTGCAAGTGGGTAAGTTCTACTATCCTGTAGAGTTTATAGTATTAGATATGGAACCTAACCATAGATCGAGGAAACATATCCCTGTTATCTTCGGAATACCATTTTTGGCTATGGGGAATGCATGCGTTAATTGCAGAACAGGGGTTATGGACATATCTTTTGGGAATTTAAACATGAGGATGAATGACTTTGATACCAACCATCAACTACCTGAACCAGCTGAGTGTTTTAACATAGAGGGGATGGTTGAAGAAGTTGTACCTCAGAGTAGTGTAAGAGATGATTTGGAGATTGTGATGAAAAGGTCGGAGGTGAATTTTGAAAATGGAGAGGACCAACAACAATCTAGTTGGAAAGATATTGCTGCATTAGAAGTTGCGTTGTAATCATCGTCAGAGAGAGCATCAAAAGAGTCGCTTGGACCTCAACTTATTCATCCACAGAAGTTGGTGCCTAAAAGTAAGCTTCCTGAGATAGTGTTGCGTGTGGAGGATGATGAAGTCTAAGATAAAACAGGTATGAAGAATGCTAGAGATAATCATTTGCCACGAATTGTCATAGAGCCTACTAAGGATGACCCCCTTCTTAAGGACATCTTTCGAGATGAGCGAGTGTTGAGCATAAACACAGTAGATAAGTTGTATGCCTTGGAAGATTTGCAATTGAGAGACAAGTGTGAGGGGATACAGAGTTGTGCATATAAGGATGCTCGAAGTTACATAACTCGAATAAGAGTACATCATACTAAGCATGTTCGTCTTAAGTTCCTTAAGCTTGGCCAGAAATGACAATGTAATCCAAAGCTGAGAGTGTTTCTAGGTAAACTCCGACAAAGATGGGAAGGACCACACAAGGTTAGATTGGTTTACCCCCGCGGAGAAGTAATATTCGATAAAAGGTTCGGGATACATGGACAGAGATTGAGATATTATGAGGAGATTGATTCGGGACCAGAATTTATGGCGACTGTCGGTTTACTGGAGAGTGATGAGATGGTGGAAGGACTGTTGTCTAAGGTGTTGAAGGGGGATTTAATGGAAGCATTGACCTTACAGGGGCTGAAGTTAGAACAAGAAAAATGGGGTATTTTACCTGGTGATTATTGTTATGTACTCGATGTCATGAGTAATACTAATTTTCTATGGGTGAGAACGCTTAGAAAGTCACCTCCTACATTTTGTCCTTTAATTAAGGGAAGTATGATGGAGAGGAAATGTGTTGGATAACCCTTTGTGAAATATCGTGCCAAAGATGTTAAACATTGGTCCTAGGATGTCTAGCCTCGGTTTGTATAATAATAGGTAAGTTATTTCTGCAATTTCATTTCTTAGAGATTCTTGGCCCTTAAGGGCAAATCATTTTTTTATTTCATTTAAAAAAAAAAGAATTTCAATTAAATCCCAAAAGAGAATTTTCAAAAATTTCTTGAAAAATTGTGTGTCAATTTATAGTAATTTTAACAATTTCTTTTCCCTTGCTATGATATTTTGGTATGTGTTTGTTGTATATTTACAGGTGATCCGAATCAAGTTTGGGGGATGAGGTTGAGCATTTCGAAGAATCTAGGACTGCGCTTTAAGGGTATCTGTATTTGTTCTCCTATTTTATTTTTGACCATGAGGACATGGTCTGATTTAAGTTTGGGGGTGAGGGTATAGTATTATAAGGAATAAAGATTTTTGAGAAAAAATAAAAACAATTTGGAACAATTCTTTGTTTTCATGCATGAGTGTTTCGCATTATGAGTTGATTAAGTTTATGTTTATGATACATAAGTAGTATGTGATGTGATGTCCCGCTCAAGAGAATAATGATTAGATCGAGTTAATGAAATGATGTGGTTTACATGGGTGAGTGATTAGTGAAATTGAAACCAAGAAAGACGACTTTGACCTATAAACACAAGCACACATTCACTATGAGAAATAAGTTGATTTTTTACTATGTAGTTGGAAAATAATTTTGCCGCAATAAAAGGGGAGAAGGGAAGTTGTTTTGGTTGAAATAAAGAAAACTAAATTTTTTTTTGAGAAAATAAAATGCAAAAAGCAGTTCTTTGATCTGAGTAACCGGGTCTTGGTATCACCAATATCACTGTTCGTGTTTAAAGGGGAGAAGACTGATGAGCATAAATTCATTGGAAGAATCTCGGGTCCAGTTGGTTGGGACTAAAAACCCTCGCTGGAAAGTCCGGAGACTTAGAAAGACAAAAAGGGATGAAAAGTGGAAAGATGGAAAGAGTACGTTTTTACTAAAAATGGCAAAGTTTGATTAATGAAGTAGGAGAAAAGAAACTGAAATATTGTAGTTGAATGTTCACAAAATCATGAAAGGTTGTCTAGATTTTAAGTAGAAAGTAGCAAAATGATTTACTTAAGTGGGGGTCATTCATAACACGAAGCTTGATATAATTGTTGTTTCGTAGTGAGTAGGAATATTTGCATTCATATTATCTTGTGTGTTGTATCGTAGCTTATTTGACTTGTGTGTATGAACTCATGAATGCATAATTACAAAAGAATTGAGATGTTTGTAGGTACCATCACTGGAAACCTTCACGAGACTTCACTCGTCCACTAGGGGTAACCTAGTGGTTTAAAAGGCTTGTTACACGTGCTAAGTGTAATCGTTGACCCTCACCAAAGTAAGGGATTAGGTTAGAGTATATATGTTAAACATAATAAGAATAATCACAGATAGTTTCTCCGAGTTTAGTGCTAAGGGACTAGCAATATGTAAGTTTGGGGGTATGATAGGTGCTCAATATTGGTCATTTTTCGCCCTTATCTTATGTTTTTTATGTCTTTACATTCCATAATTTGATATTTTTATCCCGTTTGTGTGTGTAAGCATGTTTCAGGAGCTTAATGAAGAGACAGAGTTAATCTCAGTAAATTAACTGAGTTCGTGTTCGTTTCTATCTCGAGAAAGGAATTAAGAGGTGTGTCAGAGCAAAGAAGAACTACCAAAGGACAAAATGGTCATTTCCCAACATCATTATCTCACCGAAGGTCAAAAATATCATTTTCAGAGATTATTACCTTCACCCAAAAGTATCGGGGGTCAAAGGCGACCAGTCTAGCTCAAATATGAAAAAAAACGAGTTTACAACAAAAGATGCATAATACCCTACGTCGTTAGAGAGAAAAAGAGTTAGATTGGACCTGAGCTACACTTTGGTTTAGACCCTACGCCCAAGCGTAGGTCAGGAGCATAGGTCCTACCTTGTGGCCACGTGATCCCATTACGTGTTGAAGTTGTTTTGGAGTTGTTTCAGAATTTTCCAGTTTTGTCCCTACTTTGATATTTTAAGTGATCGATGATTCTAGACCTCTACATACAGGCTTATACACATATTTACATCAGATTTTATAGATATTATTCATGTATTATGAAATTAGATAAAAGGACAACCAATAGGGTTTCCATCACTTGTCTATAAATATGAGAATGTTAGGTTTGGAGAGGAGGCTCTAATTTTCAGTCACGTTCAAAGTTCAGACTTGTTTCCATTGAAAATAACCACTATTGAAGACCTGAAGATCCGGAGAAGAAAGCCATGGAGAGCTTTTCTACACCGACAGTGCAGATTTTCTCAGCTAAGATCAACTAACTCGGTATCTAGGGTTTTCTCGCAAAACCTTAGCCAAGTAATGCAGTTCAAATTTTATATTCAATTGTAGAGAGGGGAAACTGTGATTATACTGTGATGATTGTGTTAGATGAGATACCGTTTTTATTCGTGATACAAGTTTATATATTTGGATTGATTCTTGGCTTAGACTTTTCGAATATATTTATCTTACACAATCACAATTATTCACTATGGGCTGGAATTCGGATGCTTAATCTGTGATTTTCTACACAATGGTGGTCATAAAACTCGAAACCCTAGGTTAACACAGGCCATGCCCTAACAAACTGATATAGACATGCTTTAGTTTATTTTCATGCTTTAATTTACTTTTCTGGATTTACTTTCTGTTAGTAGTTGGCATGCACTAATCAATTTAGTCTTGAAATGGGTTGTCGCGATCCGGTTAAGAGTAATTCTTTTTGGGGTCGAACTACTGGCGTAGTGCGAACTGATTCAGAGTCAATGGATCGCCCTCATACAATTGAAATAAAATTGGGAATATATTATGCAGTTAGTGGTGGAGTGAGGAAACCCTAGTTTTCTCTATCTCTAAATCACAACCATTATTCATTATTGTTTTCTTTTTTATTTTCATTAGTATTAGATAATTCACAAAACCAAACTCTTTTCTGAAAAATATAATTCAGTGTTTTTAGACTATTAAAGTGATAAATCCTCGTCTCCGTGGGATCAATATTCCCCTACTCAAGCAAAATTGTTTACAATTGATCTGTGCGCTTGCAGAAGGGTAAAACCTAAAGTGTGGTTAAGGTATCGTTTTTAACCACATATTTTGCACACACATGAAGCCCACCATTTACCTATATGTAATTAATTTGTAAAATTTTACCAATTTGTAATTTGAACCCCCTAACCTTACTCATATGTAGTTTTGTGCATACAAATATTTGATTGTAGTATCTTTTGTTTTTACGAATATTTGTATTTAACTTTTTTCTTGATTAAAGGAATATTTGAATTGTATTTGAATTTGGATTCCTTAATTCTTGTTTACGTAAACTTGTATATATATGTGATGAAAGTAATAAAAGATTGTAGGATTTAATATCCATTCATATTATCTTATGTGATATCAGAGTCATAAGTCTTAGGCATTCATTTTTTTCTTACTAATTTTTTTGGGGTTATTCCCACTTTCACCCCTAAGGTTTGCCCTAGTTTCACTTTCACCCACTTGAAGTTGAATATTCCCACTTTCACCCCCTTTGATTTGTAAAATTACCTCCTTGACCCAAATATTATATTTTTTTTAACAAAAATCTCATTTTTTTAGGCAAATTAGACATTTTACATAGTGACAAGTAGGTTGATGCGGTCTAAGTGGGACAAAATTCAAATTCAAGGGAATGAAAGTTAGAATATTCAACTTCAAGGGGGTCAAAGTGGGATTAGGGCAAACCTCGGAGGGTGAAAGTGGGAATAACCCTTTTTTTTTTTTTTTCTCTTTTATACTATGGAATATGCTCCAAATTCAGGTGAGGTAATGCCATTCTTTGGCTAGCTCAATTCTTGTATTTCCTTTGAAGCAGAAATGTTTTTGGTTTTGTTGATCGAACAAAACCATGCCAAGAACAATTAGTGGAAGACTCAAGTGGTAAAGCAACTACAAAAATTAATCTAGCCTTTATAGAATGACAACAACATGATCAAACTATTCTAAGCTAGATCAAGACATCCTTATCCCTACCAGTGCTGTCAACGATGACCCGTTTGGGTACATCTCATGTTGTTTGGCAAGATTTAGAAAAGAGATATGTTTCAAAATCTCAAACTCGAATTCTTTAATTGAAAAATCAGATGCAAAATACTAACCGAGGTGATCTCTCCATCTCTAATTTTATTAATAAAATCACAAATATTGTTGATAATTTGGCACTTGAGGAAAAATGTGTTGAAGGTGATGATGAATTGTTCACGATTATCGTGAATAATATTTGACCAGAATATTAAACAACCATCAATTATTTTCAAGCACGTTACACTCCTCTTTCAATAGATAACCTTGTTGGTTTCTTATTGAATGTTGAAATGAGTCTCATGGAACAAAATTATGTTCAACCATAACTATTTGCTACGACCTTTTACACACAGAAAACGATGAGTTCAAATCGCGATTTTGGCAAAGGTAATAGACATTATTCACAACCAAATGCATCCAAACTCATTTTATCTCTTCTGGTTTAAAGGATCCAAATATTCATTCTTCAATCATAAGGGATGGTTCCATATGTTAGATTTGTGATCGTTCGGGTCATGCAACCATTAATTGCTACCATCGCAAGGATCATTCATATGAAAGAAGGAAACCAACCGAGAAATGTATTGCGATGGTCGTTTCCTCAAATAATCAGTTTGATGTTTAACTTGGTATACTGACAGTGAGACCTTGCAAATCTATCTCTATCTCCACAATGAGTATAATGGGAAATAACAACTTATCATTGGTAATGATTCAATTTTGGCTAAATATCTCACATATTTGTTCATCTTCATTTGATCTCAACTCGTCATCTTATACCATGAATAATATTCTTCATTGTCCATATGTTTTTGGTAATTTATTATCTGTCAACCGATTTTCTCGTGATTATCATTGTTACTTTGTTTTCCATTCCCATGATTTTCTTTAAAAGAACACAAAGACTTTAAGACGTTGTTTCAAGGGCAAAAGTGAGAATGGGCTTTATCCAATCAAACTTTGAAACAAACAACCTCCGCCTTTTGCATTTGTTTGCATCCGTGTCTCGACTCTTATTTGGCATCACCAATTGCGTCATTCAATTTTTCATGTGTTAAATAATGTAGTTTCCAAGTTTAAATTACCTAATGAAGGCACAATTTCTTCTTCTTTTTTTTTTTTTTGCACTGCATGTCGTTTAGAAAAAAGTACTCGATTACCATTTCAATTGTCAAATACAGTTTCTACTATTCCTTTGAAATGAATCTATTATGATATTTGGACATCACCTTATTTTTTAATAAAAAGGTTGAAAATATTATTTCTTATTTGTCGATAATTACTTCAATTATTCTTGAATTTGTTCAATGCGTTTTAAGTATGAGACATTGGATTATTTTATAAAATTTACATTGCGTGTTGAAAATATTTTCTCATATAAAATCAAATTTGTGTAAACTGATAGCAGTGGTGAATTTGTAAATACAAACTCTACCAATTCTTTTTAACGTTTTCTTACACAACATGGTATCTTTTATCGTCTGCCTTGCCCTTACACTCCAGAATAAAATGGGTCCGCTGAGTGTAAACATCGGCATATAGTTGATATAAGATTTACTCTTTCGACTCATACTAGAATATTGGGTAGAATCATTTAATTATGTTATTTATTTGATAAACCGTTTTTCAATCACAGTTTTAGGTAATTTATCTCCTTATGAAAAAAAAAATTAACGATCACCTGATTATTCCATTCTTCAAATATTCGGTAGTGCGTGTTTTTCCTCTCTTTGGCTATACAATAAAAAAAATACAAGTTTCGGTAAAAGACAAGTCTTTTTTTTTGTTATTCTCTAAATCATCAAGAGTGTAGTGTTTAGATGTTGAAACTATACGAGAGTTTACTTGTCTCGTCATGTTACTTTTGATCAATTTACTTTTTCATATCAATCACTTAAGGGATCTTCTTCATCTAATTAAGTCCACTTTTCAAGTGGTTCTTTACCCAAATCATCATCTTCCATGTTCACCAAATCCAAATCTTAACATTCCACATTTGATACCCATAGTTATCTCACACGAAGAAATGGTCACATTGTCTCAAGCTATTATGCCAGAAATTCAGTTGGATACCATAACCCCCAATCAAGATTCTAAACTCCCATTATCTATATTGTTATATATATTGTCAGATATATATATAATATGACTACTTTGTTATATTAACTTGTCCCACATCGGAAGATTGGGAAACCCACATCTATATCCTCACCTATAAATATAGCCTTCTCCTATTGAATTGTGTACACAGAAATAGAGAGAGTTAGGAATAATATACGTTTATATTACTCCGGTGATACAAGCGTGAGTATACACAGTGTGTGTGCGTGTGTGATCTGCGAATCAACCCCTTGTAATCCTCTCAGTGAGTTTTAGTGAAATGGTGCTCTCCGTGGACGTAGGCTTATTTGGCTGAACCACGTATATATTCTTGTGTCAATTGTTTAGTGTGTTTGTGTGCATTTTATGATTTGTAGGTGTGCATGGCTTCGTACATAGGGTGTGCGAACCCTAACAAGTGGTTTCAGAGCCCCAGGTTGGAGCAAATCACGAAGCCCGACAATATGGTCCAGATCTGATTTTTTCGAGTGCTCTAAATCAGAAACCGACCACACCAGGAGATTTGGATCGACGAGACGAAGCCAGCAGTGTCAAGCACGTCGCCGGAAAGTGCCGCACGCCCCCCCACGCGCCGCCTGAAGTTCCGGCCAGTTTTTTTGGCTCCGTCGAGCAGCAGTTTTGGTTCAGCGTGATTTTCCGAAGCATCGTTTATTGGAACGAGGCTTATAATATATCTACAGAAATAGAATTCGAATCCCGACGTTACGATGAAGGAATCAGCCCAATCAGTGTAGGGACGCACATGCACGCACCCCGAGAAAGTACTGACTTCGTTATTAAATTTATGTCTTTTGTGCGAATTTATTTTAGCCCGTTTGGAGTCGTTTTTGACCCGTTTTGAACGCAGTCAGAGGCGTTCTTAAGGTTTTGAACCACCCCGACGCAAACGTATACTTGGTTTTACGTAATTAGACTCCAAATATCTCTAATAGGCTCAGTGGGAGCTATGGGAGAACAAAAGACAGTAATGATCGACAAGTTTGATGGTACAAACTTTACCTATTGGAAGATGCAAATTGAGGATGTTTTATCCCAAAAGAATTTGTATTTACCGCTAGAAGGGACAAAGCCAGATTCGATGAGAGAAGAGGAGTGGAATATCCTTGATCGAAAGGCTCTTGGCACGATCAGATTGACGTTGGCAAAATCTGTTACCTTCAATATCACGAAAGAGAAGACTGTAAAGTATCTCATGGAAGCTCTTTCGAAGATGTACGAACAGCCGTCTGGAGCAAATACATTACATTTTATCAACAGATTGACAAATCTGATGATGTCCGAGAATGGGAATGTTGGTAAACATCTCAATAAGCTTAATGACATTTATGGGCAGTTGGAATCAATTGAAGTAGTGTTTCAATATAAGGTGAAATCAGCTTTTCTCCTTAATCAATTGTCAGAGAGTTGGAACGCCACAGTGGCTACAATCAGTAATTCTTCAGGGATAGACCCGCTGAAGTATGATACCGTTGTGAGTATGGTACTCATAGAAGAGATCAGAAGATAGCCGTCAGACTCTTCAAGCAGTGGCACAACATTGAATGTCGACACCAGAGGCAGAGGTTCGAACAGATAGAAAGGCAAAAACCAAAGGCGTGTCCATTCCAAGTCGAGACAGGAAAGATCACAGTCTCGAGGTCCCATAAATTCCAAAGCAATCGAATGTTGGAATTGTGGCAAGACTGGTAATTTAAGGAACTAGTGTAGATCCCCGCAAAAGGTAGCTGATGACAAGACAGAGGCAAATATTGTCTTAGAA
Organism: Cornus suecica; assembly: GCA_963922005.1. Classification (NCBI taxonomy): domain Eukaryota; kingdom Viridiplantae; phylum Streptophyta; class Magnoliopsida; order Cornales; family Cornaceae; genus Cornus; species Cornus suecica. The sequence continues at coordinate 37,023,098 of OY998247.1, read as the reverse complement.
GAATCAGATGATGCACTGATATGCTCTTTGGAGAGCAAAGCAGAGTCTTGGGTTTTGGACTCTAGAGCATCATTCCATGCCACCTCAAGTCGAGAGCTCTTTGAGAGTTATGCACCTGGAAACCTCAGCAAGGTTTATCTAGGTGACGATCAACCCTGCAGTGTTGTTGGCAAGGGTGAAATACATATTAGACTCAACGGATCGATATGGAAGTTGAGGGATGTCAAACACATTCTAGACTTGAGGAAGAACTTGATCTCAATAGGCCAGTTGGCGAGTGAAGGTTATGTGACCACTTTCAGTGAAGATGAGTGGAAAGTTTCCAAGGGGGCTATGACTATAGCACGAGGAAACAAAACAGGTACGTTGTACACTACCACCAAGGCTAGCACATTTATAGCAATTGCAGAAAGCAAGGAGGATCATAATTTATGGCACCAGAGGCTAGGTCACAAGAGTGAAAATGGACTCAAGTTTATGCTCGCAAAGGGAAAATTACCAGGTCTAAATTCGATTGATATCGACTTCTGTAAGGATTGCGTATTCGGTAAGCAGAAAAGGGTTAGTTTTCAGAAAAGCGGCAGAGAACTCAGAAAGGAGAAGCTTGAGCTAGTTCACACTGATGTCTGGGGGCCAACAAATCTTTCATCTATTGGCGGAAAGTCTTATTTTGTCACCTTCATCGATGACCATTCCAGAAAGGTATGGGTTTATTTCTTGAAACATAGATCTGAAGTGTACGGTCTGTTCAAGAGTTGGAAGGTTATGATAGAGAATGAGAGGGGTTTAAAGATCAAGATATTACGATTCGATAATGGTGGAGAGTATCAGGACACCGGGTTTAAGAGATTTTGCTATGAGAATGATATCAGATTAGAGAGAACTGTTCCACATACACCACAACAGAATGGTGTAGCAGAACGGATGAACCGGACATTGATTAAGAGAGCCAGAAGCATGCGCATTCTGGTAGGGTTGCCGAAACAGTTCTGGGCAGAAGCAGTCAGTACAACAACGTACTTAATCAATCGTGGTCCATCAGTACCATTGGCGCACTAAATACCAGAAGTCGTCTGGAGCGGTAGAGAGGTAACACTTTTACATTTAAAAGTTTTTGGTTGTGTTGCATATGTACATGTTAGTGACACTATGAGGGGTAAGCTTGATCCCAAGTCAAAAAAGTGTATTTTCATTGGCTATGGCGGTGACGATTATGGTTACCGCATGTGGGATGATCAGAACCGAAAACTGATCCGAAGCAAAGATGTAGTGTTTAGTGAAAATGTTATGTACAAGGACAGACACACAACAACCTCAGAGCCTACAGCACAGAGTGATCCTGTGTGTGTTGAGTTAGATGATGTTTAAGACAGTGAGAGTACTCAGTCAGACAAACATATTGCAGATGGAAATATTCAACAGGTTGATACACCGCAGTTTCCGACTCCTGTTCAAGTACCTAGGAGGTCTTCACGGCAGCATGTGCCGAATCGGAGATACATGAATTATTTGTTGCTCACAGATAGAGGTGAACTAGAGTATTTTGATGAAGCATGCAGTGCAGCAGATGCGAGCTAATGGGAGCTTGCGATGGAAGATGAGATGAAGTCCCTTATTTCCAACAAGACATGGAATCTAACTGAGCTGCCGGTAGGAAAGAAAGCTCTCCATAATAAATGGGTCTACATAGTCAAAGAAGAATATGATGGTCTAAGAGGTACAAGGCGAGACTTGTAGTAAAAGGCTTTCAGCAGAAAGTAGGAATCGACTACACCGATGTATTTTCTCCGATTGTGAAACTGACTACCATTCGTTCAGTTTTTAGCATTGTTGCATCAGAGGGTTTACACTTAAAGCAGGTAGATGTCAAAACTGTTTTCCTCCATGGTGACCTAATGGAGGAGATTTATATGCAGCAACCGGAAGGTTTCTTAGAGAAAGGGAAAGAGAAACTTGTGTGTAAGTTAGAAAATAGCTTGTATGGTTTGAAACAAGCTCCAAGACAGTGGTACAAGAAATTCGATGGATTTATGCAGTGACATGGTTATATCAAGTGCAACGCTGACCATTGTTACTACTTCAAGAGGTTTGACACGAGTTACATTATCCTCATACTTTATGTTTATGACATGTTAGTAGCTGGATCTGATTTTGTGGAAATCAGTAAGTTGAAGAAGCAGTTGGCCAAAGAGTTCGAGATGAAGGACTTAGGAACAGCGAAACAGATTCTTGGTATGAGAATCATCAGAGACAAGCAGAAGGCAATTTTGCAGTTGTCTCAGGCTGACTACGTTGAACGGGTTTTGAAGCGGTTCAACATGAGTAATGCTAAGTGAGTTAGCACACCTTTGGCTAGCCATTTTCGATTATCCAAAAAGCAGTCTCCCAAGTCAAAAGCAGAGAGGAATAACATGGTCAGTATTCCATACGCTTCAGCTATTGGTAGCTTGATGTATACAATGGTTTGTACAAGACCAGATATTGCATATGCAGTGGGAGCAGTCAGCAGGTTCATGTCCAATCTAGGAAAGACTCACTGGGAAGCAGTGAAGTGGATATTGTGATATCTACGAGGTACCACAAACAGATGCCTTTATTTTGGAAAAGGTGAAGTGAATTTACATGGTTATGTAGATTTAGATTTTGCTGGTGAGATAGATCACAGAAGAATCACTACTGATTATGTCTTTACAATAGGTACTACAACAGTCAGTTGGATTTCGTAGATACAGAGGATTGTAGCGTTATCTACTACAGAGGCTGAGTATGTAGCCGTGACAGAGGCTAGAAAAGAGATGATTTGGTTACAGGGTTTGTTGGCAGAGTTGGGATTCGAGCAAGGGAAGAGTGTTTTGCATAGTGATAGTCAGAGTGCTATACATCTGGCAAAAAATTCAGCATTTCATTCGAGAACCAATCATATAGATCTTCGTTATCACTTTATCAGATCTCTATTAGAGGATGAAGTATTAACACTTAAGAAGATTCAAGAAAGCGAGAATCCAGCCGACATGTTGACCAAAGTGGTGACAACAGAGAAACTGAAGTTGTGCGCAACTTCAGTTGGTTTTCAAGCTTGAAGACAGAAATGAGGGCACCGAGCACTGATCATTGATGGAGTTGATTGATGAAGACAAAGTCGTCAAGTGGGAGATTGTTATATATATTGGCATATATATATAATATGACTACTTTGTTATATTAACTTGTCCCACATCGGAAGATTGGGAAACCCACCTCTATATCCTCACCTATAAATATAGGGTTTCTCCTATTGAATTGTGTACACAGAAATAGAGAAAGAGTTAGGAATAATATACGTTTATATTATTCTGGTGATACAGGCGTGAGTATACACAGTGTGTGTGCGTGTGTGATATGCGAATCACCCTCTTGTAATCCTCTTAGTGATTTTTAGTGAAACGGTGCTCTCCGTGGACATAGGCTTATTTGGTTGAACCACGTATATATTCTTGTGTCGATTGTTTGGTGTGTTTGTGTGCATTTTTTGATTTGCAGGTGTGCACGGCTTCGTACGTAGAGTGTGCGAACCCTAACATATATCTCATTTGAGTATAGATAGTCCATGTCCTTTTAATTAACCAAGTGTCTCTCTTTAACTCTTTACCAACTTTGGCTCCTGGTTATCCAATGATAACTCGTGGAAAGTTTGGTACTTGTGTTCCAAATCGCAAGTATGTCATGATATCATCCATTTTTTTATGAATGTTTGAACCTACTTGTTTTAGCCATGTTGTCTAATATCCCGAATAACGAACTGCTATGGGTTAAAACTTAATGCATTACAAAAATTGTTACATAGACTCTAGTTGAAAAATCACCTTCCATAAATATTCTACCAAACAAGTGGGTCATGAAAATCAAACAAAAATATGATGGTTTAATTGAGCCTTATAAGGCTCGTCTAGTAGTAAATGGATTTCACCAACAAGAAGGACTTGATGACAATGAAGCGTTTAGTCCCGTTGCTAAGCACACAACGATCCGAACCATTATACCTTTTGCTATACATCAAAGGTGGCTAAGTAGAAAACTTGATGTACAAAATGCTTCCTTGCATGGTCATCTCAATGAAGAAGTTTACATAGGACAACCAAGAGAATTTGAGGATCCTATGTTTCTTGATCATATGTGTCGATTACATAAATCTTTATATGGGCTAAAACAAGCTCCTCGTGCTTGGATTCAGTGGTTCTCTTATCTTGAACATATGGGGTTTGTTCGCTCCAAGCCTGATTATTTTTCATTTACCTATATATCTTTTTTTTTCCAGTAACCGGGTTGATCCGGGTCAGCTTACGTGCACCTTGATTAATCCCCGGGACCCTGAAGTTAACGACCGGATAAACTTCCAGTGGCCTAGACGGAAACGTAGTTGGGAGGATTTGAACTTAAGACCTCATGGTGAAGGACTTAGGAACTCTTTCACTCCACCCACCCATCTGGGTTATTTACCTATATATCATTAAAAGGATGTGACCATTTTTCTTTAGATATATATTGATGATATTGTTTTCACAGGAAATAGCGAGAAATACTTATTCCATCTCATTGCTGACCTTGGAAAATTATTTTCTATGAAAGATTTGAGCAAATTACATTATTTTCTTGGTCTTAAGGCCAACTTAACTACAAAAGAAGTGTCCTTAACACTGAAAAAATTATGCTAATGATCTTCTCCGTGGTAACTTATCGGTGTCCCTTCAAAATGGAGTGCATGGTGAATCTCCTCCAACATGGATTAACGAGTTTGCAATCTTTCTTCCAAATTTATGTGAACTGTATATGGGTCAAATTAAAATTCTTTCTTTTATGGGCAAAAAAAAAAAAGATATTAAAATTGGGCAAATATTTCTTCTTTATTATCTGTGATACTTCAACTTTACAACCGACAACCCAAAAATTGGATAAATGTTACAAACCTTGTTTTTGGTTTTATTTAATACATATTTGCTACTGTGAGAGGCATCTGAAAAATGAAGCCTTGTCTAAGAGAAATGACTTTTTAGCCTCATTGAGGCTTCCAGGATACATTTTCTGTGTCCAAAAGCAGTAACCCTAATATACTCCTCGCCACCGGGGCCAAAGCCAGACCCTGGAACTGTGATTATATGTGTTTTTTCGAGGATCTCATTGAACACATCCCATGAGTTTGAACCTTGAAAATGTACCCAGACATATGGTGCATTTACACCCCCATATACTTGTAAGCCAAGGGAAGCAAAAGTGTCCTTCAATATCTTTGCATTCTCTTTGTAGTAGTCAACCATGGAGAGCATAGCCTGCAATATGTTTCCCATAAGCACAACTTAATAGACGTATATATACATAATATATATGTATTGCTATGCTTCACTACTCTAAATCCAGAAGATAAAAAACTTGGAAGTAAACCTAATAATATAAACATTTTTTTTTCACTTGTTCATATACTAGATATGTAGTATGGTTAAAGGGATTAAGCAAAAGTCGGGGCTTTTTTTAATGAACTTACCCATATAAAATTTTGAATTCTTGTATGAACTTATTCACAAGACTCGTGCATAGAGATCTCTATTCATGGATTGGGTAAAGCTTGGATTTTGTCTGTTGACTTGGTCCTGACAGATTGTTTGTACGTATTGGGGGAACCGAAGCTGAAAGCTTACATTTTTTAAGCCACGGACTCCCAAGTCTTTTCCAACAAAGACACTTTCAAGTTAACTTGATTTCGACTTTTATTGGGAAACAAAAGGAAAACTTTTAACAAATATTCTGTTTTTTGTGGGTGAGAAATACTTTCAAATGTTTGGAACCAAAAATGTGTAGATATTCTTTGTTGAATTATATAGCTTTCAGAGACACAACTTTTATTAGGGTTAAATAAAAACCTACCTTGAAACCCTCTGTGGAAAGACATGCCAGCCCGCCAGCCTGAGATATGTTGGAAGCACCATTGAAGCAGGTACACACTATTCGATCGAAGTCATTTCTAATGGGGAAGCCATTTGAAAACAATAACTCCTCAGGTACCACAGTCCAACCAAGACGAACTCCAGTGAATCCAGCAATTTTAGAAAATGATGAAATTTCAATTGCAACCTGTGTTACAAACACAAATTCTGATGTGTTTATTAATCAGTTTAGAAGCTAAAATAGTGGAGTATATATTTGTACGTGCATATCATTGAAACAAGTCTGATTATTTTTTTCGATAACCGGGGAATAATAAATCTGATTTGTACCTCTTTTGCACCAGGAATTTCGTATATTGATCGAGGACTTTGATCAGTAATGTAACTAGCATACGCGGAGTCATATACAATAATTGATCCATTTTTCATGGCGAATTTCACAAGTTGCTCTAATTGCTTCCTTGAGGCTGCATGTCCAGTTGGGTTATTTGGGGAGCAGAAGAAAATAACGTCTGTTCTTGGAGTTTTTGATAAGTCGGGAAAAAAATCATTCTCAGGCCCACATTTCATGTACTCAATGTTCCAGTATTTTCCTGTTTCACCTTGAAAATCACCAGCTTGTCCAATTATGACACCTGAATCTATATAACCCTGCTCAGATCATATTTATATTAGTTCCATCAAAAACACATTAGCAAGTGCCTAGTTGGTTTAATTTTTCAGAAAACAATAATTTCATTATTATTTTTTCAATAAACTGAAAATTAAACAACGGTACAAAAAGTTGTGCAGAAATTATTTGATTGCAGTTTTTGGTAGAACAGTTTTCTGAAAACTCAATTAAGCAACATGGTATTTTGTGAAAATAATCAGTATATTATTATTTTGTTTTTCTAAATCTCAAAAAGTTGTTAAGTAAATTGAGCCTAGCTAACAGATCTTTTAAATTCTAAAAATGGTACTTAAATTGAGAAAAATACACTATGAAATTGAAGATGATCTATGCTTCAAAAGTGTGAAAACTTCCAAAAGTGAACTGATAATAAAAAAATAATCTTCTGAGAAGTGCATTGCTTGAAATTTCCTAGATTATGCTGGGAGATGTGTTCTAAATTAGTAGTATTTATTTTGTTCATTTATAAATTCTGATATATCTATTGATGCGCTACTTCTAGTACAATATGGTTTAGTAATTATGATGACAAAAGCTATATACCAAACCACTCTACCTATATTCATTTACAATGCTAGAATTATGAAATCAAGAATTGTGGTAGTATGGTGCGTGACATTTACTGTTTTTTGGTTTACCAACTTTATAGATAAGTAGATGTATAGGCTTTGCCTTGGTTCTTCTTCTTAAAATAATAATAATAAAAAAAAAAATTATAGATAAGAATATGAAAGGTAAACAAAAATTTAAAAAAGCCGGAAAAAAATCAAAAAAAAATAAAAAGAAAAAGAAAAGGATGGAAGTATTAGAACATTACCGGAAACGATGGGTCCTGTACTGCGATTGTTACCTTCGAACCCAGAAGAAGCTGTACATATATAGAAAATAAAATTCAATTAACCAAAAGGTATTACTATCGATAATTAATATATAAAGCTCTACTATCGATAATTAATATATAAAGCTCTACTATCGATAATTAATATATAAAGCTCTAATACGAGTTCCAAGTCCCGTTGGACCGAGTTTCTATACAAGACAAGATTGTGTTTGATAAAACTGAAAATTAAGTTATGAAAATTTAAGATATGGAATTTTAAATAATCAAAATCTTAAGTGGTAAGTGATACTTGAAAAAAGTATATGTTTTTGACATTTTTGTATCCTTAAATGGAGAAGTTATCCATTATGTCTCCCAATTTGACATTAACGGACATTAGCTGACAATGCAAAGGTCATTATGGTAGTTTCTTAAAAAAGCAACCATGTTTTATATTGCATAGATAAGCAATAAGATAAACATAGAATAGAATACTTGGAAAAATGACAAAAACAGATAAAGAACATAGAACCCTAATTAGCTTTAATAATAAGAATGATTGAATATATACAATATGTAAACACCTGAACCCGAGAAATATCACACTGTGAACCATCTGATATAAAAACTTCTGTTTCTTTTACTGCTAACTCTTTATAGACTGTTTCTGCAATTGCTTTTCTTAATGCCTGCAATATATATACACAAGTTATAAATATAAACAATTCGTACCTAGTATAAATAGAAATAAATTTCAAAAAAGCCAAAGGTAAAAAGAAAGCAAAATAAGAAACAATAATTGAAAATTGATTGGCGTTATGTTTTATAGCATGGAATTTGTGATTTGAAATAAAGTTTGGAGAAGATTTAGGAGTATCTTATCCTCAAACTTCAATTTTAATACACCTCTTTTTTACTCCAAAATGCAATATTAGATCTCACTAAATTAGATAATTTAGTGAAACACTAATTGCAAGTAATCTTCTATGACCTTTAGCCTCTTGAATATATGAAAGTGCTTAGTTCTAAAATAAAAGGATAATAATATATATATGCACCATGATACCTTGTCTCCTTGCTCAGCTCCGTATCCTTTGTATCCTTCGGGAGTCGAAAGAGCACGTGCAAACTACAACAAAGCATCTGACATCTTATACCAAATCTGACACATTCAATCTATTTTTTTATTATTATTATAATTTTTTTTTCTGTCATACCTTTATGTCGAATTACACACACCTGTATATATATATATATATTTGTATCATTTAGGTTGGTCATGTGGTGTCATGTGACTAATCTGGTCATGCACTTTCCTTCATCTACTTCAATTAATTTACTTATGATTTACGCAACATAACTCATGCACTATTCTATTAGCTAAAATAAATATCTAAAACATCCATGCTTCAGCTTCTTGTGCATTATTTAATTACCTATTTAATTATTTTATTTTCTGCGTAGTCCGACTAACACGTGGGACCTTCCAATCGGGGGCATGTTTGGGTACTTTATGGTGTACTGTTCAAAAGTATATCAGTTTTGTGGGTGTTTGGCAACATGCTAAGCTTCCCACTTTCAGTCATACTTCATGATTTGGACCCAAAAGAGAATCATCAAAGGTGATTCTCCATACTTTGCGTCACAATTCCATACTTTATTTCCAATTCCAAAAATCATGCTTCACAATTTTACTTCAAATTTCAAATGAATATGTCAACCAATTTGTGCAATATAAATACTTTTAAAATATATATTTAATATATATATATATATAAATTTATATATATATGGTTAATATATATATTTCAAAAAAATTATATATTTTAGAAAATATATATATCGAATTAATATGTATATTTCGAAAAAATATATATTTCGGAAAAATATATATGTATATTTCGGGAAAAAATATATTTTGAAATATCTATATATATATCTTTTAGAAATATATATTATTTTCTGAAATATATATATCCCAAAAATATAATCAAACATTCCATAATTTTGTGACAAATTAGTGTACAAATGTTTCAATGTATTTTAATTTCCATTTTTGGGTTTTTATTAAATATATTTATTCAATGTCTTACACCAAAACAAAAATTATTCCCAAAGCAAAGATGTCACCAAACATGATTTGCTATCAAATTTTGTGGAAGCACACCAAACATGATTTGTTTTCATCAACTTTACTTTTTTTTATATTATAATCATCATCACCAAACATTATTTGATTTCATCAACTTTACTTTATTACACTGCGATTTTCTTTTTTTTTAGAGCATAGTAAAATACTTTGGTGTCAAACATGTCCTTAAGTTTTATACTTCCTAAGATATCAAATCTCAATTTGTTTGATACTTCTTAAGATATCAAATTTTAATTTATTTTTTTCTTTACCGAACTAATTTGTTGCCGTTAATTTTTTTCATCTAAATTACAAACGATCTAAGTAAAACAATATTTTAAAAACTCTTCTTGTCAAAGTATTCCCTGATTCCGTCAAACTAGAGGAAAAGGATTGGACCTTTAGAACGAAGAAGAATATCGAGTGGAAATTTCTATCAAACTTTCATACCAACATTAGCCAATATTTTATAACTTCTTTCTCATGACTAGTTTTGACCAAAATTAACAACGACATTTAAGTATGTAGCATCATTTTATTTTGAGTTATTATTTTAATTCCATGATAGGACAGTTAATTAACAGACACAATTTTACATATTAATAAAGCAAGCAAGTTTAACTTTAACAAGAAGTTGGGGAAAAAAAAAAAACTTTAACAAATTTTTTTTTCTTTTTGGTGCGTGTGTTTTCTAACTGTTACCTTTTTATTTGACTTGGAAATCGTTTTTCATTAATATTTTTGGTAAAATATATTAGGGTTTGAATCTATCTATATTGATCACACACTTATGTTTATTTTAGAATTAGGGTTTTTATAGCGGTCATGCCCTAATTAACTATTTTATCTTATTTTGTTCACCATTCCTTCTCTCGTATACATATATGTAAATATCCATTGAATTAATAATTCTTTATTTCTTTATTTCCTTTCATATTTTTATTCTAACAGTTTTGGGTCACCATCATGAAAGACATGGGTTTCTCAATGAACATATTTTTTTTCGGTAAATAACATATTTTTTCTTCTTATTGGTTCTAAATATAGGTAAGAACGAAAATGCACCAAACTTCTCTTCACTATAGTACTCCAAATAAGTTGTGATGTTTATGTTTCTATAAATAAGTATGATGAATCATATAATTACAGCCCCTTTTTTATCAATGTTTTCTTCTCTCTAATGATAATCGAATGCGGTAAAAATCCAACATACTTAATTCTTATGAAGTGTATATTCTTGGTCTTTTCCATATAAATCTTAGTTGTTAGTGTATATGTATGTATATATATATATATATGATAAAGATATAAAAAATGATGAGTAACTAGACATACATCAGCCATGCTTAGAGATATAGCGTCCGGTATCGGCTGTGTGGTATTTCCAATTCCAAGGCTTATAACTTTTGCATCGGGATATTTCTTAATGTGTGCATTCTCACGTAGTGATATCTGTTAATCCAATCTCAAGTGTCAGTACAGTGAACATTTTTTTTTTCCACAAAAATAACAAAAATAATAATAATAAACGGAAAATAGGAAAAATCATGCCAGCTCTGAGTAAATCGAAAGGATGTTAAGGCCTTCAAAACCAAACTTCAAGACTAATAAATGAGAAAAAATAAATCACTGGTAATTGCGAAAAATATTTGGATTTATAATATAGAGTGTTGATCAGATAGGAAGTGGTTATTTCCTACAAATAAATTTTAATATATAGTTGATATTGCAATTGACCTTTAATCTGAGTCACTTAGATCTAGTATATATTTAGAAACAATTCTCAAACGTATAGATGGCCATATATATTATGTTTTAGTTGCATGAAATTTATAATATTGGAGATAAAACATTTTAAAGTTTAAACTAAAATATTGACAATTTCAATTCCAGAACATCATCTTTTTGCAGAACTCTCTTTTGATTCTTTTTTCCCACTAAATTTTCTGAAAAGATAGAGGAAAACAATATTCGAAAACAGATAACCAAGAAGATTTTTGTTTTGACTTTATGATTTTACACTCTTAAAAAGCATATTTGTTCTGAACCAAATTAGTGAAATATCCTAGGGTTCCAACATATCGATAATATTCACAAATATTTACCGGAAAAAGATAATATTAACAATTGAGTGGTCAGACAAAATTAAAATAGATAAATTACAAGCTCATCAGTACATGAGACTATCAAAGAGAAAATGAAGAATCCACTAAGCTATAGTTACCTCCGGAAACAAATAGTTGTTTTGCAACTTCTCCATGTTTATATTACGGGCTACCTGTGTACAACGACGAGTACTGACTGCACAATTTCTAGCTATATATTAGATGCTAAAACTACACGTAATGTATAAAATAAAATAAATTCATTTATTTACCCAAAAAACAAATGTATAAAATAAAATAAAATTAGGCTCAGTTGTATATATACGTACTCATTGGTCCATTGCCCTCCTCTAGGTTTTTCAAATCGCATAAGAATCTGTAGAGAAAATGTAAAGATATGCGGTAATGGCAACGAGTAGATATACTTGTGTAATAGTTTCAGTAAGGTATATATATATATATTAATTTGCTAGAAATAAAGGTATTACCTGGCCCTTGTAGGCTGCAATAAAATCGTATGAGGCATAACACTGAAAGCTGAAACCTTGTACATCTTCGCCTTATAATTTCTTCTCCAACTAAGGACAGTCCAAGGTTTATAGAAGTTTGATTGAGAAGAGTAGTAGTATTTATACTACGTTTGCATGTGTATATCCCCACAAATGTGTGTACATACACACAAATAAATATATATATATATATATATACATATATATATATATATATATATATTTTAAGTAACATTTTGCGTATGTGCTAGATAAGATGCATGCATCACCCTACATGTAGACTTTTTCAAGTCTCAAACATAAGTGTGTCACACTTAGTCATTGGCTGAAGCATGTGTCAGATCGATGGATTCGTACTGAATTATTGAATACTTTGAAAGTTCTGATAATATAAGTCTTCCAACAAAAATAACTATAATTTAGTGGTATCGCTTTTATTATTTGTAGGGTTCGAATGAATTAAATTATGTGAAAGTAGTTTATGCACAAGTTCGTCAGTAAAATAATAGTGCTAATATTTTTATTACTTTTGATTTGCTTTAGAAATAAATGAAAGAAAAATCAAAGTGAAAACCAACAGTTCCCAAATGATGCAAAATACTTTCTCTCTCTAGGAACTTCTCTCTCTTAGTCTCCGAAAGTTCCCCTGAAGTGAGCTCTCTCACTTCTATTTATAGACGTGAGTGTCCAGTAGTCCTCGCGGATTGTCATTGCCACATCAGCACCTATCTCGCGACATGGATCCTACAATACCAATCCGTGCCATAAATACCCTGCACAGTATCATCTCGCGCCCTTGACTATGCGATATTGATTCGCGTAATCCCTTGCGCGGATCATACTGTACCCCGTGCCCTGTGATCCGCGCCTATTTCATCACGGATCTGATTTTTCCTTAGCCAAGGAACCATGTTGTATACCTTTCCTGGGTCATGACATTTGTCATGCATACATTTTTCATGACCCTGAGTACTATCAGTCTCTCTAAGATATTCTTGCTTAGGATGGTGTAAATAAGGTCGCGACCCACTATTTACTCATCCCAAGCATTTTCCCTAGATTCCGAATAGTACTCCCTACGCGAGCAGCATATAGGGTTATGAGTTCAGATGCGAGTTATAAACACATTAGTCCCTCATATCTCCCTCTGTATAATGTAAGCTCTCGCGTACAAACCTTATTTGGGTTATTTTCCCCAAATAAACCAAACCTTGGGTCAATCTCCCAAATAAATAAATCATTGGGACAATATCCCAACATAAGCCAATCCTCGCGTAATAACATTTTCGCGAGTCACCACCTTTACATTTTTCCCCATTGCGCTTTGATACTTGGCCAAGTATTAAAGTACAATAACCTGTGGCTTCGGGAAATAAATGTACTTTATATTGTTGCTTGAAAGCTGCTTTTTCCCCATGCCATTTTTGTCGTTTCTCTCGCGGATGAAGTATGTCTCCCACATCTCGTGAATATCCATCCGATCCGCGAACATTCCTTCTCAGTTTTTCTACTTTTCAGCCAATTTTGTGCATGTACTTATTTTGAATTTCCCCGTATCCTTCTTGTTTTTCCCAAACTGTCCATATCCTCAGATCCGCGACTTTTTTCATGCGCTTGGTCATGCGACTTTTTGCCTTCCTCGCGCATTTAATGCGATGTTTCGATTTCCGTGCCCAACACTTATATATTTTTCTCATGTCATTTTCACCACTCATAACTTAAATTTTCCTCAGAGTTCCTCTTCCCAACCCTTTTATTTGCACTTCTTTCCCCACATCCCATTCTTTTCGCGCATACTTATCCACTCTAAAAGCTTTTCGCAAGTGTAAGTTCCAAAATGACAAAAACCTCCACACCCAAACTTCTTGCACCGTCTTCCGGGATCACTCCATCTGTTCCAGATGCCTCGGAGTGGAAGAAAGACCATTTCTTGATTCCCAGGATACATTATGGGAATCTGCGCGAGCCATTCCTTCTCCCCTTATTGCAATCCAACCCCTTACTCTTGACCTAGATAATGAAGCAAAACCTGTGTTTGTCCCTCATCTTTTTGTGCCTCTCCTCACTATTGAAAGAGGTGATGCGCCATTTTTTTTCATCGAATACGAGGAACATGTAGCCCCAATTACTGACTGGAAAATGTGGTCTAGTCACATTTTAAGTTAAGACCGTCATCGCGCCACTCTTGCTGAGGCTGGCATTCTTCAGTCCATTAAGCTATTTTCGGACTTCTATCTCCGTCACGATGTGGATGCACTGAATACTCTGGTATCGCGATGGAGTACTTTCTCGCATACATTCATTGCTTCCTGGGGCGAATTCACACGGAACTTGGAAGATGTTGTGGTTCTTTTTTGGCTCCCTGTCCTGGATTCGCACCCCATCAAGGCGCCTTTGGTTGAGCCAGAGGATAAGGAGATCTTTAAACAACTTCACGATTGTGGCAAGTATGCTTGCAAACGAAGTAGTTGGTTAGAAAATGGCGTACTTCTTCCTGAACAGGCCAAATCCAGTCTCCCGAAGTTGTCCTACTCCGCTTGGTGCCATCACTTCTTTTGCGAGTACTCTTCGTGAAAGCCAACTCCTGGTCAGGATCGCGAATCTGCTCATGGGCCTCAATTCAATGGCCCCTTAGAGCTGGCAGGCTTTCTCGCGTATTGGCTTGACCGTTATACTTTCCAAGGCAAGCCAGAGGATGGTCCCAGCCGCATGGTATTTCTACTAGTTGGTATGCTGTCGAGAGGAGTGCGCATTGCTTTGGCTCCCCTTTTCCTTGGTACTTTGTACTCCCAGCTGGACATGCTTGTGAATGACTTCGCCCACTCCTTGGGTAGGTATGAAATAAGTACTCATGTTTTAGGTACCTTCCTCACTTTGTTTCTTTTTGAGCGTTTCCCCAATTATGCTCCCATTCATGCTTCTATTTCTCCTCAAACCTCAAAAATTAACACCTTTATCCCTTTAAAATCGCAGGTTGTCCGCTGGACTTCTCTCTCATCTTCGCAAACCCTTTCCTCTTTTATTGACATTTTTTCTGAATTTTCTTGGCGTCCATACGCCACTCCTCTTGAGGGTTTTTATTCTCCTGATTTTTACCCAAATGAGGAAATAGTTTCATATGACATAGTGATAGATGATCACCTCATCTTCTCACCCATCACCCATAAGTGTCACCTTCCCATATTCAATTAAAATTTTGATACTATCACATCCTATAATCTTTCACGTGTGGCAAGGCAGTTAAGCTATGACCAGGCCATTCCCCACCACTTCCCCTATATCGCGATGATAACTTTGACAGGTGCTTTATTGCATTTCGCAAATCCATTGAGAGGATCCTTCGCGTATTTTCAATTGTCATCTTCATCCAGCAAGGCACTCGCAGAGGTGGAGTGACCACGGCTTATAGTGAGTTCTGGAAGGAGCAATTAGTGAGATTTCAAAGGTTCATAGCTGAAACTCCTCCTGTTCCCATTCCAGTTTCAGTATTCATTGCGGATCCTTCACTGAAGCTTCGCAAGGTCAAAGGCAAGTCTACACCCAAACAACATGCTCAGCCCTCACAATCTCAGAAGCCTAAGCCAGCGACTTGCAAGCGGTCTCTCCGCGAGAAAGTTCTTTCCGCGAGGCCACCTATTCGCAAGGAGCCTTCCCGCGAAAAGCCCATCTGCAAGGAGCCCATCGCGAGGCGTCTGGTAGATTTTCTAACTCCTATTTCGTTTGCGGTTTCCTGTATTTTCATGTGTCAATACTAACTCTTTTTCTCTTCTACAGCGTTCTAGTGCCCAGGCTACAGGTACCACTAGTGCTTCTCCTGATTTGCTGGAGCATGTTCCCTTGTTTATTCGTCTGAAAAATATTTCTATTGCAGCGGTAATAGATGATGTGCCTCTTGCGAAGAGGAAAAGAAAGTTTTCGAAGGCTTCCCAGACTCATGTAGCAGGAGATGCTCCTAGCTCAGAGGAGGCCCCTTTGGTGCGAAAACACAAATCTTCCCATGACATTCCACCTTCGGGTGCCTTGGACCTTGCCTCAGAAGAGGCTTCCTTGGCTACAAGGCGTAAGCTTGTTTTGGCAAAGCTAAAGAACAAAAAGAAGGCTGATGCAACCTCAACTTTGTTGGATATTGTTGCTCGCGTGGTTGAGGAGCTGAGGGCTGGAGATGATGCAGAGGATACAGAGGTTGCCAGCATCCTCTCTCATTTACCCAGGACGGCTCTTTCCTAGAGTAAGCTTCTAACTTATCTTTTTTTTTTTTTCTTTTTTTTTAGATTTCTTGCCTCTAACACTTCAAATTCCTCTCTTTTTAGGTTCCCACGAGGTAAACTCTCCTTATGTTCCAGCTTCTCCCGGGGGTGGCCTTCATTATAACCCCTCTGCTGCAGCTTCGTCTAACGATGATGAGGACCACCTCACCATCAATTCCTTGTTCAACAAGCCCTCTCAGCCTACTTTTGAAAAGGATGAGGATGATGACATTTCCTATTCTTCTCGCGATAGTATCATTTCTGCGACCTCTACTCTCTAAGTAGATCGCGAGGTATCCTCAGGTCGCAAAAATGAGAAGGCCACAGTCTCTCGAACTGTCTTCCATTCATGTTTCTCCTAAGGCTGTTGCTACTGATGATAAAACAGAGGATCAGATCGTTGACGACAGTCATTTGCAGCGTCTTGAAGGTGATATTGCATCCGAGATTGCTGTAACACTGGCAGATGGTCCCACTATTAAGAGATCCATCTTTGGCACCCCTATTCCAGAGATTGAGGAAGGTAGTCTTTTTACCACTTCATCTTCTTTTTTTATTGTGAGTAACCAACTATGATACTTATCATGCACAATTTCATTTTTTAGGTGCGAATTCCGAAGACCAAGCAATGATCGAAGAGTTGTTCCATGATGCTCAGAGGATTTCTAAGGGTCAGACGATATTCCCTTCGGACACTCTTACTGAGATGCACATCTATCCCCAGTAAAGTCGCCTTTAATGTAGGGGTTCGAATGAATTAAATGATGTGAAGATAGTTTCTGCACAAGTTCGTCAGTAAAATAATAGTGCTGATGCTTTTATTGCTTTTGATTTGCTTTATAGAGAAATGAAAGAGAAATCAAAGTGAAAACCAACAGTTCCCAAATGATGCGAAATACTTTATCTCTCTAGGAATTTCTCTCTCTTAGTCTCCGGAAGTCCCCCTGAAGTGAGCTCTCACACCTCTATTTATAGACGTGAGTGTCCAGTAGTCCTCGCGGATTGTCATTGCCACGTCAGCACCTGTCTCGCGACATGGATCCTGCAATACCAATCCTCGCCATAAATACCCTGCACAGTATCATCTCGCGCCCTTGACTATGCGATACTGATTCGCGTAATCCCTTGCGCGGATCATACTGTACCCCGTGCCCTGTGATCCGCGCCTATTTCATCACGGATCTGATTTTTCCTTAGCCAAGGAACCATGTTGTATAGCTTTCCTGGGTCATGACATTTGTCATGCATACATTTTTCATGACCCTGAGTACTATCCGCCTCTTTAAGATACTCTTGCTTAGGATGGTGTAAATAAGGTCGCGACCCACTATTTACTCATACCAAGCATTTTCCCTAGATTCCGAATAGTACTCCCTACGCGGACAGCATATAAGGTTATGAGTTCAGATGCGAGCTATAAACACATCAGTCCCTCATACCTCCTTCTGTATAATGTAAGCTCTCGCGTACAAACCTTATTTGGACCATTTTCCCCAAATAAACCAAATCTTGGGCCAATCTCCCAAATAAATAAATCATTGGGTCAATATCCCAACATAAGACAATCCTCGCGTAATAACCTTTTCGCGAGTCACCACTTTTACATTATCTCAAAGAGAACGGAATAAGTTTGAGCTCAGAAATGATCAAAAATATGTTTGTATATTTTACGTTGGATGAACATGTATATAATATATAGTACCTCCATTATGTAGTGATTATTTTATATATATAAGAAAGGGAAACATAACATATTTTGAATTAGAGATTAAAGATTTAATTATGATGTAAAAGTGTTAGTTAGGTGTTGAACTAATGCACATTTATGTAATTAATCCGCTTAAAGTAAATATATTAAGATAATAGAAACTAGAGGTCCATAGGACACATCTCACAAGTCCTATTTGAATTATTGATTCTTTTTTCTTGTTTTCTCTGTGATCTTCTAAATTGACTAGTGTAAAGCATGGAAAAATATTTCGTTTATACTACGTTGTTGACTGAAAATACGTATAGTACAAGTTATACAGCACATTCCACCAAAACCACCCCAGCCCTTTTTGGCCATCTTCTCAATATCTTGACAAATTCTATGTAAAGAAATCTCAAGTTTTACAACGCATGCAAGTGTTTCACTCTTAATGACTAAGGGGAATACTAATTCATTCGCCAAGTCCCAGACGAATTGTACACAACCTGGACATGATATTTCTTAAGGCAATAAGTCTGAGTCTTTTTCCAACTCAGTCATCCATTCTTTCATATATTTTTTTATATTAAATCATCATATCTTTATAAAAAATCACGTAAATAGCAAATTTATCAGAATCAGATCATATGGAATTATATATATATTAGTTTAAAACCAAAACTCAACGAAATTCCACAGTATCCATAGAAACCAAACCTAAACTTCTCTACAATCCTCCTCACATTCAACATAAAATTAGGGGTTGCGAGCTTTTAACCCCCTATAATATGTAAATAGTGTATATAACCTCCTATGATTTTTTAAGACCTTATTATTTGAAAATGTGTGTGTATTGCCCCTATTGGGAAGTAAATTGTCTTAAATATCCTTAATATAAGTTTTTTGAAAAAAATAAAATAAATTACAAAATTAAAAAATAAAAAATATATTTAAGAAAATCATCAAAAAAAAATAATTACAAATTTATTTTCCATAAATTTTAAAATTATTTTGTTTTAAAAAATAAGCCAATTCTTTTAATTTTTTTTCTTTTATTTATTCATTACATTAACTTATATTAAATTTATCAATTATTTATTTTATTTTATTTATTTTTATTAATTTATTAATTTTTCATTTAATATCTATTCATTTTATTTTATATATTTACTCATTTTTATTTTTATGTAATCATTTTAATTTATTTATTATTTTAATTAATTTATTATTATTATTTATTATTAATTCAATATATGTTATTTTTATTAGGTTAGAAGGGATATTTTAGGGATTTCATATCTTTTTGGGGGTAAGTTGCAACGTTTTTAAATCAGAATGAATTTATACACACATTTTTAAACAAATGAGGGTATTTTGCACCTAGTATAAAATCAATGGGAGGGTTTTCGCTGAAAACTCTAAAATTAATGAATTGATAGTCAATTTTCATCAAATATATGATTATTAAACTAACTTAAAAAGGAAAAATATTTAACTTAAAACACAACTAATAAGATTTCAATCCAATTGCAATTGGAAAATATTCTTTCTATTTTTCCTTTTAAGACCAATTCCAATGATATAACAGACCAGATTTGACCATTTGACCAATCGGATCTCGCTAATAGGGGTAGGACCGATTGATCAAGTAGTCTGATCTGAACGGTTAGATCTCTCATCGGAATTTGTTTAGTGAGAGAAAAAATGGAGAGGATAGGATTGAGATGAAATCGAAAAATATAATAATAATAATAATAATAAAAAATAAAACATAGTGCGTCATATAGTTAAAAACATGTTTCGTCAATTAACATCGTACAAGCTTTATTTGACATAAAAGCGAAGTAATGACTAGAGAACTTGATTGTAAGTTTGTGGATGTTAAAAGCATCATTTTTACAAATGTTTCAAAAAATTTAAGGATAATGATAGTTTAACCAATTTCACCCACATAATTCATAGGGCGGCTCTTGTGGCAAAGTAAAAGTGACTGATACGAAAGCTTATACAGTTCTTGATTAATCACATCAATCAAAATTTAATAAGCAATTAAAAGTTTACTAGCGTATTTATTGGAAATCCCCTATTAGAGTTTCTATTATACTTTATTTGTTATTTTCAGTCAACCAAGCCATATGTGCAAAATTGAACAAATATAAATGAAAAAAATTATTAAACAACTGTAAGGAAATCTAAAGTTAGGGTTTAAGTTCACCCGACATGTTATGTCTTCTAGTGTAGAAATCTGTGTAAGCAAATCTAAACTTAGGGTTTAAGTTCACCCCACATGTTATGTATTCTAGTGTAGAAATCTGTATTTTATTTTGTTTGATACGTGTTGTCATGGGTCTCCTATTTCTTATCTACTAGATGAAACATTGAAATAGACTAAGTGGACTTTCCTTGTAATACTTCTCAAATTGAAAAACATTTCGTTTGATATGTATAATTAGATAGATCAATAACAATATGTATGTATTCCATTTTGTATGATTTGTCTCGTTCAAGAAAAAGTTTTGGTCTAGTGCAACATTTTTTTTGTGACTATTAGTTGGTCTCCACAATGACATGGACCTTTTACACTAATAAGATGGCAATTTGTACTACCTCCCGGATTTCGTTCCGTTCTGGTCCTTTCTATTTAAGAATTTGGGGATGCCTTTTGTTTTGTAGGAATGAATTTGATAAAAGAAATTAATTTTGTTACATGTTAATGGGCGGATACAGGTTTTGTTAAAGACTCGTCCCGCTCCATTTATATTGATTTTATTATTCTTTACTTATTATATGTATATGATTTTTTATGAGTCATAAATATTTTATTAATAATAACCCATTTTATTTATGGGAGTCGACATCTAAGACAAAAAAAATACGAATAACCAAATATATACAAAGAAAAAAGAGAGTTCAATTTCAAGATGATTTGAAAGAACTTCATATATGTTAGGTTTCTTTTTATTTATTTTTTATCAAACTCTTTTCTCCATAATGAAGATGACACACTAAGTATTAAGTGTTAATGGGACGGGCCGGGACGGACACGGGTATAGTAAACTATTAATGAGGCGGACATAGTTTACGAAATAACAACTCATGAAGGGTATAATATTTTTAAAAAATAAATGGCGTCGGAATGAATATAAATGAACCCGTTTGTACCCGCCCCATTGTCATCCCTAGTCACAGATAGGATCTATCCCCTTTTCTTGTTCAATATATTTTCTAATATAAAATTTAAGAGAATAATATTTGGGTCCTATTTTGGGAGGATTAATTTCATCCTCCCTGATGTGGTCAAATAACATTTAGACTGTTAATTTATATTAAGAAAAGAATTGAGGCTAATCTCTCATCTTATAAAAAAATTTGTTCATCTTTCATTTTTCAAATCATTAAGAACACATGTATAATTTATATTAGACCACAGTGAGGAAATATGAACTTCATTCCTATCAAATAGGACTCAAGTATTGTTGAATTTAAAATTCTTTCTTACCGTAATTTTACGAGACCATTGGTAATCTAAAATTTGAATCATACAAAACCATGATAAATTCAGATTATGGAAGAAAAATTGCTAAAGGTATATAACTAGGTATACTTGACAGTATTACCGTTCATACATATGTGACAAGTCATAAGACATTCGTCGGACTTTTTGGCGCAGTCAATATTATCGATTTGAATAGAAAATTGAAAACAATAAAATAAAGAACACATTTTCTCTATTATTTTACTTTGAATTAAAAGTTACTTATAGAATCATCTTGTTGTAAGTTAAAATTGAAATTGATACCATAAAAAACTAATTTCACAAATAAAAATATTATAACCTAATATATATTTTTATCTATTAATCCATAATGATGTAATATTAGGGTTACAATCAATAATTTATTTTTTATTTTAAAATTTATTTGAATAACTGACTCTAAAAGCATGAGTTTTATCATACCTACCATAAATAACAAGAGAGAAAAAGAAAAGAGCAGTTTACTGATTCCGTTTGACTAGAAAAATTAAAATAAGAAAATATTACTCTAACCAAAATAGGAAGCCGACCATGAGTTTATTTGACAATTAGAAATAGAAATCAAAGTATAAATTATTCAATACATGTCCCTTCAAACACACGGCTCAAGCAACTTTACGAGAAACTACAATGAAATTTTCTTCTCCTTTAATGCAATGACTAAATTATAAAATTACTATTCTTCTTGAAATGCTTTGATTGATTAACCAACATTGTCGAACCGTATTGGTTCAATAAACCCTAAACTTTTCAACCAAATATTAATTTTAAGTTGTACAAAGCCGAGTCCTCAAACCACGATGACAAAGATTCCATAGTTTTGACCCTTATATAGAAAAATATAAATAACTAGCATTTAAAACAACAAAACTAAATTGATACATGGATAGTAGACAATGAACATATAAAACCTATAAGTTTCATAACAAAACTTATTTGGACCTCATGTTATTTTATCATTAAAATCAGAAAATGTCCAATTAAAGGCTTTATATAGACTTTGATGGGAGGAAAGTGCCCGAAAATGACAAGTAGAAAACAAAGAATACTAAGCACCTAACACAAAAATTTAACGAAGGGCCAAAAGCATCTACAATTTATTAAGTAGAAGAAGATTAACCATATTAAAATGGACAGAGGGTTAGACTCAGAAACATCAAAGCACTTGGGGCCTGTTTGGTATGCACTATGCTTCAGTTGCTTCTACTTTAGAATGTTACAATACGATCCTATTTGTATTGATTTTTCGAAAGTTGTTTTTGACTTCCTAAAGCGAAAAATTATTTTGAACGATGACTGACATATTTTTTAGAAGAGTTTCTGGACTCTGAAAGAGCGTTTTGAAGAAGCTGGGAGTACTAGTTTCTCAAAACGGTTTTTATTTCTCTATTTTTTTTTATGTAAAACAAGAAATATAAGTTATACCAAACAGGACTCACCATTATTTGAAGCATAAGAATATTTGGCAAGGGTGTTATGCTTTAAACAATAGTAAAATATTCCGTAACAAAAACACAATTTTTTTGAAGTCATTTTTTAGCCTTTTTGGATATTTGGATACTATGCACTATTAAAGAAAAACAAAAGCATAGCACTCGCGCAAGACATTCCTACGTTTTAACTTAGAACACTTTACATCAAAAATATTACTTCTGTATTAATAAAAACTATATGATCCAAACAAGCCCATGGTAAGTACAATCTTTAGTCAAACCCACCCACCCACTTTGAGAATGCTAATTAATACTGAATGGTCTTATAAATGCTTGCAGGTGGTAACCAAATGAATATTCCTATATAACATGTGGGTATTGCATATTATATTTCAAATCAATGAAGGAAATGGATGTGGAAATAAATGGATGTGGAAATTGTAGCAAGTAGGAACTTTCTTCGATGGAAAATGCATGTAAAAGGTGATCTATTTTGTTTTCTTCCTTTTCTTTACCAAATTAAATAGAATTTTTTTTCGTTTGAAAATCATAGTCAGTTTACGACCTTTCATAAATTATTCTTTGGAGTTCGAAAGCAGCTTGAATAGTGATAAATTTGACCGATTTAATTTTTGAGAAGTATTTTCACTTATCTTTCTGGGAAAATTAGATGAAACTTTCCTAGCGATATCATCTTTTTAAACCTCCGTCTTAACGAGATATTCGAAATTAAACTCTTCTCAACTATTCTAGAATCCATTGGCCTATAGGTGTCAAGTTTGGAGTTAGTGAGAATTTTTTATTTATTTAGGAATTTCAAGCAAATTGTATTAATAAATGGTAATTACAATGGACTTCATCCAATTAAGTTACTCTTCAAGAGATTGGGCCATAGCCCAATACAGTTTGTTGACCAAATAAACCGTGACCCAAGAGGCTTGACCTACTACAACAGATACAAAAGTTTGGAAAAGTAGACCATGTAACCAAAATTCCCTCGTTACAATGATTACGAGGTTAGAACAATTTTGTATTGTGTATATCACTTAAACTCTCGATTTGTTCATGATATCAAAGTCTTAGTTGGCTATCATAACCTTTTCCCACTTCTGTAGGCTTACTAAAAATTTGAAAAATAATCCAGTACCGTTACCATCTCACTGGAAATGGGCCAGTGAGATGTGTGTTTTGTGCAAGGTGATAACCTAAAAATGTGCATTAATAATTAGTTATTGTGCAGCGTAAAATAAAAATATTGTGTTGCCAGTTATCATGTGATTGTGCAACGTGAGTGGATTTCAGGTGGATCAATCAAATTTTTCCATTTGACAAGAGAGTGATTCCGGTGAGATAGGAACATGACCCGTGCCATATTGTAAAATTTCACCTTATTGTTCTCTCATTGTTACTATGGTGAAAATCTTTAGTCATACTCACCCAGTATCCTTGTCATTCTGATAATTCTGGAACAGTTCTTATCTCGCAACATATTGTTGAATGATGAATATGATCAATTTGAAACATGCATACGAGACTTAATGTCAAAAACAAAGTTAGTTTCATTGATAACAACTTACCTATTCTATAGTCTTCAACTTTTAATTATTCTCCATCGACACCTTGTAATAATATGATAAAGTCTTGCCTAATTCTCAATTTACTTTTTCAAAATTTTATGTAATACTGCTAACATATGGGCAGATCTCCATGAGCAATTTTCTCAAATCAGTTACTCTCAAATTTAGTTATGTAACTCTGCGAAGAAATTACTCTTTGTGCACAAGATTACTATGAGAAAAAAGAAAAGTTTACAAGGGGAATTATATGTCGCGATGACTTATTATGGCGCACAAACCACACTCATTGATGATGTCCTATAAATAAACTCACTCTGTAACGGGCAAATAATTAATTGTAAAAGAATTAAATGACTACAGTCGAATGTATTTTTCTAAAAGATAAATTTGTTTACGATAAGCATGTTCCTTGTTAATATCTCTATGACTGTACTTGTAGGTTCTTTGTTGATTTACTTATGTGTTTAAGAATAGATTTTTTTGTAATGATCAGTACTATTTCTTAACAATCATTCTCTTTATTTAATAGTATTTTAGACTAATAGAAAATACTAATTGTGTAGACTTAAGTGGTGAATCATCGAATGGTTGTGGAGTGGATATGAATGTTAATGATCATTGTTATTCTCCAACTAATGAATGTTCCTAAAACAAAAGATAGTTGAGAAAAAATTGATGAACCGGAACTAGGAAAGAAGTTTAGTTTTGTTGAGAGTACATATCAATTCTACCTCAACTACGGTTGTAAATTTTGTTGATAAATCACTAATGGTGATTCAATTATCCAGAATTAACACAATTAATGAGAGAAACACTATTTTATTTCTAAACAAACACTTTCAAAAATACAAAGATTTTCTCTCTTTTTCCTTTCTTTTCTTTGCTTCTAACTTCTAACTTCTCAATACACTACCATACAACTATATGTAGAATTGAAATACATAAAATGACAAATCAAATCTACATTGCAGCCATTCTTGACTTTTCAAGATTTGAGCATGCAAATCTCACGCATGGTATTTGGTGAACTCACGCATGTTTTGATGCAACCATTATTGACCTTTGGTGCATGCATGTGGAGCTGGAGCTTTGAATAATGCTTATCAAGTTTACTTTTCAACATTCCCCCTTAAACTTGATTATCCACCCTTCTGCATTCTTAGCATCATCATCAGTCTTGTGGACTTGTCTTGGAATTTCTGCATTCTTTCTTGCTCCTGGCTCTACCTCTCTCAATAAAACTGGACGAGAGAGGTAGAACCATTACCGAGGCATTACATTTCTTCCTCAAACTATTGAACTTGTCTGGCTTCAATTTTCTAAACTTCTTCAGACTGTTAACCTTGTCTGGTTTCACTTTTCTTCTTTTGTAGTCTTTCACGGACATACGAGTTTTGTATCTCTGAACTTCACATTTTTCACTTCTCGTCTTATGAACGCACTTCAACCCAGTTAACTTATGATCTTTTGGGGGACTACACTGCTTCTTCTCTATGGTCAACATCTCTTCATCCATATATGTCTTCCATTTCTTCTCTTGAATGGCTTCGGTGAAGCTAACCGGATCTACTTCTGACTACTTCCTGGTCCAGTATCTTTCATCCGGATCCACATCTGACTTCTTCTTGGTCCAGTATCTTTCACCCGGATCCACTTCTGACTTTTTCCTATCAGGTACGGGAGCAATTTGTGTCACTGTTGGTGGCACTGCTTCAACTTCTTCTTGTGGCACTGTTGGTGACACTTCTTCTACTTCAATCTCTTTTTCTTCTTCAATCATGAGCTCATTGGGCTTTGCTTCTTCTTTCAATATCCAGCTAACATGATTCTCATATTGAACCATCAATACCATTCTGTTTAGCTCATTTGTGTCTTTCTTTACAAAGTACACATGTTCGTCATTTTCATCTTCTTCTGTTAGCTCTCTTCTGCATTCACGGGCATAGTGGCCGTATCTGTTACAGTTGTAACACTTCACTTTTATTCTCCCATCTTCACCTCTGAATTCATCTTCTTGATCCTTGATAGTCACAATCTCTACCTCAACCTCTTTGTGAATTTCCCCATCTCTCTTCTCTGGCTGAGAACTTTGACTACAGGACTTGTTCATCCTCTGGGGTGCTTGAGGTATTCTTCTTGTCGATTCACTGTTCATGGATTTCTAGTGTGGCTTGTAACTCGTCAATAGTCATGCCATCCAGATTCTTCGATTCTTCAATGGCTACAACCACGTACTCAAATTTCGAATTGAGCAATCTCATTATCTTTTCGAGCACACGTACATCTTCGATCTTTTCTCCACATCCTCTGATCTGATTCACAATAGTCAATATTTTGGTAGAGTACTAAACAATTGACTAACTTTCCTTCATCTATAGCAATTCAAATTCCCCCATTAGACCTTGAAGTCTAATTTTGATCATCTTTTCAATTCCTCGATTTGATTTACGAAGAATTTACAATGCTTGCTTGGCAGTGTTAACGACGAAGATCGTCTCAAAACTTGCTTAATCTACACTCTGATAAAGTAGATATAATGCCTTCTTGTCCTTTCATCTTTATTCTTTAAGCTCGGCCTATTGGGCCTGGCTTAGATTCTCTACTTTTTCTGGTTCATCATACCCGGTATCGATCACATCCTATAAATATTGTGAGGATAAAAGGATTCTCATAAGAATACATAACTTCTCATAGTTATCTTTGTTCAGTTGCGGAAGCTGGGGCTGATAAAAATTGCTGGAGGACGCCATCAGATTTTCTTAAGCACTTGAGGTGCTTATTTATGAAAATTGATGCTGAATCTAGTCAAACCGATAACACGGTTGCGTCTGGAGCATTTCATTTAGTAAAAAATGACTATTCGTTTGCTCAAATCGGAGTTAAAATGAGCGTGGAACGAACAAAATACCAACTAAGGGCAAACTTGTAAATTCAAAAACTTCTGATGATGTGGCAGCTGACATGGGAGTGACACGTGTCGACCTATGATTAGGCCACGTATTGGCTTCTAATTGGGCCATGTGTCAACTGATGGTTGGGCCACATGGCTGATGATGTGGCAAGGCTGACGTGGCGCTGGTGACGTGGCACTACCGTGGCAACTGGTGACGTCACACGCTGATGTGGCAGCGCGTGGGCTTCACACGCGTCTGGAGGTTGAAGACAACTGGGGCGCGTGGCTGCTTGTGGGGGTCATTCGCTGATCTTCAGGCCACGCGTGAGGGCGTGTACGGAGGAGTTTCGGCCTGAGTTTTTCGGGGTTACGTTCCTGCTGGAACGGAGATGCTAGATATGTACTCAAACTTGTGGTTTGAGCAACTATGACTCACGAATAGGCTTTGAAAGGTTCGGCTCTGTTTTGGTTCTTCACTTCTGGGTTTTCTCAAGTTTCACCAAGCTCTGATACCATGTTAAGAAATCACTAATGGTGATTCAATTACCTAGGATCAACACAATTAATGAGAGAAACACTATTTTATTTCTAAACTCACACTTTCAAAAATACAAAGCTTTTCTCTCTTTTTCCTTTTTTTTCTTTGCTTCTAACTTCTAACTTCTCAAGACACTACCATACAACTATATATAGAATTGAAATACATAAAATGACAAATCAAATCTACATTGCAGCCATTCTTGACTTTTCAAAATTTGAGCATGCAAATCTCACGCATGTTTTGATGCATCCATTATTGACCTTTGGTGCATGCATGTGGAGCTGGAGCTTTGAATGATGCTTATCAAGTTTACTTTTCAACAAATTTGACTTCAATGTAAGAAAATATCTTCAAAGAAAAAATGCAAAGGATATCATCAGAAAGATTACTTTTCATTGTTCAAAAAAAGGTAAAAGAAGAAAGCATACAAACAAAAATCCTTATTATCATCAACCTATAGTAAGAGTTGGTTGTGAAGTTTAAATGACGTGCCTAAATAAAAACATGGCAAATTTAAGGTTGTTTAGAATAGAAAGGCCCGATCATGACTTGGTTACAACCCCCAAATTCATGATTGGCAAATTCAAGGCAATCGTTGAATAAAAATGCCTGATCATGACTTGATATATATATATATATATATATATCATATCTAAGGCACTAAAGGCACATGCTGAAGATGTAGACAAGTTGGGATTATCAATAAAAGCTACCATGGAGTTGATGAGCTAGGAAATTATGGGGTGAGAGAATTTAGGTTTTTTTTTTTTCTACGAATTTTCAAAATTACATGTATCGAAAGTGGAAAATGGCAATGGAAAGAGGATGTGATATATTGCAATATTTTTATAATATGTAATGCACGTGTAATAACATATTTGAGTATTGTTTATTTATGGCATGTTCTATACAATAATCATGTTGAGTGTTAGATAGGTCGGTTTGGTTTCAACCACATCTACATGTTTTGACAAAGGCACAATCAAGCATTGAAGCAGTGAGGAATTCAAGAAAAGTGCAACATTGAGTAAAAATGTTTCCCGGAGGGCAAAAACGGCATTTCCCAAAGCCGTCAATTCAAGCAAAGAGTCTCGAGAAGTCAAGATGGTCATTTTGGCACAGTTGCGGAGAAACGTGATTTGGACAAAAATACCTACGCTTAAGCCTACGTTTTCAGAATAAAAAAGTAGCTGGAAAGTGGAGTTTTACGCTTGAAGGTACGCTTGGAACTACACTTCAAGCGTAGAGGACCTACACTTCAAGCATAGTTGTGACAAGGATTTTTCTAAATTTTGCAGAGATGTCTAAATTTGTCCGTGGTTAGTTTTATGATGTGTTCACGACTCATACACCTTATAATGCATGTTATATACATGATATACACCAGAGAAAAGGGTTTGATTTGGATAGGTGTGAAATTACGAGAAAGGACAAACTTAGGGTTTAATTCATCATTGCCGATAAATATCAGGTCTACAATAAGAGGAGGCACGTTTTTAAAAAATATTTTTTAATTTTCTACAGATTCATCTTTTTCAGAGATATATGGTGAGAATAATATTATTCAGTGAATAGATATACACAGGTTCTCTCTTGTTATTGAGCGTCTCCAATTGTGTTTCTACATCGATAATTCTCATGCACAATTCGATGTTCTAGTTGCTGAAAAATCCACTCACCGTCTATAGCAACGTGGTTACATTGATCCGTTGAAGAATGGAGTGGTCTGAGTGCGGAGATCGAAACATGAGGCTTCGTGGTTATTCGATCTGTTGAGAAGCAGAACCATCAGATTACGGAGATCGGAGCAAGAGCTTTGTGGAGCGTGAGTGAATCTAGAATTTTAGACGTCAAGTGAATAACAACAAATTACAAAGGTTGTAAGTTCTATTTTCATAGAGTCTGTACAATTTCTCTGATTCATATTGATACCCGAGTGTATCCGTGGTTTTTATTTGGAGTCTTTCCGAGATTTTCCACATAAAAATCTATGTGTCTTCTTATGATTTAAATTTTTGCACTTCTATTCATATTTGTTTGATTGATCTATTTTGAGAATTGAATTGAGAATTAGGGTTTGTGACTAATTAAAATTGAATTTTCACTAAATAATTTTAATTTATCTTAAAATTAACAAAAAACCTATTCACCCCCCCCCCCCCCCTCTAGGTTGTTTTCACTAATGTCTAGGTAATTTCAGCAATGATTTGTCGTATTTTTAGTTGATACAGCTCAATGAGGACTATATTATTATTATTTTCTTTTAGGCCGGTGCACGCTAAATTAGTGACTGATTTATTTGAAGATGTTGTGTATTTTGATACAATTTAACATATAAATGAATTTGGTCGACCTTTCGCAACATTTCTTGGGATGAATCATCATAAGCAAACAACTGTGTTTGGTGCTGTAAGTGGTTATTTGCGAATTTTATTGGGGTGATGTCTAAAAAAAGACTAAAATGATTCTCCTAAAACAATCAGCAACAAAGGCAAAAGAGAAATCAACCGTCTTTTCAGAATCTTAATATGGTCTATGTGTTTGGCATATTTATCAAAATGCTGTAAAAAATGAAGCCATATATTTCATGGTGTACGATAATTACTTATGATTTTGCCAACTTTGTGTATGATAGTAATGAAGATGAAGAGAATAAATGTTTGAAACAATTATTTGAAGTAAGAGAAAAATGGGCAATGGTTTATGAGAGGCACACTTTCACTAAAAATATATAAATTACCCAACATAGTAAAAACAAGAACAATGTGTTAAAAAATTACATATAGTCGAAGTAAGATCTTTTGCATCTTTTGAGCATTTTGAGAGGGTTGTGAATAATCAATTGACGATACGAAGAGATGCTTATTGATTTTAAGATGATGCAAACTTTCCATTTATTGTTAACTACTGTGAGACGTACGTCATACTGCAAAAATCCATATCCTAGATGTTTTCAATTACTTCATAAAGAGTACATGAAGTTGTGTGATTGCAATACATCTATATAAAGTGGTCAATGAAGGGAAAAATTTAATACAGTGTACTTAAAAATCTCAAGAGCATCTGATTAAATTTTATGTCTCAATATAAACAGTCACTTGTAGTTGTATGAAGTTCACTTTCATCAGAATTTTATATGACCTTGTATTGAAAATGTTAGATAAAACAAAAATTGGAATAATTTCATCTCAATATATCATAAAACGATAAGCAATGGATGCAAAGATAAGAACTATCACAGACTATCATGGAGTTAAAGCTAGTGATAGTCCTATGGTGTTTATTGGAAAACATTACAATAATTTGTGCATAAATTTCCGTGAGATATCCTCATTTGCTTCAGAAGACGAGAAGTTACATGAATATGCAAATGAATGTGCTCATATTGCTTAATGACTTGAAATAGATAAAGAAAGAACTTTACTCGAGTAATATAAGTAGTATTGAAGGTTTAGATGACTCAAGTAATACTGTTTTGTTCTTTAACATTTATTGTGGTACTAGATCGATAATAATTTAAATCACTATTTACATATATAATTTTAGAGGGATATCATATTGGTTATGGAATGTCTTAAGCAATGCATTCAATGATGAACTCTAATGGAAACTTTAGAGTAAGAATAAATTTTCTATCCAATACGAGTTATATTCAATTACTCCTGGTAATTCCATCTTTTATAGCAATATAAGTAATATTATTATTGTAAAATAAGTTACATATTTATTTCAATTGATTTTTACAACCACTTTGTAATGTATAGTGATCGGTCCAAATTGTGTAGAAATAAAAGTGTTAAATATGATGAATTATCATGATCTAGTTTTACCTCTCAATTGCAAGAACACGAGTAGTATATAGTATAGTTGGGTTGTGAGGGTTATCGAACCACTGAGATCAAAGTCGTATTTTAAGTAATCACAACTTAGCAATTTGAATTATTTTAAGAATGGTTTGATTGGTTTGATTATTAATCTACTAAATTGAAATAAACAAGAAATAATTAAATAGTTATTTTAGTAAATTCAAGATAAACAAGTCTAGGGTATTCTTCCAAATCCACCACTAGCCTCATAATATAGTCATTTAATCATTAAATTACAAGAGGGAGATACAGCTCATGTGAATCAGATTAGTAACGCTACAAGCAGTTGCCTAATCCCCAAAGAGATGCAATCAGTTCGATTCGCTATAACCCATCTTCGAGTAAAGTATGATTAGTGTATGCATCTACTCTATATCTATTCCTAAAATATTAAATTAAAAGCATGTCTATATCATCTTCTCTTAGCATGACTTGTGTAAATCAAAGACTTTACCATGCCCATAAAGAACCATTGTGTAGAAATTATTATTAAACATTCGGAGTATCAGATCCTAGTGATAGAACATAGTTATTCAAGATTAACTATCAATTCAATCTAAGATAAGAAAAGAATCAACAAAGAATCTTATTTAGTCATTAAGTTTATTCTCTAACTACATAATCATCACATGAGTGTTTTTTAGTTTCCCCTTCTTGTAATAAAAATAATTAAAGTTTTACATTACTCGGCTAGGGTTTCGTTGGAAATCCTAGATACCAACTTAGCCTCTCATGGAAGAAGAAGTCTGCATCATTGATATAGAAATCATCTCCATGATTAGGTTAATCTGTTCTTGAGAGGAATAATCTCTCTCAAAGAAAGATTATGTATTCTGATGAATTGAAAGATTAATAGATTTTTTTTCTTCATGTAGTCTTCACATAGTTATAGACAAAGTTAGTGTAATCATGGCATGTCTTTACTTGCATTATAAGTTGAGTTGGTGTGAGGACCAAATATCAGCTGAATTGACTAGATCGTCCTATGTCTTTACTTGCACTTTTGCAAATTTGCTCTCTGATGACTTGTACTTTACTCATAATTGACTTGTACCTTGATCTGAATTAAGTGCTTTTATTCTTCTAAGTATCATTCCGAATCAGGATTTTTTCCAAATCTCCAGAATTAACTCATATTTTCATTAAAGCCCCTGTAACATGCTTAAACACACAACTCAAGTAAAAATAGCAAAATAATATAAAAAGACTAACAATGTATTATGGTCTCATCATATAGGAACTAATGCCGTAGTGTAATAACCTTCCACAAAGCGGAAAAAAATGTAACAAGCTTAAATTTTCTCATATGGTTTAGTTAATCTTAGGATTGTTTGGAGCATGTGTAGTGCGTGCATTTCAATTTGATTAAAACTTTTATGAATTGGATATGGAATTTGCATAGTGAAGTTGCATTATTTATGTTGAAATATATTGATTAAATATATTCTTATTGCTTGAATGAAACAAGAAATAACAATAGGATTTATAGGTAAATACAGAAATCAATCAGTCTATAAAACGGGATACAACAAATAAAAAATGAGAGAATCTCTCCACTAATTTAGGAAAAATAAAGCTTAGATATTAGGAAACATATTTCTATAATCCCCTTATATTCTAAAATTAAATACTTAGTAAAAATAGGAGATATAGAATCCGAACCAATCCCTATAAATCAAGGATGTTATTCGGATTTTCACACTCCTACTCAAGCTAGGTTGTAGATGTTAATCATACCCAGCTTGGAATTCAGGTCTTCAAAATTGATTCTAGGAATTGTCTTGGTGAGTATATTTGCAGTTTGAAGACATGTAGGAGTGTAGACAAATTTCATAACCCCTTCCTCTATCTTCTCTTTTGTAAAGTGAAGATCAATCTCCACATGCTTCGCTCTGTCATGATGGACATGATTATTTGCAATCCTTATAGTGGGCTAATTATCACAGTACATTTGCATGGACTTCTCAATTAGGATTTTAAGTTCTCCTATCAACCTTTTCAACCATATTCCTTAACATATGTCGTGTGTCATTACTCTGAATTCGGCTATTTTTGCACTAATCCTTGTCACAACAAATTGTACTTTGTTTCTCCATGTAGCTAACTTTCCCAACACATAGATGTAATACACTAAGGTAAATCTTCGATCAATGGTTGAACCAACCCAATCAACACTATGGACTCGATGAATAAGCTGGGAAATAAAAAAGGAAGCACCCCCGTGGATAAGGGAAGATATTAAAGGTTAGTTGGGAAACTCATATACCTCTCATAGACAAGACCAGACATTGGTTTCTCTATTAGCATGGTGAGCCAGTTTATAAATAATCCAACAGAGGAACACATAAGTGCAATGTATCGAGTCCTATGGTTTATGAAAATGACACATGACAAAGAATTATTTTTCAAAAAGACGACGAGCAGGAACATTGAAATATTCATTGATGGGGTATCAGCAGGCTTGCATCCAAGCATTGTTGTTTCTTTAGTAAGTCTAGGACATACATCCGCTGAAAAACATAAATTTATTTTCTTGACCGAGCCACTTCTATACCAAGGAAGTATTTGAAATTGTCTAGATCCTTTATTTCAAGTTCTTTGGCTAGAAAACACTTCAGGTTGCCTATTTCCTCCTCATAGTCCCACGTGAGAATGATATCACCTACATATACAATAAGAATGATTATTTTTCCTTCCAGTGAATATTTGACAAACAAGGTATGATCTAACTGACACTGAGAATACCCATACTTTTTACTACCTTGGTGGACCATATAAAGATTTCCTGAGCTTACACACTTTGTTGATATTAGCTTGTGTTTCGAATCTTGGAGGGATATTCATATAGAATTATTTTTTAAGTCGCCATTAAGGAATGCATCCTTGACATATAGCTGATGGATATGCTAATCTAAATTGGCTGATAATGATAATAAGATTCTAATTGTGTTGAGTTTGGCTATAGGGGTGAGATTTTCCTGGGAATCATTTCCAAGGGACTGAGTAAACCTCTTTGCAACTTGTCGAGCTTTGAATATTTCCACACTTCCACCTATTTTATGCTTGAATGTAAAAATTCCTTTGTATCGAACCGGGTTTTCTCCTTTTGGTAATTTTGAAATCTCCCATGTTTAATTTTTTTCCAAGGCTCAATTTTTTTCCTAAACAACAACCTTTCATTTGGATTGATTGAGGGCTTCATGTATGTTATTGGGGATCTGAATATTAGTAAGAGTAGTAGAAAAATATTGAACACTAATAGACAACCCTTTATAAGATACAAAATTATAAATTGGGTGATGAGTACATGATCTTAATCCTTTCCTCAGTGCAATGGGCCAATCAAGATCATTATTGGATAATTCATTAGGATCTGATTTAGTAATAGTGTTACCTGGGATATTGTCATGCCCCAGAATCCCTAGGACCTCCCTCAAGGAGTCGAGAGTCACTGAAGTGCAACCTTAAGCGAAACACCAGAAAATCGGGCAGAGTCCCATTTGTACAGGGACCCTCAAATGGATAAAGTCCACTATACAACATCATGTAAAGGCATCAATAATCCCAATGCATGATAATCCAATGATATAGAACAAAATGGATCGGGATAGATGACACAGTAATGTTGCCGCCCCTCCAAGCCCCACCACAAGTCCTAAGCCCAAAATACACATACAGTACCATACAATGAAGAAATAAGTGCCAACATGGCAATAGATACAGGCCGTCGCACACTGGGTCCCAAAAGAATAATACAGTAATCCGAAGGAAGAAAGCGCAAGTGTAAGACAACCCAAAAAGTGTGTAAGACAACCTTAACATGGCTTACTTAACAAAATACCAAAAGAAGGCACAATGAACCATCAAAGGTCCTCGTAGGTACACCTGATACAGTACGGGCTCATAACCTGAAAATAATAAACACAAAGGAAGTGAGCTCAAATGATTAACAAAGAGGCACTATCTATCTCCACCCTAACTAAAAGAGATAAAATGGCCCTTCCTAAACACCTGCACCCATCCTAGGTAAACCACATCTTACCTCCGTCCTCGTACCAATGAGACCTCATAAAAATCAACAACACTAAGTAATCAATGGTCAGTTATAACAATAACAAATCCATGAACAACATATTCCATTTAACAGATATCATGCGATGATATGAAATGCAGTGCAGGCCCACATCTACCTACACTCTCACCCCCAACCCCCACCATTGTAGTAGTGATAATTCACTGATAGGCGTAGCCCCCTCTATTACCCTGAAGTCAACCAATACGCAGTCGCAATCATAGTGACTCATATAGAATATCCATACTCTGAAGTCTTAGGAACGAGCGGGATGGTCATACTTCGAAGCCCCTAAAATAAAACTGGTTGGACATACTCTGAGGTCCCAAAAATCAAGCGGGGTGGCCTTACTTCGAATACCCTTCACCAGGATGGCCTTATTCCGAAGTCCTGTGTTCAAATGAAACCAACCACTCCCGGGTCCTACCAACTACATGCTCGTGCAATGAATAAATGATATCATGCAATAACTAACATCTTACGCATGTTGGCATCTACAATATAGTCATTTAAATCAAGAACAACACATGATCACAATCAACATAAACATATAAGACACGAATTTAACCATTAACTCATGAAACACCGAAATCACAAAACTAGCATTTTCAAGTTACCATGCTCACTTAAAATTTTCATCGATTTAAACCAAAAGAACAATATAGATATAGTTCTTAAAGTATGTAAAGCGAGAAACTAGCATTTAAACACTCACAAACCTCACGGGACATAAGCCCGACGGAAATTAAAGTCAAATTTCCTAACTTTAGAAACGTGCCCACGACGAACTACCACGCCTAGGGTCGAACCGGATCAACCACGCAAAGCTTGTCCTCAAAAGTGGTGAAAAATGCAACTTAGGTTTCCGAACCAAAAACCCAAAGTATCACTTTTTACACTGCTTACACGAATGAACCTAGCAATACGCCAAAACGACCCCCACGCCGCTTAGAACAAGATACTAAAAGTTGGTTAAAATCCACGGATGTTTGCTAAACAAAATCAACATAAAATAAAAAAGTTAACTCACCTCAAAAACCTCAATCGACGAAAATCCGCCCGATGGATTCGCCCAAATATCGGATATGACAGACATCACGATATGGGTTAATAATACTGTGATGCGCGCGATGATCGAAGACGGGATGGTGTCCGAATCGAATCTCCCTCCCTCTTGGCCGAATCGGCCTACTCAAGGCTGCCTGGATAGTCCGTCGTTTTCCTTCTCTGCCTCGGTATGTGTCAACATCGCAGGCGAAGAGTTCCGCTGAAACCCCAGCCCTCTCTTTCTCCTCATCGCTTTCCCTCTCGGTAGACTCTCTCTCTCGCCTCTTTTTACCGAGAAAGTGTATTTGTGAATGGTGTATAAATGTGTTATATACATATTTATGTAACTTGTAAAGCCGTAAAATCCACAGGACCTCCCGTACTGGAGTTTAGGATCACTAGAGCGCCACCTGACAAATCTAACCAAAATTGGGCAGAGTTTCATCTGTATGGGAACCCTCTGGTAGATAAGGTCCACTTCAAAATACACCATGTACAAGTATATAACACTTAGACAATTAAACATCCTACCCAAAACCCATAAGGGACCGGGGTAGACAGAATGGTAACTTCGCCACCCCTTCAAACCCCATAACAAAAACAACAATCCATCGATGTATATACGGTACCCAACAAAAGTAAAATATAGGCCAACCTGGCAGAAGATACAGACCACCACACCCGTAGGTGCCAAAATAATAATACATTAATTCGAAAGATGAGATAAATGTAAACTAGCCCTAACAATGACCTAAATAACCAAAATGAACAGGAGGTCCAAACATGCAAACAACATCACAACAACTACATCCAACCATGTTTGGCTCATAACCTGAAAATAATAAACACAAGGGGAATAAACTCAACGCTCAGCAGGGAAAAGTCATCTATCTCTGCCGTAACTAGCAAGACCCAAAACCAAAACTCGATCCCATCCTGGAATAAAGATAAAATATACATCTTGTCTTGGTCTACATAGCAGTGAGATCCATAACTCAACACACTAAATACTCACCAGTCTAGCTATAACCACAGTAAAATAATTATAGAACATATATAAATATCTCAATAAGAAGATATCATGCAATGATATGCGAATGAAATGCACGTCCACCTATACTCACAATGCCGACCCTCACTATAATTGCAGTATCGAGTCACAACCAAGCGTAGCTCTCTATGCTATCGTGCAGTCAACCAATGCTGCAAGCACACACACGATGACTCATCTAGGATAGCCCAACTCCGAAGTCCTAGGAATAGGCAGGATGGCCTAACTCCGAAGTCCCTATAGTAACACGGGATGGTCCAACTCCGAACTCCCAAATCAGCGGGGTGCCCAACTCCGAAACCCCTACACAAAGATAGTCGTATCCCAACGTCTAGTGTTCAATACAACGCATGCTCTCACAGTCCCTACTGACTACATGCTCGTGAAATGACATAGTATAATGACATTATGCAATAGGTATCACCCTAGGCATATAGGTGTGAAATAATAATCAATTTAATTACATAAACAACATGGTCGAATAAAATCATATAAGCACGGAACACAATAACCTAATCATCAACTCTTAAATAATACCAATTATTATTTATCTACTTTTCAAATAATCACATAATCATAGTATTTTCCATCAATTTTAATTTAGCACTTTAAACATGTAATTCTAAGCAATTATAATCCCATAAAATCATAATTAATAATTCATTCGCTCCTTTTTCCATCAGTTCGGATTAAGCACTTTAAATATATAATTTTAAGCAATTATAACTTCCAATTATCATAATTTATAACCCACGCACCCAACCGTGCATGAACTGGTAAATAAAAAATGGCTCCATCACCTCTAGAAGCATGCAAAAAATAGCAATGAACCAACACCGGTTCCCGAACCACAACACTGAAAAAGAGCTTTTTCACACCGTTAATCCAATCGGACCCTATGATCGCTATAACACCTAGAACAACATACTAAAATACTATTAAAAATTTTACACGTTAAGGCATGTAAATTGAAACAAAATGAAAAATTGACTCACCTCTCGAAAACGCTATCTACGCCTAACCGTTCAACGAAATCGTACCAATTTTGGATATGTCGTACATGCCACCGAAGCCTAGCTACCCTCCAAAGGACATGCGAAATGGAGAAGAGATCGACTCCAAATCGATGCAAAAAACACTAGTCGATCCACTGCCTTACTCGAATCTGCCACGTCACCACCATCGCGCCACCCACCTGCTCCAAGCCCCGGGGACGTGCCGCGCCGGCGGCCTAAACCCCTGGTCTGACCTCCCAGGTCGCCCCTCACCAGCACGATCGTCCTCTATTTTCGGCCTTTCTCCCTCTCTCTTTGCTAGTGGACGAAGACGAGGAATAGAGGAAACCAGAGAAGAAGAGACAAAAGCCCAAAGATGATGGTGGTGCTACGCGTGAGTGTGTGTGTCTGATATTTTATGCGTGGTGTGTTGTATTATATATATATACTATATTATATATATATACAACCATTTAATAATTTTACATATATATTTATTTATAAATTTCATTTAATTATCTTAATTTAAAATAATAATAATAAAAAAATACCAAACATTACAATCTTTCTTCCTTAGGGAATTTTTTCCCCGAAATCACAACGCACCTACAACGGTGAGCAAATCCTACCCGAACAGTCAACTCCATCTCTCTCGAGTAACCTCCCGACGGGACAATACTACTAGCGAACCTTGACCAGGGAAAAGATCCCACGCCACAGTACTTTATCACATGTATCCAGGATCCATACAGGTCACCAATCGTATAACACATTCTCAGACATGTCTATAACCTACTGCATAACATGCGAAGGATCTGGCTGATACACCCATAACATAGGAAAATGAAAAGAAGCACACTATAGACAACGACTAACAACATAAATAAAACTAACTAGTAAGTCCTCTCCCTAATCCAATCTAGAGATACAACAGATAACCAGACATGGGGATAGCTTATCGCTCATCCCCAAACCGCACAAACCCTCTCTCTCTTGGAGAGACCCCGAATAACATAAGGTTTCCAACCTCGAAGGAGGACGACTCCTAGTATCCGTGTAGTCCATCCATTAGTCTTGCACCACAACTAGTCGATGATATAATTATCATTTCCTAATGCCTCAAGGACTTCCCAAAACTGAAGCCACGCACCCTCCAGGGTGAACCAAACCCAAATGGTGGCAACAAGCCATAATAGAATATAACCTAATGAACATATATGTAAAGTAACAACCCAAGGTTTAAAGGAATACAACATGTCACGCTCGGCTGATACATTGCTCATCAAAGATACAAATTTTGAAACACGGATACGTAAAAAAACAGGACGACTTAAGAGGAAAAGTTGGCTTCTCAAAACTTCCGTCATGCACCCACCGTCTAAAACTAGTTCCTTGCCTGGAAAAAGGGTGAATGAAAAAGAAGCGATTAAGACATGCTCAACAAGAAGATCCCACTGCCTCATCCCCTGACTCAACATGACGTGATAACACCCTTAAGGTGCCAACAACTAACCAATGTCAGGCCCGCTAACACACTATTACACAAGCCAATGAGACCTTAAGTACGCACCTCGCACCCCATCCGGTGGGTGAGACAAAAGTATACGACCACAACCTTGTAAAGGAAGAACCACAACAATCAAACTCTATAGCTAAAACATCTACATAAGGAGAAACGAACTAAGTCATCAGCACCAAGCAATAAGCTCGCGAAGACTCAACTAGTGGAGTAACCACTAACCTGTCTAAACCACACTACTCCCATCTGTAGAAGGGAGCACGATGTTTACCCTCCACGTAAGACACATACCAAGGAACAAAAACTAAGCCCATGATATCTACATGCATCACAAGGAAAAATGATACAACTCTAACTCTATTCTACGATTATCACCTCGAAGGTTAGCTAGAAGCATCCTTCGAACCCATAACTCTAAATACTGACATAACCTTTTGCTTGGTTATAAGATCATAAGCCTCCACCCTGTGGAATCAGACCACCATTGTATATCGAATACGACCCATTGTCCCAAAGGTAACCAAATTGAACCATGAGTCTAGAAGCTAGTCGTGGTAGCGAAACCACTACAACACACTTAACTCTTAAAGAAGACCATCAAACTCGGTCTACCGCCTTTCCGACACAGACACGAGTTCAACAATGACTAAAGTTCATAAATCATACCTAGGAGGAATGTACTATCTTTACCCAAAAGCCTCACGCTTTATAACAGAAAGAGTCCTCGTCGTTCCAGCTCGAGCCCATAGTTTCGTAGCTCGGCCCATGGTAAAACTGGGCCATCGACTCACACTCCCTATGTCAGGGACCCATTTCTAACCTAAAGGACACACTTCACTAGACAAAATTTCCTCCATCCACACGATGACTTAACACATCAATGGATAACTAACCACTCAACCTAATACTAACAAACATACTATGGTGACTAGGGTACTCACTCTGCGACTCCATACTCCATCCTTAAATGAACTAGTGTACCCTCACCTTTATGGTCCGACAATCTAACTCCTTGTTCTCGGGATCCATATCATAGTAGATAAGACACACAACTTGCCAGACCACTCTACAACTTCTAATAATAGGATACCCAAGGCAAATCTCACGGTTCTAGCTCACACACCATGAGAGCATACCACTATGACTCGAAGTTCCAAAGCACTCCACAACGAGTCACTACGACACTACCCTAATCCCACTTATCGCACTTCTGTAGTCGCTAGAATAGTGCAATGCGACACTGACTCACAAGTTTTGACTTACAACAGCAGGTGTCATAACCGACACAAGGGAAGCCACCACAAAAGGGGTTGGGAAGACGTACAACACTGAACCATGCACACCCGAGTATATAATAGGTCAACCTCATTAAACTAAGATGACATACTCTAATCATGAGGTTTAAACCTGTTTCCCCCACTCGCCACTCGAAATGACCGATAACTCATTTGAATAACTAATGATTACATGATAGACCCATTGTACCAAACCGAGACTGGTTTCAATGTCAATGAAAACCCTGTCACTAACAAGTCCCTCTAACTAATCCAATCACTGGACCACTTTGGCGCACCCACCAAGTCGTCCACTCTCTTATAGGTTAAAATACTGGAAAACTAATAAACTAGGTCACCTATGGCTAAGCGAGCCGCATGACAATAGGGTAGGCATCTTTCTGATTGCCTACGAACAACCACAATCGCCCTCGAGCACATAAATGTCATACCAGCCCAATAAGGCTAGACAATGGCATGAAAGGTTAAAAGCCAATACATACCCCTAAGAAAAAAGAAGATAATGTAAACAAATACATCCCCCCCCCCCCCCCCCCCCGCATAGTAACCACCGTGCATTAATCCAACTCAACCACTAGAGTCCCGTAGTACTCCAATTTCCTTTGAAAAGAAAAATCAGTCCTTCATTTAACGACATCATAACCCACCCTTTCCCGGGGAAAGTTAGGCATCAATCCTGAACTTACTAACCTGATAAATAGCAAAAGAAATTTTTAGGCTCCAACTTGTGCCTTAACGCATAACACAACCATGGGAAACATCATCCTAACACAGTAAAGGGTACAGGGCAACATGAAAATGAAATAAACGTGAACACCCATGTTAACCCAACCTAAAACATAAGGAGGTGAGGAAAAACATCTCTTACATAAGGGACATACCAGAACATCAACTAACGTGGCCAGAGTCATACGGTCTATAAGTATCCCGACTTTACAGTCTTAATCCCAGGAAAGAATACGGTTGATATTACCAATGATCCTCACGATCAGACCGAGCTGTAGAAGGATACGCATCTCCCCACACTAATCTAGCCCCACATAAGGATATAGCGCTGCTGAGCCTACTAATAATCCCCTAAAGAGGACACACCCTACGACTATGACCCCATCGGCCACATCGGATGCAATCACGGAAATGCTCTACCTCACCAGCCAGAACGGCTAAAAGGAAGGACACTCAAACCACACATGTCCTAACCGTCGACACTAGTTACACAATACCACTTCATGGACAAGGTCATCAAATAAATGGAATTCCCTTTGAGATATAACCCTTGAAACCACAACAGTTGCATACCATCGGCCTCCTACCCCAGTTAGTCAACCATTGCCAGCACCCCATCACATCAAGCCTACGTTACTCACAAAGGTAACACCAAACTATCACCCGATGACAACACCTAGCCATGACGTACCCAAACTGTCCACTATAGTAACACTCAGATTCCTCTTGAATAAGATCCTCCCGTTCACGTGCCCTACACTGACCTAACACCCCCTCGATGGCCAAGAGAGTCCTGATCATCTATTTGATGTAGACTCTCGAACCCCAAGTATCCTATCCACCCTCCAATAGGGAAACAAACGTAGATACCACACCTTTTAAAGGAAAATGTTAGATATAACAATGACCTAAGACATATAACACGTAGCTAGACACCAACGTCCCATCGATCTACGCTCCAACGTCTAACACCCAACATGCAAAACTGCAAAAGTCTAACACCTCCTCGATGGCCAAGAGAGTACTGGTCATCTATCTGATGTAGACTCTTGAACCCCAAGTATCCTATCCACCCTCCAACAGGGAAACCACCGTAGATACCACACCTTTTAAAGGAAAATGTTAGATATAACAATGACCTAAGACGTATAACACGTACCTAGACACCAACGTCCCATCAATCTACGCTCCAACGTCGAACACCCAGCATGCAAAACTACGGAAGTCAAATACGAAACTCTGACAAAAAAAAATGGTCTTACCCTGTTACTAGTCCTAATGGAACCAAATGACCAACAAGGAACACCAAGTAGCAAACATCCCTAACAGGGAAACACAAAAGACTAGAGATGGTTAGAAAGGCCTAAGCCGAGAACCAACACAATCGTCAAAACATTTAATCTCTAGTTACCATGTCCCCCCTTAACTAGAGCTACTAGTGCAACCCTCACACCCTTCAGGAAAAACCCACCACTATGGTGTACCCAATCTAACTACAATAAGGAGAAAATTCAGACAACGGTCATGACTCAAAACACATAACACGTAGGACA
The DNA here is from genome assembly GCA_963922005.1 of Cornus suecica. Classification (NCBI taxonomy): domain Eukaryota; kingdom Viridiplantae; phylum Streptophyta; class Magnoliopsida; order Cornales; family Cornaceae; genus Cornus; species Cornus suecica. Next base: position 36,978,905 of record OY998247.1, on the reverse strand, counting down.
ACAACATTCCGGTCCACTGAGGGGAAACAAAAAACCAAGCCAACTCACACCAGAGTCCTAATGCATAACGTATGAAACAACAGAAGTCCAAACACCAAACACGAGATCAAACCTAACCCATTGTCCCAAGGTTAAAGAACATTGCTTTGATACCATGTTGTAACACCAAAATATCCACAGGACCTCCCGTACTGGAGTGTAGGATCACTAGAGTACAACCTGGAAAATCTAATAAAAATCGGGCAAAGTTCCGTCTGTACGGGAACCCTCCGGTGGATAAGGTCTACTCCAAAATACATCATATACAAGTATATGACACTAAGACAATTAAACATCCTGCCCAAAACCCAATAGGGACCAAGATAGACGAAATGGTAACTCCGTCACCCCTCCAAGCCCCACAATAAAAACCACAATCCATCGAGGTACATACGGTACCCAACAAAAGTAAAATACAAGCCAACCTCGCATAAGATACAAACCACCACACCCCGTAGGTGCCAAAAGAATAATACATTAATCCAAAAAATGAGATAAACGTAAACTAGCCTAACCATGGCCTAAACAAAAAAAATGAACAGTAGGTCTAAACATGCCAACATCATCACAACAACTACATTCAATCATGTTTAGCTCATAACCTGGAAATAATAAACACAAGGGGAATGAGCTTAACACACAACAGGGAAATGGCCTATGTCTCCGCCCTAACTAGCGGGACTAACTCACGAGACCCAAAACCAAAACTGGATCCCATCCTGGAATAAATATAAAATATATATCTCGTCTCGGTCTACATAGTTGGGAGATCCATAACTCAACACATTGAATACTCATCAGTCTAGCTATAACCACAGTAAAAAGATTGTATAACATATATAAATATCTCAATAAGCAGATATCGTGCAATGATATGCGAATGAAATGCACGTCCATGTCCCCCTACACTCATAATGCCGACACTCACTACAATTGCAGTGTCGAGTCACAATCAAGCGTAGCTCTCTATGCTACCCTACAGTCAACTAGTGCGGCAAGCACACGCACGGTGACTCATCTAGGATGGCCCACCTTCGAAGTTCTAGGAACAGGTGGGATGGCACAACTCCGAAGTCCCTATAGTACCGTGGGATGGTCTAACTCCGAAGTCCCAAATCAGCGGGGTGCCCAACTCCAAAACCCCTACACCAACATAATCGTATCCCGACGTCTGGTGTTCAATGCAACACATGCTCTCATAGTCTCTACTGACTACATGTTCATGAAATGACATAGCATAATGATGTTATACAATAGGTATCACCTTAGGCATATAGGCGTGAATTAATAATCAATTTAATTATATACACAACATGCTCGAATAAAATCATATAAACACGAAACGTAACAACCTAATCATCAACTCTCAAACAATACCAATTATTATTTATATACTTTTCAAGAAATCACATAATCATGGTATTTTCTGTAACGTCGAGTATTTTTACGTGTTAATTAAAAATTTATTTAGACAATTAAGTGCTTGTTTGGCAACCGGTGTGGTGTTGGTTTTTGATTTTGGTTTGGTTGGAGTTTGTGTGGTTGTATTCTGAACTGAAACCATGTTTGGTGCAGATGGTTTTGGTGTGAGAAAAAATGAAACTGAAAAACCAAATCATGTTTGGTAAAGTTAGTATGAGCTGAAATTATGAAACCAATCATATTTGGTAACTTGGAATAGTTTGACATTTTATTTATTTAAAATAACATTTTGTAAATATATATGTTTTAAAAAATAAAATATATAAGTATTTAATTTTTTCGAAATATTTAATTTTTCATAAATATTTAATTTTTTCAAAATATTTATAGATAAAATATTTTATATAAGATATTTTAAAAAAATAAAAGATTTCAGTAAAAATAAATATAATTTGTATATTTTTTAAAAAATAATAAATATATTTTTATTATATTTTATTTTTTCTAGAAATATTTGTTTTCCCGAAATATTTTATTTTTTATGAAATATATTTTTTTCGTTTGATTTTTTTGAAATATTTTATTTTTTCATAAATATTTTATTTTTCGAATTTATATATATATATATATATATATAATATTATAAATGAATTGGTTTGGGTTAAACAGTGGTACACCAAATTGAATTGGTTTGGATTAAAGAATAGTTTTGGTGTGAGAAAACCAAACCAACTCCATCCAAACCATCTATCTCAATGGTGTGAAAAATGATGGATTTCACTCCAATGGTGCAACACTATTGCTCCAACACCAAGCTTGTCAAACATGGTTTGGTGCACAATTTTCAACCCAAACCTATAAAAAGGGCTCCAAACCCTCTACCAATCAAGCACTAAGTGTTTATGTGATTATGTGCTTAATGTGTTTATGTGCTTGCATGACTTGCATGTTTTATGTGATATAAAAATTGTAAGTTGCATGTTGTATTTTCATTTTAAGAATAATGAAAATTATTGAAAACGATTTCTGGAAAGAAATGGCCGAAAGATAAATGAGTAATTTCACATTTTGAGCACTTAGTGGAAAGTGTAGAGATTTTGGCTAAGTGTTGGGGCATGAGTGGCATGTTGGTAATTAGAGAGGATGACAAGGGTATTTAAGAGTCATGATAGCACTCTTGTAAATAACCCTAAGTTGGGAAGATATTGGTCATTTTACACTTTTGGGGTGCTGTCTCAATTCTAGCCATTGATCTTCTTCTCCCATCTTTGTTCTCAACCCTTGGATCATAGGGCCTTATTTGGTTGACACTCAAATGCAATAATCCAATTTCTTGTCCTTTCATTTGGCAAGACTTCATGTTAACCCTTGGATCAATTATTTAATTTCATGGCTTTATTCTCAACCCTTGGATGGTGAGAGATGTGAGTGGAAAATCTCTACAACCTTTAGGGTTAGCCACTTTGCAAGACTTTCATCTCTCATAAACTCTTGCTCTCTCTTCCTCTTCTTCCTTGTGGTGGATAACTCTTGGTAATATCCTTGGAATACTTGATAAGTCTTTTGTCCCATTTTAGGGTTTTAGTTTCTAAGAACCCTAGTTTTCATATTCATGAATTTCTTTGTAGGGATATTGATTTTTGCTTTCTTTTGTTTATATTATAAAAGGTCGAGTTTCTTTCAACTACCAAGTGAGTCTCCTTGGTAGTAGCTCTTGATTTCCCTCTTGTGAAGAGCTAGTGGTGAGTTCCCTTTCTTGTACTCTTGAGCTTTCCATTCTCCATGAAACCCTAAATTAGTTATCATTAGGGTTTTGAATTGATTCTTTTGGTTTGAGCCACTTGTGAGTAAATTTTTAGTTTATTGTTGACACCATAGTAATTGTGTTGTTCATATGGTGTGTTAATAGTGTTGGAAACAATCTTATTGAGCACTTGAGGGGTAGTGTGGCTTGGACCTCTATTGGGCATATTGTGTAGCTTGCTTGGAATTAAGGTAGGAGAAAAATGAATTATTTTCATCTTGGTACGAGAGTGTGTGCGTCTATGTGTATATATGTCGTATATATATGCGAATTGTGTCTTGACAACTTAAATGATGATTTAGGCCCTTGAAAGCATGAATTTGTGATATAAATGTTTGTTGTGTTTTATGGCTTATAAATGTACAATTATAAGCATTGTGATAATATGAGTACAATATATTGCCCAATGAAATAAACATGTATTGTGATAGAGCATGTTGAGAAATATTGTTTATAAATGTGAACTTGCTTATAAATATGAAAATTGTAAGCTTTGTGTTAAGTTGGATCCAATATAATGCAAATTGAGATAAACATGTATTGTGATGGCATATGGTTGTGATTGAGAACCTTCATGCATTTTGGGTACACCATGCAGTGTCAAAACATGGGTGTTGGTTTATACAGGTTATGAAACGTGTGTGATTAGTCTTGTGTCGGATCATCGCAACAATTGGCCAATGGGTGTTCCTAACCTATGGAACTAATGTGTTTGGGAATGGGGTATAGGGTGAGTCCTCTCATTCTCAAATTTGCGGGTCGTCTCATGCATTCGATATACGAATATTTAGTCACGAGTCATCTCGTGCAACTGTCTTCCTTATTGAAAGTGAGAAGTGTCAAAATCACTTGGGAATAATCGTTGCAGTACTCTTTCTCATTGTGAATGGGTAGAGTGCGTATTCGTTAACATGTATTGGGTAATGTGTGTAATGTGAGGTGTGTTGATTCATATTGCACTTAAACTATCATATATGTGTGATTATGATATTGATATTGAGGCAGGGTATAATTGTGAATAATTATGATATGAGCATGTTGGGGAACTTGTTTGTTGGGTTCGATGGAATTCCGGATTAGTGTGAGAGCCATGTGGAACAAGAGACCGACCTAGGGTTAGTGGCATGAACCTTGGTTGGGTAGTACCACTCGGATTACCGATATTGAGGCGATGACGCTTCCTCTACTGGGCTAGTGAGCTCACTCCAAGACTTATATATTTTCATGTGGTGATTCCTTTCTGGGAGGTCCGTAGTCTCTCGGTAGAGACGCGGTAGTGTTTTCGCTTCTTTTGTGTATATGGAGGCGGATTACCTATTTTTTAAAGTCTACTTGATGAATTACACATGTTCTTATTTTGCTAAGTGTTGTAAACATTAAACTTATTATTTTTCCGGCTAGCCTATTGGCCGAGTAGATTACCTTGATGTATGTTCCTTGGAGCGCCATGCACGAGAACGAGGTTCTTTTGGGGCATTTCGATGCCGTTATGTAAAACTATGTTGAATTTGTGAAAACAATGCTATTTATTACTTTAGACATGTTAAATGATGAAATTATGAAATTCTTATGTTTTGTACATTTTAGAATTGCAATGAGATGGTTGTGGTTAAATGATGATTTTTCGGAAAACGGTATTTTTCACGGTTCATGAGGGAACCTTTTCAAAATTTCTAATAAAAATCCGTTTTCGCCTACCCCCGTAATTTTAAATAACCTGATATTTTAGAAAGAGTTTTTAAATCTATCTCGGTGTGAAATTTAGCTTTGAAAACCCAAGAATCATAAAAAGATACCAGGGGCAAGACGGAGAATTTATAAAATATTTTGAGGCCTCTAAAGTGACCTTTCAAACTAGGGGTCATCGAGTACTCGGTATTGATTCCACCGAGTGCTCGGTGAAAGAGTGCATAAGTGCGTGAACTTGCGCGCGAGGCCCTAAAACCACTTGAGAGTTTTGGGCATAAAATGGCTATCGAGTACTCGATGTACAACTCAATGAAAGTGTCACCTAGTACTCAATATTTATAATCACTGGGTACTCGGTAACAACTTGGTGGAACTGTTTTGTGTACTCTTTTTAACTCATTTCCCTTCTCTTCCCTATGCTAGACTACTTCTCTTACTAGGCTAGGGACATGGTTTAATGTCATATGGGCATGGGATTTGTTAGGTTGAAAGGTTCGTTTAGACCCACATTTCGTCTTCCACAATGGTTAATCTAGTGTTTAGTGTACAGTTTAAGTCACCCTCGGACTTCTTAGGCTTCGTTGGGGAGTTATGAAATTTGGGGGGTGACATTTTCCATCAATTTCAATTAAGCACGTTAAACATGTAATTCTAAGCAATTATAATCCTAGAAAATTACAATTAATAATTTATTCACTTCTTTTTCCATCAGTTCCAATTAAGCACTTTAAATATGTAATTTTAAGCAATTATAACTTCTAATTATCACAATTTATAACTCACACACCCAACCGTGCGTGAACTCGTAAATAAAGAACGGCTCCCCTACCACTAGGAGCGTGCACAAAATAGCAATGAACCAACACCAATTCCCGAACCGCAACCCAAAAAATAGCCTTTTCGCACCGTTAATCCAAACGGACCCCAAGACGCGCCAAAACGATTGCCCCAACGCCTAGAAATACATACCATAATACTATTAAAATATTTACACATTAAGGCATGCAAATCGAAACAAAACAAAAAATCAACTGACCTCTTAAAAACGCGATTTATGTCAAATTGTTCAATGAAACCATCCCAATTTTGGATATGTCGTACATGGCTCCGAAGCCCAGCTACCCTCCAAAGGACAAGTGAAACGGAGCACAGACCAACTCCAAATCGACAAAAAAACCCTAATCGAACCTCTACCCTACCCGAATTTGCCACGTTACCACCATCGTGCCACCCATCTGCTCCAGGCCACGGGGTCGCGCCGCGCTGGCGGCTAAAACCCCTGGTCAAACTTGTGCCATCTCCACCAACGACCCACCTCCCAGGTCACCGCTCATCACCACGATCCTCTTCTATTTTTGGCCTCTCTCCCTCTTTCTGCTAGTCGACGAAGACGAAAAAGAGAAGAAACCGGAGAAAAAGAGATGAAAACGCAGAGGTGATAGTGGTACTGCGCGTGAGTATGTGTGTCTGATATTTTACGTGTGGTGTGCTGTATCATATATATATATATTATACTATATTTATGAAATTACCTAGATGATGGTGAAAATAGCCTAGAAGGAAGGTGAATAGGTTTTTTGTGAATTTATTGCTAAATTAATATTTAATTGTGAAAAAGTCAATTTTAATCCAATCACAAAACCCTAATTCTCAAACCACATCATTCAAGCAATATCAAGCAAACATCAATGTAGTGCATAAAATAAAGAAAGAGGTGACACAGAGAATTATACGTGGAAAAACCAAAGAAACGTTCCAAGGAAATAACCACGGGTACACTCAGGTACCGATGCACTATGAATCAACAAGTACAGACTCTATGAGAGTTTTAGACTTACAATCACTCTTGATATGCTTTTCTCTACTCGTGGTCTGAAACCCTTGAATCATTCGTACGTCACGAAGCACGCTTGCTCCGCCAGACACTATGAGAGACTCACAAATCACACCTGATTTGTATTTCTCTACTCGCGGTCTGAAATCCTCAAATCGCTCGATACTCGGATGGCTCCGCTTCTTAACAGATCAATGCAACCTTGTTGCAATAGACGATGTGATGATTTTTCAGCAACCACTCATCCAATCGTGCATAAAGAACTTCGGTGTAGAAGCCCGATTGGAGAACCTCAACACAAGAGAGAACACTAATATGCATGATAACTCCATAATCACCTCTCTGTGTGTATCACTCTGTAAAATAATATGAACGATAGAATATTGTAGAGCTCTCACCAAAAACCTTCTTGAAAAATCGTCGTAAAAAACCGTAGCCTCTTATCTTGTAGAACTTTGGTATTTATAGACCAAGTTAAAGAAAACTCTAACCTTGCCATTTTGCGTAATTTCACAATACGTTGATAAATCCTCTAAAATATGATGTAAATATGTGTATACGCCTATATGTAGAGATTTGGAGTCGCCGATCACTTAAAAACTCGAAGTAGGGACAAAACTGGAAAAATTCGAAAACACTCTGAAACAATTCCTGCATAACAAGTGATCACGTGGCCACAAAGTGGGACCTATCCTTGGGCATAGAACAGGGGCGTAGGGTCCATTCCCAGCTCCAAAAACCAAAGCGTAGGTTAGTGTCATTCTGCCTCTTTTTACTTCTTACAGCGTAGGGTATGATGCATCTTTTGCTGTAAAAACCTGTTTTTTCATATCTGAGCTAGATTGGTCATCTCGGACTCCCGATGCTTTTAGTTGAAGTAATAATGTCTGTAAATGACATTTTTGCCCTCCGGTGAAGTGACGATGTCTGAAATGACATTTTTGCCCTCCGGTAGCTCTTCTTTGCTCTAACACACTCATTTTTACACTTCACTTGTATTCTTCACTACTTTAATTCTTGATTCTGCCTTTATTGAAGCCTGTAGATGTCGTTGAAACTAACACGACCTATCAACACTCAACATGGTTATTGTCTAGAACATGCCATACATAAACAATTACAATAAATATTCTTACAATATATATACACCATTTAATAATTTTACATATATATTTATTTATAAATTTCATTTAATTATCTTAAATTAAAATAAAATAAAATTCTAAACATTACATAACTAATATAAATATATATAGATATATTCACATAATATTATACATAATATATATTCACATAAAATATCTAAACCTTTAACCTCTAGAGATACGCCTTGGGCCCATCCAACCCAATCGTAACCCGGTCGCCCAATAAATCGCCAACCCAATGTCCACCCGCATGGTGTGCAAACGAAAATAAAATTTAAAACGCCAATAATTTAAATTATAAACTATTTAAAATCATATCAGATATTACAGATATTCTCAAGTATCTCTGGACTCGGTTCAGATTTGTGGTTGTGCTTGGGAGGTATGCATTGCTCTATATCCTTTTGAGCTTTGAGCTTCTTGATTAGAAAATCAACTATTGATTTTTTTCAATTTGTGGAGAATTGGGGCTTGGAGGACATGTCAGGCTATTAGATGATTCAGATTAAGGACTAGTAGAGTTGGACTATATGGGATGAACTTTGGTTTGGTGAAGATCAAGTTTGGGGTAATAAGGTTGATTTTCAAAAATGGTCACTTCCATGGAATTGTAGAGTTTTTTATGACATGTGAGTAGCACTTGTATCCCTTATTGTGTGGCCCTACAAATATGCACTTGATGGATTTAGGATCCAGTTTGCTTCAGTGTTGTTGATGTATGTGAACAAATACAGAACAACTGAATACTCTGACATGAATAATATAGGTAATCCGAATGTGAGGGTATGAATGAAGAAGGACTTGGCTCGGTGTTTGGAATTTCAGGACTCAAGAAGGCATTATATTGATAAGATAAGCTGATGTAAGGGATACCTTACCCCAAAAATATTTAAGGACATGTGTAGATAACATAAGGGATCTAGAAATTTTTAGGAGATGTCTATGTTTCCTCTCGGATACTCCATTTTATTGAGAAGTATCCAACACATGAACTTTAATGTATTATACCCTGATCCAAAAGGTAGGTTCCAAGGATAGAGTGAAAGTATTCATGGCCATTATCGGTTTTTAAGACTTGTATTTTTACTTGAAATTGGGTTTAAATCATGTTAATTGAAATTTTGGAATATTTGACCCACTTTTGATTTTTCCTTCATAAGAAATATCCATGTATCCCTAGTGTGATCATCAACAAAAGAGACGAACCATCTAGAGCCTGTAATGTTATTGATTTTAGATGGTCCCTAAACATCGTTGTGTATCATGGAAAAAGGATGTGATGTTTTGTAAGGTTGATTTGGATAGGTGTTACAGACATGTTTGTATAGTTGGAAAATCTCACACTGAAAAAATTTTGAACTTTTATTGCTTAATAATGAAGGAAAAAGTCTTTCAACATACAAGAAATTTGGATGACCCAAACGATAGTGCCATAACATGATTGCACTATCTCTGTTATAACTAGGAATTGAAAGATAATTTTAATGAGTTGTATTCTTTGAAGTCACACTATTTGATTTATGAGTTTTCCTTTTAGGGAAATTAGCAACTCTGAGAAGATAGAGCCCTACACACATCCTAGGATTGCCAATCGTCTTTCCCGAATCCAAGTCCTGGAATTCATAAAAGTTTGGGAAAAACTTAGCAACACAATTAAGTTATCATGTAAGTTTGCTAATGAATAGAAAATTACAATCCAAGTTTGGAATCAAGAGAACTAAATCAAGAGTCAGGTCCGTTGAAATTATGACAGAATCTGTACCAACCACCTTTAAGAGTGACCCATCAGTAATTTGAACCGATAAATTCTCATGATAGGGGATGCATTTATGAAAGATAATTGCATCTCCTATCATATGATCTGATGCACTTGAGTCCACAATCCATGGACTTGATTTATCTCTTTTTGCATTTAAGGCACTTTGAAAATTAATTTTCTGAGCTAATGAACTAGTTCCAATCATAGAGATGGAAGGACTCTATGTATGAAACATCTTCTGTAAAATTTCAATATATTCTTTGTTGAAAGGACTTGGTTTGGACGGGGTTGAATTTTTATCAACCAGGGCTAGATTGTTGCGGCTCTCTCTGTTTTGAAACAGACGTGATAACTTCCAATTTGCATGTTTGCCATGGATCTTTTAGCAAGTTTCTTTGGTTGTCCGGTCTTCTACAGTGATCACAGCAAGGTCTTCCTCCTTTCCTTTTCTGATTGTCATTATTGTGGTACGGGACTCCTCGAGCAGCCAAGGCGAAAACTTCAGTGATTGAAGTTGTGTTTTGCGAGTTCTTCATCACCTTTTTCTTGCTTTCTTCTCATCGAACTTCCAAGAAGGCTTCACATATGCTGGGCAGGGGCATTGTTCCTAACACTATTTCTCGCACTTCATCAAGGTTTTTATTTAGGCCCAATAAAAACTTAAATACTTTTTTTTCTTTCAACAATTTTATAGTACTTAATTATATCTTCTAGGCAGTTCCATTCATGTTCTTCAAATAAGTCCAGCTACCAATACCTAGTAAGTGTATTGAAGCAGTGAGTGACGTCTGACTCTCCCTGTTGTAGGTCATAGAGGATGCTTTCGACCTCAAACAATTCTGGTGTATTTTCATTGTTTGAGTAAGTCTCCTTAGTCGCATCCTATATCTTCTTCGTTGTCTTATAAAGAAGAAAATTTTCCCATATCTTATTGTTCATAGAGTTGATCAACGAGGACGTCACCATGTTGTTCTTTGTCTTCCATACTTTAAATTCCGGTTCTTCCTTCTCTTGTGAGATTACCACTCTAGTGAGGTAATCATCCTTCCCTTTTTCACAAATAAACATCATTACAGATTCAAACCATTGGTGAAAATTGTGTTCATTCAATTTATATCCTGTAATGAGGAGAGAAGAGCCATTTGATCCTCCATTGCTGACTGGAAAAACACTTCCCTTGTTGGAGGTGACTCCGGAGGTATGTGGTTGTGTTCTAGGAATTAATTTTTGGGCTGGCTGGAATCGAAGGTGGAAAAAAATATTACTGGAGAAAAATAAAATTCTGAAAAAGGGATTGGATATTAGATATTGGTTGAAACTTTACTGAAAAAATGGCTAAAAACATATCAGATCTGATACCACTTGCTAGAGTTAAAAAAAAAAAAACTTTGAAATTTAGAGGGTGAAATTGCCGGAGCTTTTCTAGCTCCGACATTGCCGGAATGTGTTACTGAAGCTCTGATACCATGTTTAAATATATTGATTGAATATATTTTTATTACTTGATTGAAACAAGAAATTACATAGGAATTTATAGATAAATGCATAAATCAATCTGCCTATAAAAACATAATACAACAAATAAAGAAGGAAAAAATATCTCCACTAATCTAGGAAAAATAAAGCTGAGAGATTAGGAAACATATTTCCATAATCCCCTCATATTCTAAAATTAAATACTTAGCAAAAATAGGAGATATAGAATCCAAATTAATCCCTAGAAATCATGTATGTTATTCTAATTTCCATAGTTTCTTTGAAGTTTTATTCATCGTCGTCATGAAAATATTAGTTATGCGTTCTAATAGAATTACTACATAATGGCTTCAATCAAAAAGTTTGGACTATTATTCAGATTATACTTCTTACAGTATAAAATATATTTTCTTTTGTGAATACTGCAAGTACGAATATATAAATCAATGTTATGTTCTTTTTTATGGTGAACATCGTAATAGAATTATGGGTAGTAGGTTTTATTGTCATAAGTTAGTTGAGTTTGGCCAACTATAACGTTTTTAACTTGGGAGAGTAAGAATAATAACAATAAAACAGTGATAGTATGATAATGTATATATATATTGAAGGTCAATACTTGCCTCCTACCCATGATGTGTGGCTCAATAATGTGTGGACACGTGTCCTACATTTAAACATGATTCAACTATCTTTCTAAAAGTTAATTGATTTATTATTATATATTCATTTCCCTTATCTAAATCCAAAACAAATATTTATAATATACTTGAATTAATCAAACTGCCCTCCATCATTTAACTAGACAACCTCGAATTAACATACTCGAATTAATCAAACGAATTAGACAATTAAACAAATTAAAATTTTCAACACTGCCAATGTGGTCACCGCCATATGGAACTTCCCAAATTATTATGGCACCATCTTCTGTGTAACGTTCGGTATTTTTACGGGTTAATTTAAAAAAATTATTTAAACAATTATGTGCTTATGTGCTTAATGTTTTTAATTGTTTTAGCATGTCTTACATGTTGTACGTGTTATAAAAATTGTACGTAACATGTTGTATTTTCATTTTGAAATTAATGAAAATTATTGGAAATGATTTTGGGAAAGAAATGACCGAGGGGTAAATGAGTAATTTCACATTTGGAGTACTTAGTGGAAAGTGTAGAGATTTTGGGTGAGAATTAGGGCATGAGTGGCGTTTTGGTAATTACGGAGGATGACAAATGGTAAAAGGGTATTTAAGAGTCTTGATGACACTCTTGTAATTAACCCCAACTTTGGATGAATTTGGTCATTTACACCTTTCATGTGTTCTCTCATTCCTAGCCCTTGATCTCATTCTCTCATCTTTGTTTTAGACCCTTGGATCATAAGGCCTTGTTTGGTTGACACTTAAATGGAATAATCCATTATTCTTGGTCTTCCACTTGACAAGACTTTTTCTCAACCATTAGATGGTTTGTTAATTCTCATCTTTATTCTAAGCCCTTGGATGATAAGGCACTGTTTGACAAAATAATGAGTTTTGTGAGTTGTGTCATAAGTCTTCCACTTGGCAAGACTCATTTCTAGCCATTGGATTCATTTCCTTTTCCCCATTTTTGTTATGAACCCTTGGATTAGAACACTCATTTAGGGTTATACATATACACCATTATGTATTGATTATTGTCTTCTAAAGTGCAAGACTTCTCTCATTCACCACAAATATCTCTTTATCTCTCACACGGTTCTTTCTCTCTTGCTCTCCCTCACTTCACTCCTTCTTCTTCAAGTTGTCAAATCCTCTCTTCCTTGTGATGAGAATTTGAAGAAGGTTTGTGCATGAGAGTGGATGTTGGTGCTTCAAGCTTTCTTTTGAGCCAAATCTTGGTAAGTAATTTCTACTCCTTTGGGATTTCTAGTTTCAAACCCTAGATTCTATTATTGGATTATTGTCTTCAATTTTTGATTTATGGAGTTGTCTATCTATAGCTCTTGCTTAAGACTCTATTAAAGCTTAGCTATCAGTTGAATTGAGCTTATTGTTGGATTTGGAGGAGGTTGGGTTGATTCGATTCACCTTGGAGGTCTTTACTTGTTCTTGGTGTTCTTACTTGGAATTGAGGTAGGGGAAAAACGATTTGTCTTTGTTTTTGTACGAGGGTATGTGCGTCTATGTATATATATGCCATATATATATATATATGCGAGTTGGTCTTGATAGCTTAGCCTATGATTTAGGCCTTTGAGAACATGATATTGTGATATATATATGCATGTTGTGTTTATGGCTTATAAATATGAAATGTAAGCATGTATTGTGATGGCATAGGGTTGAGATAAAAAACCTTTATGAAGTTTGGTTACACTATTTAGTGTCAAAACGTGGGTGTTGGGTTATACGAGGTGTGTAAACCTATGTACGTAGTCTTGTGTCGAATCATCGCAACTACTGGCCAGGTATAGGTGTCTCCCACCTCCGGACTAGTAATCTAGGAATTGGGGATATAGGGTTGGTTGTTGCTCCATCGTGGTGGTATGCGCCACTCTCGGATATTCATAGTATGGGAGTTGCCAGTGGGGCTCTCATGCGACCGCCTTCCTTGTTGAAGTGAGAAGTTTCAAAATCACTTGGGGAGGATCAGTGCGGTACTCGTTACTCATAGTATGAGTGAGTGCGTATTCGTTAACCCCGAATTGGTGCAAGCGCATATTATGGGGTGTGTTGAGTTATATTACACTTGAACTATCCCTTATGTATGATTATGTTATTGATGTTGAAGCATGCTATGCTATAAATTGTGGAAAATTGTGTTGTGAGCATGTTGGGGAAACTTATTTGTGGGGTTCGAAGGGGTTCCGGATTGGCGTGAGAGCCATGTGGAACAAAAGACTAACCTAGGAGTAGTTGCATTTACCATGGGTAGGTTGTACCACTCGGACTACCGAGATGGAGGCAATGACGTTTCCTCTACTGGGCTAGTGAGCTCACCCCACGCCTTATATATTTTTCAGGTGATGATCCTGTTGGGAGGGTCCCGTAGTTTCTCCGTGGGCGTGTGGCTACATGTCCGCCCTTTTGTGCGTGGGAGGCGGACCATATGTATTTTTTTGGGCATTAGGTCGATAAATATGTTCATTTTTCAAATGTAAGCCAAACTTGTAAAACCATGTTATTTTAATCCGGCTAGCATGTTAGCCGAAGTGTTATTGCCTATGTATATCCCTTGGAGCGTTATGTGCGGGGATTTTATTCTTTTGGTGCACTTCGGTGCCGGATTGTATGCATGTGTATTTTGAATAAATTATAACATGTTTCGCCTTAGAGCGCTTAAATGTCATTATTAAATCATTTTCCTTGGAGTTATGAATGTGAATTGGATAATTTGCCATGATTTGCGAGTATTATGTGTTTGGCTGAAAACGGCGTTTTTCTAGGTTTTTAAACTAACCCTTTTCGATTTGAATGGAAAAACCCGCTTTCGCCCACCCTCGTAGCCGGTAAATTTCCTTATTTTAGAAATTATCTTAAACTCATTTTTCAAAGATTTTGAGTCTTAAAGAATGGCGATATTTAAGACGGAAATCGGGGGCAAGACGGATAACTTTAATAAACCTTATAGGAGAGTTTTTGATTTAAGAGGTTAATTTCGATGAGTATAATTTGGAGTATGGGCCTAAATAAGAGTATACGCAAACATAGGCATGTATACGTAGTTGTTACGATGCTTTCGGACCAATTTGAGTATTTTCGGGTCCGTGAGTCGACTGACGGAACTGCATCAGTCGACTGGCAAATAGCCGTAAAAAGTTCTGGTGAGGTCAGGCGACTGATGGGTATTGGTCAGTCGACTGACGGTCCTCGTCGGTCGACTGACGACCCTTGTCGGTCGACTGGCAAATCGTCAAAACTTTTCTGTCCAGGTCAGTCGCCTGGCGGGTATTGGTCAGTCGACTGATTTCCCCAATCAGTCGACTGATTGCCTGGTCAGTCGACTGATTTTTCCCCAGGATGTTCTAGTTCGATCCTGTTTCGATACCCCTTCACTATTTCGGTCATATCTGGAGCTACAGATGTCGAATTGAGGTGATCTTTAGCTTTTTTGAAAGAGGACTTAAGGCTCTTGATGTTAGGCTTTTGAATTACTTCATTTGAGTTCGGTTTGAGAGAGTAATGGTCGTTTGAAGGTGACGGTACGTTTTGGGCCTCGACACCTCACGACGGCCGATTTCTTAAAAATGTTGTAGTTCCCGTTTTGTACCTTCAAATTCGGTTCCGTTTGTTCCTATAACTTATTTTAGGTCCAAAACATGTATTTACACCTTGAAATCATTACTTTACCCTTGTGATGACCGTTTTACCCTTGGGTGGGCACGAGTGCTTAAACGGTCTGTTTAAGGTACTGGTTGGGTCGTTTTGTTTCTATTTCGATCCCGAGAGGTCTTTTTGTCATATTGTAGGAATGAAATGACATTTGTACCCTTCCGTGGGTGTTTGATGACTGAAGGTCATTGGGTTTCGTTTCTTTTTAATTCCGCATTCACTCCCTTAGCTCCTAGGCTCGGGTTTTGAAGTCCTAGGAAATTTGGGGCATGACATCCTGCATCATGAAGGTATGTGTGGGTGTACATGTGTAGGTATATATGCATGTGTGTATAAACGTACATTATTTTATTTTGATTTCATCAGAGACGTTGATGTTTTATTAGATTAGATAGACACTTTAGATCAACAGTTAACATGGATTTGATTATGTTGATTCGATGAATTTAGAAAAAATAATTCAATGGTGTTCTTTTGAGATATATATATATATATTCAGAGATACACTTCAAACATTATGAAATCACCTATTAATTGACCAAAATTTGCTATTAAAGTTTTAATTTTGAATTACACTGATTGCAAATGATTAATTGGGAAACAAATGATGGAGGACAGTTTGGTTAATTTTGATATGTAATAAATATCTTTATTTGATTTAAATGAGAATATAAGGGCAAAAATGTCTATTCGTTATGCTTTAATACAGAAAGTTAATATATAATAATAATCCAATTAACTTTAAAAACATATCTAATTCATGTTTGAATATAGGACACGTGTCCACATTTTATTAAACAACATCATGGGATAGAGAAAGTTCTTCCTTATGGGGTAGGAGGCAAGTATTGTCCAATATTGAATTAAGTATTTTGACTCTATTCAAACAAAAGGCCTAAGCCTTACAAAGATAAAATGGGGCATACCCCATCCTTTACATAAAATTTTCATATCCATAATAAAAGGAGGATCCACAACCTTTACAAACCAAATCTACTAACTACCAAAGCATACAAGTTATAGCGAAAGCATTTCCAAAACTCAATACCACACCCAACTAGTGACAATTTTCAATTGCACAAAATGAAAGCTACAAACCAGACCTAAACCCCATCATTCCTCTGCATAGCTGCAACCCAACGCATCAGAAGTATAAAGCCAGCATACATATCAATCATCTTCAAAAATAGATTGAGGAACGCCCCAGGCCTTAGTAAGCCTTCTACTCCATTCAGTTAGCTTAACCTTAGACTCTAAACTTAACAATATCAATCACATCTTGCTGCAACTTGTATTCAGTTCTATTTTCATGTGCATATATCCTCATATTCCTCTCACATCAGTACTCATTTTGTTAATAAGAACATCAAAACTCTTCTCATTAAGCTCATTAAACTATTGCACCAGAGTACTCCAGTACATAGCAGGACACAGAATCAGGCCTTCCGATTTGATAACTTCCCATCCTCTAGTAGTAACTAAATAGTTAAAAAAACAAATGGTCTCTATCTTCACAAGTTTCTCCAAAAACACAACATTCATGATTAATGATACAAAATTGCTACATAATGTTATGAGTCACAATTCTATTTTAAACAACCAACTACATGATAAAGGTATGTCTAGGTATGTCAATTTCCAAATGTTTCTACTTCTAATCAGCTCCATGTGCACCCACTTTGTCCACAATGTTTATCTGCTTCATATCTTTCTTAGGAAGAATAAAACTAGAAGACCAAAATACTTGGATTAAGTTCAGAATTCCTTAATTAATTACAATCTACTAGCAATAGATAGATATATGGTTGTCCGTGTATTCACTCTTTTAGTAATCCTTTCCACCAGCTCTTGACAATTCATGCTTTGAAGCTTAGTAGTGATTAATGGAATCTCCAAATATCATATCAGCAAAGTTCCCTCCATGAAAACCAGTAGCAAGCTTTATATCCATAACATTCTCCTCCTCTACCCCAGTAAAAAATAATGAACTCTTAACAAGATTAGCATTAAGCACAGAGAAGGAACTGAAATGATTCAACACATTTAGAATAGTGTTTACAGAACTCCAATTCCCAGTATAGAATACAAGCAAATCATTTCCAAACATCAAATGATTCAGTCTCATCCTTTAACAGCTTGAGTTGTATTGGAAAGCTTTGCTCAATTTTCTTCAATATTCCATAAAACACTTCCATGGTCATAACAAATAAATATAGAAACATAGGATACCCTTTTCTTACCCCCCTTCCACTACTAAAAAACCCTCTTAGACTCTATGATAAGCCATTTACAAGATAACGGATATTATTTAATCATGAAAATTACAGAAGTGTAATTTTTTTATTTCAGTCTTCTTTTCTACACTTCTTTATTGGACAAAAATGACCTCGAATTAATTATATTTGTATTCCTGAATAAAATCAAAATGTAAATGGCTTATCAAGTTTTCATATTATCTACATGTAAGAGTGTGTATAGATCCTATTTTATTGTCATTAGGAAAGTTTAGCATTACAACTAATATTATTTTCATTTTCTATTTCTTGTGCGCTAAAAATATAGACTAGAGGTATAAATATTAACATTATTGTGACATGTTGGCTATGCAACATTGGTACGGACAAGGGGTGCAAAAATGATATATTCCGCTTGCAGCCAATACAACCACAGCCTAATTTGCACGAGATTCAACAACTGATGTATACGGATGGCAGAGGGGACGACATCCTCCTATAATAGTTAGCAGTACTAAACAAGCTAGTCATCGGTCCAGGGAAAGAAAAGGACCACCTTGAAAAAAAAAAGGAGTTGTTTCCCTTTCTTGATGATCATTTACTGCTCTTCAAGTTGTATAAGGACTTAGACCATTCAGGAACCAGCTTTGCGAGACCATTTAGGTCCACACTGGAGAACTCGTCTCTCTAGCTAACTCTATTAGGCAGAGGGTCACCTTACTAGTCTTTGCATTTAAGGCAGTTGATTGGATGCAGTTAGAACTTACTATAACGTATTCTTTTTATTACATTAGTCTACTAGCAATTGAAGCCATCAAGCGAACGAATCGCTAAGGCTTCCACAAAACGAGGCTTAAAGAAAAAGGAAAAACAATTATATCTAATTAAACCTTTGCCAAGTCTCTTCTCTAATCAGGGGCTTTCTTGGTCAATCACCTCTTTCTTGGAAGACAAAGAAGTAAACAGACTCTCCTTGTTGCGGGTCCCACCCGCTTCTCATTGAAATCCTGGCCAAATGTTCCTCTCTCATTCAGGGGTGAACATATTAGGAAAAGGGTTTACCTTCATCTAGAGGGTTCTGTCCACTCAAATTCTAACTCTCCTAACTCTCAACTGTTTGTATTCCCGTTCATTTCGCCCCCATCTTTGGGTGGTGGGTCACTCACTCATTGCTTTTGTATGGTTAGTTGTGCATCGGTTGTCTCCAGAAATGCAAATTCAAAATAAACAGAAGTCCGAGCTCAAATGACTAGGCTTGCAAACACTTTCTACTCCTTAAGAATAGCCCTTAAGAAATGAGGATCTATATCTTTAATGAAAGAGAATTAATCGAAGAGATGAACTCCTCCTATATCAGATAGATTGAACATGCCTTTTTTACTATTGAAAAGAGGCCAACTAGCCCGAATCCTGAAC
Organism: Cornus suecica; assembly: GCA_963922005.1. Taxonomy (NCBI): domain Eukaryota; kingdom Viridiplantae; phylum Streptophyta; class Magnoliopsida; order Cornales; family Cornaceae; genus Cornus; species Cornus suecica. The sequence continues at coordinate 36,959,769 of OY998247.1, read as the reverse complement.
CACTAGAATGGATAGACTGCAAGTCAACAAGCAAGAGATCGTTTCCAGTTTCCAGATGTAAAAGTTGCGACCGATTAAAACGAGAGATTCGAGATAGAGGCCTATAGAGGCAAAACACCTAAGAAGCACGACGGGATTCTACGTCTGGATCTTATCCCATCTCAAACTCGATTATGAAAAGTCCCTTGAACTACTGATCAATCATAATAAACAATACAAGAAAAGAACCTGCTATCAAGAAAGTAATAAACGGGCACACAGATTCTTATTTCAATTTCAATTTCTTTCAGATCGAAAACGCGGGCTGCTGGTGGGGTTGTGATGCAGGGGGATCCGAGTCAGATGATGCTGAGCTGTCAGATTGCTCATTAATGGCGCTAGATTACCTGGAGCGGGAGGATCAGCGCAAAGATGGCAAGAAATCGTGATCTAGCCTAATTGGGGCGGTTTCCGTACACGTGTCGGTTTTTTGGCCATAACCGGAGCTACAAGTGTCCGATTCGCGCCCGTGACCCCAATTCGGAAAGTTAATATTGGCGCGCACGTCGTGCCACCAAGCACCGCTGGGTGTACCGATTTTCGAGTCCTAAATCAGCTGTTTTCCTTTTCAAATCTTTATTTTTAGTTAATTTTTGCTATTTAGGGTAATTTTTTATTTGTCAATTAGGAATTGATTCTGAACCCGATTTGGGCCAGATTTTTGGCAATCTTTTGATTTTTTTCCCTATTTTGTTTTGGTATGACTTTTAGGGTTTTGCTATTTTTGGCAAAATCCCATTAGGGGTCGATTTTCAGCTATTTAAACCCGGCTTGTGGGTTGTTTTTGATCAGTTTTGAATATTAAGAATTTTATTAAATTTCAGAGTGTTCTCTGAATTTTGGGTCGAATAATTTCTCCCTTTTCTTTCTTGCAAATTACCCGTTGCGCTAGCCTGCAGAATAATCTCTATTCTGTCCGGCGTCAGGTTGTGCCCATTAGGAAGAGTGGCATTAGAAGTAAAGACTTGTTCAATGTGACTAACATGCACATGAGAGCTATCATTGGTACACAACAGGAGGCTTCAGTGACACATCGTAATTTACCCTAACATCAGCGTATTCTCGGAGATACTTTTTTAGCCACATCTTAACCCATGGTTGAAGAATGAGGCGATCAAAAAAGTCCTCCCCTAAACTGGATAAAAATGTCCGAAGACCCTCTATTTTCTTTTCATTACAAACAAAGTGAAGGCGTTATTTACCTGAACCATGATCGAACTCTCCATAAGATTCATAGTTGCATTATTTATAATTTCCTTGTTCGTAGACAAAGCAGATTTATAATTGTCTTTCATTCCCAGGCATAAACTGTATCCATACTCTTCATATTCGCCCGAAATTCGCTTATAGCCAACCATTTCTCTCTTTTTACAGCCCGGTGGACCGAAGAAAGAAGGGAAGTTATAGGATGGGGAAGTGAAGGCTCTTCGAAGTAGATTTGTGGAGGGTGGAAAGACCGTTCCTCTTTGCAATCCTGCTTTGGAAGTCAACCTCATGTTAAATGAAAAATTTTCATGTGATTTTTAAAATATTCATAGTTTAATAAGCATCCAATTGAACACGAGATTTTATTTCATCATACATTAAACACTAAACAAATTAAAATATATATATCATCGAATCATTCGTCAATTAATATATGGGCCTTCTTCTCTCTCTATTTTCGAGTGTGGGATACCACTGCAACATTTACAATATTTATCCTTATTTTAGTATTATAAATTGACCCCATTTTCTAACTTTAGAATTTTAATATTACAATATAACTTTCGGCATATCCCATAAGAAGCCAAAAGTATCCCACCGGTATTCCAGAGTAGTACGAAAATTTAGAAATATAATTAAAAATAGAGGTACAATTTCAAAGTATCTAAAACGTGTTCGGGTATATTATTAAAATATCAGTGCTGGATGTGTGTCCGAGAATGCACAATGTCTCGGGAGAAGTATACGCATGTTGGGAATTAGTTGCAAAGTTTTAATCACTAAGTGGGTATTTGCAAAAACGTTGAAATTTGAGAGGGCTTCCATTCCAAACATCTACATTAATGACGGAATGGAAATTTTAGTAGGTTGAAATGGTCACAGCTAGCCTAACTTATGATTTTTACTATACGTTAAAGAATAAAGTAAACACGTTAGGATACATTAGAAGGATTTGAGAATCACCGCCATACATGGTATACTTACTACCTCTATCCTAGTAACTGTTACATGAGATTAAGCTGGTGCTTGAAAAGTAATTTATAGCTTATTCCATAAAAAATATTGTGGTATTTTTTAAAAAAATATATTATTATTATGACAGCTTTCTGTGAACACTCCTTATGTATGTAGTGAATTGAAATATATATTAAATAATTCAATTGACTATTACAAACTTAACAAAGTTTATATTCTAAATCCAAAATGTCATTGAATATATATATTAATATATTCTATTTATGTAAGATATGCATCTATATATGACTTATGCTTTGTACTTAATATGATTCCACAAAATATGTATAAAAATAAACATAAGAATGAAAAATAAAAATAAAAGGAAGGAGAAGAAAATTTGTCCTTGTGAAAGCAGAGATGGCTCCTATGAGCTTTGTCCCCATTTTGATCTTTCATTTGCTTCTTATTGCCAATGCATATGGTAAAACTCATCACCATACTTTTGTGGTATGTGCTTCTCTCTCTCTCCACCATACTTTTGTAGTATGTACCTCTCACTCTCTCTCTCTCATGATCATGACTGTTGTTGCAGGTTAAGTCAGCCCCATACACTCGACTTTGTAGCAGCAAGAACATTTTGACAGTGAATGGGAAATTCCCTGGGCCAACCCTAAAAGTTCACAGAGGGGATAAAGTGATCATCAATGTCAATAACAAGGCAAACCATAACATCACCATTCACTGGTATGTTGTTCTTTTTATACTTACATATATATATATAAATATATACATAAAGTTTTATATCATGCATATATACATTTGACAAGCAGAGTCATAAAGGGTAGGAAAAAATTTCAGGCATGGAGTAAGACAGAGAAGGAACCCATGGTCAGATGGACCTGAAGATATCAATCAGTGTCCAATTCAACCTGCGAACAAGTACACCTACAAGCTTGAGTTAACCACAGAAGAAGGAACAATCTGGTGGCATGCACATAGCGGGTGGGCACGAGCAACCGTTCATGGCGCCATTTATGTTTATCCGAAGCGTGGAGATCACTATCCGTTCCCCAAGCCTCATGCAGAGGTTCCAATTATACTAGGTACGTACTTTGATTCATATATATATATTATATTTAACTTTCATCTTTAGCTGCCTAAATTTTGTGTTTAAATTTATATAGGTTAAGTATGCGATTAAAGTCCCACATAGGTTAAAAGTGGGAAGGATCATGGGTATATAAAATGATGTACATATCTCAATTGGTGTGAGGCCTTTTGGGGAAGCCCAAGAGCAAATCCGTGAGGGCGTGGCCCAAAGCGGACAATATCACACCATTGTTGAGATATGTGGGGCCCGTAATGCCCAACAATTGGTATCAGAGCCCAGGTTGCAATTCGTGGTGTTAACCAGTCGGAGTGGGCTAGTGTTGTATCGACCAGCGGTGGCGGCGGAGGCCGGGAATGGCCAAGTCGTATGTGGTGGCGTCGTATCAACTAGCGGGAGTGGACTGGTAGCCATGTGGAGAATCCTCGAAATGTCGAACGGAAAGTGAGCCCTCGGATTAACTCACGATGAACGGATGGATGATCGTTTGAGGGGAGGCTCGGATCATGAGATGTGGTCCTTTGTTGGAAGGGAGGATTGTTAAGTATGCAATTAAAGTCCCACATGGGTTAAAAGTGGGAAGGATCATGGGTATATAAAATGATGTACATATCTCAATTGGTGTGAGGCCTTTTGGGGAAGCCCAAGAGCAAATCCGTGAGGGCGTGGCCCAAAGCAAAGAAGAAAGAAATTTCTGCACTATAAATATTTTATACATGTGTACAAACATTTTGTATAGCAGCAAGCACGCCACCTATTGCCTTCATCTTTAGTATAATAAAATAGTATAGATCATGTAAAATGACAGGTTTAGTACTAATTTTTTTTTTATATGGCTAATATCTTACTAATAAGTTACTAGTAAGTATAATACCTATATGTTACTAAATTTTAATAATTGATATAAAAAAGAAGAAATTAATAAAAAGGTTTCAAAAAAGTATTATTACTCTTATAATTTGTTTATGGATACTATGAAGTGATAAATACAAGTTATTAATTAAATTTCTAAACAGAAAATAATAATTGCATATTACATTTATTGGATAGTAGTATGACCGTTATTTTTTTGTTTAGAGAAGGAATTATAATACAAATATTGTTCAAAGGGGAAAGTGAGAAGGGAAAAAGGCAAAATTTGAGATTTCTAAGTGAATGTTCAATAAAAGTTTCTGTAATGGGAGTTTGCAACGTTTTTGGAAAGCAGGGGCGTATTTGCACTAGTAAAAAAGGGCGTTAGTTGTGTACAAAATCTATTGTGTACGTGATTTTCTTAATGTAATTATAAATAAATTTAGTGAGCTAAAGTATAATTCTTAAATAGGCAATTATAATAAAACGTCCTTCTACTACTAATTGATAAAACAAAAATAATAAATAAAAAAAAAAAACCCTTACATCAATATGTTGCCCCCTCTATTATCAATTTTGATTAAATTGTTGCATATTCGTTAGTTAACCCTTATAGATCCATCAATTTCAATACTAAAATTACTAAATCGTCCTTCAATATACTACTAAAATTATTAAAATAATTTTTTTAAATCCATAAATTCATATATATAATAGATGTGAACGAAAATACTTATTTGTAAAAATAAATTTGTATGCTTAAATGAAATTATGAATCACATGTTCATATATACATATAAATATTATTAAAATGCATGTACAAATATATATATATATATATATAATATAATATAATATGTACGTAGTCATGAATTCAATAAGGATTTTCTATTCAAAAAAAAAAATATCAATAAGGATTTATTTAGTAATTTTATTAATTAAATGAATGTCAGTTTAGTAATTTTTCTACTTTAATTATTGGTTCTTGCACTCAACTGACTCAGATGGGACAATATGATAATATCATAATACAGGGTGTTTTTCTATCAAAATTAATCGTAGAATAAGTTTTTATGATAATTATCCTTTTCTGAATTATCCTAGTTAAACACTCCCTGTTCCCAGCTATACATGGATTGAAAAATAATAATTTAATCTTCTTAATAAGATATTTCTCTTTTAATGGAAACAAATAAATATTTCATATGTACTTTACCATTAATTATAGCTGATATTGCTGATTCTATGTAGGAGAATGGTGGAATCAAGAAGTAATGGATATACCAAGAAATGCAAAAATAACAGGAGCAGAACCTACACTATCTGATGCATACACCATTAATGGTCAACCTGGTGATCTCTATCCATGCTCCAAAACAGGTACATGTAGGCCAAACATGGTTTTATTACAAAAGGAATAATTACAGTTACTTCACCTTAAAACTTGTTAAATTATGCTCGCACCCCCTTCAGCTTGGATAATTATTATTACCTCCCCTCCAGATTATATTTTATAACAAATACCCCTTTCCAGCTAACTTCGGGCATGGTCAAAGGCAGCCAATGCTTACTTCAATAGTTTTTCAGTAGTGAAATGACTATAATACCCTCACTTATATGTGAATAAACTTAACAAAAACACATGGGTATAAGGATAATTTCATTTTTCTAAAGACCGGATATGAATGTCGATCACTTAAAGAGGATAAAATTGAATTATTCAAAAAATAGGGGATGCGAGCGTACTTTGACAAATCTCGAGGGGAGATAATTGTAATCATCCGTATTAGAAAATTATATGAGTTTCTATAGCTCAACATGTAAATGTTTTTTTTTCCCTCTTTTAGGTACATTCAGAGTGACAGTGGACTATGGAAAAACATATCTCCTCAGAATTATTAGTGCAGTCATGGATGAAGATGTCTTCTTTGCCATTTCTCAACACAAAATGACACTAGTAGGAACAGATGGATGCTACACAAAGCCACTGAAAACAAACTACATAATGATCACACCTGGTCAGTCCATGGATGTCCTAGTTGAAGCAAACCAACCTGCTAGTCACTACTACATGGCTGCTAGTCCATATTCCAGTGCCAAAGGAGCCGGCTTCGACAACACCACAACCGCAGCCATTCTACAGTATCGTGGCTCATACGCCCTTCCATCATCACCATCTCTCCCATCTCTACCACCATACGACTCAACGAAAGCATCAACCGAATTCACCTCACGATTGAGGAGTCTAGCAAGCAAAGACCACCCTGCGAACGTCCCACTAGAGATCGACACACATTTGTTATTCGCTATAAGTGTCAATCTTCTCAACTGCTCCGACAACCCTTGTAGAGGTCCTCTTGGTAAGAGGTTCTCTTCTAGCATAAACAATATTAGCTTTGTGACCCCATCGATGTCGGTCCTTCAATCTTATTACTACGGAATTCATGGTGTTTTCGAGGAGGATTTTCCTTGGAGACCGCCTCAGGAATTTAATTATACGGGTGATAATCTGCCAGAGTATCTGATTAATGCAGATTTAGGGACTAAGGCATTGGTTTTGGAGTATAATGCTAGTGTTGAGCTGGTCTTGCAGGGTACTAATGTGCTGGTTGGTGATAACCATCCCATTCATTTGCATGGATATAGCTTTTATGTTGTTGGTTGGGGTTTCGGGAATTTTGACCCCAGAAAGGACCCTTCAGGGTTTAATCTTGTTGACCCTCCTGAGGAGAATACTGTAGGAGTTCCTTACAATGGTTGGGTTGCTATCAGGTTTAGGGCTGACAATCCAGGTTAGTTTATATATATATATATATATATATATAGTTATATAGTTATCTTCACTGAGCTTCAATTAAAAAGTTTATGATTTCTTTTTTAACAATACTGGTCCTATGAACTTCATTTTCTCCACTAATATGATCCAATACAATTTGAATACTTGATAAGATCTTTCTAAATAAAAAACTATGGATATAAATCCATAGAAAGAAGAAGTAGCCTCAATTAAAAAAATTTCAAAAGAATACAACCACGTGCCCAAATTATTTTGGACAAAGGACGAACTTCTTTCTCCCGAGTTAGGATCCAAGTATTGTTCTATTTGTTATACTACTACCAATAAGGAAATGATGATGGGAGCAATAATATTAGTATGTGATAGAGAGCAACTAAAAATTTTATCATATATATCATTGTCCTTACTTAAATTCATATGATTATGTCACGCAACTAAAAAACTGAATAAATTGACAGATTTAATTGCATGACAGTGATTAATCATAATCACATCATTTCGGACCATCTAATAATTTATCATATATATATCATTGTCCTTACTTAAATTCGCAATTGTGCAGGTGTATGGTTGATGCATTGTCATTTAGAGCGTCATCAGATTTGGGGGATGAGTATGTTGTTTCTGGTAAAAAATGGTACCACTCGTTCAACTCAAATGGTCCGGCCACCACTTGATTTGCCCCAATGTTGAGAGCACCGTTTTGTTTCATCAAATTCGATTTATTCATATACTTATTTTGTAGTCAGATAAATTGTATGTCAATTTACACGATAATTGAAGGTTTGAATATCAATGGGAACGTATTGTTACAAACTTACATTTCTACTCAACTCTTACTTTGAGGGTTAAAACTCAAAGAATTCTTACATACACCAAGTGAGTGGTGAACCAACTAGCAAACAGATATCCTACGAATAATCAGAATATATAATTTTTAGTTTAAGGTCCAAAATGTATTATAAAGATCATTATTTTGGGTAGTTTTACATACTAGCAATACTCATATGTGCCCATACAAATGGGGAGGCTATGTTAAGATTGTAGATGGGCCAACCCTACCATCACTAAATGGGCTAACCCTACCATCACCAGATGGGCTAAACCAACAATGGAAGAAGACGACGAAACTCATGTGAGCTAATCAGGAAACCAAATAATTTGATGACCCTTTTGGGGAAATTAGTTATATATGTTCAATTATATATATATATATATATGGAACTCTGCATTGAAAATAAAACGAATGTTACAACAACAGGTATAGAAATGGTTGTAACTATTTACAGCCCTAGCCTCTCCCTCAAAGGGGGGCTCGAGCTGTGAACAGCAGAGTTTGAGTTCGACTCGATCAAAGCTTGACGTTATAAACCGCTTATGCGTATTGCCATTCACAATTAAAGTGACTGATTGAAAATTTTTGAACTAATTTAATTATAATTAATGTCATTAATACTTGGCACCAATTTATAGAAAGCACCCAAACACTTTAACTTTTAAAGGGAAGAATATATTTATAGGCATAACATCCCTAACTTTTACTACACAAGCAATGTGAGACAAAATTTTAAACAAAACACAACCTATTTATAGACACAAGTATGGAGCTAGTTCACTTCACAACAAATGTGGGACAAACATTAAACCAAACCATACAATTCTATACCTATTTCTCTTGGATACCTATGGATGCATGTGAGACGAGTAATTTGCTTCAAGTTTTCTTCTGTATCCATCTTTTTGGACAACATTGTCTTGTTCATGAACTACGTTTGCAAACATGTTCGTGAACATGTTCACGAGCTTTGTTCGCGAATATTTTCGAGTCGAGCTCATACCTGTTTAAGCTTGGTTCATTTACGAATCGAGTCTAAAAAAAATGTTTGAGTTTAGTTCATTTACTAAATAAACAAACATGAGTTGAGTGATTATCGAGCTGAGCTCGAGCTACTTGTCGAGTGCTTAGTTCGTTTACAACCCTAGTTGTACCTGACACTTGCTGGAAATCCAATAATTTACAGCTAGACTGATATGGCTAATTACTATTTATAATATCAGGGTAGCCTAAAAATATGGTGTTAGAGGGTGCCCATTTGTCCCACATCAGATAAAGAAGAGAAAGTGAATGGGGTTTATAATGGATGGATGTTAGCTCTACCCATCAGCTTAAGCTCTTGGGTCAAACCGCGAAGCATCCACCAATTACAGTTGGTATTAGGGCCAACACCAATCTTTGATCCAGTGTCACGCCAAGCACCCGCTGGGTGCCGCTATTCGGGCTGGAGTCCGGGTCCCAGGTCGGGCAGACAGGGTGATCCGACCGTAACTAGGGCGTTGCACGAGTTTAGATTGGGGAGAATGATAGAGGATGCCTATTTTGGGTAAAACTACGAAGCATCCATCAGTTACACATAGTATGTTGCTAGTCATTTTATATAAGTTTTCATTATACAAACTTGTTTTCATAAAATTTTAGAAAATTATTATTTAGTTAGGAGTAAAGAGTTTGGAAAATAATCTCAATAAAAATTTAATTCTCTTATTGTTCACTTTGATCAAGTAATTAAAATAACAATAGAAAAAGTAGGGGAGAAAGAAATTTAAATAAAATAATCTTTTTGTAGTGGATAGGTGCACCGTATAGTCATATATTCACCAGCATTTATTGTGTTGTCTGGAATTTACCCTTTTTATTAACTTATTTTATTTCAATTTATTTTTTTTAAAACTATTTAACATGCAACCCCTTTAGGCTGCCCAAGTAGTCCGTTTAGCTACTATAATGTGGAGTTCACTTATAACTTAGGGGTGGACATAAAGAATTTATAAATTACTGAGGGAATGTTACTGATCTTTAGACATTCTTGCCTCGGGAAGGATCAGTACCTGAACATTTTGCATTCTCTCTTATAGCTCACTCTACCATCTAACACTTAAGCTTTGGGAAGGACTAGAGTTTGTCGATCTTTATGTTTCCTTAGTATTGCTCAAAAATGAGAATGAAAGAAAAGACTTTTATTTCAAAATATCCCCTTTTCATGAAGAGCCCGATTGGTGGCATAAGTGCCTTTATTACAAATAACAATTGACTTTATTGAAAAAATAAAAACTACTGATCGGGGGCGCAACCCAGTCATGGATAGTACCTCTTGAGGCGGTAGGCATTTTGTGAATTGGGTTCAAGCCATCCGTCATCATTCCTTAGAATTCGGTAGGCCCCCCGTCCGATAACTTTGGTAACAGTGTAGGGGCCCTACCAAGTTTCTCTGAGTTTGCCAATGTTTCCTATCTTCCTTCTGAGAACCATGTCTCCAACCTGAAATTCCCTCCTTCTGACCTTCTGATTAAAGCGACTTCTGACCTGCTGTTGATATGATGCCGGCCTGATCCCGACTGCCTCTCTTGTTTCCTTCATCATGTCCAGATTATGGGCTAAGTGTTGGTTGTTTGGCCCTTCCTCCCATGTCTGGCTTCTTAAGGTTGGCACTCTAACTTCAGTTGGTATAACCGTTTCCGCACCATAAGCCATAGCAAAGGGAATCTCCTTTGTTGGTTGTCAGAGAGTGGTCCGGTATGACCAAAGTACATCTGGTAACTTTTCCTACCATTCTCCCTTAGCCTCTTAAAGTTTTTTTCCGAGAGTGTCGAAAATCGTCCGGTTCGTCCGTTCTACCTACGGGTAGCTACGGAAGAGGTATTCTGATTAATCCCATATTTTCTCAGAAAGACCCTGACCATCTTGTTGTCCAAATTGGTACCGTTGTCCATCATTATTGTTCGGGGCAAGCCAAATCTACAAATGATATGGCTCCAAATAAACTTAGTAACGTGGTTGTTCTTGATGGTTGGATAGGCCTCCGCTTTCACCCACTTGGTGAAGTAATCGGTAGCCAATAAAACATGAGTTGTGGATCTGATAGCCTTTGGGAGAGGACCGATAATATCTATTCCTCGTCGGGCGAATGAATGAGGGACGATCATCGGGTTGAGCAGTTTTTCCAGGGGATGAATTACATCTATGTGGAACTGACATTTCTTGCACCTTCGGACATGCACCTTCTCATCCCTTGACATAAAGGGCTAAAAATACCCCTGTGTGAGAATTTTGTGGGTCAATGACCTTCCTCTAGAATGGTTTCCACATGACCCGCTATGAACTTCCTCCATAACCGTAGATGCTTCGGATGGCGTGAGGCATCTTAAGTAAGGTCCGGAGAAGGACTTCCAATAGAGTTGTCAGTTGTAAAGTGCGTACCTTGATGCCTTCATCCTAACTTTTCTGGCCTTCTGCTTTGATTCGAGAAGGGCCCCCATCCTTAGGTAGTTGGCTATAGGATCCATCCAACTTGACTCCCAAGTAATGACCATTATCTCATCCGGGACTTAAAGGCTTGACCTTGTGATAAAAATCAATTAGGACCATCCGGATCATGCTCTCATCGACTGCAGAGGCCTGGTTGGCTAAGGTGGTCAACATTTTTGTTATCACTTCTAGGTATCTGGTTAAAAGTTATCTGTTGGAATCCCTCGGCTTCCTTCAATACCAAATCCTTGTATGCCTCTATCTTTGGCTCTCGAGCCTCATACTCCCCATTCACCTGGAAAATGAAGAGCTAATAGTCACTGCGGACTTCTTCATTCTATACCTGTAAACTCCGGGTGAGCCGAAGGCCATCCAACAGGGTCTCATACTTAGCTTCGTTGTTCAAACTTGGGAATTCCAATCAGATGGACTGTTGAAGGCGGGTGTCGTCGGGTGTCAAGAGCTCTAATCCTACTCCTGCCCCCCCCCCCTCCCCAGCATTGGATGACCCATCAACAGAAAGTATCCATAAGCCAGGTTCTTCCTCTTTGGTCTGATATGAGAGTTTTGTCTCCAACAGGAAGTCAGCTACTGCCGGCATTTGATGGCGGTTCAGGGAAAATAGGTTATGTCGTAAATCCCCAATTCGATCGCCCACTTGGAGACTCTTCCCAAGAGTTTGGGTTTCACCATTATGGACCTGATTGGCATAGTATTGGGCACTACGATCGGATGGGCTTTGAAATAATGTCGAAGAAAGCATTATGCATTAACCAATGATAACACCAAATTTTCATGTCTACTATAACGGGTCTATGCTTCGGCTAGGGTTTTACTGGTGCAGAAGATAGGCATATGGTACCCCTTGCCCTCATTCACTAAAGCAGCGCTGATAGATGCATCAGATATTCTTAAGTATAAGTGTAGGGGCTCATCCACTTCCGGGGTTGTCAATATCAGAGGTCCTGTCATGTAATCCTTTAGTTTTTTAAGAGCTTCTGTTTGTTCAGGTCTCCACACCTCCTATTTTCCTAATCTGATGACTTGGAAAAAGGGGTGGCATCGGTCGATGAGTCGGAATATGAACCGACTGAGGGTTGCCACCCTTCCCGCCAGTATCTGGACCTCTTTACGTGACTTTAGCTCTCGTATCTCCAGGATGGTTTTGACTTGTGTTGGGCTCGCCTGTATGCCCGTTTGATCAACTATATGCCCGAGGAATTGACCCGAAGAGACGCCAAATAAGCACTTGGCTAGGTTAAATTTCTTTCTAAGGGTGTCAAACACCAGCTGCAGGTCCCCCAAGAGGCCTTCCTTTGCCAATGTGTCATCAATGTAAGCTTCAATGGTCAAGCCTATCATCCCCTGAAAGACCTTGTTCACCAGCCTCTAAAAGGTTGCACCTGCATTCTTTAGTCCATAAGGCATAATTTTAAAACAGTAAATACCTTATTCATTGATGCATCAAGAAAGATCAAGAGCTCATACCCAACTGTAGTATCCACCATTTGGTCAATTTTGGCTAGCGGGAAACAGTCTTTCGGGAATGCTTTGTTAAGATCGGTGAAGTCGACACACCCTGTATTTCCCATTCTTCTTCTGGACCACTACTATGTTGGCCAGCCAATCAGGATATTGAACTTCTCTGATGAACCCGGCTTGGACCAATCAAGTAACCTCATTTGCTATAATCTGATTCATATGGGCCCCCATGCGTTGTTGTTTATGTTGGATCATCTTTGCATTAAGATCCATATTCAGGGAGTGTTGAGTGAAAGAAAGATCTATACCGGGCATGTCCAAATTACTCAATACAAACACATCAGAGTTATCTCGCAAAAGAGCTTCCAATTATTTCCTTTCTTCGCTCGTAAGACCCGACCCTACATAAGTTACTTTCTTGGGCTGCCCTAGTACAACCGTTATTTCCTCGAGCGGTTTTGCTGCTATCGGGGAGCCCGTACCCCCTTCCTATGATTGTTATTTGGAATTGGGAACCAGATCAATCGATGAGATATGTTCAGAGTCCTTCCAATTCTTCATAATTTTCAAAGTAAATGCATAGTATTCTTTGGCTGCCACCTGGTCCCCTATAATGTCTAATATATCCACGCCATTTGGATCAATTCATCGTATGACTTGATGGAGGGTCGGCGGGATGCCATGCATCAGGTGGATCCACACCCTCCCCATAAGGAGGTTGTACAAAGGCTTGATGTCCACCACAATGAAAGTTTCCCTAAGAGTCCTTCTAGGACCAGAGACCGGTAGCTAGACTTCGCCAATCGGCTCAACTCGTCTGCCATCAAACCCTACTATCGGGTTTCTAGAAGTTATGATCTCCTGTGGGTTGATCTCCAATTTTTCAAAGGCCCATTACTAATAATGTTGGCACTACTCCCGAGGTCCACCATTACCCTCTTGATTAGGTAATTGGATACCATCAAGGAGATTACCAGGGGGTCGTCATGCGAAGTTTTCACTTTTTGCAAGTCAGCGGATGAAAAATTGATTCGAGCATCCTCCCGTTGACTTCGGATCTCACTTACTTCTCCAATCCTTCGGAGCTTCTGAGCCTAGCATATCTAGGACCTGCGGACCTCTTTTGCCTCCAGCCTGTTGGCCCCACCGTGAACCGTATGAATGAATTTAACAGGCTGACCAACGTCAGAGCTATTGGCCAAGGTCAGGGAAGGTTGCTCCGATCGGCCAATTTCTTTGATCACATAGTCGGATAATTCTTCTTTTTCTATCATCGCCTCTACCTGCCTTCTGAGGCTCCTGCACTCGTTGGTCTAATACTTGTACTCACTGCGGAAATCATAATGCTTTGTCATGTCCCTTTGCTCCATCGGTTGCATGATGGGTGGGGGTGTCCGGAAGATCCCTTTAGTTTTGTTCTCCTGGTATAGCTTTCCCAAACTAACCCTTAAGGGTGTGATCTTGTCATTGAACCTCTGGCATTTATCCGGGATCAGGGATGACACCGTGGCTGTTCCCAGAAATTTACGGCTGGGTGCTCGATCCTTAGCCTTCGATTCAACCACCTTTGGCTCAATGCTTGTGAAAGCGGCCCTCATTTTTCATATGACCAACTCCTCATCTATCCGAATATGGCCTTGTGCTCGGGAGTTGAGACCTCCAATGTCCGCTGGCGGCCTTATGACTAAGGATTGGTGGAATTTGGTTTCTATGATGAGCATCATCCGGAAGGCCTCGACCATTGAGTGCTGATCGCAATTGATAATTGAGGATATCTCCACTTGGAACCGAGACAAAAATCTTTTCAATGATTCTCCCTTCTCTTGGATCATGGTGAACAAGCTCGAGATTGTCTTCTTCTGCCTTTTGTTGCCGAAGTACTGAGCGATGAAAATCTCGCATAGTTTGAGCCAACTTTCAATGAACCGGGTTGGCTGCTTTCGGAACTAGAGTAAGGTAGCGTCCTTCAGGCTAGTCGAGAATACTTTGCAAAATAGGGCTTCATTGTCGGCATAAACGTTCATCTTTTGATGGACTTTGTATATGGGCTCTGTAGGATCCTTCATGCCATCAAAAAGGGTGAACTTAGGCAGTCTGAACCTCTCCGGATATGGTACACTGGTTATTGCCAAAGTAAAGGGGGACTTTACCGAATCAAGGGACGCTTCGGTAGCTAGATCGGTGGGGGTTTGAGCCTTCAAATCCCTGAGCATTTCTCTCTGGAATCTGGCCATCACCTCATCCAGCCTCTTCATGGTCATCATCTCGTCTGGGTTACGCATCCCGATCATGCGAAAGGATGACTCTGCCTGACCCTCTCGGCCTTATGAGTGGTTAGATGGCATCAGATGGCCTTGGTTCTCTATTTGGTGGCTCGGAGGTGGATCCTGATAAATTGCTGACGGGACCTAATGACCTGCTTGAGGGATCTGCTGGCCTATCGGAGGGATTTGGAGTGGATACCGAAGGTGGTGTTTGCGCCAACTTCGCCACCAGTTCAACGTTTTGCTTTTCTAAAATGGCGTTTCTCTCCTCCAGGGCTCCCAGGTGTTGAAGGATCTGTTCATTAGCCTGAGAGGTCTCGCCTCCATTGGGGGGTAGGTTGGACTGATGTGATTAGGTGATCGCCATGGGTGCACTGAACTTTTACTCTAGTAGAGAGTAGGAAACTTGAAGATTACGAACTTCAAAACGTTCTCATAGACGGCGCCAATGTGTAAATGCCAAAACATTGCACACACAATAATGTTTTTTAATGGGGCTCTTAAGGCCATATATATACAAAAGTTTGATGGACTTTTTGACCAATCTGATTAATGATTAATAAAAATCAAATCCCTAATTTATTGGAATTTATAATTATCCATTTTTCATCACAATTCATCCCTAACTAAATGAAATTTTAACTTTGACTTCAAGAAATTCTGGAATTATCTCCTTATCGGATTGGGCCTTGGCTTTCATGGGCTAAGCTTAACAACTTTGAACTATCTGGGCCTACTCGGGTGGGCCCAAATAATTTGACCCTTACACTTAATCATTTTTAAAAACTTATTTAATTTAATTTAAACTATCTAAACTAATTAATTATTTAATTAATTTTAAAATTACATGTAAATCTATGTAGATTTTCATGGAGAATATGCTATCAAATTTTTATAATTTATTTCATAATAAATATTAATAAAGAAATGCATAAGTATAATTCAATAAGAATGAGCATTATAGTCATTTACAAAAAAAAATTAAAAAAATTGCAGCAATTTGCAACTAAGTGTGATAAGTATAGGGGTTAACTGCACAAATTATAGTTTAGGGTTGTTTGCAAAATTGATCATAATTTAGAGAGTTTTTTTGACACTACCCTTAAAAGAGTATTCAGAGATAAATTGTTACCTCCATCAAAGAAACTGAGTGAAGTGATTAATGCAATCTGATTCAAATTGTTCTTTGTGAAGAATTGCAACTACCTATTTGTTGAGACAAATGCAATTGATTAGGACTTTCCGACTTTTTATGAACAAACCCACACTAACCCCTTCTTTGCTATGACCGGTCCTTAGTTAAACAAAAGGTTGAACTGATGGGCCCGAGTTAAGCTTATGATAGGCTTTGTTTTCTTTTGGGTTTAATTCATATATTCGGATGGACCTTGTTTTAGGCTATGGTAATTAGTCTTGACCTATATTGGACATTTAGGTTGCGTTTGGTAATGGTTTGGTGCGGTGATAGTTTTTGGTTTTGGTTTTGGTTGGGTTGGATTTGATTTGGTGTACTTTTATTTTGGTTCCAAATCATATTTGGTGCAGATGGATTTGGTGTGAGAAAAAATGATGCTGAAAAACCAAACCATGTTTGGTAGAGTTGGTATGGGTTGAAATTCTGAAACCAAACCATATTTGGTAACTTGGGATGGTTTCACATTTTATTTATAAATATTAAAATTTTGTAATATTAAAATATATTAATATACTAATATATTAATATTAAAATTTATAATATTAAAATATATTAATATATTTTTATTATATTAATATATTTTAATTTTAATATTATAAATTTCAATATTAATATTAATATTATAAATTTTAATATTAATATTAATATAATAATATATTAGTATTAAAATTTATAATATTAAAATTTATAATATTAATATTAATATTAATATATTAATATTAATATTGAAATTTATAATATTAAAAAATAAATATTATATTTGGTGCTACAGTACTACAGTGATTCGGGTTTCTACAGTGCTACAGTGGGTTTGCTACAGTGTCCGCACCATACAAAACCATAAAAAATGATGGTTCCAAATTCTTTCACAAAGTTGCACCATGGTTTGTTACAATAACCGTACCAAATTTTGACATCATTTTACCAAACATGGTTTGGTGCCATTTTTTGGCACCAAACCATGTTACAAAACAGGCTTTTAACTTCT
Organism: Cornus suecica; assembly: GCA_963922005.1. Lineage (NCBI taxonomy): Eukaryota > Viridiplantae > Streptophyta > Magnoliopsida > Cornales > Cornaceae > Cornus > Cornus suecica. Next base: position 36,942,578 of record OY998247.1, on the reverse strand, counting down.
TAGCCATGGTTAAGCCCACATTTCATTATACATATTTTTTTTCCTCCTTTTTTAGGCTCTGTTTGGCAGAACTTCTGCTTCTGATTTTTTTAGAAGAAAAGGAAAAACATAAGTTGTTTTGAGATACTGGTAGCCCCTAATTTATTTTAAACGCTCTTTCAAGACTCAAAAATCATTTAAAATCTTTTTCCAAACACTGTTCAAAATAATTTTTTCTTTCAAGAAGTCAAAAGTAACTTTTAAAAAGTCAATTCAAACAAAACTTTTTATATACTTCATTTATCCCGGAAAAAAAAAACACGTATTCTACCCATGGTATATATAAATTTGAAGATTGTTCTATTCTCTGGAGGTCAGATGTTTTTAATAGACAATAGTCCCTCTGCATAAGACTGCATATCTCTAATACATTTTTAAATTTTACAATATTAAAGTATGGTGCAATTAACAAGCTCTTCATTTCGTCCATCAAACTCAATACTTCATTTATTGATAATTTAATAAATGATTGATGAAACTATCATTTTGTACTACAAATTTTACATTACATGGGGAGTTAATATGGTATTTATAAGTTAAAACTTTCTGTATATTATTTGGTATTCTAATGTTAATCATCCAAATATAAGAAAAGTCATTGTCACATCATGGGACTAATGATTCAATGAATTGTTACTTCCGCTATACATTTCATCAATTCAGAATTAAGTGATTCATTGAATGAATTCCCCACACACATCTATATCCATATACATGTATATACTACTCTGTGAATATATAGGGTGAATTTGGAAAGCTTTTTTGTATTTATTTTCTGTCTTTAAATATAAAAGTTATTTTTGTATTTGTTTTTATTTTTTTTAGTAAAAAATTAAAAATAAAAAAGCGTTTGGATGAAAGTGTTTTCACCATTTTTATTTGGTGAAAGTTGTATTTTATGGATTTGGTGTTTTCATTATTTTTACCACCTAAACAGTGAAAAAATTCAAAAAACAACTAAAAATTGTATTTGGTGTTTTCACCACTTTTACACATTATTCACAGAAAACAGTTTTTTGGGGAAAAAAAAGTGAACAGTAAACGAGTTTTTTTTTTATCTGATGAACAGTAAAAAAACAAAAACAGAAAACAGGGTATCCAAACGGACCCATATAAAAAGAAGTAGAGCTAGGACCAAACAGAGATATAGGTCACGAGAAATAGAGGTGGGACACTATTGAATGAAGTAGCTTTCATGCCAAGCTACAACTATCCAGCCCATAACACAAAACCAATTACTCATGTTTCCTGAAAAGGGAAAAAAATATATTTATATATATATATATATATATGTATATATAAACCATATATTTTTCTGCAAACTTGTCAATAATTGCCAACACCAACCAATGCCACAAGACTCGCTACCAAGATCTATTTGTGAGTAACTTTTTTAAAAGGTAGCTTGGATGTTAGGGCCCCTTAAGCTCAATGGTCCTTCCTAGTAGAGCATGCGGAGGAGTGGTGTGTTATGGTTGTTCTGTAAGTAAT